>CM062809.1:74796831-75396831 GCA_031772625.1 Pinus tabuliformis
CTATTGTATTTATTCATTTGGATATATGTTTTATGGACTATCTTATTTATACATGGTTATTATGATATTATTACCCTAATAATGATGCATGCCATGTTAGTGTGCATTAAGAATGTATAGTAGAGCAAAATTATGGTATCAAAGAAAATAAAGTATTTTAATTGTTATGGATGCCCCGGTGGGCATAAATTACTCAATTTATTAGATAAATTGAAGGCCAAATAAAATAAAATTTTGGAATTCATATTTGTAAAGGTAAAAGTGTGCCTCGTGGGTGGATGGGGTGTTATAAAGTGTTATTAGAGTGAAGGTTACAACACTCGGGATGCATGGACCGGAATTAACATACAGTGGGAAAATATGCAAGTTGCATATGAGGTGTTTCACGAAATTTGTCAAGGGCATAATACAAAATAAATGTTTGGATTCAGAGATTATGGTTGGATTAGCCTAGTTATAGACAAATTCAATATAAAGTGAAGCACAAAGGTGTGGATCAATAGCATTAGGAATGCATAAAGTTGCAAAATCAACCATGGAAGGAAATTTTGGAATTAGGTGTGTGAGGCTAATCTATGGGCATAGATTAGGACAAAATATTCATATCAATCCGGGTGTTCATAAACTTAGAAGCACAATAAAATATACTAGGAGCTAGACTACATTGGATGTCATGTCTAAATTAAGCACTAAAGTTAGCTAATGAAGTTTAAGCTCTAGAATTCTATTTAGTAAAAGTTAAAGGGCTAAACTAAGAAAGCATGAAACAAAACTTAATATAATCATATTGCTTGGAAAGTATATCACACATAATTGAAATCCATTGGATGATTAGGCATGCACTAAGGACCCTCACACGGGTCATTGTCTTCTACACAATCATGTTCAACATATTTGCAAGTTTTCACACTAAAATCAAATGCTTGTAAATGACAAGAATCAAAAACAATGATTTAAAAGGTTTAGTTTGGTGGATGGGTAATGCATTGAGGTCTTTTTTGCTAGTGAGAGTATACAGACACCCTAGTAATATTTTATTCAATCCAATAAAATTAACCTAACACTAGAAAGTGGACAATCCCTCTTAGTCTTCTACTCAACTTATTAGTTAGTGTATGCTTAAGTCATTGACTAATCTACGAAATTAGGGAAATATGATGCAATTTGATGCAACACTGAGTGAGAAGCTAACAATGTGTTAGGTAATTTTCCACCAAGAAAGGTAGTGGATGGACACTCCTGGTCCTATGCTTAAATTGTCAATTAGCTTGTCTTCATAAGCAGCAATTATTTTGTGACAACTTTGTTCATGAATAACAATTTAGATAATGAAATATGGATAGTAAGATATGGTGAAATATGGGTAGAAAGCTCATACACAAATTATAAACACAATAGCATAAGATCACAAATATCAACAAGGTAATTGAAAATACATGGAAACTGAAAGTTATGAAGTATAAACATGAAAGAAAAACATAAACATTATATACCAACATACACTAGATGAACAACAAATGAAATGAGTGCAAAGGCAGAAGTCATGGAGGCCCTCCACTCCTTCACATGCACATAAGAGACTAACAATAATAGGGAATCAAGAAAGTTGCATATACTATCTTAAATGAATTTGAAACATGTTGAGAAATGGCAATAAGAAATTCCAGTTTAATTTGTCCTTGAATTAAACTGTGAATTAAAATTGAATTATATTCTCATAGCAACTTGTAAATAGCTAATTAAGTTTAATTAACTCAATTAGCTTAGGAATTTCGAGTTGGAAGTCTTTCTGAAGTCATGTATATGTTCTCCCTAAGTTTGAGGGGTCCATGATGAGTTTAATTGTGAATTGTAATTAGATAACTCAGTGTACTGAGTTATGTTTAGTTAAATTAGTTCCAAACTGTTTGTGGAACTTATAGAAAGTTAACAGTCGGTTGGTGCACTAGTGCATCCATAAGTGCCACTCTAGTTAACTAAAGATTCCCTCATTAGAAACTCATGCATGTCGATTCTGAGAAAGACCCAGCTGAGACTAGAGCGCAGGGGCAGTGTACTATCAGTTGTGTGATTTACTGAGTTGTAAATATCATGCATGAAATTAGAGAGGGACCTATGTTTGGATTGCACAGTTTTGGAAGCATGAATTCCCTTTAAATACGGGGTTATTCATCCTAAGAATTATGCAAGGAAATAGGGGCTTGGAGAGAAGCAGAATTGGCTAAGTGTTGGCCAAGAGCTTTCTTGTGAGCTGAGAGAGTTGAGCATACTTGTGTGGAATTGTTCTAGTGAGAACAAGCTTTGTATATTCACTCATATTTTTTATATATGCAATATAGATAGTGGGGTTTTGAGCAGTGGTTTTCCCCAGGAAAACTTATTGTTTTATGTGTCATTGATTTGTCTTTTTCATTTTCATATAATTTTCATCGATCTATTGGCTTCCACTGGTTTAAAGTAGAAGTAGATTCCTATCTTGTGCTTTAGTAAATTGCATGAGCTTGTGAATCTACGAGAAATTTCTACATGGTATCGGAGATGAGAACAGCATACTAGAGGAGATTTTGAAATTTTGAGTTTTGGGTTACATGTGAAATTCGAATTTACAATATATACTCCAGGATCGGCAGATGGCGTTCTACGGTTTGCGGCTCGAGTATGCCTTGGAAGGCAGCTCGAATTTTATAGCCTAGATGGACTAAATGGAGGTTGTGCTAGAGGATAATGACTTGAAGGAATTTGTTGATCAAGATATTCCTAAGCCAACAGCATCGAATGCACAGAATTTGGCCGAATGGAAGAAGTGTGTGGAGAAGGCGAGGCAGAAAATCCTTGAGGGAGTTCGAGACGATATTTTCTCGAGCCTTATAATGCATTCAATACTGTTAATTTTAGCCAACAATGGTATGTTCTATGCTTAAGAGCAATTTTACTTCAATTTATTTATTATCCCAATATCAATATCCAATTTAGCAAATCAATCAACATGATAGTAAAACGCAGATAGAACATAAACATAAACAGTAGAAGACAAGCTAAGACAAGAGGACACAAGATGTGGCACCAGCTAGGGACAAACCCCAATGTGGGGAAATCCTTGATCAATTCTTCTTATAGTCTTCAATAGTTCAACAGAGAGAAATAGTACAATATACAAATATAATAATTTATAACAGCAGTAAAAGAGCCCTAACCAGAGAAGTCAACATTGGTCAACATAGCATATTTGAACCTCAACAATTTGGTCAACTTTAGTCAACTTTGGCCTCCAAACAACAAGATGAATCAACCCTCAAAACAGTCCAAAATCAGCCTAGTCAAAATTTGGTCAAATGGTCAACCTGCGGTCAGCCCTAGCATCAACGTTGGTCAAAGTCAATGGATTGCCTTGATTTATGTGCCCATAAAGGCGGCCTGCCCAAACAGAAATAACCCTCGCAAAATGCAATCAAACAGGTAAATGTTGGTTGGTCAACGTTGGTTAAAACACTTCCTGAAATTCGATCAACGTTCGTCAACACCAAAAACCGAATTGACCCCTCCACACGTGTGGAGAGAGAAGCTGCCCAGAAATCCGTACCCAATCAGATCAGGAGAGAGAGATATGTGAAGATGAATGATGTCCAAATGAGGATGAGGCATCATGTATTTATAGGAAAACGTTGAGGATGAATATACGTGACTGTTGGGCTTTTGAGCCTACATAAGTTTGTTGGTCGACCTTGACAATTTGTCCATAATCAAAACAAATTCATAACTTCATTTGTACATGTCAGAATCGGATGATCTCTAGATCAATCCTACACCTCTCGAAGAGAGGAATCTAAGAAAAATATCAGTGACCATAAATAAGATGACCCACATGGAGTTTGTCCCTAGTTGCCAATTTTAACACTCCTTCTCAACTAGGGAGAAATCCATCTGCTAATCCATCTCCCAATATGTACTAGCTCTGCCATCAATGCACTGCTCTGCTCTACTGAACTATGAAGAAGAAGAAGTGATCGAGAATGTATCATACCATTCTCTACTGACCCAAAGTCGGTTCCAATCAAAAGAGAGTGTCTCATACCACTCTTACTGACCCAAAGTCAGTTCCAATCAAAAGAGAGTATCTCATACCACTCTTACTGACCCAAAGTCAGTTCCCATTGATCCCATATCAATATCGGTGATCCTAGCATAGGGAGTACAAAAATACATATTGCATCCATCGGTAGTACTATTGTCCCTATCCACATTTCCCAACTTATTAGCCAGATGAGAGGTACTTTCCATGAGTCCTAGACTGCATGGGTAGGATGTCTCAACACGAGAAGGATGAACCACTCATCCTGCCTACATGTCACCAAGGGGTGTCACAGGGGAAGGTTGAACCACTCACCCTTATGCATCAAACCACTAGGGGAAGGTTGAACCACTCACCCTATGGTAGCTCACCGCTCTAAGAAGTACGCCAAGCCCCCTGGAGCTCTCAGAGCTCAATGTCCATCTCATAAAGGACCCTCATAAGAGGGTCTCTCAATGAATCCAAGTCATTCGCGGAAGGCCAAGAATTTGACTTTCCCCAGGGGCTTTGTCAGAATATCGGTGACCTACTCATCAGTCCCAATGTGATGGAGACTTATTGCTCCTTGTTGTACCATGTTTCGGGTAAAGTGGTACCTAATATCTATATGTTTGGAGCGATCATGAAACACGGGATTCTCTTATAATCAGATCCCACTCTGTTTGTTACAGAGGATCACGATGATATCCAGCACATGTCCAAATAACTCATTGAAGAGCTTCCTCAACCAAACAGCTTCACAAGAGGCCATACTAGCAGTTATGTATTTGGCCTCTGCAGTGCTCAAGGCAACCGATTTCTGCTTCATGCTCATCCAGGATATCGAAGTAGAACCCAAAGAAAAACAACATCTAGAAGTGTTCTTGTGATCCACCACACTACCAGTCCAATCAGTATCAAAATAACCATGCAACCTCAGATTCCTAGCAGTGTATCTCAGTCCATGAGTGATTATGCCTTGAAGATATCTCAGAAGATTATTGGCAACAATCCAATGTATATGATGAGGCTCAACCATGTATTGGCTCAATGTGTTAACTACAAAACATATGTTCAAATAGGAGTTCACCAAGAACATCAGTGCTCCTATGAGTTGACAATGATCAGAAGCATTTCCTAATTCAGGTCCAACAACACTACCACATAACTTCTTAAAGTTAACTTCCATCGAAGTAGTCATAGACTTGCAGTCCACCATCCCAAATCTTTCCAATATCTTCACAACATCTTTTCCTTGAGAGAGAAAAATTTCACCTGTCTTTTTCCAGACCTTCAAGCCTAGGAAATAGTGCATTAGTCCTAGGTCCTTCACATCTCAAATTCAGAAGCCAACTCCCTCCTACATTTGTGAATGAGAGGGTCTACACCTGTCAGAAAGAGGTCATCCACATAAAGCACCAGAATCAGAGGTTTATCATTTTCAACCTTAAAGTAAAGTTTCAGATCGCCTTCACTTCTATTGAATCCCAGCTTCAGCAAAGAGCTATCGATCCTCTCAACTACAACAAAACAGGCAATTTGCGCCAGATTTAGCACCAGATTTAAGTTCATTTTTTTCTCAATTGGGATGAGCAGCTTGGCGCTAAATCTGGCTCTATTGTACAATTTTTAAAGCGTCATTTTTTGCACCAAATTTTGCATCTTTTTTATGCCAAATTTTCCATCATTTTTTGCATCATATTTTGCACCAAGATTTTCATTTGGTTTTACAACAGGTTTTTCTTTTAGTTTTGTGCCATTTTTTGCATCTATTTTTGCATCATTTTTTGCTTCCTCTTTTGTGGCATTCTTTGCTTCTAGTTTTGTGTCATAATTTGCATCGATTTTTACACCATCTTTGGCATCTCATTTAGTGCCTTTTTTTACATCCAGTTTGTGCCAACTTTTGCATATGGTCTTATGCCATTTTTTGCTTCTAATTTTGTACTTATTTTTACATCTATTTTTGTGCCAGTTTTTCTGCCTTTTTTTACACCATTTTTTCCATCCAATTTTGCACCATATGTTGAATATGATTTAGTGCCAAATTTTGCATGCATTTTTGCACCATTTTTTGCATCCATTTTTGCGTTTTATTTATCTCCCATTTTGCATCCTATTTTGCACCATAATTTGCATTTGATTTTGCATCATTTGTTGCATACAATTTAGCATCATTTTTAACACCATTTCTTGCATCCAATTTTGCATCCTTTTGAGCATCTAAATTTGCATCCTATGTTGAACCATATGTCGCATCCACCTTTGCATCCCATTTTGTGTCTATTGTTACATTCAATTTTGAGCCATTTTTTCGTCTACTTTTGCATTTGTTTTTGCACCAAGTTTTGAATGATTTGTTGCACCTCATTTTACATCCAATGTTGCATCTCAATTTGCATCCAAATTTGAGCCATTTTTATGCCCATTTTTGCACCATTTTTTCTTCTTTTGTGTCTAATTTTGCACCATTTTTTATGTCCAAATTTGCATCCTTTTTGGTATCTAGTTTTTCATCCTTTTTGGCTTCCAAATTTACATCTTTTTTTCTGCCACATTTTGTGTCCACATTTGCATCTCATTTTGCACCTAGATTTTAATTTGAATTTTCATCTAGTTATGCATCATTTTTGACATCCTTAGTTTCACCCTTTTTAGTCCCATTTTGCATTTTGTTTTGTGTCTTTTCTTACATCCCTTTTTCATCCTAATTTTACACCATCCTTTGAATCCTCATTTTGGTGTCCATTTTTGCATCCTTGTTTGCACCCAATTCGATGTCCTTTCATATGCCATATTTTGTTCCCTTCTTTGTGTCTAGTGTTGCACCATTTTTTAATTTTACTTTAAAAACCTTTTTGTGTCATTGTTTGCATCTTGTTTTGATGGCTAGTTTAACATCCAATTCTACACCCAATTTTGCATCCATGGTTAAATCCACTTTTGCTTCTTGTTTAGAGTTTTACTTTTATTTCCATTTATAACCCCCTATATCGGTTCATTTTACTAAGTTCATTTACATAGTGACATATATTAAAGTTTCTAAATATCATTTTGCTGTAGGATTTAATGCACGGTTAGATGAAAATAAAACCCTCTCAGTTTATCCCAGAAACCTAGGACAAACCAATTAAGAGAAAGGTTGTTCTAAGGCTTAGGATTCTTAGTAGATCAAGATGTAGAGTATAGATTAAGAAAAAGAGAATGAATTCTTGTGAGTCCTCGCATGCAGGTCTTCTTGGAGTTTTTAGTATAGCTATGAAGTGCTCCTAGCTAGCTCCAAAGCTTGGTCCTACAAATGAGAAAGAGAATAAAGCAACCTTCACAGCATAATATCTTATAATCAAAACTATCAAAAACATATAAATATTATTGAATAAATAAACACAAACCAAAATTCCATACGTCCATTAGTTAAATAGAAGAAGTAAAGAATGAATAGAAAAATATGGAAGGAAGAACAACTGATCTATATGAATAAAGGAGTTGGAGAAAAGTTACAACAATTAGATGTAGCTGCAATAGCACCTCCCTGTTATAGACATTTTTGTGCCTTACAGCTATAAGCATGAAATGTCCATAATTCAAGGGATCCAAAGTCCCTAAAGATGTTGTTACAGCTCCTAAAGGGACAAGGTCAACCAATGACAGCTTCTCCCAGAAGTTCTCCACCAAAAACCACTCAGAAATAGTCAATTCAGGATCAATTCAGAGGCTCCACTAGCTGCCTGCGTTGAAATGCAGAGTCTACACTGGCTAGGTGCACTGCAACGCAGGTGGAAGCACTACCAGGGTGCGTTGAGCGGGAAATGTCAAATGGCAAGCTCATTCAACAAGGTGGAAAGACCCTGGAAGCTTCCAGAATCTTCTCCAATGACACTTGCCTCAATGAATTCGACTAGTGATGAGTAAGAGGTTCTCAACCTCCAAGTGGAAGCAAGAACCGACAGAGAGAAGCCACAAGTCAAAACATAAGCTGACTCATCCTCTCTGCTTACATCTATATATGGATCTCTCACCCAGAGGTTCAGGAGGCTGGAATTTTGTACTTTGCAGAGAATTGTTGTTGGTTTGAGATTGAGATTATTACATTGGGTGATTTATGCTTTGTTGGAGGAGAGGAATGGATTCCTTTGCTGGGAGGTAGATGTTGGATCGGAACTCACTTGGTTGTATCTCCTCTTGGACTTTATTATCATATCAATAAACTATTTGAGTTTCTCCTACATGTTGTATACCAATGATGTTTTGTTATGCTTACATGTTTAGCTTAATCTGATCTTGAGCTTTTTATGAATGTATATCTGTATCTTTGTGTAGTTTCTCTCTCTTGTGATCTTGCAGGAATTCGGTGAAGCTGGGCCAGTGAAGGAACAAGAAGCTGGGAGCTACTGAAGAGAGGAGTGATTTGGATCGACAAACTAGCGGAAGACACAGGTTAGTTAGATCCTTCTTCCTCATTTACATTTCATAAAGAAGAATACTTAATTAGTTTACTTCGTTTGTTGCTAAGGCACTATCACCTCTTAGAGTGGGATAGGGGCATTCCGAATTGGATACTTTTCCCAACAAAAAATTGGCGACTCCGCTGGGGAGAGTATCTTGTTAGTTTATTTGTGTTTCTATTGTTGTTCTTCTCATAAACTCAGGAGTGTCGAATCGAAATGCATTTGCCATTTTCAAATGCAAAGTAGAGATCTGCCACTCTAGTCCACTCACTGGGCCTGTTTTTATGATCTGAACAAACTGATCCACAAGTGCTCTAACAGCCCTTTGTGATAGATCTTAGTCCTCCTTTAAATCATCCTCCTAATTGTACCTAATTGATAGCTTTGATCCGGCCAAAAACTGTAGATTTAACTGCAAACCGTGACCCAGAACCCAGAAACAACTCTCGTTTCTGCTTCAGCGCAGACTCTGTGAAGAGGTTCTGCATTTCAACGCAGGTCCCGTGAAGGCTACCTGCGCTGAAGTTCAGTTTCTCTGTGCTGAGGGTGCGCTGATCAGCCTTTGCTTGTGCAGCTGTGGTTCCCTGCTTCCTTTTGCTCAGTTTTATCTCTGTCTTTTGCAGCCTGTTATCAGTCAGTGTACCTATCTGAAACCCCTTTTCTTTGCCTCAATTCCGCCTCAGTTGTATAAAGAAACTGTATTTTTTCTTTGTGTATTTGTTACATCATTTGCAGTTTCCCATTACAAAAGTAAACTAGTCATACTGTCGCCCTTAGATCTAGACCTGTCGTAAGTGTCGTTTTGATCTTAGGAGTGAGTTTGTTTGCTGTTCACGGTTGATTGAGCTTTTACTTTTGTCGTTTGGTTTGAATTTATGCATTTCTAGTGTCGAAACAAGTAAATCATAAAGTGTCGTAATCGTCTTTTTTATTTTGAAAAAGGAACTTGTTTATGTTTTCACTTGAAATCGAATTCAAATTTGTACAACAGCTTTCTTTTTAGGCATCAATATTAAGAAAGCGAAAAAAAATACATGCATTTGTGCATTTGCATTTTGATAGTTTGCATGCTTTGATTTAGGGAAAAGTGCATTACAGTGTGCTCTATGCTCTTTGAGAAAAGATTGTGTCTTTCTTTTCCCCTTGTAGCTAGGATTTTCATTGTTGAAAAGATATAAAAGCTTGCTTATCATCTTTAGACTGCATTTAGGAATTGTATCATACATCTCGTGGTGATCCAAAAAGGAAAACTTCTAAGAAAGATCAACCTAAAATAAATTGAATGAACTTAACAACGCTTTGTAACTTAACGCACAACATAGAGGTCTAGGCTAGAGACGTGTTCCGGCGTCATAAAACCTGGTGACTGTCAATCTCGCTGATGGTTGGGTGATTCCTCCTGAGAGACGATAGCGCCAGTACGGATTGTGCTCCCACGTACCGTCGAGTATATATTGGGAGACCCCTATAGGCATAAAACCTTTATCCTTAGGAAGCCGTGTCGGCCGCCCTACTGATCGCAATGCACTGAACACAGCATTCGGGAAGATTGACCGCCCGTACCTTAAAAAGTATTCTACGGTTTTGCGAAAAGTTTGGCACACCCTCTACCTAGAACTCCAGAGCAGTTCCTTTTGGCCTTTTTTAGACTCTATAACGGAAAAAGTCCATCTGAGCATTTGTCACTTCGGGCTCGTTAAAACATCGAAGGAGACTAAAGTCATCTTTAGCTTTTTCTCGACTCTTTAAAATTGAAAAAGCAAGTTGTGTCTAAAGCGTCTAAAAATTCATTTAATTCGGAAACACACTTTCCCTTTTTTGTATTTTGGTTGATCGAGTAATCCGAAATCGTGGAAGAAATTCAATTGAAACCCCGTCGTTCGCGGAGGCTTACGAGTCAACCGTCTTTGTCTCTGGAATCGAAAACAGTACGGACAAAGCGAACTCGTTTAACCGGTTCGAAATCTCCTATCAAAGTTAGAACAAGTGTTCCAACAACATCTGAGATTCCGGTTACTCCAAACATTTCTGGAAACCCTGCCTCTACAGAAGAAGTTCAACAACCACAGAGGGACAGTGATACTGATCCTAGTCTGAGAGCAAACACTTGTGTTACTGAACCAGTTCCATCTGTAACCGGTTCAGAGAGTCTTGCTCCTCAAACATCTGTCGCTGTTGATTCAACCCCTTCGTCGGCACCAGAAATATTTTACGAACCTGACGGTCTTCCCCTTCCACCTGGTTTGATTGCGATAGAGGAAATTGTAGAAGATCCGCAAGCAAGTACTCCAACATATTTTGGAGTCGGGGTCACTCTATTTCCTTCGACATCAGAAGTTAGTCTACCACCAGTGGAAGTTCCTGTAGAATCGCTAGGTAATCTTTTGGATAGACTCAAAATGTCTGAACAACCGTCAATATCTAGGACTGTGTCGAATGACACAGCGACAGCAGAACTCCCTGCCGTCACTCCGACAATGTTTGCCGGCATACCATCTGTCCCGACTAGCTCACAACCGCTAGAAGGAGTCCACCCAGGGACTATTTCGACAGTATGGTCCATTCCTGTTTGTTCCTCCGGAATATTATCCGGCAACTCTTATGTTGAGACTCGCCAAATTGATCCATTTGGAGGCCAATTTGGGCAATCCAGTCCCCAAGGGCAGAAAATCCCCTTGAGTTCCGGATTGCCACCGTATGGGGGGCAGTATGCCCTTTCATTACCCCCTCCGGGAGGATATCCATACGGGATTTCACAACAGTATTCAGGTTATACTGGAGTTACATCAAGTGGTTGGGTACCTATACTACCCCAACAACCAAGGGTTGTGTATTCTATGCAACAATGTGTACCTATGTCGAACATCCCGACTACACCAGCTATTGTGACAGTGTCGCAAGTTCAAACGTTGCCTGTTGTATGTCAACCTCAGATCTCTCAGGTTGTAATGCAACAGCCCCTTGACCCTGTGACTCAACCACAATCGCCTACTGGTGGGGCGACACAGGTCCAAATGGGTACAATTACCCCACACCTTGGTCCAACGGTTAGTATAGCGCAACAGAACATGGCTTCACAACCGTGGCTGGTGCAATATCAACAACCACAATTCCAACAAGTATACCAAGGTTCTGAGCAGCAGATCTTTGCGAACAGTGGACAACCGTACATTCAAAACGGTCAAAATCAACCACTTTACGGTGGTCATGTCCACCAACCGTATCAGTCATACCAGCATCAATTACACTATGCCGGTATGCAAAGGCCAACTGCTCAGGCAATTCCATCGTATCCTGGGTATGCTTCACCTAACCTAAATCAACAGTTACCATTCGTGGCAACTTTAGAGTTACCCGATTTACACCGGTTAACAAATGATCCAATTGCTTATGCCCCTTGGTGGCCAGCGATTCCTCACAAACTTCCTTCAGATATTCCTAAATTTAATGGAAATCCAGGAGAAGACCCATTGAATCACGTGATGACATTTCATCTATGGTGTGCATCAAACACCCTAAACGATGATTCGATAAGGCTTCGCCTTTTTCAGAGGACGTTAACGGGTCCAGCGGCAAAATGGTATATTGAATTGCCTAGAGCTTCGTTCGACAATTTCAGCACCTTAGCCACAACTTTCTTAACCCATTTTCAATTACCAATAAGGTATGAAACAGGAACGGAAATCTTGACCAACTTCAAACAGACCACGGCCACTCACATATCTGATCATATACATGAGTGGCGACGTCATCGTAGGATGGTAAAAACGTACGTTCCCGATCAGCTATTAGCTGAATGGTTTATCAAGTCGTTACTTCCTGCTATAACGGAAGATGTGGCAAAGGGGGGAGTCGTAACGGAAGAGCAAGTTATCGCTCGTGCGCAATATCTAGACTTGGTCTATACTCAGTCTGGCACGCTCTACGACAAAATAACTGACGCCCCTAGACCGGAATTCTCAATTCCTCCTCCTCCTAAATCAAACAATGACTCTCATGCCGGTGATGGCGTGATTGGCACGACAAACGTGAAACCGACAAAGGCCAACTCCAAGAAGGCCCGTAAGATTTCGGATCAAAATGAAAAAGACGAAATTCTTGCTTCGGAATTAAATACCGTATCAGCAGATAAGGGAAAAGAAACCAAACAACCAGGAAGCAAGAAAAAGCAAAGCAAAGGGAAGAAGAAGAAACAGGGTGAATCATCTCCTGAAAAAACTTCTTCAAACCCTCCTGGAAATAGGAAACCACCCCCCTCAGGGTGTCAGATATGTGATGAGGATCATTGGACCTCACAATGTCCATACAAAGCTGAGCTTAAAAGATTCTTTAAGAGTTCGCAAACCTCAGCCGTGTTAACTGATCCGTTTCCAAATCCAGGCACAAATCTGGTTGATAGTGGAAATGCTTCCCCGTCGCAAGTGCTTATGTTGTCGATTTCGAAGCAACAAAATGATGCTTTGATTTCAACAAGGAACAAAGATTACGGGAATCTGCAGCTGTCAAACGGCAAGGAAAAAGATCAACCAAGCAGTTCGACAACAACTTCGACAGAAGTTGTACCACCCATCATTCCTGAATTAACAATAAAACCGCCAAAGGGAGTAGTACACAAGTCGAAATTTAATCCTCGTGCCAGAGCAGCGCAGCATTATAACATAGTGGAAGATTTGGCCTAATCGCCATCCGCTATGTCGACTCTTGAAGTACTACAAAATTGCCCATCCCAAAGGCAGGCTTTGTTATCAGCCATTGGTGGGGTTGATCCCAAGGATTCCAATCTTGTATCCTTTGACCACAAAGGATACGATCCTCAGTTACCAGCCCAACTAGCTTTCCTTATCCAAGTGAAAGCCCTCAACAAAACTGTTCATCGAACAATCATTGATGAGGGGGCATCTACATGTATTATGTCGATGAGTTGCTGGAAAACTTTAGGATCTCCAACCTTGTCGCGATCCTCGACAACATTAAAAGCATTCGACGGAAGGACATATACCCCATATGGTATCCTAAATAACTTGAAGGTTGAACTAGGGGGAAAAACAGTAGAAATAGATGTTGAAGTCATCGATGGGAATCTTGATTACAACATCCTACTAGGAAGACCGTGGATCTATGCCATGGTAGCTGTTGTGTCGACCTATTTTAGAAAGATTGCATTCCCCTTTCAAGGGGGGATTACAATCGTCGACCAACAAAACTTCCTCCCTAATGGTTCACAAGTTACAGGAAGCATTCCCATGATCCATGGAAGCCCCCATTCGCTTCAGAATATCGGAGTGGGCCTACTAAAAGATCCTATACTAATGGGAACTTTCGCTCTTCCACCTCCAATCGACTTGGCGGAAGTAGCGTCGATAGGAACCTGCAATATGATATCTTCCACGAAGATCTCAGAAGACGATATCAACATGGATCATGCAATGGTTTTGCCCCCAAGCCCAATAGAAATATTGTAGCAATCAATGTTTCTGGCATGGGAGGCGAACCCAAATCAACGCTCATCAAGCGTTTGGGTAGATAGGTCTAGAGAATATGGTACCCCTTTAGATCCTTGGTCGCGAGTGCATGGAACCGACGAAGGAATCCTACAATCAATGTTGATTGAAGGGGCCCCATGGAATGATCACCACCATCGTTCCCTTCTTCCTGATTATGAAGAAGATACTCAAGATGACCTTTATCACCCTACAGTTTTTGAATTCCTATCAAATACTGTAAATACGGTGGATTCCGAGCGAAACTTATCCAATATTGAAGAGACTATAGCCATAAATATCTCGACTAAAACAAATGTTGTAGAGAATATTTATGTCGGCAAAGGTTGTTCTCCTTCAGAACTGGAAATATATAACGCTCTTTTTCGCGAATTCAGAGATGTCTTTGCTTGGTCATATGATGAAATGCCAGGCATTGACTCGAGTATCGTTGAACACGAAATTAAGATGTATCCAGATGTCAAACCGGTACGACAACGGCTCAGACAGGTGCACCCCAAGAAAGTCGCTGCCATTAAGGCAGAAGTTGAAAAACTTCTCCATGCTGGTTTCATCTACCCGGTTCCTCTAACCGATTGGATATCAAATATTGTCCCTGTTATGAAGAAACAAGGGACAATTAGAGTGTGTGTCGATTATAGGGATGTAAACGAAGCTTGTTCAAAAGACAACTACCCTACACCCTTCATCGACCAGATAATTGCTGAATGCGCCGGATGTGAAATCTTTTCATTCATGGACGGATTTTCCGGGTATAATCAAATAAATATCCGCCCATAGGACCAATCAAAGACTGCATTCATTTGTCCGCGGGGCACATTCGCATATCGAAAATTACCCTTTGGTTTAAAGAACGCAGGGGCGACGTTTCAGAGGGCAATGAATTATGCCTTCCATGACATCAAGAACATCGTTCAACCATACCTCGACGACCTTCCGGCTCATTCGCGAAAGCGGACCGATCATCCGCAGCATTTAAGAGCGATATTTCTACGTTGCCGACACTACAAGATACGACTCAATCCACACAAATGTGTATTTTGCGTCAGTTCTGGTCGTTTACTTGGCTTTGTAGTCTCAAAGGATGGGATTCGTCTCGACCCTTACAGGGTCCAGGCAATCATCAATTTGCCTCCACCTTCAAATTTGCTTCAGATTCAGAAACTCCAAGGGAAAGCAAACTTTCTGAGGAGGTTCATTCCAAATTACGCCGAACTTGCTAAAGGTTATACACGTCTTTTGAAAAAGGAGGTACCCTTCGTCTGGGATCAGGTTGCGCAAGCTTCCTTTGATGCTTTAAAGGATTCCTTAATAAAAGCATCATTAATGTACACACCCGATTATCAAAGAGACTTTAACCTGTATCTAGCTGCAGCAGATACGACCATCGCAATGGTTTTAGTTCTAGAAGTTGATGGAATCGAACACCCTATATATTATTTAAGTAGAAACTTAAATGATACAGAAAGTAAATATTCTTATGTTGAAAAACTAGCGCTTGCAGCTGTTCAAGCGATACAAAGGTTTCGACACTATGTCCTCTTTCGGAAAACTACCATTTTGTCTGATTGCAACCCCATGACTTATATATTGTCGCGACAGTTGTTGGGGGGCAAATATTCAAAATGGATAGCAATCCTTCAAGAGTTTGATCTGGAATTTGTAAAATCAAAATCAAAGAAAGCTCTAGTTTTCGCAGAATTATTGTGCGATCTCCCATCGTCGTCCAACGATGAAACATCCGAAGCATAAATCGTGGACGAGAATTTGTTTCTGATATCTACAAGCAACGAGTGGTATGGAGATATAATAATATATCTCCAAACCCAAAAGTTCAGGCCTGACACCTCTCACTCAGAACAAAAATGTATACGATACCAAGCAAAAGACTACATGATCGTCGGTGATACGCTTTACCGTCGTGGTATCGATACAGTTCTGAGAAGGTGCCTCACCCATGAGGAGGCCGAAAAAGCCCTGAATGAGTGTCATTCAGGCGCGTGTGGGGGGCATCAATCTGGATATGCTACAGCACAAAAAATCTTACGAACAGGATACTTCTGGCCAACCATGTTCAAAGATTGCATAACCGTAGTCAAAAGTTGCCATGCTTGTCAACTTTTTGATAGCAAAACCAGAAGACCACTCGCACCTTTACAGCCAATAGTTGCTGTTGGGCCTTTCGCCAAATGGGGCATCGATTTCATGACATGTAACCCCACCTCGACCGGGGGGCATGGGTATATTATAGTCGTCGTTGACTATTTTACCAAATGGGCCGAGGCGATGCCTACATTAGATAACACTGGTGAAACAGCTGCCCTTTTCTTTTTCAATCATGTAGTCACCAGATTCGGCATACCACAGGCTATAGTTACGGATCATGGATCGCATTTTCGCAATCACATGATGGTTGAATTAGCTGCCAAGCTAGGGCTATCTCACGACAGCTCTACCCCGTATTATCCGCAAGCTAACGGACAAGTTGAAGCGATCAACAAAGTCCTGAAGCGTATGTTGCAAAGGATGATCGGAGTTCAAAAAAGGAGGTGGCACCTAATCCTGTACTAAGCCTTGTGGGCCTACCGAACATCGGTAAGGAATGCGACCGGGTTCACGCCTTTCCAACTGGTATATGGCCTGGAAGCAGTCTTACCAGTCCAGTGTGAAATCTCGTCTCTTAAACTCACAATTGATCTCCTCCCCGGAACTTCAGAAGAAGAGGCACGTTTCTTGGAATTAATCCAATTGGATGAAACTCGTCGTGATGCCGCTTTGGCTAACGAAGCCCATAAGAAACGAGTCAAGGCGCAGTTCCACAAAAATGTCAAACCCCGTGTCTTCTCAGAAGGTGACTTGGTCTTGCTTTACGACCAAGAATTCGATAAATTGGGAGTAGGTAAATTTAATTCTTTATGGATGGGCCCCTATATTGTTAAATGAGTGTTCGCAAAAGGAGCCTACGAGTTAATGGATTATGACGGAATTCCACTGGCGCAACCCCGTAACGGGTTGTACCTCAAGCGTTACTATGCTTAAATAGTAACCAGTATGCTTTTGTTGTATTTTGTTTTCGCTAAAGTGTTTGTTTTGGTCGAGTAATCCACCTTTTTACATTTATTGCAGATGTCAAACCTTTTGGAGACATGTGTTGGATATGCCGACGGAGCGAGTCGTAGTTCGCGGAACCTGTCCTCCGCAGCCTGGGCCATTTTTGATCCAAGCGGCGAGTTAGTAAGTTTCAGAGGTGTATGTATTGGGCAATCAACGAATAACATCGCTGAGTATAGCGCGTTGATAGAACTGCTCTCTGATGCCATCACCCATGGTATACGTCGACTAATCGTCAGGCTAGACTCACAACTCGTAATACTACAACTCAATGGTATATATTCCGTCCGAAATCCAGCCATTTATCGCATGTTTCTAAGGGTTAAGATTTTGGAAAGACAATTTGATCTAATTCAATACCAACATATTTCCAGAAACTTAAACACATTAACCGACTCATTAGCGAATTATGTGTTAGATAGACATTTGCGACATTTATAAAAAGAAATACATCATCAATGTTGTACATGTGGATCACATAACTCAACTAGAATAAAACCCTGAAAATCAAAATATATATATATAAGTTGTTTATGGTTTACATATAATGTTCTGTAACCAAGACAAAATCGGTCACATGACCCAAAGACTCAAAATGCTAGGGGGCACCCTAGTCTAGTGATGCTCATGATAGCATGTCACGACCTGTGCGATCATGCGTAAGAGACGAGTCCATTGTCTAGGAACACCAGTAGTATGCCGCTACAACTGTAAAGGTAACTCGTTGATCCTCACGTCTGGAATGCCGAGAGTAAGGCTCTCAACCTGCTCCTGCACAGCTGTGATGGTCTCGGCCACATCAAGGTCACGAAGAATAACCCTCCCGGTAGCCTATCCTGCTGGGGCAGCGGCTGGCGCTCTCGGGCGAACTGCTGGACGAACAGGACCAACATCTGCACGCACACATGAGTTTGATTAAAGTCTTGATAGAATAAATCACAAGGACATTATGAATAAAAACAGTAAATAGTGATATGGTCGAATATTTTACCAATAGCGCCCCACTACTCGCCGTCCGGCAGTACTAAATCCGGATCACCCCGGAAGTCCATGCCAACATATGGATACTCCGAATAGACCATCTCCTGACGCTCAAACCACCTGAAGAAGGTATCAGAAAAAGAAATCTGAGATTGACCAGCATGCCTAGACATGTGGTCAACCCATCTCTGCATGCGTGGTTCAGTGGGAGAAGGCAAGTCGAGTGCAATGTGCTGTGGCTGCATCAGTGGTATCTTCTCCAAAGGCGGTCAAAATAGAACCGAACCCAAAGTTCTTCAGCCTCCCATCTGAAGAAATACTGCATCACACCAGTTGAATATTTTCGGTTGGAGGCACCCCAGGGGCTCAGAAGAACAGGAAATCAAACACAGAATGCAGAAAGGAAACCATGAAATGAAAGAGCTCAAGTTTAGCTCCTACCTGGTCTAGACGGCGCCGAGAATCGTCCACAGAATCTCCCAGAATCAGCTGATGAAAATCAAGGGGGAAGAGGCACCTCCAAATCTCCAACAAACCAAGTTCAAATGAAATGGTAAAATGAGAGGTAAAAACACTTTTTAATTTCTTTTTACGTAGTTCAAAGCGAAATATTAGGGTTTTAATCTCGTTTTCAAACAAATGTTATTCATTTCTAACTAGTTTGGTGCAGCAATTGAGGGCACAGTACTATCTTTGAAAATGGCAAAGCTATTTATGGTAAACAATCAAAACTAGACCATGTTATCGAGCAGTTTTAGCACATAGTTCATGCTCGTTAAAAAATAAACATAAGATCGAGCAGTTTTAGCACATAGTTCATGCTCGTTAAAAAATAAACATAAGACCGAGCAGTGTTTTTCCGCGTTTAAGCTCGTTAAAAAATGAACTACCCTCCGGTAAATAACCACAGTGAATGTAACATTATCAGCCATTAAAGCCTTGGTCGTGTTTGCACCGTCACCTCCACTTTTCCATTGGTCGATCATTCACCTCCATATGATTGTTTACCCATTTTGAGGAACAGCTGCGAAGAGTGATTTCACTAGCCATCCTTGTGACACTGCCGTGCTTGGAAAATTCCAACCCTTACCTGGAATCAGTTGCTACCCATTTTATCACTCGTTCCTCAAAAGACGAGTCTTCTTTAAGCTCTTTTCATCTGACTCGTAAAATATGAAAAGATTGCCGAGTTTTGGCCTTCCAGCTCGTTAAAGCAATCGGAAGTGCTATCCCTCCTCTAGATTTTAATCTTTTTGGACCTGAGGGATTATTGCACAAAAAGATCGAGCGCTTGTTTTGTTCGGCTCGTAAAAACTATCGAAAATTCATCCCTTTTGTATTGTTTTATACTTTTTCGGACTTAAGGGATTAGATGACGAAAAAGGACTTTCGGAGTTGACTTTACGTACCTTTTCAGACTCTCTAAAAATGAAAAGGACCGAGATATCTTTGTCGTTAGACTCGTTAAAAACATTAAATAGCGACAAACTTGTCTTTAGACGAGAACGAGTTTCACTATCGCTAGGCTCGTTAAAACATAGCGATGGGTTTGCCCGAAGGGCAAATTATAGAACAAGCATATGTTATCCTCCTCAAGCTTGACAAAAATAAAGAGGTACTGGTCAGCAATGACTGGGGAAAAATTGGGAAGAAACTCAAAGAACTTTATTGGTAGCAAGTCGCTCTTGAACATGACACTTCCACTCCGTGCCTGAGTCGGGTTGGGTTGTTTCATTCACCGGTCACATCGCCATGGTCTTGCCATACCATCCACCTTTGGGGTAAATGCTACCAATCCATCACACAAGTGTCGCTGATATGTTCAAGAGAAGTCATCCAGAGAAGTCAACCGTGTCCCATCCACTACCATACATTATCCTTCGTTCTTTTATGACCGCCACCCTGAACCATATATCATCAGATCGTTTTCACCTCCATCAAAATCATTTGCTCCGTTCCGTGTCACTGATGTGGAATACATTAAGGCCCTCCTTTGACGGATCGCTTCTTGTCGACATCAGCTCATTATCCAAGAAGTTGATCTAGGGACACCCCCTTCAGTACTTTGAAGCTTGCATGCCTCAATGGCAAGTTTCTCACTTCCGGCGACAGGTATACATCAATGACCTTCGACCGAAAGATTTTGCGTGGTGTTCGACGCCAAATCCTTTATTCACACCACGTGAATTGTACTGCAGTACCTTGAGGGTCATTATCATTATCGGTGATTCCTCACGCGCTTGTTAACGGTTTACCTCATTGACCGGTAATCAAGCGATGTCTTTCCATGTTCGACTTCAGAACATCTCTCACATGGATCGACTTGTACTTAGAGTGAAGATCGAATGAGTTTGAAGAACCTGGATCTAGTTTCATCCATCCGGGCTGCGATATATATTCAGGAAAAATAAAGACATTGACATGTACAGCATTGCAGCACAGACAATCACCCTGCCAAAGGATGATGATTCCAACAAGTCATCAGTCTATCATCAGACAATTGTCTGTCCTATGTACATAAAAATGAATTTATAAAGCTTAGCATGGGAATGCCCGCCTCAGCTAGATCATGAAAACAATATGAAAAATAATGTATTGTATTGTATCTTATTACAGGTCTCCTCCCAGCATTGAATGAACTTCGGATCCTCCTAATAAAGCATTTCACCCGATAAACGGCCTCATACTTTAGGGGGCCACTGTTATAGACATTTTTGTGCCTTACAGCTATAAGCATGAAATGTCCATAATTCAAGGGATCCAAAGTCCCTAAAGATGTTGTTACAGCTCCTAAAGGGACAAGGTCAACCAATGACAGCTTCTCCCAGAAGTTCTCCACCAAAAACCACTCAGAAATAGTCAATTCAGGATCAATTCAGAGGCTCCACTAGCTGCCTGCGTTGAAATGCAGAGTCTACACTGGCTAGGTGCACTGCAACGCAGGTGGAAGCACTACCAGGGTGCGCTGAGCGTGAAATGACAAATGGAAATCTCATTCAACGAGGTGGAAAGACCCTGGAAGCTTCCAGAATCTTCTCCAATGACACTTGCCTCAATGAATTCGACTAGTGATGAGTAAGAGGTTCTCAACCTCCAAGTGGAAGCAAGAACCGACAGAGAGAAGCCACAAGTCAAAACATAAGCTGACTCATCCTCTCTGCTTACATCTATATATAGATCTCTCACCCAGAGGTTCAGGAGGCTGGAATTTTGTACTTTGCAGAGAATTGCTGTTGGTTTGAGATTGAGATTAGTACATTGGGTGATTTATGCTTTGTTGGAGGAGAGGAAGGGATTCCTTTGCTGGGAGGTAGATGCTAGATCGGAACTCACTTGGTTGTATCTCCTCTTGGACTTTATTATCATATCAATAAACTATTTGAGTTTCTCCTACATGTTGTATACCAATGATGTTTTGTTATGCTTACATGTTTAGCTTAATCTGATCTTGAGCTTTTTATGAATGTATATTTGTATCTTTGTGTAGTTTCTCTCTCTTGTGATCTTGCAGGAATTCGGTGAAGCTGGGCCGGTGAAGGAGCAAGAAGTTGGGAGCTACTGAAGAGAGGAGTGATTTGGATCGACAAACTAGCGGAAGACACATGTTAGTTAGATCCTTCTTCCTCATTTACATTTCATAAAGAAGAATACTTAATTAGTTTACTTCGTTTGTTGCTAAGGCACTATCACCTCTTAGAGTGGGATAGGGGCATTCCGAATTGGATACTTTTCCCAACAACACTCCCCCAACTCGTAGCTCCAAAACTCTCTCTCTCAAGATAGATCTTAGCAGCGTGACAATACAATAATTCCCATCATTTTTTCAATGGCCAAGCCTCCAATATATAGGAAAGTGAAGGCTATGAAGATTTCCCAAATTCCTCATTAGTTCAATTTGGGAAAAATCTTTTTGGGTGAATAATGTTTCCTCATATAAAATGGCATTTTCCACTTTTTAGATGCTTTTGTGCTTAGGAAAAATCTTCCCGATGCTTTATGGCTCTTTCCCGCTTTTGTATGCTTTTATTTTTTAGGAAAACGCTAAAGACAAGGATAAAGAGATCACATTCCACCATATGAGTTTCCGAAAGTGAACAAGAGTGTCAAATTCAAATTCTAGTTTGCTTATGTTTTAGTTTTTTTTTTTAATATATATTTAGTTTTAGTATTTTTTTATTTTCTAAAAAAATATATTTAGTTTTTGGTATTTTTTCTATAAAAAAATTATATTTTGTTTTTATAAAAATGGATTTTAAACATTCCATTCATGCTAAATTTGTGATTTTATGATAGGAGTTTAAATTATATATAAAAAAGTAACTCAATGCCATGTGTTGTGTCGTTGAGATGGGTGTTATACATCTATTCCTTGCTAAGTTATAGAATGTGCGTGGGCTTTCTTAATGCAATAAAACTAATTATGTTCTTCATGATATCTTGAAATGTTCATCTTGAACCAGGTTAATAAAACAATAAAGTTAAAATAGGTTTGTCTTTGTCCTTTATAGATCTTTGTCCCCATTAATCTTGGTCTTAATAGATAAATTGTCTTATGGTGGCCTCGAGTGGTCACTTCCATTAGTTGCATGCTTTATAGTTTTCTGTTAGTGACATTTTTTAGGCTTGATAATATGTTATTTAATTTATCAAAATGTACTATTGTCCATATTATTGTTAAATATTAATATTAAATATGTTGGTTTTTTAGCATGTTTTAGCGAAACGTTCCCAAAATGTTTATAGATTGTATTTTATAATGCAATGATTCATTGCTTCATGAAATTGTTTTGGATATTTTTTTAATGATTCATTGATTGATGAAATTGTTATGGATATTTTTTTTAGTATATTAAATTGTATGTGATAAGTCAAAAGTCACCTCTTTTTTAGATTTTCATTGGTCAATTTCCCTTAAGGCCATCAAGTTCACCATTCGGTCCCAGGTTAAGGAAATATAGGAGTCATGAAGTGGAATTGTCCAAGCACTTAAATCTTGAGACATGTTTTTTTTAGTCACATTATACTTCCTTTCTATGTAAATTCTCGATGAAAATAGTCTCATGGAACATGAGGGGCCTCAATAGTAAAGGAAAACAAAGACTCCTAAAAGAAAAATGGTACACAAAGCACCCATCAATAATGTTGATATAAGAAGCAAAAGATATTAAGTGAGGTTCTACCTCATATAATTAGAAAATGGGTGAGGAATTTTCAAGTGTAGTGATTGATACTTAGAGATACTTGGGTGGAATGGTTATTATTTGAAATGATCAATACATCAAGGTTACCAATATGTTTACCTGTTTTCGCATTATGACAATACAATTTTAGTTAATTGACATCGAGGACTACTACCATGTATCCAATGTTTATGATTCCAATATCGCAAATGGAAAACCTCTATTTCTCAATTCTATTTCTAGCACAAGTAATTTATACTCCCCATCTCCATGGATTATTGGGAGTGAATTCAATATTATCAAGTGTCTCGAGGAAAAGAAAGGATGAATCGCAATGTTTAATAAGATATTTTGTAAGCTATACCATTAAAGCCATAAAGTAGTCTCTATTAAAGTTGTCAAGCAATGAGTCTCCAACCCACACATGTGGATCAATGATATGTAACACGTGTGTGTGGTGACTAATTTAATACACCGCTCTAATAACTCCACAAACTTATGTATTTCACTCCGTCACATAAATTGACAGTTGTGTGACATAAGTAAACCAAGAGTAGACATGAAAGCCATAGGCAACAAACATTCCCTAGATCCACAATTAGGTGCTTAAATGATGAAGTGAAAATGCAAGGAGAAAAGAGGAATTCATGATTTAACCATCACAAACATGTGATCAAGTGTGACTAGGAGTGTATATATTCATATATTTTCCAAAGAGGGAGGGAATACATGAGTTACCATTCATTGGCCCTTATTTTTCTTTCTTTTTCATTTTCTTAAATATAGAACTTAGGGAATAACGTTTTCATAAGTTTGGCACAACTCATAGATATAATAGTTACATGAATTTTCACTTCAACCTTAGAGTTTAGACTTAGATAAATCAATATAGTGTATCTTTAATGATTTTGTCTTTCAATTTTTGATTTTATTTCATCACAAATGACAAAAGGGGAAATATTTTGCCACAAATCTATGAATGCTTAATCATAAAGGCATCATGTGATGAAAACAAATTAATGATGTTATTCTCTGTGAAAATGACAAGTATTCTTGAGAAAATCTTATGCTTGTGGATGTCTCCTCTCTGCTTGAGAGGGAGTGAGGGTAGACACCATATTATCCATGTGTCATGTACTATGGCCAGGACTAACAATCGTACACCTAGTAAAGACACTAGTAGGGAGAATGGTGGATTGGATAAACATTTGGGACCAATATTCTTTGAGAATTTAGACTTTGACTAGGACTAATCGCCCTAAATAAAGTACATTAATCCAAGATAAGAATAGTCATGAGGATTGACATATCCTGGTGACAAATATTATGATAGTGGATTAGGAAATTATCATGCGAGGACATACTTGGTCAACATCCTGGTGGGGTAAGTGCCTAGAGAGGCAGTGGTGTTCAAATTTATGCCTCCGAACATTGTGCTCTGATCTAATGGATAGATAAACTTGTTAGTCAAGGCCTTACTCTTTTGATAATGTTGGCTATGATGATGTAAATCATCACTGATGCTTATCAATCCAAATCCCTTTTTACATGAATATTTCCACTTGAGAGTACTTTTTTGTCTCATTATGAGTACCTCCCTAGTTTAGAGGGAGGGTCATCATCTTCATTATCGCCATCATCACCACCATCAATGTCATCATTATTGTCATCATTTCATTATCGTCATAATCACCATTCATGTCTTCATCATCATCATGATTATGGATATTGTCATCAATTGTTCATAATTATAGGCATCATAAGAAATATCATCAACCTAAAAAATGTTACGAGTGCTCGAAAATGGTTGTTAGGACACATGATATATGCAAGAAAAATAACAACTTTATTTTTTAGAGATGATCGATGATCATCATCATTACTACCATTATCATCATCATTATAATTGTCATCATCCCCATCATCATAACTAATATATTTTTTATCATAATTGTTGTCATCTTCATCATGAACATCATAATCATCATTCATGTCATTATTGTTCTTGATGATGACCAAGATGAAAATAATGATAATGATGATCAGATGATGATGACTTGGAAAATGACGCCAAAGATAATTATTATGATTTTGACCATGACAACATTTAAAAATTGGTAAGAATGGCCAAGGTCATTAGCATCATCATCATCATTGTCATTGTAACTCCCATCGTCTTTATCATCATTGTCATTATCATAACAATCACAATTCATGTCATCGTCATCACCTTCATTATCATCATCGTTATAATTATAATTATTGACATTGTCATCAGTTGTTCATAATTTTCAATGTCATAAGAAATATCATCAATGCAAAATATATGATGTGCATTGGAAAAGGGATGCAAAAGTGAACAAAAAAAATGGGGGTAAAAATAGACGTAAATTTTGATGAAGAGTAGACACAACATAAGTAGATGTAGAACAAGACAGAAAAATTGACACAAAATTGGATGAAAAAGTAGATGCAATAGTTGATGCAAACTTGAACACAAAATAGGACTCAAACATGGATGAAAAAGTGGAGGAAAACATGGGCACAATGGTAGGCATAAAACTTAGCATGAATTGTGGTGAAACAAATGTGGATACTACAATGAATGTAAAAAAAAAAAGACACGAACTTGAATGCAAAAAGGAGGAAAATTTGGATGAAAAAAGGGATGTAAACATGGGCCAAACATGGGTGCAATCGTGAACACAAAATTAGTTGCAAAATTGGACGAATCAAAAGTGGATGTAAAAGTAGATTCAAAATGGGATGCAAAAAACATAAACAATATTTGATGCAAACTTGGACACAAAAGAGGATGCAAATGTGGATGCAATAGTGGAAGAAAATGTGGGTTGCAACGATAGGCATAAGCTATGGCACAAATCATAGAACAAAAAAAGTGGCTGAGAAAGTGGATGTAATAATAGACAAAAAAAAAAAAAAAAGGATGCAAAACAAGATGCTATAAGGGATGTAAAAGTGGATGCAAACACGGGTGCAACATGAGAAACAAAATTGGATGCAATGGAAGTACATGCAAAAAAAGATACAAAATGAGGTGCAAAACCCACACAAAAGTGGATGCAAAAATAGATGCAATATTTTATGCAAAAGAGGATGCGAAGATGGATGCAAAATTGGAAGAAAACATGGGTACAACAGTAAGTACAAAACATGGCACAAATTGTATCACAACAAAAGTGGATGTAATGATAGATGCAAAAAAAGAAGCAAATGAAGATGAAAAATAGGATGCAAAAAAGGATGTAAAAGTAGGCGTAAACATGGGTGAAACAATGGATGTAAAATATGATGCAAAAGTTGATGTAACAAAATTCTATGCAAAAGTAGATGCAATACGAGACACAAAACCTTATGCAAATCTTGACGCAAAAGTGGATATAAAAAGGGATTAAAAATAGATGTAAAAGTCTATGAAAACCTAGAGGTATATGAGGATGCAATCGTGGATGCAAATTAGAAACAAAAAAGCGTGCAAAGGGAGGTGTCAAACTAGGTGCAAATTATGGCACAAGAAAAATGGATGCAATAGTGGACACAATAACAAATGAAAAAGAGGATGTAAATATGGATGCAAAACAAGATGTAAAAGTCAATGCAACAAAAGTAGATGCAAAAGTATGCAAAAATGGATGCAAAAAATGATTTAAAAAATTATGCAAAAGAGGATGCAAGAGATGATGCAAAAGTTGATGCAAGTGTAGGGGAAAAAAGTGGATGCAATAGAGGATGCAAAAGATGGTGAAACAAAATTAGGTGCCAAACTTGATGCAAAACATGGTGCAAAGGATGGCACAAAACTTGGCATAAAACATGGCGTAAAACTTGGTGTAAAATCTGGTGCAAAACCTATTACAATACCTAGTGCTAAACTTGATGTAAGACTTGGTGCAAAACTCGATGAAAACTTTGCATCATGGTTTGCACCATATTTGATAAATGGACACAAATAGCACCAAAAATGGTCTCTAGATGCAAAAAAGGAAGCAAAAAGGGATGCTAATCACAAGGTTTTTTTGTAGTGATACCAAGCCCAGGGTGCTTGCTTCAATCCATAGAGAGCTTTCTTCAACCTGCATACATTAGATTCTCGATCATGAACCTCAAACCCCTCGGGTTGTTCCACATAGACTTCCTCTTTGATTGAACCATGCAAGAAGGTAGTCTTGACATCCATCTGATGTACGTTCCATCCTTGGAGGGAACAAGGGCTATGATCAAGCGGATGGTGGTGTATTGGGCAATAGGTGCAAATATCTCATCGTAATCTACACAATCCTTTTGAGAGAAGCCTCGGGCAACAAAGCGAGCCTTGAACTTTTCTCCACTTCCATCAGCTCGATGCTTGATTTTGTAGAGCCACTTGGAGGTGACAACCAATTTGTCCTGGGGTCTAGGTACCACATCCCAGACATCATTCTTCATAATTTACTCGTATTCATCATTCATGGCATCCTTCCATACTTGTTGCTTCACAACTTCTTCGAATTATGAAGGCTCATTTTGAATGATAATGCTCATGGTGGTCAAATATCCTTGATACCTGTTCAGCTTCTTGCTTTCACAGAAAGTCCCCCTTGGTGCAATGTGTCTCTCGACATCTTCAAGGGTCTCCCTAAGCCATGAGGGTCTCCTCTTGGAAGAGGAAGGCTCATGAGGAGGAGGATTCATAAGATCCATAGGTTCATCAACATTAGGCATCGTTTCATCCTCTTTTTCACCCTAATTTCCTGTGTCAGCTTCTTTGTCCTTCCTTAGGATAGGAAGGTTGTTGATCTTCCTAAGGGCCATATCTTAGTCAAAGGTGACATCATGACTTATTTCAACTTCCTTTTGACCAACCACATAAATTCTATATCCCTTAGAATTTTCACTATAGCCCACAAAGATTCCTTTTTTCCCAGATGCACCCAATTTGCTTCTTTTCTCTTTCGGCACATGAAAATATACGAGGTTTCCAAAAATTCTAAAACGAGAGACATCGGATTTCTTACCAATGAACATTTCTTCAGGAGTCTTGGATTCCAATGCTTGATGAGGGCATCGGCTTTGAACATACACAGCAGTATTTGCAGCTTCAACCCAGAGAAACTTCGAAAGGACTTGATCATGAACCATGGCACGAACAACTTCTACAATAAAGAGATTCTTCCTTTCAGCCACACCATTCTGCTCGGGAGTGTATGGCATTTTACTCTCCCTCTTAATGCCAGCTTTTGTGCAATAATCTTGGAATTTGTTGGATTCATACTCAATCCCATTATCAGTCGTCAATATCTTGATTTTCTTCTCAAATTGGTTTTCGATCAAGGCTTTGAAGTGTCGGAACTAGGTGAACACTTCATCCTTCTTCTTCAAGAAGTAGATCTAGGTCTTGCAAGAATAATCATCCACAAAGGTGAGATAATATAAGTATCCTCCCAAGGAGTTTATGGGCATCATACCAGATACGTCGGAGTGGATACATTATAATATGTCTGTGATCTTACTATTGCTTGATGGGAATGGTCCCCTTGTAAGTTTTCCTTTGGCACAACCCAGACGTACACCTTCATGCTCTACTTTGAACTCGGGCATACCTGTCACCATCTGTCTCACATCGGGTAGGGCCTTATAATGAAGATGGGCAAACCTCATGTGCCATAATTCAAATTGTAGAGATGTGTCGCAAGACATGGCTCCCAATGGACTTCCTTAAACTTGATACAAAGTGTCAACCCTAAACCCAAGAGTAAAAGCATATTTAAAATTTCTATTCCAAACATGTACCTTTCTATCGATAAAAGCCACCTTGAATCCTTTATCTTCCATTGTCGAAATGGACACCAGGTTATTCTTGAGATCAGGTACATATAATACTACTTGCAAACGAATAGTGTTACCTTGATTCAACTGAAGGGTAACATTCCCTACTCCCTTCACGGGATAGGTGGCATCGTCTCCAAGGATGATGTCCAAGTTTGTCTCCTTTTTCTATCAAATTAGAGAGGGTTTCCTTGTATTCGGTGAAGTGCCTTGAGGCACTACTATCACGTTTAGCCTCAGACTTATGCTTCGACTACTCATAACAATGCTTCAATTTCCCAATGACTTCCTCCAATGACCGAGGTTCATAATACTCAAACCGATCTTTGAAGACTAGTGGTAATCCATTGATAAACCTTTGGACCTTTGTCTTCTCATCCTTGATATAAAGCACATACCTCAACAACTCTAGAAACTTAGTCATGTACTCTTCGTCTGCCATGGAACCCATCTTCAACTCACATAATTCCTTGGCCTTTCCATCATAATATCTCTCAGTCGAGTACTTCTTTTGTTGAAAATAGCAACAAGAAATGCTAAAATAGCATTTCTAAAGATATCATTTCGGGATATTCCAATTTTAATTAATCCTTGAATTAAAATTGAGAATTAAAATTTGAATTTAGTCTCACCAGCTGTTTGAAAAATAATTAATTAATTCATCCTAAGTTAATTAGTTGGATAAATTCAAACATGAAGTCTTTGTGAAGTCTTGCAACAGTTATCCCTTTGATTGAGGAAGTTATCCCTTAATTAAGGAGATAAGGATGAGTTGTATTTGAGTTGTAATTAGTTAGCTCAATTAACTGAGTTAAGTCCAGTTAGATTAGTTCCAAACAGTTTGTGGAACTGATTGTGAGTTTAGTCAGTTAATGCATGCATGCATGAAACTAGTGTACTCCAGATAACTGAATATTCTCTCATAAATAACTCATGCATGTCAGTTCAGACAAAGGCCCAGTTGAGATTAAAGGCAGGGACAGTGTACTATCAGTTGCTAGAATTTTCCTATAAGAAAATCTCTTGCATGCAGAAGGAATTAATTCCTTGATATTTGTGCAGTTTTACAGTGTGTTGGAGCAGTGTGTGAGATCAGTGTCACACAAGGTTACAACAGGAACACCCAGGGAAAACAGTGCAAGGAAATAAGAGGCTTGGAGGACAGAGGGAAAGGCATATGAGTTTTCTAGTCTGTCTATGAGCAGAGAGAGGGATTGTACTGACAGCTGGATAGTTGTGAGAGCTAAAGCTTTATCTAATCTTGAGATATTTCCACTTGTATGATAATACAGATAGCGGGGTTTTTAGCTGAGGCTTTCCCCAGAGTATTCTTCTATGTTTCATATGTGATTGATTCTTCTTCCTTGTTATATGGGTTCTTTTTTATCTTGCTCAAATCGATTAAGCTTCTGCACGTTTGATTGTAGTAGTAGATTAAGTATTTTGCTTTAGTACATTGCATAATCAGATTAATCTATAGTGAGAATTTCTACATGGTATCAGAGCAAAGGTGATTAGAGCTGTGAACAGCATACTGAGAAGGGAAAAGTCGAAGTTTGAAGTTCTTGATTGTAGGTACAAAATCGAATTCTTATCACACCTCTAAGTTCTCCAATGGCGTTCAATGGCTTGAGACTCGAGTATGCACTAGATGGCAGCTCGAATTACATAGCATGGAAGGATCACATGGAAGTGGTATTAGAAGACAATGGTTTGAAGGATTTCATTGATAAAGAAATCCCCAAGCCAGCAGTAGCTAATGCCCAAGAATTGGCGGAATGGAAGAAGTGTGTGGCGAAGGCGAGGAGGATTCTTCTGGAGGGAGTTCGAGACCATATTGTCTCGAGTCTCCATGGGAAGGAGACTCCGTTTTCAATGTGGAATACATTGAAGGACCTATATCATAACAGTAGCGACCAGAGGAAGTTGGCGCTCAAGGACAAGCTTCAAAAAATCAAGTGTGAAAAGGGCGACACGATTTCTACATATCTGAACAAGCTCACCACCTACAGAGATTAGCTTGGAAGTGTAGGAATAACAACAGTCGATGATGATATGGTGAGTCTTGCTCTCCTCGGTCTTCTTAAGAGCTAGAATAGCTACTAGGACTCAGTGAATGGAAGAGAGAAACCACCGGATTGGGAACGACTGTGGTCCGATCTAATGCAGGAGGAGATTAGGAGGAGCACCAAAGATGGTTCTTCATCTAAGCATGATGATGAAGAAAATATAGCCTTAGCCAGTAAGGCAAGGAAAGGGAAAGGGGAGGCTTCCCATTCCAAATCAAGTTCTTCCCATGGTGGGAAGAAGATTGACAAATCTAAAGTGAGATGCTTTAATTGTCATGAGGTGGGCCATTATGCAACTAATTGTCAATTGAAGAAATCCAAGAATGGATCCTCAAAGGGATCAGAAGGTGAGGCACTAGCCTCTCAGTTCAAATTAGATTTTACCCTCATCACATGCATGGTTTCATTAATGGTGGGTTGTGTTTGGTACCTGGACAGTGGAGCCTCATTCCACATGACTGGCGATAAGAGTTTATTCTATACCTTGGAGGAGAATACCTCAAGATGCCCATAGAGATGGGCAATGATGGAAAGTATCGTGTTTCAGGTGAAGGCACGATTTTGTTTCAGAGGGAGCATGGAGCTCCTCTCACCCTGACTGATGTAAAGTATGTGCCTGGACTGAAGAAGAACTTGGTATTGGTCACGATGTTGGAAGACAAAGGCTATGATGTAGTCTTCAGTAAAGGAAAGGTGTTCCTGATACACATAGCCATGGGTCATACCAAGAGGATTGGGATTCGAGTGAAGAATCTCTACAAGCTGGAGGTAGATGACTATGTTGCATTGAGTTTGAAAGCAGAATCGGTGCAAAGCCAAGACATTGGCGAGTTATGGCATAGGAGGTTGGGCCACTTGCATCATGGGGCCTTGAAGATAATGCAGCAAATTTCTACCGGACTTCCAAAAGGTAATCTTGAGCAAGTGGACACATGCAAAGGTTGTACCTTGGGAAAGTATGCCAAGTCTTCCTTTCATGATCGAGACAATCGAGCTAAAGCAATCTTAGAGCGATTTCATACAAATGTGTGTGGACTATTATTGACAGCCTCCACCGCGAAACAAATGTATTATGTGATTTTCATAGATGATTTTTCTCGTAGATGTTGGATCTATTTCGTGCAGAAGAAGGATCAAACCTTCTCAAAGTTTTGTGAGTTCAAAGCTTTGGTTGAGAAAGAATCAGGGAAGAAGATCAGGGCCTTAAGAAGTGACAATGGTGGAGAGTATGTCTCTCAAGAGTTTAAGGACTTCTGTGTAGTAGAAGGAATTAAACGGGAGTTGACGGCACCTCATAACCCACAGCAGAATGGGGTGGCTGAGAGGAAGAATAGAATCAAGGCCTACCACATGACCAAGGCCTACCACTTCATTTGTGGGATGAGACATGCAACACATCGGTCTATTTGCATAATAGAAGCCCGCATCGTATACTTGGGATGAAGAGAACAGAGGAAGATTTCTCCAGGAAGAGACCAGATGTGAGTCACTTCAAGATCTTTGGCTCATCGGTATATTTCCATGTGACCAAGGATGCATGGAGGAAAATTGAGCCGATATCTGAGTTGGGGATACTTGTGGGGTACACCGATACAACCCACAACTATCGGGTGTATTTGCCTACCAGTCGAAGGACAGTGGTTCACAGATATCTTAAGTTTGATGAGCAGAAGGCCATGTGAGTTTCCCTTGAGAGGGAGCTCCGACTATAGCTGTGGAGGAACTTTTGGTTCCTAAGGAGGAGGAGCCTCAGACTGATGCGAAGTAACCACATGCATAGGTTATAGGAATGGAGACATCCACTCAAGCAGAGTCTTCCAGAGATGGGCGAAAGCACACAAGAGAAGCTGACAGATTGTTGTGAGATGCGAGGGAGAATGTGGGAGAACCATCTTCTTAGTGCAGACAGAGGAGGTCACCTGATAGGTACACTGGATACATGTCCCTTGTTGAGGAATGTGTTGAGACCAAGCCATCTTCCTTTGAGGAAGCAGTGCAGCAGCCGATTTGGGTTGATGTTATGGTGGAGGAGTATGACTCCATAGTTCGAAACAGTGTTTGCGATGTTGTTCCAAGACCGGAGAACAAGTCAGTTGTGAGTTCCCGTTGGCTTTACAAGGAAAAGCAACTTGTTGATGGTAGTGTGGAGAAACATAAGGCAATATTTGTTGCCCGTGGTTTCTCACAGGTCGAGGGGATCGACTATGATGAGACTTTTGCTCATGTAGCAAGGTACTCATCTATCAGATCGATGTTGGCACTATCAGCACAGATGGGTTGGAAGATCCATCAGATGGATGTGCAGACTACATTCCTCAATGGAAAGATTGAGGAGGAGGTGTACATAGAGTAGCCGAAAGGTTTTGAGACCTTCGATCGTGAGTCGCATGTGTGTCAACTCAAGAGAGATTTGTACGGGCTGAAGCAAGCACCTCGTGCTTGGTACACCAGGATCGGCAACTACTTCACCGGGTTGGGCTTCACAAAGAGTGAAGCAGATGCGAACTTGTACCACATCATGGTAGAAGGTAAGCAGTTGATCATTGTTCTTTATGTTGATGATTTGATATTGACAGGTGATGATTAATTGTCATGTCTTGCAAGGAGGACCTTGCAAGAGAGTTCGAGATGAAAGACATGGGTCTCATGCACTATTTTCTAGGCATGGAAGTGTGACAAAAGGATGGGGAGTTGTTTGTGTCTCAAGGCAAGTATGCCAATGAGATACTCATGAGATTCCACATGGAGAAGTGCAAGCTCATGTAGACTCCTCTAGCAGGTAACTAGAGGAAGGAGGATGCTACTTCAGGAGAAGTAGTAGAGGCTACTGTGTATTGGCAGCTTGTGGGTTCACTGATGTACTTAGTGAACACATGACCAAATTTTTGCTATGCGGTGAACCAGCTAAGTCAAGCTATGGTTCAGCCTACCAAGTTGTTTTGGAAGGCAGCTAAGCATGTATTGAGATACCTCAGAGGCACATCTCAGTATGGATTATGGTACAGACGGTCAGAGGGAGTGAAGCTATAGGGCTTCATAGATGCAGATTGGGTAGGGAGTCCATCAGATTGGAAGAGCACATCAGGAGGAATTTTCAACCTTGGTTCAAATGCAGTTTCTTGGTACAGCAGGAAATAGAGGTCAGTTGCACTCAGCTCAATAGAGGCTGAATACATGGCTGCAATTCAGGCAACATGTGAGGCCATTTAGATGTGAAAAATTCTAGCTGGTTTGTTTGATCAGAGGATGGATCCAACTGTGATCTATTTTGATAATCAGAGTTGTATCAAACTCTCTAAGAATCCAATATTTCATGATAGCTCCAAGCATATCGACATTCGGTATCATCATCTCAGAGACTGTGTGCCAAGGAGGATCATGTTGTTGCAGTAAATTTCCACTGAGGAGCAAGATGCTGACATTTTGACTAAGGCATTGTCAAAGTGTAAATTTGAGTTCCATAGAGATAGGATAGAGGTGGCAGATAATCCCTTTCTTGTTGAGAGGGATTTTTGAAAATAGCAACAAGAAATTCTAAAAATAGCATTGCTAAAGATAACATTTCATGATATTCCAATCTTAATTTGTCCTTGAATTAAAATTCGAATTTAGTCTCACCAGTTGTTTGGAAAATAATTAATTAATTCATCCTGAGTTAATTAGTTGGAGAAATTCAAACATGAAGTCTTTGTGAAGTCATGAAATAGTTATCCCTTTGATTGAGGAAGTTATCCCTTAATAAAGGAGATAAAGATGAGTTGTATTTGAGTTGTAATTAGTTAGCTCAGTTAACTGAGTTAAGTCCAGTTAGATTAGTTCCAAACAGTTTTTGGAACTGATTGTGAATTCAGTTAGTTAATGCATGCATGCATGAAACTAGTGTACTCCATATAACTGAATATTCTCTCATAAATAACTCATGCATGTCAATTCAGACAAAGGCCCAGTTGAGATTAAAGGCAGGGACAGTGTACTATCAGTTGTTAGAATTTTCCTATAATAAAATCTCTTGCATGCAGAAGAATTAATTCCTTGAGATTTGCGCAGTTTTACAGTGTGTTGGAGCAGTGTGTGAGATCAATGTCACACAAGGTTACAGTAGGAACACCCAGGGAAAACAGCGCAAGGAAATAGGAGGCTTGGAGGACAGAGAGAAAGGCATATGAGTTGTCTAGTCTGTCTATGAGCAGAGAGAGGGATTGTAATGAGAGTTGGATAGCTGTGAGAGCTAAGGCTTTGTGTAATCCTAAGATATTTCCTCTTGTATGATAATACAGATAGCGGGGTTTTTAGTTGAGGCTTTCCCCAAAGTATTATTTTGTGTTTCATGTGTGATTGATTCTTCTTCTCTGTTATATGTGTTCTGTTTGATCTTTCTCAAATAGATTAAGCTTCTGCAAGTTTGATTGTAGAAGTAGATTAAGTATTTTTCTTTAGTACATTGCATAATCAATTAATCTACAGTGATAATTTCTACATCTTTCTCAAGAGTCTTTTAAAGTCATGCCAACTCAACTCCTCTATCTTGATGCCTTTCACATGCTTCAACTATTCCCACCAGCTATATGATTTTCCCTCGAGACTCAAGATAACTATCCTGGCTTTCATATTCTCTGTGTAATCATGCAATTCAAAAAACTTCTTCATGCCAAGCAGCCATGCTTCTGCATCTTTCATTTTCTTCATCTCTCCATCAAATGTATGAGGATTGGCTTTCTTGAACTCATATGGAAAGTACTACTTCTCATTCCTCTTATAAGGATGATGGCGATCATGATAATGATGTCTCTTTGAACCAGAACTTGAATAGAACCCATAAGCACTACCTCTCCTATCATGTGTATCTAACCATCTGCTACCTCTGACTGTGTCATCCTTATCCAACCTATATCATGATCGAAAATTCCTGCCATATGCCCCATTAGTCCTTTATTCCTATCCATGACTAATCATTGGTTGCCCTTGTCTTTGTAAATTTGATAAGCTTTGAAGGATCATAGCATTAACCTTGAGTTGATTTTCTTGAGATCTAGCAAGTATTTCTTGTGTCTCAATCAACCTGTTATTATTTGCCTTGCAATTTCTGATTTATGCCTTCAAACTTCTCAATGCATATGCTATATTAGGAGAATACTCATCTCCTTGTTGTTCAATTGATCTGTTAGGAGAGTCACGTAAATTGTAATCCACCATTCTGCTCATCATCTATGATCTTCTTCTTCCTACAAACATGCCATGTTAGATAAAACAAATAGAAACATGATTAAACATACCTTAATGAAGTTCACGGGAAGCTATCTCGTCTGCACAAATCAATCTATATTAGCATGATATACATGTATATACACATAATGATATCAACATGTCAACCTATCAACATCTCACATTATGCATGATAATATAAACTGTAACATCGAATATATATGTGACAACCATAGCCACTGCAATGCATGCATACGACTAACATGCATGTGTAACAATCACATCTAGCCCATCCTGTCCAAGTGTTTGAACTTGGAAGCTCAAATACCAATCTGTAACCACACCCCCCACCCCGCATTTACCAACTTTTACAAGCTCTCAGGGGTAAATGTGAGCGGAGTGATACTATGACATGACCCGACCTCCAAGTTCCAGTTATGGAAGTGGGGCCTAGAAATTGACAACTTACAATCAACCCTCAGGGACTACAAACCGCTCAAGAGCCTGCAAACCACCTGAGGTGATCAATCCATGAGTTGGAACCTTTTTTTCACACAATTTACTCCCCCCCTACACCCATAAGACTACATGCATGTAGTTGGGAGGCTATAACCTCACACACATGCCTGCTTCCATGCGGTTATGAACCAATTTCACCAATTCAATGCATTCGGTTGCGAGATCTATGCTACTTTTTCAAGCAAGCCTCCGGACCACTACCCATAATTGCTTGTAACTTTCTGGAATCTTGAATAAGGTGATAACAATGCCAAACAGTCAAAATTGTAGCAAGAACTTGACCTAGACTGCCTAGTACACATTAGACATTTCATCAACCATATGTTAAACATATAAGTTGTAGGTCATGAATGCATATCTGATCTTAAATCTCTGAACTTCATTTGAGAATCACCAAGAAGGTCTAATGCCCTCTTAAGTAGTTGCAACAACACTTGTTAGCTCATGCATTCATCAACCATTCAAATACTTATCAAATTATGAACAAGAGCCATAGCTAGAGCACATCATAGAACCATGCTTATAATCAACATATAACCAGAATATTAACCATGACAAGCCATAAAATCCACATAAAAACAAGTACAAGTGCTCATATTTCACAATAGGAAAATAACTCTTATTAACTTATGAAAAAACCAACCAAGTCGGTGACTTCCACGTACCACTCGACCATAGATTGGGCTGAACCAGATTCTTCTTTTAGCAAATCACCCCCATGTCATATTCCAAGCATGAATGTGGGATGTCATGGGATAAACCAAGACATAATCAACCAGGGACTTCAGAGGTTAAACCACCTCCACCCTCAAGCTACTGTGATCTCACCTAAACCGGTCTGAGATCACAAAACCAAACCAAGCTTGGATGCCTCAGAATTTCTTCACCATACGTTGAGGAATTTGGCTGTCTCCACCCACCTATCAAGGGCTTCACAAAGAAAACCATTCATACCCCCAACCCTTGGGAATTTTCCTAAGACCAGCTCACCCAGTTCCAAAACCTCATGGAAATCCAAAGCTCAACCAAGAATGAATCCCATCACACCACGACTATCTAGGAAATGGCAAGGTGAGGTTGAAACCACTGCCAAACCAGGCAAAACCCATGCCAATGACAACAAATGAACCAAATAAACAAATGCATGTACCATGCGTTCACATCCTAGCAAGGAAATTACACATGCAACCTGTTACCTGCAAGATCTTCCTGTTGAAACTGATGATCCAACCTTCTCCTTGCTTTCCTTCACTTTCCTTTGTTTGTCCTTTTCCTTCCTTTGCTTGCTTGCTTTATTTTCTCCAAAGCTAAAACTGACAAAAAACTGTGAATTGTTCCTCTGATGCCTTTTTATCATTGATCTTTTTTTCTTTCTTTTTTTATTTTTCCTTCTAATTTCCTTAGTAAACAAGTTTGTGTGTCTTCACCTTCCTTTTCTCCTATTTTCACAATTAAATGTCAATTATTGTCTCTTTGTCTTTACCAATTTCCTTAGCCATTAATAAACCACAAGTGTTATCCACTAAAGTGTTTGCCCAACATTCAGCTTGGAATACATGTCCCATGACCTTAGTCTTATTTTGCCTTTATTATCCTTTATTACATGAAAATTTAACTTTGGGTTATTACACTTTATGCTTTTGAAATGGGTTACTTACTGTGATACTTTAGAGAAAAATAAATATAATTTGAAATTGCTCGAGATTCAATCTTTAATAAATGCTTGGATGACATGGATGAATATATAATCAAGCTTATGCGATAAAAGTTGTCAAGTTAGAGCTAGTTTTAGATCTTAAAAGAGAGAGTAAGCCTCTAACTTATTGTTTGTGTTAATTCCAAAAGTCTAGAAACATTGCAGTTCCATGTTTCCCTCAAGATTTTAGATAATCCCCTAACTAGACATAATTATATTATATGATATCCTATTAAACCATTCAAATTTATGAAAATGTTTGCTTTCTTTGTATTTTAGATTATGGTATACATTTCTAAGTTATACAAAAGGATGAGAGAAGTGACATACTAATTGTGTTTTAATAAATATGGTTAAAAGTTTGGTTTTTCTACTTATACATAATGTTTCACAGGAATGAAGCATCGTTGTAAACACACAATTCTTAAATTAGGAAAAACAAAGATTTTAAAGTTAATTTTTTTTCCTTCACTTATTATTGATTTCTTTATCTTTAACTAGACTAGTAAAATTGCAATGGATTTTTCCTTATTATAATTGTATTAAACCAATTACTATATAGATAACTAAAATTTTGATGGATTTTCACCAATTTTTTTTAACATTAAAACATTCATGAAAGGAGTATATGGCTTGGCTTTTAACACTTATATCTTTACATTTGGATTCTAATAATAAAAAGAAATTCAAGGATATGGAAATCTTTAAAAAGTGTGTTAATATTATTGGAAAAAATTGTATAATATATTATTGTTATAATGATTATTTCATTGATATTTTAATTATAAGTTTAATGAAATTATAAATTAATTTTATAAAATATTATTACAATAATAATGATAATGATTAATATTTATTAAAATAGAAATGATTTATTGCATTTAAAAAACAAGAGATTATTTAGAATTCTTTAGAGTTTATTTTTATGCTAAAAATACATTAAAAAAGCAATTTAAGATGATCATAGTTTTGTTGAGTTAAAAGGTTAAGAAGATTAGTGGTGTGACAAATATGTTGAAATTTATATTTAGCGTGAATATAAGCCGTCAATCTAAGAGGAAGTGTTTTTCATTATCAATCCTCCTAGTGTCACAAAGGTGATAAACTCTTTCAACCCAGGGTATTTCGAGAATTGACCAATGCTCAATTTTACTCTGGAGTTCATGAGATTTTTTTTCTTATTTTAGCAATGTTTGTTTTCTTCTTTACACTAGCAAAGATAGAGAGATAATTTTGATTTTCAAGATTTGGGTTGATCACCTCCTTATAACATCTTAGCTTCATTTTTCCCTCTAACTATTTATCAACCTACCACTTCTCCTTATTTTGTAGAATAATCTCGTCATTTTCCTCCAATGGTCCAGCGAAGACTCGACATCCTTATGCCATCCCTGTTTGAGCCGAAGGTGGTGATTTCGGTTGGAGTTAGAAGCAGTTTAGGAAACCTCTGGTTTTCCATGTTGTTTAACCTCTTCTTATACATAAGATATCTAGTCATAGTCATACTTTCAATGAGGAGGATAAGATAGGGTGTATTTCATTTGATTTTGATATCATACATGATATATTGATTCCATAACTTTACTAAGATACTACAATCCCATATCTCACATTTATATAACTAACCCTATCTAATCATTATTAGGATTTGGAATTTCTATTTATGATAAAAATTAGTTTATTAAAAAAATATTGATTAATTTATGTTTAACACACATGAACCAACTCAAAATAAACAAGTACTACATAGTAGCTATTCCGTGTCACTTAGTTTAAATATAGGTAAATTAAAGTGAGGAACAATAAAAGTCCAATTTTCAATCATGGGAAAATAATTTTTTGTATTAAATCTATAGTATATTATCAATTTGTTACTAGAAAACCTTATAACATTCTAGTAATGGCCAATGTTCAAACTAATGCCCATTGAATTATAGGTCATGATGAATCAATCATGTCATTGATTCCATTTCAAATATAAGCAAATCATTATTGAAAGAAGGAGAAAACTTTGTTAATTAATGTGTCTGTCGAGAGGTACCATAAACATATTTTATTGAGTTTAGCATGCTTATGCCTCAAAATGATCAAGCTTTAAAGTTTGTATTTATGTTTGTTTACAGATGCAATTAATTAAAAAGGAGTTAAGGGTTAGGTACTATAATCCAAAATTTTAAAAATAATAATAATAAATAAATAAATAAATTTCACTAGAAATATGTTATCGGATAATCGATGTAGCTCACAGTTAAGCATCGTACAGGTCGAAAATTCATGCCTTGAGTGAGCGATGGCTACAAATTTGCGAAAAAATAGTGATTAGGTTAAAGTGCACACACTCTACCTATATGGTGTTGATGGCATGCTTTAACCTCTACATGCATATTTTGACCCTAACTAAGCCACTAGAGCCGTGAGTGAGTATAGCAAATGAAGGGTAAAAAAGGCCAAGGATAACAACATAGTCAAACTAGTAATTCAAGATTTGTAATAACAAGTCTTTTCTATTAGAAATTTGGGTAAATGGAGAACCTAAGAAAGTTTGATAAACAGTCATTATTATCCAAAACGTGAAAATACTCCAGTTTCATTTGCGTGGATGATTAACAATTGACTCTGCCAAGAATTTCAATGACATAGAAACAATTAATGTGAGGTGGTAATATAGTCAGCCTTACGAGATATTAATATTCTGCAAATCAGCGCTAAAAAATTTCACAGGAGGGTTTCGATTGATGGATTTTAGGTACTGCAAATTATAGTTGGAGTTGGAAATGAATAAAAACTTGTCATGATTTCTCACCACATGTAAATAAAGGTAGACTCATAGTACATGACTAAGATCTAATTAGTGTCTTGATTGAAACTCGCTAAGTGAATGGTGTCAATTGATCCCAAAATCACCAACAATTTAAATAATTTTATTTTAATTTTAACTAATTTTATTTTGAATAATTTGAATTTTTCATTGTTTTTGTTTTTAGTTGTATGTCTTTATTTTGACTAAGTCAAAATGTTTACGTTAATATTATAACATCTCTTCTATAAATGCAAATTCCTTAAATGTAATCAATTTCTTTATTAAACATTTAAAACATACTAAAATTAATTTGATGGACATGTGCTAGTTCTTCATATAAGCTTGGTTGATCTAAAATTTCACTTATATTCTATTTTAATATTATCATACATAACTAAACTAATATATAAAGTATAATATTAATGAAGTTAAATTTTCTCTACAAGGACACAGTAACGTTGGATTCAACACTAACAAAGGCTTTTGTTGATTTGTTTTGTGCAATAGTTTTCCCTAGGCATTGGAAGCATTATTTACAATCTTATAAATAACAAATAATGTTCTACCAACATATGGTTAAAGAAGTTGCAAATAAAAACCATGTATCAAATGTAATTACATTACTGTAACGTAATTCAATTGTATATGCAACCTATTTAGTGTGCTAATCTAAGCAAAAGATATTACACTAAACCAACTGACAATGCAATAGTTTTAGTTTCTATAGCCATTCATCTTGGATTAAAGATTGCAAGTAGAGATAGAGATGATAAATTACTATGCCATCTAGAGGTCAATCTAATATCTACTGATTTTAGTATTACAATTTGTAAAATTTCTTTGTTACATCAGGTTCTGTGAGACAAATTTATCATTTAAACCAAACAAATAAATATGATTGATGTTGACCTTTGACACTCATTCAATGTTCTTTGCATATCAACAAAGATATTGTACACAACAACACCAACATTTGCACCAATTGAAGTTGCATCTAATCCACTTGCTACGATATCTACATTTAAAGTATTCACCACTTGTTTTCTCCTCTCCTTTATCTCCACAGCCTACTTTTTCATTATCAACCTCTTCTTCAATGAGTTGTTGTAGCAATTTTGAGGTTTGCACGGCAGCAGAGTCCATGATTGAAAGTTATTCAGAGTTGCAAAGCATAGCTTTTTAATCTATTCAACTCAAAGTAGCAAAAGAGTGTTAGGTCCCTACAATACTAGTGATTACCCCATTACTATTGTAGTTGTATCCATTATTAATATTGTTGTGCCCCTATTGTCCCCATATTGTTATTATTGTGCCCCATAGAATCCCTCTATTGTTATTTTTGTGCCTTTATATTATTATTTTTAGGTCGGTTGGGTTATATTGTGACTCCTTAGACTCTTATATATAGAAAGGAGGTTTTGTCATTTGAATCATCAAGGAATCATTCATTTGTGTAATGTAAAGGATGTTTTCCCCTCGAAGAGGCTGAATTCTAAGGTGTTGATCTATCTTTTCTATATTTTTGTGAGCTGGTTTCATAACATTTGGTATCAGAGCTCTGGATTCTAGGGTTTCGCTGCTCCAAATAGGTCATCGTGGCATTTTCGCTATAACTTTATTTCTGCGACGTTTCAAAAGAGAAAAAAAACCCATTTGAGATGAAATCGCACTGAACCTCGGGTCCGAATTTCAGAGCTTTTCGCGCTATATTTGTGGAGATATGATCTGAGGAAGTTGGTCTTTTTGCAGACTCCTGAATTACATTCCAAACAGGTGACCTGGGGAAAATCATCATAACTTTCTCTCTGAGCATCGGATTGAAATTTCGTAAGAAGGTATAGAAATAGGACGGACTGTAGTTTCTTGTATAAATTTTTCAAAGCCAAAGGTTGAAACAGGGACATGTGGCATGTCGTACAAGTTCACTCTATTGAACTAGTCTATAATCAGGTCGTTGTGGGAGATTTCGTATAACTCTTCCTTGGAGAATCCAATTTGGATCAGACTGGTGGCATTGGAAAGAGGACACAGAGGGCTACTGTAGATCACAATTTCAGAATTGGATGATCCAAAATTACAGAGATACATCAGAGGCAATATCGAGCTCCTACAAAGTGAAAAAAGGTGTGTAGATTTTTTAAATTTTTGCTTAAGCTTGGTTTGAAAATTTATTTTGAAGGAATTCAAAGGGCATAGTAGAGCATTATTATCAGTAACCGATGCCCCGAGGAAAGAAAATGCAAACACCTAGTAAACAACCTGAAAGCTCTAGCATGACTCATGAAGAAGAGGAAGAAATATTGCATGATATATCAAAATTACAAGACCAAGTGCAACAAATGTCACTCTCACAAAAGCTAACAGAAGCTAAGATAAATGCAATGGAATCTAAGATAAAGGGCGTGGAAGCTAAGATGAATGGCGTGGAAGCTAAGATGGACGATTTGAAGAAAGATTTGAAGACAGACTTGGCAGATTTGAAGACAGATTTGACAAATTTTATACAAGAAATACTTACTAATGGTGAAAGGGTAGTAAAGGAAAATCATGATGCGAATAAAAGAAACGTTAATCATGATTTCATAGACTCTAATGTTGGATCGAAGACCCACCATATTCGAAAAATCGATATGAGGAAGTTTGATGGCAAGGATCCCGCAATATGGATATTATAGATGGAGCAATTTTTCAATCTCAATAATGTGCAAAACACACAAAAGGTACGTATTGCAACTTTATCTTTGGAACCAAATCAGTTTGTATGGTATCAATGGCTTTGCTCTTGTAAACAAATTATCATTTGGGCAATTTTTATGGAAGAATTGACAGCACATTATGAGGATACAAAAAGCAACACTTTTTTTAGCCAATTGATAAGTCTCAAACAAAAGAGTTCAATAATGGAGCACATTGAGGAGTTCCAAAAATTGAAAATAAGGGTAAAAAATATTCCAGAGGAGCATAGGATTGATGTGTTCATAGGGACTTCAAAGGATAATATTCAACATGATGTTCGCCTTTGGGAACCTGATTCATTAGAGAAGGCATTCAGGTTAGCAAGAAAAATGGAAAGAAAAATTATGGCAACCAGGAAGCATACCACTCACAACTATAAAGATGGAAGTGTTGTTGCCCCTAGTCTTCCACAATCTATAAGGTTGACACCACAACAATTGGAAGAAAAAAGAGCAAAAGGGCTTTGTTACAATTGTGATAGCAATTACATTAAAGGTCATAAGTGTGCTGAGAAGAAATTATTCTACATAGATTGTGAAGAAGAAGAAGAAAAGGAGCAAGAAAGGTCAAAAGAAGAGGATATACTCCAAGAACAAAGCCTAGATAAAGAAGAAATGAATCCGACCATTTCTTGTAATGCATTGGCGGGAATTACCACTCTTCAAACCATCAAGATAGAAGGACAAATCAAGAAGAAAAAGGCAATAGTGTTGATTGATTCAGGGAGTACCCACAATTTTATTCATTGTAAGGTAGCAAAAGAATCGAATTGCTTCCTATATCCAGCACCAGAGTGTCAAGTGATGGTTGCAAATGGAGGAACAATAAATTGCTCTGGAAAGTGCCATAATATCAAGCTATCCATGGGAGAATATGTATTGACTAGCCCAATGCTTTCCATTCCAATGGGAGGTGTTGATGTCGTACTAGGAGTCCAATGGCTACAATCCTTGGGTACAATAGCTTTTAATTTTCAAGAACTTTTCATGAAATTTTTTGTGGAAGGAAAGGAAGTTGAATTATGGGGTATTACAGGGAAACCATGAAAGATAATAAGCTCTAACGATATGACAAAGCTTCTAAAAAAGGAACAAAGAGGTGTAATTGCACGATTATGTTCACTACATGTTTCCACATCAAAATCATCTATTTCTCCAGATCTCCAAAAAGTCTTGGACAATCATTCCAAGGTATTTGAGACTACCAAAGGTCTCCCACCTATTCGTGATCATGATCATGCTATTCATCTCAGGCCGTACAGATATCCCTATGCCCAAAAGAGTGAAATTGAACATATGGTTGTAGAAATGCTAGAGGTTGGTATAATTCAACCTAGTCAAAGTTCTTTGTCTACTCCAGTAGTATTGGTGCACAAGAAGGATGGATCATGGCACATGTGTCCAGATTATAGGGAGCTCAAAAAGCTCACTATTAAAGATAAGTTTCCCATTCCTGTCATTGATGAATTACTAGATGAATTGCATGGATCAATTTACTTCACCAAGTTGGATCTTCGTTCAGGATATCATCAAATCAGAATGAAGACTAAAGACATTCGGAAAACAGCATTTAGAACTCATGAGGGTCATTATGAATTTTTGGTCATGCCTTTTGGCCGTACCGATGCACCTTCTACATTTCAAGGTTTGATGAATTCCATTTTCAAACCATTCCTTAGAAAATTTGTGTTAGTATTTTTTGATGATATACTAATCTACAGCAAGTCTTGGAAGGATCATGTTGAACATGTTGACAGGGTGCTACAACTATTGGAGGAGAAACAATTATATGCAAAAAGATCCAAATGTTTCTTTGGAGTACAAGAGGTGGAATATTTGGGTCATATTGTATCTCATGAAGGAGTTAAGGTAGACCCTAGCAAAATTAAAGCCATTAAGGAATGAAAAATCCCCACATCCATAAAGCATCTACAAGGACTTCTTAGGTTGACAGGGTATTATCACAAGTTTGTTAAGAATTATGGGAGAATAGCAGCACCTCTAACAACATTATTGAAGAAAGATGCATTTTCATGGACTCCAGAAGCAACAAAGGCCTTTGAACATCTTAAAGAGGCAATGTGCCAAGCACCGGTCTTAGCTACACCGGACTTCACAAAAACCTTTATTGTGGAATGTGATGCTTCAGGAAATGGAATTGGTGATGTTTTAATGCGAGATGAAAGACACATTGCTTTTGAAAGTTGTCCAATCAAGGGAAAGTTTTTACACAAAGCTATTTATGAGAAGGAAATGTTGGCAATACTACATGCACTTAACAAATGACGACCCTACCAATGGGAAGACACTTCAAGGTAAAAACGGATCATGATAGCCTTAATACTTTTTAGAACAAAGATTATCCTCTGAAGAGCAACAAAAGTGGGTCACTAAGATGTTGAATTATGACTTTGAAATCATCTACAAAAAAGGGAAGCAAAATGTGGTGGCAGATGCACTCTTAAGAAATTATGAGGATGTGGAAGCATTGTTGTGCGCCATTTCTATTATCCAACCAGATTGGATAAACAAAGCAAGGGAGGAATGGAAGAATGATGAAGAAGTGTGGGCACTTATTCGAAAGTTACAACAAGATTCTAGTACATCTGATACATTTAGCTAGCAAAATGACTCATTATGGTACAAAGATCGCTTATACCTCTGTAAGAATTCCCAACTCAAACAAAAGATTCTTATGGAATTGCACACTTCTCCCTTAGGAGGGCACTCAAGATTTTTAAAAACCTACTACAGGGTTAAGAAGGAATTTTTTTGGGATGGCCTTAAATTGGATATTCAAAAGTTTGTGGCAGAATGTTTGGTTTGCCAACAAAATAAAGTTAAAACAATTAAGACCCCGGGTCTATTACAACCTTTATCCATTCCAAACCAACGTTGGGAGGAGGTTTCAATGGATTTTATCATAGGTTTACCCAAGTCTAAGGGAAAGAGTGTCATCATGGTGGTAGTTGACAGACTTACCAAGTATGCACACTTTTGTGCATTATCACATATATTTAAAGCCAGTATAGTTTCTACTGCATTTATGGAAAGAATTCAAAAGTTACATGGAAATCCAAAGATTATTGTAAGTGACAGAGACCACATTTTCACTGGAAATTTTTGGACAAAATTATTTTCTTGACACGGTACTCAGTTAGCTCATAGCTCATCTTATCATCCTCAATCTGATGGGCAAACTGAGATAGTAAACAAATGTTTGGAAGGATATCTTCGTTGCTTTGTATCTGATAAATAGAAACAATGGGTCAAATGGTTGCCCTTGGCTGAATGGTGGTATAACACTTCCTTCCATACAGTAACAAAAATGACCCCATTTATGGCACTTTATGGATATCAACCACCATCCATCACATCATATTTAAGAGAAAATTCTAAGGTTCAAGCAGTGGAACACCACATCGAGCATCAACAACAAGTCCTCCAACTCTTAAAGGATAACCTCGTGTTGGCGCAGAATAGAATGAAACAACAGGAAGATCAACATTGCGGTGAAAGAAGTTTTGATGTAGGTGATTGGTTATTCCTACGGCTACAACCATATAAACAAATGTCCCTCAAGCAGGCTAAGAAGGATAATAAATTATCACCAAAGTATTATGGTCCATACAAGGTGTTGCAAAATATTGGTACTATGGCATACAAATTGGAGCTTCCTGTAGCTTCTCGAGTGCACCCAATTTTCCATGTTTCATGTTTAAAGAAGGTTATAGGCAACAAGCTCCCAGTTCAAACAATATTTCCAGAACTTGACGAGGAAGGAAAAATTATATTGGAACCGGAAGCAGTCACATAAACAAGAACTCGACAGCTACGAAATCGATCAATTTCAGAGTATCTCATCAAGTGGAAGAACTTATCCGCTGAAGATTCCACATGGGAGGATGAGAATTTTATACAGAAGCATCCAGAACTACTCAAGCGTTGAGGACAACACTTTTTGGAAGGACAGGGGCATGTTAGGTCCCTACGATACTTGTGATTACCCCATTACTATTGTAGTTGTATCCCTTATTAATATTGTTGTGCCCCTATTGTCCCCATATTGTTATTATTGTGCCCTATAGAATCCCTCTATTGTTATTTTTGTGTCTTTATATTATTATTGTTAGGTCGACTGGGTTATATTGTGACTCCCTAGACTCCTATATATAGAAAGAAGGTTTTGTCATTTGAATCATCAAGGAATCATTCATTTGTGTAATGTAAAGGAGGTTGCCCCCTCAAAGAGGCTAAATTCCAAGGTGTTGATCTATCTTTTCTATCTTTTTGTGAGCTGGTTTCATAACAAAGAGACCCAACTTCATTAAACCATCAAGTAAAACAACAATTTAACTATCTAAATAATTCACCTCATTAAAGGCTTTTGGCTATCAATTACATAATGTAATATCAGAAATAGAACTGTGAAAACTAATCCCATCAGCTAAAACAGTTCAGATTTCCACAAACTAAACATTGTATTTTCTATTGTATCCTTTGTCAATTGACCAAAAAGTTCAAATGGGCTTGGACAATCTACTTCTAGTTCAAATTCGCCCATAGTTTTGATAGTCTATGTGCTCTAGCAAGAGGTACTCACTACAAGCTTTTACTTATTAGTTTCTAGGAATGTAGTATTAAATTAATGAATATAATAAATATTTGTTTATTAGTTTTTTTTTAAAGATTTATTATTGTTACACGTTTAGTACATGGATTAACAGAATCTTGAAGAAACCACATGAATTACAAATTTGACTCAGGGTGAGCATGTGTTGTCCATATGCCCTTTTCAAGATGTTTTTATTTATAACTTTAATTATGTCAAAGACATACTTTTGGGGAAATTTTTGAAGGGAGCGATCTCTATAAAATCGTTTTTAGAAAACATATCATGTTTTTTTTGCTTTATAACTTATTATCCCTATCACTAGTAGGTATAACACATTTTATAAGTGCGTTGACCTTAAATTAATCTGCCATTTAACCAAAAATCAAATTATGATGCATAAGGTTAATATTATAGAACCAAAATAATTAATTTTTTTAGTATTTTAATTTTATTTATTTAAATTCGCATTGCTTTGAGTTGGCTCTTACTTTGTATTCATGCTCAAGTGCAATTGTCATACGGCCATTCAATCTTGATTTGATTATTAAAATGAATAGTGTCTCGTCATGGTTGGGAGTATAACATTGCATACAATATGTATGCAGGGTTGTCGCTTCTAGTGTCTTTCTTGACATTAGTTTTCCATCGGAGTCTGTGAATTCAATCACACACAATCTGTCGCTTACACATGTATATATTCTTCTCCACATCATTTCACTTTAAGGTAAAGTATTGTATTGTACAACTGTATAAAAACATTAAAGTCGATGTAATATTTGTTACTGCCATGGAAAAATCTAGCCCGGCTAATTATGCTTTGGGGGGGTTAGTGCCTCTCGACATAAAGATTTTGAAATCAATCAACAAGTCTTGAGCTTCCTAATCTGCATCTCACATAAAAGGGCTCTCACTAAAGCTAAGAGCTATGGGCGCAATAACCAATATTTCAGGTGCTAAGTGGAATGGAACATTGAGTAAAACGACATATGTAAGAAAACCCTCCTTAATTTTCTTTGTACATATTTTTACATTTTTGTTCAATTGTGGTGCTAAATAGAGATGCATTATCATGAAGTAAATACATTTTGTTTTTTCATTATCCAAGACACATCATGAAGCGATATGATTGATCCGGATTTAAACAGGAACGCAACAAATTACAAAGATAACCATATACACAAAGATGCAGCGAAAATAATACTTCATTTCATTAATGGAAAATACTGAAATATGCTTACAACCAGAAATGGAAATAAACCAGCTAGGGCGATGGTAGCTTATCTCTGAGAAGAGATGTGGTGGCTACATGCCTCTGAACTGTGTTACAATGAGGCTTGAAGGCCTATTTATTGTTGAGAAACAATGGAAAACCCTTAACATTCCAAAACCTAACCCTAGGAGATGAAACGCCAAACTGTGGGCCCTGTTTGGGTAAATTGGTACATCAACTTCCTGGGGTCGTAACTTTGGCATACGATCTCTGTTTGACGCGTACAATAGCTCGTTAGAAAGATCTATCCGAGCACTACCACTTTGGGAAGGGCAACATGGGTCCATGGACCCATGTTGCCCCTAGATTTCCCAAAAAACTTCGTTTAGGGCCTCAAAACGGCTCCAGAAGTTCACGACTCGAAAAACTGCTAAAAATAGTAAGTTGTGCTACAATTAAGGAAACTGAAAATGCTGAGAGAAAAAATGGTGGGGGTCCAGGTGGACTTGGTAGGTGGCCACCAACATCCACCTGGATCTTTCCTCCCCCCTTACGAAGCAATGGTCCCCATTGCGTTGAGTTCCTCCATGAGATGAGGAAACTTTTGCTGAACTTGTTCCCTAGTGAGCCACTTGCCCTGCTGAAGGAGTTGGCCTGCTTTAACAACTCGATACAGTTGGATATTTTGTTGGCGAGTGTTCTTGATCTGTGTGTCCATGATCCGATCAGTTGCAGCTCGTTCCATGCAATCTGGATTTAATTCTGTGGGTTTGAGTTGTTCTGCAATGTCGGATGTGTCTAGCAATGGTGGAAAGTATGGCCGAAGGCGGTCCACATTGAACACTGGGTGCAGGCCAAGGAATGGGGGAATGCTGAGCTCAAATGCATTGTCTCCCATAGCTTTAGTAATGGTGTAAGGAACATATCGGAGTGGTTTTAGTTTCCGATAGGCTCCAGTAAGGCGTTCCTTTTGCAAATGCAACCAGACTTTGTCGCCCACTTGAAACTTGTGTGGCACTCGATGTTGATCATGTCGCTGCTTGTACTTGGCATTTGATTTCTCCAGAATGTCATGGACCTGCTGGCGAATATGTTGGATGCGCTCAATGAAGCTGGTGGCCTTATCTGTTTCGGACTGGACATGAGCTGAATTTATGTGAGTAGCTGCAAGTGGCATGGCCACATCAATGGGGCATAGTGGCTGGAATCCCAAACCCACCTGAAAAGGGCTATGGCCAGTGAAGCTGTGAAGAGCTCGGTTGTAGCTGTGTTGAACATAGGGGAGGCTCTCGTCCCACGTGCGTGGATGCTTTGAGTTATACATGCGCAGAATGTGCACAATCATCCTATTGACAACCTCTGTCTGGCCATCAGTTTGAGGATGGAAGGTTGTGGCCTTCGTGAGTTTGGTGTCCAGCATTGACCAGAGACTAGACCAAAATGTGCTGAGAAACCAACTGTCCCGATCTGAGGTGATAGACTGTGGGATCCCAAAGTGCACCCACACTCGTTCAAAGAAGAGTTTAGCAGTGGCTTCTGCTGTGATATTCTTCTTGCAAGCCGCCATAATGGCCATCTTCGAGAACCTGCCGACGACCACAAAAACACAGTCATTTCCATGCTTAGTGGAAGGAAGGCCTGACATGTAATCCATGGAGATGGATTCCCAAGGTCGACTAGGGGTAGGCAACGGGGTATAGAGGTCGTGCTTCTTAATGGTCGGTTTGGCAATGGCACAGGAAGTACATGATATGATGTACTTCCCAACATCCTGTCGAAGATTCGGCCAATAGAAATAATTTTGCAGTACTACCACTGTTTTCTCGACCCCGAAATGCCCAGCAGCCCGACTGTAGTGTGCTTCCCAAATCATCTTGGCACGCTCGCTTGAAGGAACACAAAGGTGACCCAGGTGGCATAACAGGGCATCCTGGAGGTGAAAATCTGGAACATGCCGACCCTCCAAGAGTGTCTGGTATGTGTGGCCGAGTTCTAGGTCGCTTTTGTAGAGAAGTGGCCAATCAGAAGTCTCGTGCCCACAAGAGTTGAGCACGGTGGTTAACGCCATGATCGGTGGTCGACTGAGGCAATCTACAACATTATTGGTGCTGCCCTTCTTATACTTGATATTCAAGCGGAACTGTTGCAGGTATGTAGACCACTTCTGATGGCGATCATTCTGCAATTTCCCTTGGGTCTGTATGAACTGCAGGGGTCGGTGGTCTGTGTGGATGACCGTTTCCTTCCCCAAAATGTAATGCTTCCATTGTCGGCAGGCCTGTACAATGGAATACATCTCTTTATCATAAGTGGGATACTTCCGGACTGTGTCTGAAAGTGTTTCACTGTGATATGCCACTGGATGTCCATGTTGAGTCAGGACTGCCCCAATAGCATAGTAAGAGGCATCTGTCTCGACCTCAAATGGTTGTTGTAAATCTGGTAACGCGAGCACTGGTGTCGTGCAGAGTCGATCCTTCAACTCCATGAATGCCTTCTGTTGAGATTCAGACCAAAAGAATTTTACTTTCGCCCCTCCCTTGGTGACTTGACTCAAGGGCCGAGTAATATGAGAAAACCCCAACACGAACCTGTGGTAGAAGTTGGCAAGACCTAGAAAGCTGCAGAGCTCTGTTAGAGTGGTTGGAGATGGCCAATCCCAAATGACTTGGATCTTGGCTGGATCGACATTCACCCCCTATTCATCAATGATGTATCCCAGATACTGAACCTAGGTCATGCCAAAAGTGCATTTCTCCAAATTGGCACATAGCTTGTGTTGCCGCAGTGTTTGGAGAACCTGTCGGATGTGGTGGAGGTGCTCTTCCTAACTCTGGCTGAAGATCAGAATGTCATCCAAGTATACTACTACAAAGGAGTTGGTGAATGGCTGCAAGATGTCATCCATTAGCCTCATGAAGGTTGCAGGAGCATTCGTCAATCCAAAAGGCATAACCAACCATTCGAAAAGGCCCTCCTTGGATTTGAAGGCAGTCTTCCACACATCAGAGGGTTCGATTGGTACCTGGTGATATCCTGACTTCAAATCGATCTTGCTGAAATATTTTGCCCCCTTTAGTTGGTCCAGGAGGTCATCAATCCGCGGGATCGGGTACCTATTACGAACAGTGATCTTGTTCAGCACCCGATAGTCAATACAGAGTCTCCACGTCCCATCCTTCTTCTGTACCAACACGATCGGGCTCCCACAAGGCGATGAACTCAGACGGATGTGACCTTTCTGCAGGAGCTCCTGAATCTGCCTCTTGATTTCATTGTTCTCCAGAACGGAGCGCCGATAAATTGGTCCATTGGGTAGCGGCGCACCTGGGGTCAGATCGATGGAGTGCTTGACCTGACAGTGCAGAGGAACCCCTGCAGGGAGGTGAAGATGTCCTCGTACTCCTCTACAACCTTGTCCATCTGTAGTTGTCGTGCAGAGGGACCCCGTCTGGAGGTCGCGACCACCGTCTTCTTCTTTCCTTGAGGGCGTATCATCAAGAAAACAAATTTCCTAGTTTTGGAAATGATCTTACTGCATTTTTTTGCAGTAATCAAAGAGATGGTGGTAGGTGGTGCTACCTCTGGTATCCTGTACAACTTATTTCCCAATGTAATAATAACAGCACAGGGCCTTGATTCATACACAGCATGTTGCTTCCACAAGTATGGTTGTCCTAATAATACATCACAAACTTCAAGGGGATCAATGTCACACAATACCTCATCCATGAAGGGCTTGATGTTGTATGGAAGGCGACACTGCCGGCTCACGTGAAAATCGCGTCCTTGGTGAAGCCACCCAATGGTGTATGGTTGTGGATGTGCTGTGGTCGATAAGCCCAACCGCTTCACGACCTCTGCCGAAATGAGGTTCTTTTGACTCCCGCTATCAACAATGAACTGTATCGGGGAGCCCTTTACCCACATCTGGGAGTGGAAGAGACGCTCCTCCTCCTCTGGATCTTCGGGTTCATTTTTTTGGATCTTGGCGGTAGCAATAGTGACGTTGGGATCCGCATCAATGATCTGCTTCCCTTTGTCATTCCCCTTATCGGGTTCTGACTCAGAGTCGGAACATGCATCTGATTCTGAAACCTTTAGCTCAGCCACCAGTGACTGCTTGGCCCGACACTCACTTGTGTTGTGAGTGGAGCTCTTATGGAACTCACACCATTTTCCAGTGTCCTTTTTCGGCTTCGCGGCGCTGTTCTTTGATTGCAGCTTCGGCGGGTTGTCTTGGGCTATCCCGCCTTGGCTTTGTCCTTTGTTCTGTGGTTTAGGGGCACCTTTCCCCTGCTTTGGATTCACAGATCCAAAGTCTCGCTTCTTTTGTTTAAACTTCTGCTCGACCTTGACGGCATATCGGTATGCTGCGCCGAGCGAGGAGATGTTCAGGAATTGTATTTCTTCCTGGATGTACATGTGCAGGCAGCCACAGTATTTGAGTATCAAATGTTGCTCTGAATCCTTGATACCCAACTTTGTGCAAAGGGTATGGAAAAGATTGGTGAACTCCGGCACGTCTTGGTCCCTTCCCTGTCGTAGCGTGGTCCACTTTATGTATTCATCCTCATAGCTTCCGACAGGGTAGTACTGCTCCTTGATTGCATCCCAGAATGAATCCCAGGTGGGTGCGGCTGAAAATAGTGAGCCGGTACTTTCATCCTTCTGCTCGCAGTAGGTTTCCCACCAGTCCTTGACGTGGGGGGCTACTTTGAGAAGAGCGAAAACAATCTTTTCCCGACTCGAAAATTCATGAACAGAAAAATAACCCTCTAGCAGATTTAACCATTTATCTATGGCATCTGCATCTATCTGACCCTCGAATATGGGGATTTCAAAATTAACTTGTACCTTAAAGGGCGTGGCGTTTCCAGAGTAGCTGCTGGAAGCCGATGTGTCGCTTCTGGGTAGTCGTTGAAGGATCTGGGCAAAGCTGTCCATCATTGCGTTCCGTTGTCGCTCGAGGGCTTCTTCGAGCAAGATTTTGATGGGATCTCCTGCCCCCTCGTCTTTCTTCTCATCATCCATGGGAGGCCGTCGGGATTTTTGAGGCTGGTCTTGCAAAGGTTCGACTAGTTCAAGCCCTAACTCCTTATATCCCGACCTTGTTGCGGACATGCAAAGAAAAACAGAGAAAAAGCAGACCGCTCTGATACCATTGATCCGGATTTAAACAGGAACGCAACAAATTACAGAGATAACCATATACACAAAGATGGAGTGGAAATAATACTTCATTTCATTAATGGAAAATACTGAAATATGCTTACAACCAGAAATGGAAATAAACCAGCTAGGGCGATGGTAGCTTATCTCTGAGAAGAGATGTGGTGGCTACATGCCTTTGAACTGTGTTACAATGAGGCTCGAAGGCCTATTTATTATTGAGAAACAATGGAAAACCCTTAACATTCCAAAACCTAACCCTAGGAGATGAAACGCCAAACTGTGGGCCCCGTTTGGGTAAATTGGTACATCAACTTCCCGAGGTCGTAACTTTGGCATACGATCTCCGTTTGACGCGTACAATAGCTCGTTAGAAAGACCTATCCGAGCACTACCACTTTGGGAAGGGCAACATTAGTCCATGGACCCATGTTGCCCCTAGATTTCCCAAAAAACATCGTTTAGGGCCTCAAAACGGCTCCAAAAGTTCAGGACTCGAAAAACTGCTAAAAATAGTAAGTTGTGCTACAATTAAGGAAACTGAAAATGCTGAGAGAAACAATGGTGGGGGTCCAGGTGGACTTGGCAGGTGGCCACCAACATCCACCTGGATCAATGATACCCTATAACTTGTTGATTTATGGGCCATTTAGCATCATATGCCTATAAAAGTGTGGACAACAAACCCATCTAAATTGTAGGCAATTCTACTATCTAAGAAATTGGAGATCATCTACAAACAGATTTCATAATGGTTCAAAGGCATACCATTGTTGTTGCTAACCCATTTATAGGGAGGTTAGGAAAGGGGATTTGTGAGCTCATTCACAATATAGGCCATGATTGATACCACTATCCCCTATTATAGAATTACAACAACTTGTGACAGTTGTACATGATAACTTATGTAAAGTAAACACCCATTGCATGAAGGAAATTGAAGACCATGGGTTGATAATCTATTGGCATAGATTAATGTGCTTAACCTAAAGGACTCAAATCACTCACCTGCATTCTCCATTTGAAATTTTTAGGCAATGTCGAAATGATGCTTCAATCTCCTAGCTGCACTATCCTCTCGCTTCCAGATGTGGAATGTCAAAAATCTTTTCAAGAAAATTAGACATATACACTTACAGATTTGATGGAATAGAACATAGGTATGGCATGGTAGTCGCTTCATAATTTCAGAAGACGTGACGTGGCATTCCATAAGACATTTATCGTACGTGTATCAGGGGAGTCCATCACAACTTTAATCAACCATGTTTTCAAATATTTTGTAATTAAAAATTTGTAAAAAGTTAAAGATTATTTACAGGTTCATTAAATCTATCCTATCATTAGCCTTGTTGAATTATATATCGACTAATTTCTAGTTTATGTTCCCTAACCTTATTATGTTACATTATTATAGTGTAATAATTACAAAGGAAATTATTATTATATAGCTATATTTTAAATATCAATTGAGAAAAGATAAAGATTATTTAAATGGAGAAAGATAAATTAAAGTTTCATTAAACTAGATTTATTGAAAATGTGGTTAGCACTTTAATTGATTTTTAATTTAAACACGCAACTAATCTTATTATAATTGTATAGAAATAAAAAGAAAAAAAATTATGTAAAGTTTATATAAGCTAATTTTAATATTTATGGATATAGTTAATTTTAATATTTATTAATATTTGGAAATATGAAAGTTATCTAATTGTGAAACATTATCGATATAAACAGAAACCCATTCTAAAAATAAAATGACCAATGAAAATCAAACCAAGTGGGCATATGCTAATGATGGGTTTATACTCTATCTAAAATACAAGTCCCTTAGATATCACTCTATCACTCTGCAGATAAACAATAGGGACACACTTTCACATTCTATATGTAAAATGTAAGAGTGTAAAATGCAGATCCATAATAGACAGTTATTGAAATTAAAAATCTTCACACTTCAAATTAAGTATGGCGTTGTCTAAATATGATGATTCTAATAAAAAATATAAAAATGAGTAACAAAACTATTTAAGCTTAGCATTCTACATATAAAATATGGAAATGCAAAATTGCAAATAAAAAAAAAAAAAATCATAAAAAACTAAAATACACATTCCATAATAGATAAAAAAAAATGAAACAATATATAAAATGGTAAACAAGATTTAAAAAATATATTTTTAATTATATATATCTATATCTATATATATATATTAATTAAATAAAAAAAATATTATTAATTAAAAAATAAAATATACTAATGATAATGGCAATAATCAAAATAAGGATATTTGAAATTAATAATGGGTAGTCTCGCTAGTGTTTGAAATTAAAAAAAACAAAAACAATGGTATTGTCACGAGGTCACTTTTGTTTTCTATAAGTTTACTTTTTGTTTCTAGTGGATAGTTATCTGGATTTAGTTTAGACATTTGTTTCATGTTAAATGTTGTGCAATGTCTTCGTTAAATGGCAAGAATGTAACTCAATGTGAATTTAAGGAAATTGTTTTATATTTGGATTTTTCGTCTTAATAAGTTTAAGGATGTTTTAGGTAAGGATAGTTGATAAAAAATAAAAAACAAAAAATCAAAAAAATGTGAAGAATATAAAATAAAACAATTATTAAATTAAAGGTTAAACCATTTTTAAATTGCAAATAAAGGAACTTTGACTTAAAATATTAATAAAATATCATAATTTGTAATCCCGGTTTGTTTAGTGATTGAAGTAAAAAATTGAATTTCAAAATTTTCCTTTTATTTAAAAGAAAGAAAAAAAAAAAAAATATATATATATATATATATATATATATATATATATATATATATATTTTCATGAATGGTGCCTTTCATATGCCAGGGACAGAGATGTGGAAGGATAAGGGGTGATCCATGCGTAAGTTACCAAAATATAGGTGTTGTTATGGTGGCCTTGTTTGTTATATTAAACGATGTGTAAGTTCCCTAAGTTTCTCAATGTCTTGCATGAGGTATTGTTCAAGCTTTGGCTTCTGGTATTGCTTACAATATGCCAATAACTTGTTACCAATGACCCTTGAAACTTTAGCACATTCATTTAGCGCCTCTGCCATTCACGCAAGAAATTTATATTGGATATTATTCACAAAAGCATAACCTAATGATATTTGTTGGATGGTTTAAAAGAACACCTAGAAACAAATTAGCAGGGCTCAGAGAACAAATGGCATTAAGTCTTTTGAGAAGTAAAGATGTTCGAGAAATTTTGGTGTTCGGCCACATCACCTATGATTATTTTCGTTGGTGTGGCTGCAACTGTCACTTTTGTCACATTCTTCTTAGTCAACGATGTAATATTCTCTCTCTTCTCTCTGCTTGTCATTTTTTGGAATTAAAATCTCAATCCTAAAGGCCCCAAAATAACATCCAAAAGAAAATAAAAAAACCTCCAGATTTGAGAAAATTTCTCTGCATTGGACGTTGATTGTGACTAGGCTTTAGGGTTTGATCTCTTAGGATTAGCTTAAGTTATCTTGTAGGTATTTTTATGCTCGCATTTTGCACTCCTAATGTTCAATAATGTAAATCAATTGGGTTCATTGCTTCTTGGTTTTCCATGAGTGCAATGAAGCATTACGTCATATAGCCACATAAAAAACACCACCGTGCTTTTGATTTATTACAGAGGTCCAACAATATGCTCCAACATTCAGTGTCGTGTATTTCTGTACTTATTGGTAACATAAATTACATATCGACTATGAGGATATATTTTGAAGACCAATTGGAGATGTATATCGAGGAACATCTGTAATCAAGAGAAAATGAACTATTTGGAAACTAGAACAGAAGTGAGATATTAATTGTTTTGTGCATAAAAATAAAATTTCAAAAATCTCTTATAGAATCCTAAATTTGCATATTTTAAAGATGTAACCTATGTTTTAATAACATCAAATATTTAACCTATTCTTTAATAACATCATTGATTTCTTTGCAAAATTCAAACTTATGTTTTCATATGTCCTGAAATAATTTAGTTATAACCACATTATATGTCAACCGCACCACGCTTATACGTTGAACAATGCTTGAATACATTCTTAGAGGACACAGAGGCTAGACATTTCGCATGGGCAAGTGACTGGGCATATCAAACATCTGGTGTTTTCTACATCGAGCTCTAAAACAACATTTAATGTGTTTTGGCACGTGCAACTCGACTAAGTAGAAATCGACGACTAGACAATTTGCCAAAATGCTACCTCAACTTCCCATATAGTTGTACCTCTAAAGGCCTATTTGTTCATTTACTTGCACCACCCACAACAAACTCTGCAATCTTCTCATATATGCCTCTCTCATAGGCGGAGAGGAATAAGTTCAGCCAACCTATATATGGTGTAAACAACAAGTGAATTTGCATCGTAGATAGGTCAAATTTCATTTCTTTAATCCCTCCCTGCAAAAGTATAACATGCGAGATTTCTTTTGCTATTTGTAACTTTCTTTCACGAGACACCAAGGGAGATCCATGCAGTGACCTCTATAATTTTTGTATCTTGAGAGGTCAAGAGAGTTTTTTTTATTTTATGAATGTTGCCATAGTTGAACTTCGGAATGAGTAGTTGAAAAGCATGTGTGATGAACACATGAAGATGTTGTAGGACTAGCTTGCAGTGAGTATGAACCACGCGGGTACTTTGACATTGTTGGTGTCCACTTTTCATATTGGAAAGCATTCATCTGATATTGATCATGTTAGTAGGTTTTGTTAACATATTTCATGTTAGTTTTGTTTCTTTGAAGAGATCGAGTTCAAATGTTCACTGGTGTTGATGGCCCGAAAATCATTGTATCAACATTGGGTGATAACCACCCGGTCCAAACCTTAATACAGCTCCTTCGTTTGGAATGGTGGCTCCGACTGGGTATAATGGGACCAGTTTCCCAATAATGAATAAAAGGGGTGGATGAATGATTGATTATCTAATCTAACGATAGGTGAATAACTTAATCTATCAGCAAAAATAAAAGAACTACTACTAATCTCGGGAACTATTATTTTTTGAAATGTAGCGCTTGATGATCTTTGTTTATTGACAGGCATATAGATGACTCTATCTAATAAACATAGACATTTATTCATTCAATGATTACTTTGTTTAAATAGTTAAACAAAGTGATTAACACAATATTGCTACACTTATCATTTATATTATAGATACGTATATGATCAAAAGAAAAGCATATTGTAAACATCCAATAGTGGAAGGAATAAAGAATGTTGTTAAAAACACATGCATATATCTGATAATAGCAAAAGCGATCAAATGACAATTCATATAAAAAGAATGAACTCAGACACAGATAATAGTACCATATGAGCAGATAATCACTCCCAATATCAATCGCTACTTGAAATTCTTCTTCTGATTCAGAAATACTTTCAAACAAAGACAGTAGTGCACATCCGCATAAAAGCTTCTTTGTCAAAATCAGAATGATTGGCCCAGTTTTATAAAAGAATATGCTTGAAGTACAGTAGTGCAACTTCAGGTTTTAAGTCATATACAAAACTTACGACCCTTTCTAAATACATGAAAGGGTCTATAAATACTTAATTAAGCTAACTACCTATGAAACTAAAATCCTACTTAATTGGTATCACTTGATTCTGAATATCTCCTTCACGGCAATCTGGCAGTCGGTGGCATGAATCATCACTTACGATGTTTGCCTTTAAACCTGAGCTGGCATATCGCAAGCATTGGCTCCACTTCTGGTGGTCTTTTGAGACGAGAATTGAGTTGGGCAGCATAGGTGGCATCCTGTATATCGGGAATGATATACCCGATTGCATCTGTGAGGCATTTGAGGGTGGCTCTCTGGCTGTATGGTTTGACTAAGAAAAACCAATAGGTGTCCCATGTCAAACTGTTAATTCCTGCGATTAATCTCCCATTTTTCTCTAGTTCCGGATAACATGACTGCTCCAATGTTTTAGCCGTTGTCAATTTACCCGGAGTACATTGAGAAATCATGTTAGACAAGTAGAGAGTATCATTAACCAATTCAACCAAATTACTTGTGGTTAATTTGCATCTTGAAATTGCTCTATCTGCTTTCATTAACTGGGATTGCCATTCCGTAAATAATGTCTCCTTATGTGATTCTAGGATTTTTGGCAAATTAGCTGCCTGTCCCTCATCAGTGTCTTGCCACTCAAGAAAATTAGTTAGTGTTTCATTGGCTTGATCCAAGTCTGTTCTAGCTTTTTCCGATTTTTCACTTATTGATGTCGTCAAATCGCATAAAGGTTCTGCCTTGGCGATTTGTTGACATAAAAGCTTTATCTGTGTTATCAATTCCTTGTTTATATGTAATGCCTCTGCTCTGAATTCAGCTAGCTGTGGAAGATTCTTTGTTTTCTCTAGCTGGGCTGATAGTTGAGCAATTTGCTCATCTTTCGACTTCAGCATTTGTTCATTCGCTGCTTTTAGTTGTGCCAATGCCTCAGACAACTCTTCCTGCTTTTGAACTGCACTGTAATCAATCCTCTGTTTCTCTTCCTGCAATTGTTTAGTCAATTGATTATTTATTTGTTGTTGTGTAAACAATTGTCGTTCTGCTTGCTCCACCTTCTGATGTGCCTCCTATAGTTGTGCTTGTAGTGAAAAGATCTCCTGGTCTTTTCCTTTTAATAAATTACTCACCTATGATGCCTTGTCTATTGTCGCTGCCGAATAGGCTCCAACATATTGGGATAGTTTTGTTAGGTCATCAGAGGGGTCCAAATCCTCTTTCCAAACTACATTGCCTGTCACTGTTTGTTCAGGGAATAGGGAAGGTTGATCAGTCCTTCTCCTTTTCCGCTGTCGTTTTACCACAGCTATGTGTCTTAGGCTATAAAAGACATCTAAGGGAGGAATTTCTTCTACTTGCAAAATAATCTGATCGGAGGGATCCTTAGGGATTATCTCTACTTCTTTAGAACTGGGTAGGCCGCTGGTTCCACTTGGAACCTGTTTTGAAGTTGTCTCCTGTGTGTCAGCCGCTTTTGATGTTTCGGCTTCCTTCGAGCACTCAAGATTGCTGATGATTGAGTCAAATTGTTGCCATTCCTGGAGCAATTTCGGGTCAATCTGGGCATCTACATTCACCTCTGTGCTGCTTTGTTCCTGCTCTTTTGTCTGGGCTTCCTCTTGTTTTTTCATATGCACTTCCTCCTGTTCTTTTGATGTAACAGGAGGTTCCTTAGTGAGTCACTGCTCAAGCTCGCTTGATTCTGTCGTTGGGGTTGTTGCTAACAGATCTAGAGGCAGAGTTTGCAACCTCTGTTCTCTAAGTCTGTTGAATTCAACTAACCCATCATCTTTATATTCCATTCTGGCCAGCGATTTAACTTGGGACATTGACTCGGCTGAGGAGAACAGGTCATCGAACTTATCTTCTTTATGATCAAACTTTGTCAATTTTTCCTGTTCAAGTGCATTATAGGTGACTTTGTTTGGATCAAATTGCCTATTAGGAAGAGTTGCTAGACTTAATGCCTTTATTTTTTCAGCTTCTTTCTCTACATGTTTAAAGTCATGCAAAGCGTAGACACCGCATCTTAGAGGAAAAAGGGGCCAAACCTGCTTCTTATTTTTCTTTAGAGTTTGTGTAACTCCTTCGGACATAATCTGATAGGCTATCTCCCTAGCCAACAGTTTATCAGGTACGTACAAAGGGGGGACATGAGGTTTGGCTTGGCTGCCGAAAATTCTTATATAAGTAAATTTTTCCTCTCCGAACCATCTTCCTATGGATGTCAAATCAACCCCTGCTTGGTAGGAAATCTTAGGAGCAGGTTTATCAAAAATAGAGTAGTGAATGGGTAACATAAAACCATTGCAGACTTGGTATAAATGGTGCTTATAGTAAGTTTTCCACAACTTCTGATGGTATATATGAATGGGCATGGGGTCTTGTGGAGTCCACCTCCATCCAAGCACAGGAAATTCAAAATTAAAACACAGGGTGTCCAAGATATAAGCACTATAGTAGAATGGGGGAATAAACCTTTCAGTGATGCGGGTTTTGCTTCTAAAACCAAGAACTGCGGTTGCTAGCTTATCTGACAGTACAGTTGCCCAGTCCATTATTTCACTATTACATGCCGCCTCTATCAAAGGAACCATTTCTATAGTGAAATTTTTGGAATCATGTAACCCCCACAATCTACACATCATTATCCCAGCATAACAATAAGGAGAACACAGAGAATCAACAGAGTACTTACCCGAAGACTCATGCTTTTATTTTGCTGGATTTTGCCTCCAATCCCGAATGGGTTCGGATTCAATTTCGTTCTCTTCTCTGAATTTCTCCGGGAATGCCTTGTTGTACTTCTTCTCTGGAACAGGCAAATGATACATTTGCCTCAAATCATTAGGTTGAAATGAGCCGAAGATTCTCCCATCCATGGTGCAAAAGGTTCTGTCTGTAATTGGGATTTCTTCAATTGCCCACCTTACTACATCCGTATATGGGAGAATTTGTTCCCGGGCTACTATCCGATGAAGGAAAGAGTCGGCTAAATCCTTTAGAGTAGCATCAGATTTTCGAGTCGTATCTACTGTGGCTTGTACTGCTGTCACCTCGGGTTCTTCGGCCTCAATCAAATTATAGGTACTTTGCCAAGTAGTTTTGCCGAGTCCTAGACATGTAATGTCGGATATCAATCCTTTTCTTTTAGTTCCTAGATCAGCGATGAGTTGTCCTGTGGCTGGCGAAGCGGAGGCCATTGCAGTCTTCTTAGACTTCTTCCCCATTCTGCTTAAATCCACTGCTTCGGAAGAGTTCTGCACAGGAGTGAAAATGAACGTAATACAGAGAAATGGTAGCGCAAACCAAATATGAGCGAGATATATTAATCAATGCATGATGAAGGATTAACTTAAAGTGGTCGTGGATACAATCTGTGAAAAGATTTTTTATACTTACTATTTCATTAAATGGCCGTTAAAACCTGTCAATCCTTTAAATGCCCATCATATCGTTTATTGGCCGAATGATTTGTTTAAGCGTGCCTTGGATGTTTTGGCGGTTGAGAGCAAGTGAATCGCTATTGGGAAGATAAGGCCTTTAATACGAATTAATCGTAATATCCCTTCTTTATCAATTTTTTGAAATTTGCGCTTTTAGCTTTATCGCAATCGGTCGTCGGGGAAAACTTAAATCGTTATATTGGTTCCTTTCGGAATCCCCGATTGCCGATAGCGATATCGCCAATTCGCATCGAGAGTATTAACTGAGAACTTTGAAAAGCATGCATTGCACATCTCCGATCGCCGATAGCGATATCGCATCGCATCGGAGCGAAAGGGACTTTTGTTATGATAACTCGTTATTGCCGATATCCGATAGCCTTTTGCGTGTTGTCACGTCGGAGAAAACCAATGGGTCTTTAAGTTATGCCTCCTTTGTCATTGCGACATGCGATCTTGCGATCGCTTTATCGCAATGATAAAATATTACTCATTTATATATTATAAGACCAATTAATTGGTTCATCAAAAAGGTTTTGTAATGTTTTCATTTTGTTTTCGGATCTTTTTGAATAATACTAAGTTGATACCAATTAAAATAAAAAGGGCCCATTTCATATTATAGTTTTGAGAATAAACTTGATATGAAATGGGGGGTTGTTGTAGAGCACAACAATTGGTGATTCGCTGGAAGAAACAGTTATCTCTGAAAAGTACGGAAATACTTAAACTTTTTCAAAATAGGAATCTCATAAAAGGGGAAAATTCTAATATAACTAGGTGTATATGCATTCCAAATAAAATGAAACTATCTTTGTTAATTTCCTCTCTTGTTTAAAATTAGATACATTCTAAGTTTTAAATTGGCCTCTATTGGTTGATAATGATAAAACAGAAAACCTTTCCAAATCAGCTTTTAGAATTGACTCCTTTGTCATAGGTAGAGCCTCTGCTGCCAGCAAACGTTCATAGTTTCGACAGGGATACTTTTTAACCATGTTATTGTCCATTGTCCCATCCATTTCAGAGTATGATTAACAGAATGAATTCAAAACATGCTTTTCATATTTTGCATTTCTTTTCTACTTTTCTGTTATTTTGTAAGATAAAAAGCCATTGTCCTGGTTTGGTGACCAGCTGAGTGACAATGCCATTCACTGGTATTAATTTAACCGAACAAGCTGGCTCGTGATGAGACCCCTTGTCTTATAATCCTAAGCCATTACCCTGTTTTGGTATGCAGTATTGGTAATGTCGGTTAAACTATTTCCCTATGATCATGGTAAGCAGGCTTGTAATAAGACCTCTTATCTTTTATATCAAATATTTTAGAATTACACTCTGAGTAATCATAAGCTTTGGTGAGTGGGATGGACAACTTTCTCCTTAAGAGTAAATGGATGACAGGGTAAGAGTTAAAAATGCTGAAGTTGGATTAGTTCCTGTTTTGATATTGATAACCTTTTTGTGACCAATTTGAAAACATAAAATGATTTACAATACTTCTAAACTTTGAGAAGGGTTCACAAAAAATTGAAGAGTAGTTTCAGAATGCAATTATACCTAGTTTCCTAGAAATTATACCTTTTGTTTAAGACTTCTATTATTTTAGAAGCAAATATCAACACTACTTATTTTGAGCAACTTTTAAATACAGCAAAGGTCAATGGAAGATACCTTACAACTTTATTTTCTAATGGTCCTACAAACTACAAAATTCCACTAAACTAAAAAGGAGAAGGGGTTACCTCCTCAATTGAAGAATTTTTTTAAGATAAGGCCATTAACAGGGAGAGAATCTCTCAAACCTGATAAATCTTGTAATATGAAGGTCGAATGGCCTATCTTCTCACAGATCTGAAATGGCCCAAGCCGCATCTTCTGGAACTTGGTGTGTTTTCCCTTATCTTCATGGGCTTTGTCCCATTTCAGAACTAAATCACCGACTTGAAATTGTTTTGAACCGGATGAGGCTGAATCAAAGGATGACTTGATAATTTGCTGATGTTTTGCATGAATAACCTTGGCTTTTTCTCTTTCCTCTTCTAATTTTAGAATTTGGTCATGTCTAAGTTGAATAGAAGAAGAAGGGCTTTCCTCAATAAACTGAACTAGGGCTAGAGAAGGAAGGACAAGATTTGTTGGTAGCACTGCTTCTTTTCCATACACGAGATTGAACGGAGAAGAACCTATGGAAGCCTTTTGCATTATCCTATAAGCCCATAGTGCAAATATTAAGGATTTGTGCCATTTTTTATGATTCTGTTCGATAGTCCGCTTAATAATTTTAATCAGATTTTTATTTGTGGATTAGCAGAATATTTCAATTTAAATCCTCTTTTAATAGCGAAATCAAACATAGCATTGCCTAAGAAGTAAGATGCATTATCAAAAACAAGAGAATTTGGGACACCAAACCTGGTAATGATGAATTGATCTATGAATTCTATAATTACCTCAAAATTTGTTGTCTTTAAAGGAATTGTTTCAATCCACTTAGTAAAATAATCAGTGGCGGTAAGGATATACTTATGTTGTTTGGAAGAATGTGGAGTAATTTCTCCAATGATGTCCAATCCCCATTGCTCAAATGGTTGTTCAATGTTGACTGGTTGCAAAGGGAAAGCTGGCTTTCTTTGTCTTCCACTAGAAGTTTGACAATTTCGGCATTTCCTTACATATTCATGAGCATCTCTAAACAGAGTGGGCCAATAATATCCAACATGAATGATTTTGTGGGCTATTGTGTCAGCTCCAAAATGTCCTCTTGCTGGTCCATCATGTAATTCCTGCAAAACCTTTTGTGCTTCAAGTTTTTCTAGGCATCTTAATAAGATTGAATCATAATTTTGCCTAAAAAGCACATCATCAATAATTGTGAAATTTTTTGCTTTTAATCTAATGGCCCTTTTGTTTTTGTAAGACAGGTTAGGAGGTGCATATCCATTTTTCAAATAAAAGATTAAGTCAGCATATTGTGATTCAGAATCAGTAATACTTATCTGGTTGATCTCTTCGGTTTGATCTGTATCACCTGATTCTTGAATGTTGGATGCTCCTGCCAATAACCTGCAAAAACCTTGGCCTCTAACAATCTTTGCTGGTTTAATTTCCAAGTCATATTCTTGAAGTGTTGTAACTCAATTTGCCCTTTTTTCACCTAATTCCTTTGGATTAATAGTTGTCTTACTACAGGGAAAGGAACTATAACTTTTGTATGGGCTTTTAAAAGGAAGGGTCTATAATGTTTGACAGCTTTATATACAGCAAAGGCTTGTTTTTCTACTTTGGAGTAATTCAATTCAGCACCCTGAAGATTTGAACTATAGAATGAAATGGGTGCTTCCAAGTTGTGATTGTTAATCTGTGTGAGTACTGCAGCGTAAGACAAATCGGATGCGATAGTATACAATGTGAAATGATTAGAAAAATTAGGAGTATTTAAAGCGGGGGCATTGATTATTGATTGTTTGATTAAATCAAACACTTCCTTTTCTGCTGATCCCCATCTAAAGACTGAATTTTTCTTAATCATAGTTTGAAGTGGCAAAATGATTTGAGAAAAGTTTGGAACGAATCTTTTGACAAAATTGATTTGGCCTAGAAATGACTGCACAGATTTTTTATTATGAGGGAAAGGGATTTCAGAGATTTCTTTAATCCTATCCAGATCAATATAAATGCCATATTTAGAAACAATAAAGCCTAAGAGCTTTCCTTGGTCAAGAGCGAAGAAGGATTTTTTGGGATTAAGAGAAATACCATACCTTTTGCAGCGTTGAAAGATTTGATTTAAATCATGCAAATGATTGGATTTCTTTTTAGAAAATACAGCAATATCGTCTAAGTAAACAACTAGTGTTTTGCTAATTAATCCTTTGAAAGCTATATCCATCGCTCTTTGGAACGTGGCTCCTGCATTAATAAGTCCAAAAGGCATTTTTTGATAAGCATAAGTTCCCCATTTTGTTCTGAATGTGGTTTTGAGTCGGTCATCAGGATGAACCAAAACTTGGTTATATCCTGAAAAACCGTCTAAAAAGGACACCAACTCAGAGCCTGCCACTGATTGGAGTATCTGCTCCATAGTAGGTAATGGGAAATTATCTTTTAGGCTCGCCTTATTCAGATTTCTGAAATCTATACAAATCCTTATGTCGCCATTTTTCTTTCTGATAGGCACCATATTGGAGACCTAGTTTGAGTGCCGAACGGGAAAAATAATCTTAGCTTTCAAGAGTTTATTGAGTTCTGATTTTATTTGACTCTCTAAGTTTGGATGTATTTTTCTCAACTTCTGTTGAATTGGTTTCTGTTCGGGAAGCATTGGAATGGTATGCTGGATGATGGGTGTACCGTATATCTTTAAATCGTCATATTTCCAAGCAAAAACATGTTTATTTTTCCATAACAGTCTAATGAATGCTTCCTTTTCTTTCACGGAAAGTCCTAATCCTAAATTAATGTTTTGAGGAATTTGCTCAGTGCCAAGGTTTATCAATTCAAACCTTAAGGTGGAACTTTGGAGCTTTGTATTGGTCACAGGTTTAAACCTGTCTTTAATATCATAAAGATCCTCAAGCTTCACCACAGGCTTTGGTATTGAGTTTTCCTCGTGTTTTCCTCTCATTTGAAGGTCGTGCTCGTTTTCCTCAATGATTTGATCATCATAGGACTTTTCGGAAGTTAAAAATTGTAAAATGTCTTCATCGTGATTGAATACTCTCCAATTAGTGACATTGTCAGGAATCGATGGCCTAAAAAGTAATTCTACTGAAAATCTATCTGGGCTATAATCTTCGAAAGGTAGGAGCTTGGAAGCAACATTGGCTAGCAAGTCGGCTGCTGAATTTTGAGACCTGGGGATGGAAGAAATATTGAATGCCGAAAAGTGGGAGGTGAGTTCCTGCACCAGCGACTGATAATGTTTGAGATGGCTAGAAAGACAATGAATTGTATTCCTTACCTGTTTAATAACAATTTCGGAATCTCCAAACACCTTCAAATATTGAACCTTGAGGCCAATCGCTTTATATAGTCCTTGGACTAAGGCTTCATACTCAGCTGTATTATTCGTGCATTCAAACTCCAGCCTACAGGACAGCATTGTTTTTTCTCCCTGAGGGCTAACCAAAATACATCCTGCTCCCGAGCCCTCGCTAGACTTAGACCCATCGAAATATAGTGACCAAAATAAAGAAGTATTAACAATTTTATTTACAGTTTCCTCAGTATCATTAAAACATATTGACCTATCTGTTTGTGAATAATTTTCGATCTGAGATGTAGAATTGTTTACTGAGAAAGGAGATGGTTGGGCAGTGAAGTTGCCAAAGAATGACTCAGATGAATAATTCCCCAAAATGTTGTTATTAAATGCTATTGGTTGATTTTCTTGTTCAAATTCTGTAACTGTATGGGTCATGTGTTTCTCCCGATCGATTTTTATTTGATTTGGCTTTCCCTTGTAGGGAAGCCACATATGGGACCAATCGATAGATATATACCCATGGAGTTTTTCAGACCAATCCCTACTCAAGATCAAACCATAAAATTCAGGTATATCGGCGATTAAGATATCAATTCTTTGAACTACTCTAGGATCAGCTGATAGCCTGATAGTTACTGAGTTGATTTCTCCTAAAACCTGGACTTTAGTCCTGTCTAACTGCACAATATGAATAGCGGACTTTTGGGGTTCAATGTTCAATTTGGAACAAACTGAAGCTGGCATTATATTAGAGGATGCCCCTGAGTCAATCAAACAGTTGTGCAGGTTTCTATTGTAGATCTCATAGGTTAGAAGGAAAGGTGGAGTATGAGAATTTGATCTATCTCCAATCAGAACTGCATCAGTAGCTTCGACCATACCACAAGGTGGTTGACCTACACCATTTGCAACTTTAGCACTGGGAAGGGGTGAAGTAGAAACAACATTCAATTCTTTGAGAAGCAATTTTTGTTGATGTTTCAATTTACTAAGTTCAAACATGGTAATGTTTGCCTTAGTCTTCTTCATGTCATCAACAATATTGTAATCCATTGAATCGGATACTACCAATGTCTTAGATGTTGACGGAATATTTGAGGTTGAAGGTTGGTTTTGTGGAACTGTTACAGGTGGCTTCTTTGGGGGTACCTTTTCCTTTGTTGTAGTAGCACCCGCACTCCTTTTCTTTGAAGTTGTCTGAATAGGTTCGGAGGTACTTTTACTCCTAGTAGTGACAGGAAACGCTTCTTCTTCATTTTCCGTATCGGAGTTAGGCAATATAAAATCCCACAATCCATGACATTCAACAACTTCCTCTTCTTCATCAGTTGGTGAGACTGTTTCTTCTTCTCCTTCTTCAAGATCTGAATCTGCATTAGATATAACATTCGGTGGTTTTAATTCAGTTTTTTTGTAATTCTTAAGGGGCCTTTTGGTTGAGGTTTCAGCTACTTGTTTTTTGATTTCAACCTTTTCATTTGACATAGTCTTGAGGACCTTTTGTAGACCCTCCATGTCATATGGATCTTTAGGGGTTTTCTTCTTTGAATCATCTTTAAAAGAAACTTTTTTGGTTTTTCTATCTTCAAGAGCAGCTTTCTTCTCTAGAGCATTAATACGTTTCTCCACAGCAAGTGCTTCTTTCATGTTTTCAGCCAAAGTTGGTTTTCCAACCCTGTCTACAAAAATAGCTATATTGGTAGGTAGGGCAGTTATATACCACACGCTTCTGATTTGCTCACTTGGTTTGGAGGCCGTTGGGATTTTATTCAAGAGTTTATTGAATCGCGCATTAAATTCTTTAATCGGTTCCCTATGCTCTATCCTAAGATTGGAGAGATCATTTATTAATGTAGCTAAAGACCTATCATCACCATACTTAGTAAGAAACTGTTCTTGGCAAGTCGTCCAACTGGTAATGGAACCCAAAGGCAAGGAAAAATACCAGGATCCTGCTGATCCTTGCAAAGTATAAGGGAAAAGCCTAACGACAACATCTTTCTCTGTTACTCCCTTCAAATTAACTGCTAACATAAAATTATTAATATGTTCCTCAGCTTGTGTTCCATCATCTGGATTAAACTTGGGTAGCCATTTCTCAGGAGCATCAGGTAATGCACGCAATGGTGCAGGCATGTTGACTGCACTAGGCCTAGTCCATGGATCTGCCATTGTAACCGCAGTAGTGGATGATACTACTGTTGAAATTCCAGATGTCTGGGAAGGAGTTGATATTGAGGATTGCGCAGGTTAGGATGTTGAAGTTGCTAATCCCTGATGAACAACAATGTGTGATGAGGGAGTGGATGGTTGACTTCGCACTGGGGAAGATGAGATGGAGGATGTGGATGAAAGTGCTTCACTGTCAGATCCTTCAGTTTTTTTCTTCGCCCTTTTCCTTTTTGGTAAAGGGAACTCAGTAGGTTCATACCGAGCTTTCCACTCTGAAGTCTGGTGAGAGGGTGAGGTAAATTGAATTGCGAAGTCACACTGCTTTGAGATACCTCAGATTTCTGTGCTGATATCGAGAAGCTCTGAAGTTTATGGATAAGAGACTGAACTTCAGGAGATTCAAGACTTAATTGTTCTGGAGTATTGTGGGTTTGAGCAGTGGTAGTTGATTCCTCTTCTTCTTGTTTGGATACTGGAGAACCAGCATGTAATTAGGAAGTACGAGGTGATGTGGAGGGAGAATTACTCTTAGAATCGTCTGTAGATTTGGGTTTGCTTGCCATTCACAGTTGAGGCCCTCCTTCTAGCGCCAAAAATGTTGATGCCCCGAAAATCGTTGTATCAACATTGGGGGATAACCACCCGGTCCGGACCTTAATACAACTCCTTCTCCGTTTGGAATGGTGGCTCCGACTGGGTATAATGGGACCAGTTTCCAAATAATGAATAAAAGGGGTGGACTTAATCTATCAGCAAAAATAAAAGAACTACTACTAATCCCGGGAACTATTATTCTTTGAAATGTAGCGCTTGATGATCTTTGTTTATTGACAGGCATATAGATGACTCTATCTAATAAACATAGACATTTATTCATTCAATGATTACTTTGTTTAAATAGTTAAACAAAGTGATTAACACAATATTGCTACACTTATCATTTATATTATAGATACATATATGATCAAAAGAAAAGCATATTGTAAACATCCAATAGTGGAAGGAATAAAGAATGTTGTTAAAAACACATGCATATATCCGATAATAGCAAAAGCGATCAAATGACAATTCATATAAAAAGAATGAACTCAGACACAGATAATAGTACCATATGAGCTGATAATCACTCCCAATATCAATCGCTACTTGAAATTCTACTTCTGATTCAGAAATACTTTCAAACAAAGACAGTAGTGCACATTCGCATAAAAGCTTCTTTGTCAAAATCAGAATGATTGGCCAGTTTTATAAAAGAATATGCCTGAAGTACAGTAGTGCAACTTCAGGTTTTAAGTCATATACAAAACTTACAGCCCTTTCTAAATACATGAAAGGGTCTATAAATACTTAATTAAGATAACTACCTATGAAACTAATATCCTACTTAATTGGTATCACTTGATTCTGAATATCTCCTTCACGACAATCTGGCAGTCGGCGGCATGAATCATCACTTACGTTGTTTGCCTTTAAACCTGAGCTAGCATATTGCAAGCATTGGCTCCACTTCTGGTGGTCTGTTGAGACGAGAATTGAGTTGGGCAGCATAGGTGGTATCCTGTATATCGGGAATGATATACCCGATTGCATCTGTGAGGCATTTGAGGGCGGCTCTCTGGCTGTATGGTTTGACTAAGAAAAACCAATAGGTGTCCCATGTCAAACTGTTAATTCCTGCGAATAATCTCCCATTTTTCTCTAGTTCTGGATAACATGACTGCTCCAACGTTTTAGCCGCTGTCAATTTACCTGGAGTACATTGAGAAATCATGTTAGACAAGTAGAGAGTATCATTAACCAATTCAACCAAATTACTTGTGGTTAATTTGCATCTTGAAATTGCTCTCTCTGCTTTCATTAATTGGGATTGCCATTCCGTAAATAATATCTCCTTATGTGATTCTAGGATTTTTGGCAAATTAGCTACCTGTCCCTCATTGGTGTCTTGCCACTCAAGAAAGTTAGTTAGTGTTTCATCGGCTTGATCCAAGTCTATTCTAGCTTTTTCCGATATTTCACTTATTGATGTCGTCAAATCGCATAAAGGTTCCACCTTGGCGATTTGTTGACATAAAAACTTTACCTGTGTTATCAATGCCTTGTTTATCTGTAATGCCTCTGCTCTGAATTCAGCTAGCTGTGGAAGATTCTTTGTTTTCTCTAGCTGGGCTGATAGTTGAGCAATTTGCTCATCTTTCGACTTCAGCATTTGTTCATTCGCTGCTTTTAGTTGTGCCAATGCCTCAGACATCTCTTCCTGCTTTTGAACTGCACTGTAATCAATCCTCTATTTCTCTTCCTGCAATTGTTTAGTCAATTGATTAATTATTTGTTGATGTGTAAACAATTGTCATTCTGCTTGCTCCGCCTTTTGCTGTGCCTCCGATAGTTGTGCTTGTAGTGAAAAGATCTCCTGGTCTTTTCCTTTTAATAAATTACTCACCTCTGATGCCTTGTCTATTGTCGCTATCGAATAGGCTCTAGCATATTGGGATAGTTTTGTTAGGTCATCAAAGGGGTCAAATTCCTCTTTCCAAACTACATTGCCCGTCACTGTTTGTTCAGGGAATAGGGAAGGTTGATCAGTCCTTCTCCTTTTCCGCTGTCGTTTTACCACAGCTTTGTGTCTTGGGCTATAAAAGACATCTAAGGGAGGAATTTCTTCTACTTGCAAAATAATCTGATCGGATGGATCCTTAGGGATTATCTCTACTTCTTTAGAACTGGGTAGGCCGCTGGTTCCACTTGGAACCTGTTTTGAAGTTGTCTCCTGTGTGTCAACCGCTTTTGATGTTTCGGCTTCCTTCGAGCACTCAAGATTGCTGATGATTGAGTCGAATTGCTACCATCCTGGAGCAATTTCGGGTCAATCTGGGCATCTACATTCACCTCTGTGCTGCTCTGTTCCTGCTCTTTTGTCTAGGCTTCCTCTTGTTTTTTCATATGCACTTCCTCCTGTTCTTTTGATGTAACAGGAGGTTCCTTAGTGAGTCGCTGCTCAGGCTCGCTTGATTCTGTCGTTGGGGTTGTTGCTAACAGATCTAGAGGTAGAGTTTGCAACCTCTGTTCTCTAAGTCTGTTGAATTCAACTAACCCGTCATCTTTATATTCCATTCTGCTGAGGAGAACAGGTCATCGAACTTATCTTCTTTATGATCAAACTTTGTCAATTTTGCCTGTTCAAGTGCATTATAGGCGACTTTGTTTGGATCAAATCGCCTATTAGGAAGAGTTGCTAGACTTAATGCCTTCATTTTTTCAGCTTCTTTCTCTGCATGTTTAAAGTCATGCAAAGCGTAGACACCGCATCTTAGAGGAAAAGGGGGCCAAACCTGCTTCTTATTTTTCTTTAGATTTTGTGCAACTCCTTCGGACATAATCTGATAGGCTATCTCCCTAGCCAACAGTTTATCAGGTACGTACAAAGGGAGGACATGAGGTTTGGCTTGGCTGCCAAAAATTCTTATATAAGTAAATTTTTCCTCTCCGAACCATCTTCCTATGGATGTCAAATCAACCCCTGCTTGGTAGGAAATCTTAGGAGCAGGTTTATCAAAAATAGAGTAGTGAATGGGTAACATAAAACCATTGCAGACTTGGCATAAATGGTGCTTATAGTAAGTTTTCCACAACTTCTGATGGTATATATGAATGGGCATGGGGTCTTGTGGAGTCCACCTCCATCCAAGCACAGGAAATTCAAAATTAAAACATAGGGTGTCCAAGATATAAGCACTATAGTAGAATGGGGGAATAAACCTTTCAGTGATGCGGGTTATGCTTCTAAAATCAAGAACTGCGGTTGCTAGCTTATCTGACAGTACAGTTGCCCAATCCATTATTTCACTATTACATGCCGCCTCTATCAAAGGAACCATTTCTATAGTGAAATTTGTGGAATCATGTAACCCCCACAATCTACACATTATTATCCCAGCATAACAATAAGGAGAACACAGAGAATCAACAGAGTACTTACCCGAAGACTCATGCTTGTGTTTTGCTGGATTTTGCCTCCAATCCCAAATGGGTTCGGATTCAATTTCGTTCTCTTCTCTGAATTTCTCCAGGAATGCCTTGTTGTACTTCTTTTGTGGTACATGCAAATGATACATTTGCCTCAAATCATTAGGTTGAAATGAGCCGAAGATTGTCCCATCCATGGTGCAAAAGGTTCTGTCTGTAATTGGGATTTCTTCAATTGCCCACCTTACTACATCCGTATATGGGAGAATTTGTTCTCGGGCTGCTATCCGATGAAGGAAAGAGTCGGCTAAATCCTTTAGAGTAGCATTAGATTTTCGAGTCGTATCTACTGAGGCTTGTACTGCTGTCACCTCGGGTTCTTCGGCCTCAATCAAATTATAGGTACTTTGCCAAGTAGTTTTTTCGAGTCCTAGACATGTAGTGTCAGATATCAATCCTTTTCTTTTAGTTCCTGGATCAGCGTTGAGTTGTCGTGTGGCTGGCGAAGCGGAGGCCATTGTAGTCTTCTTAGACTTCTTCCCCATTCTGCTTAAATCTACTGCTTCGGAAGAGTTCTGCACAGGAGTGAAAATGAACGTAATACAGAGAATTGGTAACACAAACCAAATATGAGCGAGATATATTAATCAATGCATGATGAAGGATTAACTTAAAGTGGCCGCGGATACAATCTATGAAAAGATTTTTTAGACTTACTATTTCATTAAATGGCCGTTAAAGCCTGTCAATCCTTTAAATTCCCATCATATCGTTTATTGGCCGAATGATTCGTTTAAGCGTGCCTTGGATGTTTTGGCGGTTGAGCGCAAGTGAATCGCTATTGGGAAGATAAGGCCTTTAATATGAATTAATCATAATATCCCTGCTTTATCAATTTTTTGAAATTCGCGCTTTTAGCTTTATCGCAATCGGTCGTCGGGGAAAACTTAAATCGTTATATTGGTTCCTTTTGGAATCCCCGATTTCCAATAGCGATATCGCCAATTCGCATTGGGAGTATTAACTGAAAACTTTGAAAAGCATGCATTAAACATCTCTGATCGCCGATAGTGATATCGCATCACATCGGAGCGAAAGGGACTTTTGTTATGATAACTCGTTATTGCCGATATCCGATAGCCTTTTGCGTGTTGTCGCGTCGGAGAAAACCAATGGGTCTTTAAGTTATGCCTCCTTTGTCATTGCGACATGCGATCTTGTGATCGCTTTATCGCAATGATAAAAGATTACTCATTTATATATTATAAGACCAATTAATTGGTTCATCAAAAAAAATTTGTAATGTTTTCATTTTGTTTTCGGATCTTTTTGAATAATACTATGTTGATACCAATTAAAATAAAAAGGGGCCCATTTCATATTATAGTTTTGAGAATAAACTTGATATGAAATGGGGGGTTGTTGTAGAGCACAACAACTGGGTTGGGACATAGAAACAACATAAGCTTGAATGGGGACTGGGGTTACACCCAAAATATATGGAATCCAAGATTCTATCATAATTCATGGAAACCCATTTTTTAATTTTTATTTTGGTTTGTTCTAACACAACCTGGAAAACCAAATCTAGAGTTGGTTTTTGTTTCGAATTAGAAATATGTGGGGATACAATGTTGAACCCATGCTCAACCTTATTAGGGTCGCTAGTTCTATAGTGATGGTTTTGACTTTAGGGGATATATGGTATAAGACGTACTTCACTCACTGAGGGATTTCTGCATAAGGGGAGAATTAGAATTAGTGAAATTGCTTTATTAAAAATTGTGACTGCAACCTACCTTGATGAAGGCTGCCTACCTAAGCTTACAGGCAATTATTTTATCTACAAGGGAACTTCCACATTTATTGAAGACATACAACAAGTACAAACTTCAGCTGGAGAGCTCTATATATAATATATGCCAAATTTTACATTAACTAAATTAATATGCTCGCATTATGAAAACCTTATAAGCATGTTTTATTTAAATTATTTTATTAACATCATAAGAGTGTAACCTATAAACTGTCTCATAGAATAAAACAAAATTGGTGTAACTTATAATCTCCATGATTGGCACCGACACTAAATGAGAACAAGTTCAACAGTCTATTGGGAGTATTTATGAATCATATGTAGTTTCAAACAATGGTCTAGTTACACAAACCAATATCTATGTCGTAGGCAATTGGTCCTCTATTGGAAGTTACCAATCCAATAGAAAAATTCATAAGGCGAATGGATTCTTCATTGCATTAATTATAATTTTATATAGTTGGGCTTACTGATAGCATATACCTTTCAGGGAGGTAAAGAAACATTCCTATTTTATTTGAAATACATGATATATTAATACATAAGAAACCCTATACTTATTACGTCAGGGGATTTCCCTTGCAGTTTTGCCTGTTGATTGATTTTTGAAACACTAAATAAACACATATACCCCTATGGTAGTCCATAGAAGAAAACCTCTACAGTGGCCCATACCTAAAAATGTAGAACTAGAACTAACAGGAACATAGGGATGTAAATAATGACGTTGATTGATTCTGTATTTTCATTTTGAATCATGATGATCAAAATGGATTGACCTCACAATTTGTGGAGCAAGACAAAATATAGTTTCAAATTCCTACGCGAAAATCGATCAGCCTTGAACTTCGGGGAACCACAATTTGTCGTGTTCACATGAAACTCGACGAATACAATCGTTTATGTGCTATATTATTTGTCTATATTATAGTTGAAGTATGAATGAGGGTGGTGATGTGAGGTGAATTAGAGTATATTTATTGAAAAAAATTACAAATTCGTTCACATTTAAAATGATAACTTTGAATTTTGTCATTCACCAAGAATATAATAATAAGGTAGTGATGTGAGGCAACATATATATAAAAGAGAAGACATCGTTGGTAATTCTTGATTTTGAAAACCTTATAAGCATGTTTTATTTAAATTATTTTATTAACATCATATATATGCACATAGGAGTGTAACCTATAAACCGTCTCATAGAATAAAACAATGGTTTATCCAGTCATTCTTGTTGTTGAATATCACCATAGCATTAATGAAAAATTGAAAATTTTGTGACGAGTGTAAAGAGAAAAGGGTGAGGAACACAGGTGAAAGCTAAAAATGAAAAGGGTTGGTGTTGATCGTATTTAACAGATCATATATATTTCGAAAGATGGGTTTCGTAAAAATATTTGCTATGTCTAAGGTTAAATGGTGTGCCCATTAGAAGGTTGCCTCCATCTCGTGTAAATCTGGCAAATCTTGAAATCCTCGATCTTAGTTAATCTAGCATTATGGAATTACCGCCTAGCCTACTCAACTTGAGTCAAACCATTCATGAGTTCGATTCTTATATCTTATATAATAATCTCACCTAATACTTAGAAATGTCATTGTTGATGTTGCTAGACCCGCCAACATGTTAGGGGATCTCCCCATTTAAAAGTCCCAATTAGACCTCAGACTGTTTGGTGTAGGAGTCTCAGCAGTGGGTCGTACGGTATCGCCTTGACCGTGGTTTCCCATAGAGGCAAGTAAGATGTCCTTGTCGGTAGCAAGGGTGTGACAACGACGGTGAGTCAAGGAAGGTGCATGAATGGTTCTAACACACGGAAAGTGGGGTGAGTGCGCCCCTTGAAAACCTGTGATAGCACATGGCTTGGAAGGGAACACACTAGCGAAGATGCATCACAAACTAGAAATCAAATTAGCTAACAATCGAAATTGATGGTTAAACCAATTAGCACATTTCAGTAAGATACATACATACTTATACATAATAGTCCATACATGCATGCGTAAGTAAACAAATACATATATCATTTAGAGTAGACAAGATAGCTAGAATATAATATGACATATGCATGAAATGTGTTGGCTCTGTTATATTAAGAAGTGTAAGTTCCAACCATACAATACATCCATGAACAACCAGTAGTTCCGACAGCGAAACGTTACAGTCACTGCTGCCTACTCCTTCAGAGAGATATACTAGCTCTGCGCAGTGGAGAAGCCAAGGCTCGTTACAATATTGTCCAAGATTTCTTTAAGATACTCCTATTGGAAGCTTGGCTGACCAAAAGCCTCTACAATGAGTTATGAGGGACTATTTATAGCAAAGGGTGGGGTGGCCCTTGACATTCCCTTTCTGACAGTTCATCTACCCTCATGCTTATTCATCTACTCTATCACTGTTACATCCAACTATTGACACTTGAACTTCCACTTGACAAGACATTACACATAATCTGCACATGTACCCATGTGGGACAAAATGGCTTGAGAAATCCATGCAAGACATCACTACCACTTGGACCGTTGTGGTGAGACCAACTCTTTTACATCCTTTTCATGGTCGATGGTGGCAAACTAATGCCAAGCTTGGTTGTCCATGATGGTGTCCGTGTGCTCAATGGTGACATCTTGCTGAAGCAAACTCTTGCCTCCGTTGCATTCGGGTACACTGATATGGCTCCTCCGTCCAAATCGTCCGATAGCATGCGCATGGTCATCCTGGATACGACCAGACTAACAACCTGTTGATGCATAGTGTCTGCGTTGATATCCAAGTGTGTGCTAGTGGCTGTGTGCATCAACTTGTCAAAATACATGTTCAGCTTCAGTTGGACTTGCTTCTTGTCTTCACCTCGGTGAGTATGCGAAATGGGTGGGATCGCACATGGGCGCACGATGACATGCATTCTTCTGAATTCCCTTGCATGCAATCAACAACACTGCTCACCTTGTCTGCTCTGTGCCAGCTGCTAGGATGGATCCATAACTTGTACGAGCGCAATTTCATTCGTTTGTGCATGTTGCGGCCCCTGCTATACATGTTCCATTCTCTGCCTTCGCGTGATCTTCATGTCATGTCATCACCTCATAGCCTCAATCTCCAAAGCTGCTTTCATCATGAGTGGATCTTCTTTGAACTTGCAGTTGTGCTCTTCCTCTATGTTGTCAACAACCTTCCTCTTGCATTCATCAGGTGTAGGTGTGTTGCATTCTGCTGCTGCTGTTGATGGTGCTACTCATTGTGATGTCATTGCAATTGATCTTGATATCCTTGTCCATGAACAACTTGATGTCTTCATGGATAGGCAAGTTCATAGACACTTGACCGACTGCATCCCTAGTTGCGCTCTTAATAGTGTCTTTGACTCTGCTCTCTTGGAAGCCATTGTACTTGTGCTGTTGAGAGATAGAAGAACACCTATGATGCCTGGAAACATAGCAACACTCATGGCAAGCAATCTGTTAGTCGAAAACAAGAACAAACTTGAGGACTGACTTGCAACATAAATGTGTGATTGAACGTGAAGGTTACGCGATTTCCGTCGGGAGTTCAGGAGACTAACTGCCAAAACTACGAAAGGCAGAGTCCGAGTTGTCAAGAGGTTGACTGACTATTGGAACTATGCAATGCACAGTCTAGCCTAGCCTGTTGAGGACTAAAACTGCATAATGCGCAATTTCAGTTAGCAGTGACATGCAACCAGCAAACTGCATTGCGCAGTTTCTGGGGCCATCAGGAGACTGCCTCCAAGAATTGTGCAATGCAAGCCTAGAGGTCAGTGTTAAGCCAGGCTTGCACAATTTTTGGAGGGAAGGTAGAGCCTTTGCTTCCGAAAATGTGTAGTGCTAGCTGCGCAAGGCACGGTCTGGGCCAAGGCAGCCCGGTCCGGTCGACGAGCGACTGAAAACATGAGAAGTCTGAATGCATGGTGATATGAGTGCATACAAGAGTGAATGAACATACATGCAAACAACAAGAGCAGGATTTAGAAAATGGAAAAGCATGCATGTGTGTGAAGCGAGTCGCCGCAATGGCGACCGTCCGTGAAAAATAGTGTCATGCATGCGACAATAGTGAGATGCGAACAAAAACTGAAATGATGCTTCCACAAGCTAACATACATCAAAACAACAACAAGTGCTCACTGAAATTAAGCAGACAACACTCACACAAAGCGAAAAACAAAAAGCAACAGAAACGCAACATAAGACATGAAAGGCAGGCTTACCCCAAAATAGTTGAGATGAATGTGTCGACGATTCCTAGATGTAATGTGGAATGTCAGAGCTGCAAGGTCGATGTGAGGAATGAGCTCTGCAGTGTTCGGTTGATGAGTTTGATAAAATCGAGGTTGTGATGTGCATGCCACAAATCTGGGAAAAGCGACACTTGGCGAGAGGTTTCTGAAATGATCCTTGCATGTAACCTTGAGCTGCTAAAACTAGATCCCTGAATCAAGGGATGCCTTTGCATGTTGCCTTGGGAGAAGCAGTCCATGCATGCAAATCAATTTTGCTCGGTCTCGGAGGGAACCGGTCAACCTGAAGGCACATGCATTGGTTTGTGAGCCTGGGATGAAAATTTGCGCAATTTCTGGGCTAAGCAGAGATGGTTGTCCTAGAGGAATTGCACAATTTCTGGGAGGAACAGGTGACTGTCTCCCAGGATTATGCAATTTCTGGGCTGAGCAACTGTCCTGGGTCAGATTGCGCAATTTTCTCAAGGAAGCATGTCTGACAATATTGTGCAATTTCTTAGCCCAACAGGTTGCCTGGCTGGATTTGTGCAATTTTGGCTACCTGTTTGGGCTCGCTGTCCCAAAGGGATTGCGCAATTTCTAGGAGCAGTAGGTGACTGCTGCCCAGAATTGCGCAATTTCTGGGCTGAGAAGCTGGCCTGGGATGAATTGCGCAATTTTTTGGAGGAAGATTGTTTGGATGAATTGCGCAATTCTAGAGCCCAACTGGGTGTCCAGCTGGGTTTGCACAATTTATGGAGGGAAGGCTGGTTCCCTCCACAATTGCATAATTCCCAAAGGGAGTTGCTCAACCAGCAATTGACACTAAGTCCGGAAAACGGTCTGTGAAGGGGGTGGAACAAACTTGCATGCACAAGCTGGCAAGACTCTTATGAAACCGCTGAAGCTGATGTGCTTGACAGTGCAAGACATGTTGCTGAGGATGGTCGGTAGGGAGGCTCCAAAACGAAGCTAAGGAAAAATTTTGGAGGGTGGTTGTAGCCGCTACAACAATTGCCTACAGAATTAAGGTGATTCTCTAAGGTTGTAAAGGATACGAATGAACCCAAAAAAGTGTGAAAGATACATAGAATTAACAGACAAAGGAATTCATCTCAATCCTTTAGATATCGAACTAACACATAATTAACAAACAAAGGAATTCATCTCAGTCTTTGCTAGCTTCTTACAGTGTTTAGAAATATTTAACTAGAGGCTAATAATTACTAATCAAATTCAACGCTACAATCGTTCGTTCCAGACCTACAGCGCACTTGAACACTTCAATCCTCACACTAACTTCACTTACAAAAGTTCGAGCGAAAAATAACAATTATAAGGGCGCAGAGCAAAAAATCACAACACTTCACTTGCAGAAGTTCGAGCAGAGAAAAAAAAATTACCAAGGCGCAAAGCATAAAACAACTTGTAGCGTGGAGAACACAAATTGACATAGGCCCGCACAAAATTTTATTGCACTTAATTTCGTTTTAATTTCCCTTATTTGGATTATTTATCGTAAATATGAAGATATTTACATGGAGATATCCACCAGATCGAGCAAATCGCCTAAATCCCTTCTGTACTCATTAATAACACAAATCTCATGGCAATAATAACTCATAAAACTACATATATTGTTCTAACATTAATAATGGTATGTATATAACGTTATTGTAGAAATATCATATATTCAAACATTCATTTAAATGTATAATTTATATGTTTAAACTAACACATTGTCTGTTAACCACCTTAATTTTTGTGTGTTAAAACTTTTTTAACTTCATTCGAATAATCCAAGTGTTTTATATGACAATCATTTATGACTTGAGAGTTCCATAAAGTTTAGGCGACTGCCTTAGTTCTCTATGGAAAGAGAAAATGATACGTGCTTCATGTAAATTCCCAACATATAAAAAATAATCATGTGTTGGATTATTACTATATATGGACTTGACGATTTAAAGAAACATGTGTTGGATGTTAATTCATTTAATGGTGACGAAGGCCTCACATGCTAGTTAGCTACGTAATCATTGTCGGAAAATATTAATTGGAGAAGAATTCTAATCCACCATATATCCACTAGATCAAGCAAATCGCCTAAATCTCTTATGTACTCACCACATTAATAACACAAATCTTGCAACATTAATAACTCATAAAACTACATATATTGTTCTAACATTAATAATGGTGATCAACCATTTTTCAATTGGACTCTAAATGTAGATTCTTCTAAAAACTTTGAGAAAATTTAAACAAAATGATAAACCTTCTCTGAAATATTATAAATTTTGCTATGAATATTAAATCCATAATTTTATATTATATTTTTATTAAAGCCTCATTATGGAATATTTGGTTTGTTTTATTTTTTTATTTTTTATTTTTTATTTAATATATTATAATTTAAGGTATACATATGAAATTGATATGTATAATTTCTATGTTTACATGATAAAAGATTTTCTCCAAATAAAAATCAAATTATTAAAATTTACAAAGATATATATATTTTGGTATTATATCCATTTCTAAACTTGAATTCTTTGGGTACTCAATATTTTTTTAAATATAAAATTATCAATAACTTGATTTTAAATTAATTTAATAATTTATTTATGATTGGTCAATATTGTCTTAAAATATTATTTATTTATTTTAAAAATCAAAATATTTTTTGAAAATTAATTTAGTACAAGGCTATTAGTTTTATATATGTGCGAGAATTTATAAAATAAAAATAGAATATGATTACATCATTGATTAAAAGGTTCTAATTATTACCTACTAATCATTTTTTGCAAGTTTATATATATATATATATATATTATAGAAAATATCATATATTCAAACATTCATTTAAATGTATAATTTATATGTTTAAACTAATACATTGTTCGTTAATCACCTTAATTTTTGTGTGTTAAAACTTTTTTAACTTCATTCAAATAATCTAAGTGTTTTATATGACAATCCTTTATGACTTAAGACTTCCAGAAAGTTTAGGTGACTGCCTTAGATCTCTATGGAAAGAGAAAATGACACGTGCTTCATGTAAATTCCCAATATATAAAAACTAATCATGGTTGGATTCCGACTATATATGGACTTGATGATTTAAAGAAACATGTGCTAGATGTTAATTCATTTAATGGTTATAAGAAGAGCTTCGGCGTAAATCACATATAGAAAGACCTTTTTCAACGCGTTTCGAACCAACCAGTGTGGCTCATCGTCAGGATAAGTTGAAGAAACAGATCCAGCAATCGCATGTTATATAGTCTGAGCAGAGCCTCCAACGGCTATCCTAGACCAACGGCTAATTTTTTACTTAAGGACCAGGGTCAAAAAGTCAATTTGATAATCTAAAGAAATTAGTTATATTAGGTAACCATACCTTAAATATATATATAAATTAAATTTAATGGTATTAATAATTGAAAATTAAAAGTTATTTTAATTTTAAATGGGATTTAGTTATAAGGAAGACCTTACTTCTAATAAATATACGGTAAATATTAAAACAAGATAATTAGTAATAAGTTAAATAAAAAAATAATTAATTAATAAAATAAATAAATTTAATGAAGAACATAACTGAAGAAGGTTAAAGTTAGTTACAAAAAATAAAAATAAAAATCAATAAATAACTAAATAAATAAATAAAATAAAATCAATTAAATGAAACAAAAATAAAATGAATAAAAATACAAAATTAATAAATAAAAAATTTTTAAAATATAAAATAAAATAAAAATTAATTAATTAATTAAATTTATTTATTTATTATTATTATTATTATTTAATTTTTTATTTAAATAATAAATTAAATAAATAATAATTTTTTTTATTATTATTATATATATATTATTATTTATTTATTTATTTATTTATTTTGAATACTAATAATAATAAATTAAATTAAAATAATAATAAAATAAAATAAATTAAATTAATTAAAAAAAAAGACCAGAATAAAGACCATTAAAAAACCCTGAGCAGGAAGGATAAACCCAAGGAGGAAGGAGGGCTCCAGGGGGAATAAAGAAAGCTGGAAAGGATAAAAGAAAGACTAGGACGAAAGGGCAGGGATCCAACAGCTACTGATCTTCCAGCCATCATCTCTATTGAGATTGTTCGGCCTTTTTTCAATCTCAATAGCTTCCCTGAATTTACGATGATGGAACTGAGCAACCTTGGCAACAACCTTGGCCTCCTCTATGCAAACCTGATGATTGGTCTTTTCCACGTGCTCTGCTAATGCTGAAGACTTGGTTCTTCCATGTCTTAGGTCAGCTGCATGCTCGCTAATCCTCTGATGGATGGAGCGCCCTGTTTCTCCGATATAAGGGGTCCCACAAGAGCAGGGGATCAAGTAGACACCCTTCATGTCCTTCGGGTCAACAGGATCTTTCACCGATCGAAGGGAATTACGAATGGCATTGAGGGGCCTAAAGGTCGAGGGAATACCAAACCTTTTAAGGATCCGAGCAATCCTGTCTGTGGTTCCTTGGACATAGGGAAGATGGACACCCATTCGGCGTTCCTTCAAATCCTTTTTAATTAACGTATTTCTAGAGGCTTTTAGGAAGGCCTTCTGACCTAGGCGCCTACTATAGCCATTCTCCACAAAGACATTAAGGAGATGGGATCTCTCCTTATCAAGGCTCTCCTTATCAGAAATCCTAAGCACCCGAGTAGCGAGGTTGTTGAGAACAACCATCTTCTGAGCAGGGAAATGATGAGAATCGGCATGAAGGTATTGCTCAGTATGAGTTTTCTTCCGGAACACAGAGTGGGAAAGAGAGCCATCCTTATTCCTGGATATAAGAATATCCAGGAAAGGGAGGCAACCATTGACCTCTTTTTCCATGGTGAACTTAATGGCAGAGGACTGACAATTGAGGTGATTGAAGAAGCGATCTAGCTCCTCCTGGCCATGGGACCAGATGACATTAGTGTCATCCACATACCTTTTCCATAGCTTGGGAAGGAGACGAGCCGAGGCTAAAGCTTTGGCTTCGAAATCTTCCATAAAAAGATTTGCAACAATAGGGGAAAGGGGGGAACCCATAGCAACACCACAGGTCTGTTCGAAGAACTCACCTTCGAAACAGAAGAAAGTGGAAGTGAGACAGATCTCAACCAGATGCGCAGTATCGGGATCTGTTAGGCGATAGATCACTTCCAAGGCCACACTAGTTAGCTACGTAATCATTGTGGGAAAATATTAAGAGGAGAAGAGTTCTAAGATTAAAAAAACCCTCCATGATGAGTGATGGAACCTTGCACAATTTAGGATGCCACTCAAGTACATTATTATTTTTTAATTTAAAAATAATTAATTGAATGCCACGTACAGATGTATTTAAAAACATGTGCGCAGACCTGTACTAGTATCATGAATATGCAGCCAAATTCATGTATCATAATGCATTTTACAATAACATCTTTAAACTAACACCCAATAGCAACAAAGATATATATTATTAATTTATTTTACAAAAAAAAAATCTATAAAGTTTGACATTGTTAAATTTTAAAAAAATTCTCATAGTTGACCAAACTAATAGTGTTCAACACATTACCAAATGTGTAATCCCGTCGGGCGGCAGGGATAATAATGAGTAGATTTAATACTTTTTTTTTATAAAATATTTTTTTCTTTTAACAACAGTGGGTACTTGTTATATTAATTATGCGCCTAGTAGCAGCAAAATACATGGGTGAGTTACATTTAAATTTTCCCATGGGCTTCTATTTTTCCATTTCTAGTCTCATCAACAGAGCCCAAATATTTATGATCACTACAAAAGTTTACACCTGCTGCAGTACTCTTATTTAGCCTACTAGTATATATTTAACAAAATTGAGACAACATGATTACACAAAAGAAACCATACATCGCAAGGTGAAGCTAAGTATTAGGATTAGCTGGGTGGTTTAGATCAATGCCTGAATTTAGGACTTCAGAAAGGTTGCTTTGTTCTTCTTAGAGGAGATCCCGTCTTTGACATCTGGAGTTGAAGGTCTTTGATCATGGTGCGCAACGCACCAACCTCATCCTCAAGCTTAGCAACCTGCCTACCTTTGGCATCAATAGTCTTTGAGTTTTCGTAGGCCACCACCCTTTAATGATACAACACGTCCTTTATGTCTAAGAGCTCCATTTGAATTTTTGCGAGCTCCTTTGCACACTGCACACACACAACCAGAGTCTGGGAGGATAGAAAACTCTGACAATGACCCAAAGCATGGCGCGATGCCTCCTTCTCTATCACCCAACCAGAGCAAGGGCGTTTGCTTCCCCATGAACTTGTAGCCATCCTCTCAAAATGCCACCACCACTAACCCTTCCTAAGATAATCGCCACTGAGCCTGCCTGAGAAAACTGGAGAACTGTCGAAAAGAGAGGGTGTAGACCCAGCCCCAAAGAAAGACTACAATATTGCACCCCATATAAGCAACCAAATTCTTCTCACTAGACGAATAGAACCCAATCTAGCACGGGATGAAATTCACAAGAAAAATGAGAGGGGGCATAGATCTCATCTGAAATTTATAACAATGGCCTTGCAGAATCAAGCCTGAGCCACCAGGATCCCAATACGACATCATCATTTCCCTGGGTGGAGAAAGAGTGACCATTATTTGCAGACGGAAGTTCAAGCAATTGGACTGTGTAGTTTGGGCCATGAGGAGTAAATGCAGCACACAGGGAGAGAGGGATCACATGGAAACTAGCTTCACATACCTACAATGAACCTGGAACCTTGAAACCAGCGCGAGAACTCTCATGATTAACTGCAGACTCGACTCAAATGACATCACGTAGAGGGGATAATGGAGGTCACACGACCGAGGAGAGGGGAGAGGTGTCATCACACAAATGAATGGGGAAGGATGGTGGATAATCATACTACAAACATATTGGGAGTAACGAGGAATGAAGGGAGCAACTAAAATATTCAAAATATACCAAGGATGAGGGAGTGGATGAGGTGCGCACAAGAGGGAGCTAATGATAGGGAAGGGTTAGGGTATAAGGCAGGGACTAAGGACCCCATTTATTTCCAATTTTCCTTCAATTTTATTTTTATTTTTATTTTTTTAGATATTCTTTTGTATTAAGGTTTCAGAGGATGTGCAAAGCTTGAGAGCTTTCAAAGGAAGGAAGGATGCTTTGAGCACAAAGAAGGATCTAGCTTAAGTGGTTGACTTAGGCAAGGGAAGAGTTTCTCAGGTGTCTAATAATCAGATAGGAGTCATCCAGGATTGTGATGCTCTTAACATCCCTCTTCTTGGTTGTAAGGAGTCTCATATACAAGATGTAAACTTCCACTTGATTGTTGGTCTTGATGCCAAGTCCCCATGCATACTAATCCACTATTATTCCATCAGGATTAAAGTGAATCCCCCCCTTTGAATAAACTAATTTTAAATAATGTATGAATATTCATAATAAATTATGTTTATAATAAAAATTAGCTCATTCCAAATAAATTATTGATAATTTATATTCAGGACACTAAAAAATAAGTATAAGTATGTAATATATATATATATATATACCCGTGACCGCTATGAACTAAGCTAAGCCGTGACCTTAACCCTCTGACGGTATCAACAGCGCGGCAAAATAGGGAGACGCCCACCAGGTTGGGATGGCAGAGGAAGCTGTGGGGGGGTGGGGGGAGATCCCCTCCTACTGAGACGCGACGACAGGGGACTCCCGCCAGAATCCAAGTAACCAGCCGCAAGCGGAGGAGACAAACCAAACGACAGGACATGTCCTCGAGGTGCAGTGGCAGGGTCGCGGTAGGGTGAAAAGCCTGCCATGTGCAGCAAAGAAACCGAGATTCATTATTCCGATGAACAAATTGGAGAGATACAGAAGCTTTATGAAGGACCACGCATTGATATGTAAGTTCATAGGAGTGTTGCCGATGAAGAAAGACCTTATCAAGTGGATACAACAAAAATGGCAACCCAAGGGCCATATCGAACTCAAGCTGGGAGCTAGAGGCTTCTTTACAGTAATATTCTCAAAATTGCAAGATAAAGAAAGAATATTTGAAAATGGCACATATTTCCATTATAATGATGGTTTGTTTATGAGATATTGGGAAGAATGTTATGACCCAGATAAGGAGAAATTCCTGGCAGCCCCGGTATGGGTAAGACTGTTTGGCCTCCCAATGGACTTTTGGGACCCATAAATACTAGAGGGTATTGGGAATACGATAGGACAATTTGTCAAAATAGCAGAAACGACAAAAAGAGCCAAATATACATCCTATGCAAGAATTTGTGTATATATGAACATAGCTGAACCCATACCTGAATCTGTGGAGCTAGAATACCATGAAGAGGTTTGGCAACAGACCTTAGACTATGAACATATCCCGTTCAAATGTCGAAGGTGCCATGAATATGGACATTTATTTAAGGAATGCCCACTGAACATGGAGGAGATGGAGAATAAGGACAAGCAACAGAAGAAACCACAGGACGACAAGGAAGGGTTCCAAGAAGCTAAAACCAAGAGGAGGCAGCCGAAGGAACCCTATAACCCATGAAAGGAACACCAAGCCCAATCGAGTAGTAAAAACATATATGAAGTATTACATGTGGAAGAAGAAGAAGAAAGCGAGACCCAACCCATGGATTATCAAGATAAAGGAAAAGAGAGCAACTTGAGTTAAGTCAAACCAACACCCAAGCGGAAAGCCCAAGGAGATCTCACAGACAAAGAGGACAAAGAAGAACGGTTGGGACGGAAACCACCATAATGGAAATCGAACCAAGCAAGGGAGAGGAACTTAGCATGGAAGAAGAAGTCTCGAAGAAACTACTGAATGAATGGAGACACTTAGATGAAAGATTCATTCCGGAAGACCAAAAAATATTGTACAAAGAGACTTTCCAACAGTATCAAGCCAAGCAAGGACAGGGACAGGTTGAGATTACAAAACAACTGGGGACGCACTAGGAAAATCCCCAAGAGTATCAAAACAAAGCAAAAGGGGGGAAGAAAAGGGGCCAGAGAAACCTACAGGAATCCATAGAGATTATGGGAGAAATGTCGGTGAACATAGACAGGGTGGCACCATTATCACCAGTATACCAACAATTAAATAAAGTTACCGAATTGTAGTAACATGCTCGAACATAAGAGGCTTAAACAACCGAGGAAAACATAGATACTTAGCATAGAGACTGAGAAAAGAGAAACCCCAATTAATGCTTCTTCAAGAAACTAAGATCACAGGAGGGAAACTAGATGAAATTCTAATTAAGATGAAACTAAGGTATGAGGGAATGGAAATAGACGCAAGAGGAAGTGCAGGAGGTACAGAAATTTTGTGGAATCTAACAGAGGTAACTGTAGACTACTGGATAGGCATGCAACGTATCCTCACAGGGCGGTTCCGCCTCATAGGATATAAAGAATGGTTCCTGCTCTCTGTTGTTTATGAACCGCATATTCCAGTAGAAAAGGAAAACTTCCTTCAGAGGATAGATATTTTAAGACAAATTCATGAGGAAAAGCTATGGTTATTAGCAGGTGACTTCAACCTGATAACATCATTGGAGGAGAAAAAAGAAGGAATGCGAAGGGAGGAGCCATAAATGGAGAAATTTAGGGATATCCAAGAAGAATTGCGCCTGGTGGATATCCCAACAATCAATGGCAAATATATGTGGAACAACAGAAGGGGAGGAAATAGGCAAATTACATCTCGTCTTGACAGATTCCTGGCAACAAAAAATCTTATAAGCCAAGATATTTACTATGAGGCATCTATCCTACCATCCTTGGGTTCGGATCATTGGCCTATTAAACTAGAAGTGGAAATGAAACAAGGACATTCAAATAGACCCTTCAGTTTTGAAGCCTTTTGGCTAAGAGAACCGACCTTCATTGAGAAAATGAAGGAATGATGGAAAGGGAGTGAGAAAGAAGGTAGAAATCTAATGCATACTTTCCAACTTCGTCTCAAAGAGCTAAAGGGTAAAATTAAAAAATGGAACAAGGAAGAGTTCAACAACATTCAACAGGAGCGGGAATTGATCCAGGCTAAGATGAGGAAAGTACAACATCAGATCATCAATGAAGGTAGAACTTAATCTCTAGTGGAGGAGGAAGGACAGTTGATAAATAAATTGGAGGAAGGGAGACAACAAGAAGAAATATTGTGGAAGAATAAATCAAGAATCCAATGGTTAAAGGAAGGGGAAAGGAACTCTAGGTTCTTTCATAAAGCCATGATCCAACACATGCAACAAAATGTGATATTCTCCCTAGTCGATCAACAAGGTAACCGACTTACTCAAAAGGAAATATAGGGGAGAAAGTTTGGAATTCCGAGCTCGATTGAAGGACTACTGAGAGTCCAGAATAATATTAAGGGATCAACCATATGGAGCTTAGCCTCAGAAAATATAGATCTGATAAGAACTCATAGCTTCTGGGAAACAAGGGGTCGAGACAAAGCAAAATTATGGGAAGAGGCATGGCAACAAAGAGAAAAACTCAACAAAAGCCCTGAGCTAGGAGTAATATGTTAGTATACCAATAACCTTGTAGACCAAACAATAAAAAACTTTTGGAGCTTGGACCCAAGAGAATACTGGAGAAAATGGAAACAAAAACGAGATTGGCGAGATGCTCCAGAAACCACGCAATGGGAGGTTATGAGAAAGAGATGGAAACCTGTAAAATTGCAACAGTGGAAGGGCTAGACATAATAAGATGTGGGTATAAAATCAAAGGCATATTTACGATTAAAGAGGGCTATCATCTACAAGCAACGCACCACCTATAACAAGGGACACAAATATCAGACAGAATTTGGCAAGACAAGTCATGGCCGAAAATCGCTTTCTTCATGTGGATATTTCGACATGGGCGAGCACTTACTTGGGACCAACTTCAGAAAAAAGGCCTGCAAGGACCCTCGATCTGCAGTATCTGTGTCGAACAAGCAGAAACAATGGAACACCTGACCAATGCCTGTAGATACAATGAAAACCTGTGGAGAAACCATGAACAACTCTTTGGAGTCGATGACATGAACCAACTTAGTTTGAAAGCAACAATGGACAATTGGCGGAAATAGCCTTACCAAAACCCATTCTGAGTCGTGCCTGGAGAATATCCTTAGGAGGCTTCATATTATGGGCAATATGGAAGGAAAGAAATAGAAGGATCTTCAAAGAAGAAAAAATATCAGAAGTAGAACGATGGAAAATGATACTCCATAACATAAGAGAAACGATCCTTGCCGAGAAATGGTATGCAGAGGACTGGGAAACAAATCCAAAGGAAGAACGAATAATGATGGGACTAAGCTGAAGCCAAGCATGATGAGCCCCACTGCGTAGAAACAACATCCCCCCCATTGTGAGACTGCGAACGACTTCACACGACCCCAGAAAGAATTCAATAAACTCAACTTCAATGGAGCGGCGAAAGGGAATTTGGGGGAAACATGGATTGGAGGAGTGTTTAGAGATGACAAAGGGAATATGATTCGTTTGTTTTCCATGGAATGTGGCATTGCAAGCAACAATGGAGCAGAGCTCCAGGCATTGAAGCAGGGATTGGAAATCGCAGTAAGGGAAAGGTTTCAGAGGCTAGAGGTGGAAGGAGACTCGAAGCTGGCAATAGACATGATGAAAAAACTCCAGCAAGGAACATCATGGGAGAAAATCAGCCAACGCTGGTGGATGGCAAGGCTTGTCTAAGAGGTTGGTAATCTAATTCAATAGATTGGCTACATTATCTCGACACATGTTTGCAGGATAGGAAACGTGGCAGTAGATAATCTTTCCAAGTGGGGGTGTGGGCAGGCAGGTAGAAACCTGGATATAAGGGGAGAAGAGTTAAGACAAATGGATGGGATGAGATGGCTAGAGGATATTCTAGGAAACAACAAGGAAAAGGGAGAAACCCCTTATCGGGGTGTGGCATGGAAGAAGGGGAGACGACAGATGAGGCGGGCTAGAGGGGATGGGAGGTAGCGACACCGGAAGCCAGCCACCTGGGCCCAAAGACAGATGGGGTATTGGGAGGTGGGAGGATGCGACGGCAGGCGGGGCAACACGCCGGACAAGGCAAGGCAGAGGGTGGCACTGAGATAGTACAGGTGTGGCCGAGGATGGAAGAGAGCGACGGAGGTTTGGAGTCAAGCAAGAGGGCGGGCAGACCAACAACGACAAGTGGCACGAAGTCAGAAGGAAACCCACGACAGGAGCAGCTGGTGGCATGAGTGAAGTAATGGAAGGTAGTAAAGGAAGGGTCAGGGGAACCTCATTATGAGGAAATCGAATGAAAGATTGGACGACAGGAAGAGGAAGAGGGCAAGTGGGGGCCAGATGGAAGTTAGGTGGGGAAGCTGGACAAAGAAACAAGAGGCAAAGGCAGACAAGAGAGAAGGTAGCTGCATGCAAAGGGAGAAGGAGAAAGAATGTGCAGCAGAAGGTGGTGGACACAGGCTGGAGGACGTTGAGAGGATAACGGGCTTCGTTGCAAAGCATTGGTATATTTTTTCGGTTTCCTTTCTCGCTTGCATTACAGAAATGAATGTTATAGAGGAAGTCAGGGAGTGGGCTGAGGGAAAGCAAGACTCAGAATGAGTCGAGCCTTGGGTTGTCTGGGATTCTAACCCGGTCGAATGGAGAGTCTATGCCTGGAACGCTGATGGAGGGAGGGGGCTCGGGAATTCTATAGTGTATCTCTGGGTAGATGGGATTCGAGGGAATGAGGCCCGATGGTATGACCATTGGGAAGTCCACAATGGAGAGTGTAGGAAGCCTACCGCTCTGGCCAGGTGGTACTTGAGGCATGGAAAGGAAGAAAGAATTAGTAAAGGCAGGGAGCCCGAAACCATTATGGCCAATTCAGTAATGCAGTGGCTAGCTCGGTTCGATCTGAGCCCAAACCTGGCTGATGGTTGCGGGCCTTATGGGATAACCAGGGGTAAAATTCGGGCGTGGGCACCTGAGTGGAGAGAGTCCTGGACTGAAACCTCAAACGCGAACCTGAATGCTGATAAGGAAACCCAAAATTGGGACTCTTGTAGATATGCAACTGCTGACCCGCATGGTCTTGTTGGCTGGGGAGGGAATAAGTAGAGCGGAGAGGAATCAAGAGGTATGGGGGAAACAGGGGAAGAAAGAGGGCAACCCCAAGTCTTCAGACCCAAAGAGAGTGGACAAGCCCGGGGTAAAGAAAGTTAAGACCATTCTGTGTAAAAAAAAATTGACTGATAAATAAATTTCTTTTGTTAATGTTTTAGGTACTAAAAAAAACAGGGTGTAGCACCGCCTGGAGGTCCGGATACTATATCGTGCTCCAGTAAGAAAGCTAGTTCTGGTGAACTACTCGGGAAAAGCAAAACAACGCAAGAACGAAGACAATATGGAAAAAGAAGGAAAAGAGGCGGGCAAAAGAGGAACCAGAGGAACAGGGAAGGCAGGGACAAGGACAAAGGTGGGGGAAGCAACCTCTAGCAGAGGTTCTAACAAAATAGGCAGAAAGAGTGGGAAGGAGCACGTGTAGACCCTCATAAATGCGTATATGGCTGACAATGCACCGGAGGTAAGAGATCAAATTGCAGAGTGGGAGAGGGAACTGAATGACAATATAACCAATCAGGATATAGAGACAAAAGAATGAGAAGCCATGGTGAAAGATTCGGGGAACACAAAAGGGGACACACGCTGTTTAGGAAAACAATCCAGCAATAGTGGGTTGTGAAGAACATAGTGCCCCGAGCAATGACATTATACAAGGAACAAAAGGAGCAGGAGGAGGCCTAGAAAAAAGAGGAAGCCCGAACAACGGAACCCAATATGAAGGATCTTCATAGATAAATTGTTGATGTCCGGATTCAAGTGTACAGAAACAATCTCGCACTGAATAGGATAGAGCAAATCTTACAGGACATGAAGAGGAGCGAAATATCGAGGTCTAGCATGAAAGCCCCATCCCTAGTGGACTCATCTGACAAATGAAACACGTCCTGAAACAGATTTTTGTTTTATGCCAGATAGCCTTTACTTTTTAAAGCTGAAATTTATAGTAGGTAGAACTGGAAATGTTGCTTGGATGGTGTTGAAAACTTTATTCAAAATTTGGACAACATTTAACGCAAACAGGTGGCCAACAGACCTGGTTTCCTGCGGGCAAGTTGAGGCCACCTGCAAATTTTGTTAAAAGCACTTCTATGGTTTGGAAATATTAATAGAGAAAGTACTACCATGCTTACAATATATATATATATATATAAAGAATTGATAGCTAGAGGAATTGATAACTAGATCAGTCTCGTACATGTGTGACACGGGGTTGGTTCTGATCACTACCACTATAATCCCTAGGTGAACCACATTGCCCGCAACACGTGGCCACAAGTAAACACGAGGAATTTGAACTTGGAATCTTGTGATACATAACACTTCATATTCACAACAATCCCCAATTAAGGTGCCTTGAGGTATGTAAATATTCATATATTATTTGAAATTATTTCTTTTTTTTTGCAAGTTGAGTTTCTTTCATTAAGAAAAAAGATTGCATCATTGTTCTCAGTTTTCACAAAAATATACCAGCCTTATTCTAACTAAATTTATTGCCTGGTATGTTAACTACCAAGATTCAATATAGATTGCATAACTCAACATACCGTATATCCAGAGGACCAACAAGATAACATAAACATATCAAACAGACAACCATTTATGATTCAAAAGATGTCACAGGAGCACAGTTGTTTGGCCTAGTACCTAGGGGTGTCAGAAACCTGAGTTCACACTGTATGTGCATTTCCACATGCCTTGTGCGAGCTTCGAGATGATCTAGGCTATCCTACATTCTCCATTGGCTCTGTTGAAGATAATTAAGGAAGGAAATGATTTCATTTATATCATCATGCTTCTCCTTGAGGACTTGATGTTTTTAGCTGCCAATGAAGAGTGATCGTATGCATGTACCGATTTCCTCCACCCTTGGTGTACTCAAAGTCTGGAGCCATTAAGAGACTTCTTCCAAAATCTCAAAATTTGAGATGGTCTGTCTGTTTCTACGAACATTTTTTTCAAGCCTTTGAATATCAACTTGAGTGCATGGAGGGATCACAACTAGTTAAACAATGATCGCTCCCTGGGCAAGAGCCTTAGCGCAACTTGCTAGACTAGCTATGCTCCCCAACACCTTGGCGGTAATGACCATGTTGATGAGGCATGATGAACCAAATAATCCACAACACCTTGTTAACCCCGAGAAGGCCACATATGCACTTCCCCTAAAACCTAAAGCATTCACCCTTCTTAAGCATACATAAAGAATTCTTGTAATTGCAGGGGTCTAGAACCTCCATGTTTCCCCAAAACCAGATGTTAGATACAAAAATCAAAACCCCTACAGTAGAATTGTAAAAAACAAGATCAATACTAACACACAAAAACCAACGCCATGAAAGAAGGGTGAATAGGTGAAAATGGTGATAGGGATCTTTTAAAAGCCAACCAACCAGGGCACCCATTGAATCTACTAGAGAAAGTATAAAAGAGCCCAATATCACCTAGAAACTAACAAAAACGAGATAACAAGACACACAGAGCCAAGAACGCAATGTTACCTTTGCAAGCGACCAAAACCAAAGCAAGATGCCTAACTGTAAACCAACTTTAAAACATTGAGCTAAAGGAACCCTTAAAACAAAATGAATTACATAATCAAGCTTTAAAACAATATTCATTTTATGATAACTAACCACTAAACGAGAATCATTTACAAACACAACCTAAAACGGTAAGATTCTGCCTTTAAAAAAAGGTACTAACAAAATAAACATTAGTAACCCTTCTCCACTCTATACTTTCCATTGCAAACTCCCTTAGAACTAGGCTGTTACCTTCAACGAGACTAGAATTTGGGCTTGCAAAGATACCATAAACATTCTCCTACGACCCATGCTCACGTAGAATTTGGGCTTGCAAAGATTCCATAAACATTCTCCTACGACCCATGCTCACGTTTATCCACATACATGGACGGTCAAAACATTTAAAAGATTAAGAATAGCAACCTCACATGAAGTGTGCCATTATGACAATGATAGTCTCCAAACGTATAGTGGCATGGAAGTCTTCCACCCCCTCCTTAATGGTAAAGTGTGCCATTATGACAATGATAGTCTCCACACGTATCGTGGCATGGAAGACTTCCACCCCCTCCTTAATGGTCTTGGGAGTGGCTGATCCCCCTCCCCCTCGTGTGTTCCCTATCGAGGTTATTTGAAATTAATTTATATTTAAAACAAAAATATTTATATATTATTTAAAATCAATATAATCAAAATAAATTATTAAAAATTCATACATCATTTAACATAAACTACTAATTTAGTCATGACCAATACTTCTTCTTAATTATTAAAAACAATTTATTACTTAAACATAAATATTTATTCCCAAGGCAAATTCAATGAGCATATTTACAAATAAAAGACGACTCACTGTCATTCAGACAATGCTACAGTGACATGTGCGAGGGAGGTTAGGGCAAGGGACAAGTACTAGAGTCTGACACAGCGTTTTAAATTTGTGGAAGTTGATTGTTCGATAGCTTCTTGCCGTGAATATGTCGAACTCTGAATCGTATGAGTCTAAATATTTGTCCCGAACACATACAGAAAAGTCGGAATTGTGATCCAATATTAGAAGCTTTTCACCATTATTTCGGATTCAGTGCTTAGAGTTCTTACATCTCCCTTACTTGTTGGGGTGATTTTTCTTTTTCTTCAAAAAAATTATGTTACCCAATATATCGTAATTCAATTGCTTACCCAATGTAGGGGTACGCCTCATCACTCTGTTTTGATTGTACTGGGGCTATAACGTTGATATAAAATTTTAATGCAGGTCTCATTCTGATCGATGAAAGAGTATCAATTTTTTCCCAATTGATGCATATGCACATCGAGAGCACGACGATGAAAGAGGGCGCAGTGCAGTGGGTGCAGGCTGTTCCAGCCGATTTCAACGGTGTACCTCCTCAACCCCGCAGGTGGACATGACAGTATCAGTATTGATTGGTTATTTGGCTAATTACTAGCACTTAAATATTTTTTCCAGACCAAACCCACTTTGCGCACTCTTTTGATTGAGTAGCATTAATTCATTTTTCAGGTCACTGACTGATAGGATACCAAGCGAACATTTTTCGTGTTTGGTATTCTGATAAGGTTGGAATTGTGTTGTTTGCAGTGGGCATACGGCTGTCAGAGTGGGCCGATCAATGGTAGTTGTGTTCGGAGGCCTTGTAGACAAAAAATTTCTCAGTGATATTGTAGTATTTGATACTGGTATGTATCTATGTATTTACGCCTTCTCGAGGAGTTGACACTAGACACGCATAAAGTTTCTGTTCTCTTTCCTTTTCGCCACTTCATATAATTAATGTAACTCCTTTGATTTTGCTCCTGCATTTACATTTACCTTACCCCGACGACTTATTAGCTGCATGGCTCATAAGTATTTGGCCTCTTATAAAATTGGTTCGAACCTCTCTGACAACTTAACTAATCTGCATTATTTCAATCTGTTCGGAGGACACTTCAGGAAACTACAGAAAATGATGAATATTGTTCACAATTTATGCTTATTGACATAACCCTCAGCAGGATGCTCTGCAAAGCCACTTCAACTTTAATCTGTGTTAAACTCAGAACTGCCTTTGCCCACGAAGAACCGGGCTTCGGTCAGCTAAAGAACTTGATTGATCGTGGCGCCCTTTAGCTTTGGGTACTTTGTCTTAGTCAAGACACTGACTTATGGGTATAACTATTGGGGGTTAATGTTCCAGTCTTGGTTAACAGGCTTACAAGTACATTGACCGTGGCTCTCTTTAGCTTTGGGTACTTTGTCTTAGCCAAGGTACTAACTTATGGCTATAATTAGTAGGTGTTAAGGTTCCAGTTTTGGTGAACAGGCTTACAAGTACAACTCATTCACAAAGGAAATATGCAGAGTTCAGTTTGTTTCCAACAGTAGGTTTTTTATTATTATCAAAAGCTAAGATTCACATTAAGTATTTGTTAAAATTGGCAACTAGGGCCAAACTCCACATGGGTCATCTTATTCATGGTAGCTGATATTTTTCTTGGATTCCTCTCTCTGAGAGGTGTAGGATTGATCTAGAGATCATTCAATTATGACATGTACAAATGAAGTTATGAATTTATTTTGATTATGGACAAATTGTCAAGGTCGGCCAGCGAACTTATGTAGGTTCGGAAGCCCAACAGTTACGTCTATTCATCCTCAACGTTTGCCTATAAATACACGATGACTCGTCCTCATTTGGACATCATTCATCTTCACACATCTCTCTCTCCTCATCTGATTGGGTACGGATTTCTGGTCAGCTTCTCTCTCCACATGTGCGAAGGAAAGGACAGTCATTTTCTGTTTTGGCTGTTGACCAACGTTGACTGAATTTCAGGAAGTGTTTTGACCAGTGTTGACCTGTTTGACTGCATTTTTGTGAGGGTTCTTTCTGTTTGGGCAGGCCGCATTTCTGGGCACAGAAATCGAGGCAATCCGTTGACTTTGACCAGCATTGACTGTGGCTAGGGCTGACTGTAGGTTGACTGTTTGGCCAGATTTTGACTGGGCTGAGTTCAGACTGTTTTGAGGGCTGATTCATCTTGCTGTTTGGAGGCCAAAGTTGACCGAATTGTTGAGGATCAAATCTGCCTTGTTGACTTCTCTAGTTATGGCTATTTTACTACTGTTATAAATTATCAGATTTGTAAATTGTACTATCTCTCTTTGCTAAAATATTGAAGACTATAAGAATAATTGATCAAGGGTTTCCCCACATTAGAGTTTGTCCCTGGTTGGTGCCACATCTTGTGTCTTCTTGTCTTGGCTTGTCTTCCACTGTTTATGTTTATGTTCTATCTGCATTTTACTATCATGTTGATGTGATTGTTAAACTGGATATTGATATTGGGCTAATAAAGAAATTGAAGTAAAATTTCTCTTAAGCATAGAACATACCATTGTTGCCTAAGATTAACATGGTATTAGAGCTGAGGTGAAGACAAAGCCAAAGCAAGAGTGAAAGAGCAATCACCAAAGACAGTTGGACAAGGACAAAAGGTTTAATGGGTTCCTCATCTTACTTCCCGGCTGAAGACAAGCTCCATGATAAATCTGACTATCATGGATGGAAGATGTCTTTTGATTTGACCTTGGAAGAAAAAGAAGTGATGAATTATGTGCAGGGTAAAATCCTTGAACCTCCTTCAAATGCACCGGTTGCTGCGAAGACCAAGTACAATAGGGCTGATGTCTAAGCGAAGAAGATTATCAGGGATTCCATTGACAAGCATTTGGTGGCCTATATCTCCGAATTGAAGACCTCCAAGGAGATCTACGACACGTTGGTTAGCATGTTCAAGGTTAGTAATGCTAATCAAATTCTATTTCTCAAGAATAAGTTGAAGGATTAAGTATTGGGGGTTTTCGTAGTGTATTATATTAGATATCATTTTTTGGGATTCAACTGCGTTAAGTAAGTCATTCATCTATGACCATTTCCATGAGAGGTAGCCGTAACTGACTAAATTCTCATGATTTTTGAATAATCCACTTAGCACTCATTGCATCGGGTGATGCTCACAGGGGTGAAGAAGTGGGATTGAAACTAGTGAAATAAATCACATAGCGTCAATCATCACTTCCGGGGCTTGCACCCGGTAACCAGGACTTCCCGGGAAGTCACCCATCTCAGATCGCCTCTGGCTCAAGCGCGCTTAACTGTGGAGTTTTCCCCACAATCAAGCCCACTTAGTTTGCTACCCCATTTGCAAAACCTTAGCAAGTATTGTGCCTCATGAACCATTCAAGTAGAGCTCCCTTCACTCTTTTGAATTAAGTATTGGGGGTTTTCGTAGTGCATTATATTAGATATCATTTTTTGGGATTCAACTGCGTTAAGTAAGTCATTCATCTATGACCATTTCCATGGGAGGTAGTCGTAACTGACTAATTTCTCATGATTTTTGAATAGTCCATTTAGCACTCATTGCATCGGGTGATGCTCACAGGGGTGAAGAAGTGGGATTGAAACTAGTTGAAAGATATTAAGAAGGGCAAGGACGAGGACATCCAATCCTATTTCTTGAGGATTACTGAGATCAAGAATGATTTACTCTCGATTGGCGAAGTCATTCCTGGTAGGGAACTTACTCTCACCACCCTTGGAGGACTCTCGCCTCAATTGTATGTATTTAGAACCACTATACTCAACAATGATCGAATCCCAGGGTTTGAAGAATTGATGTCGAGTTGCATTCAAGAAGAAACAATAATGGTGGAATAAGAAATGCCTTCTAATAGAAGCAAACCCCCTGCATTCTCCGCTCATGCCAAGAGGAAGAACAATGCAGGTTCAAAGAAGCAGAGTCAAGGAAGATCGAGATTCAAAAATAGAAGGAAGGAAAGATGATTTGTTTGCAATAAGTTTGGCCACTATGCAAGGGTGTGTCCAAATAGAAGGGACACATCGCATGATGATGATCACAATCATTCCAGGGGCAAATTCAACAACAATGATCAAACGAATGGCAGGTCCAATGGCAAAGGAAAAAGGAATGCGGGACATCAAGGAAATGGTTGACCCTCCAAGAAATCAAGGAACTCCAGGTATGAAGAATCCAATGTTGTTAACAATAAGCAAAAAGAGTACTATCTTATATCGGCTCTCTCCACTGCCTCTCCTCCGGACACTTTGGGAAATTGGTTGATTGATAGTGGTGCCTTAAGGCACTTCACCAGATACAAGGAAACCCTCTCTAATCTAATAGAAAAAGAGACAAACTTGGAGATCATCCTTGGAGACGATGCCACCTATTCCGTGAAGGGAGTAGGGAATGTTACCCTTCAATTGAATCAAGGTAACACTATTCATTTGCAAGAAGTACTATATGTACTCGATTTCAAGAAGAACCTGGTGTCCATTTCGGCAATGGAAGATAAAGGATTCAAGGTGGATTTTATCGATGGAAAGGTACGTGTTTGGAAAAGAAATTTTAAAGATGCTTTTGCTCTTGGGTTTAGGGTTGACACTTCGTATCAAGTTGAAGGAAGTCCATTGGGAGCCATGTCTTGCGACACATCTCTACAATTTGAATTATGGCACCGGAGGTTCGCCCATCTTCGTTAGAAGGCCCTACCCGATGTGAGACAGATGGTGACAGGTATGCCGAGTTTAAAGTAGAGCATGAAGATGTACGTCTGGGATGTGCCAAAGGAAAACTTACAAGGGGACCATTCCCCTCAAGCAATAGCAAGACCACAGACATATTGCAATTGATCCACTCCGACATATCTGGTATGATGCCCGTATCCTCTTTGGGAGGATACTTATATTATCTCACCTTTGTGGATGATTATTCTCGCAAGACCTGGATCTACTTCTTGAAGAAGAAGGATGAAGTGTTCACCTGGTTCCGACACTTCAAAGCCTTGATTGAAAACCAACTCGAGAAGAAAATCAAGATATTGAGGACTGATAATGGGACTGAATACGAATGCAATGAATTCCAAGATTATTGCACAAAAGCTGGCATTAAGAGGGAGACTACAACACCGTACACTCCTGAGCAGAATGGTGTGCCTGAAAGGAAGAATCGCTCTATTGTAGACGCTGTTCGTGCCATGCTTCATGATCAAGGCCTTCCAAAGTTTCTATGGGCTGAAGCTACAAATACCGCCGTGTATGTTCAAAACCGATGCCCTCATGAAGCATTGGACTCCAAGACTCCCGAAAAAATGTTCACTAGGAAGAAACCCGATGTCTCTCATTTTAGAATTTTTGGAAGCCCCATATATTTTCATGTGCCGAAAGAGAATAGAAGCAAATTGGGTGCATCTGGGAAGAAAGGAATTTTTGTGGGCTATAGTGAAAATTCTAAGGGATATAGAATTTATGTGGCTGGTCAAAAGGAAGTTGGGATAAGTCATGATGTCACCTTCGACGAAGATATGGCCCTCAGGGAGATCAACAACCTTCCTATCCTATGGAAGGACAAAGAAGCTGACATAGGAAATCAGGGTTAAAAAGAGGACGAAACGATGCATGATGTTGATGAACCTATGGATCCTATTAATCCTCCTCCTCATGAGCCTTCCTCCTCCAAGAGGAGACACTCATGGCTTAGGGAGACCCTCGAAGATGTCGAGAGACACATTGCACCAAGGGGGACTTTTCGTGAAAGCAAGACACCAAACAGGTATCAAGGATATTTGACCGCCATGAGCACTATCATTCAAAATGAGCTTTCATCATTCGAAGAAGCCGTGAAGCAACAAGTATGGAAGGATGCTATGAATGAAGAATACGAGTCAATTATGAAGAATGATGTCTGGGATGTGGTCCCTAGACCCCAGGACAAATTGGTTGTCACCTCCAAGTGGCTCTACAAAATCAAGCATCGAGCTGATGGAAGTGGAGAAAAGTTCAAGGCTCGCTTTGTTGCTCGAAGCTTCTCTCAAAAGGAAGGTGTAGATTACGATGAGATATTTGCACCTATTGCCCAATACACCACCATCCGCCCGATCATAGCCCTTGCTCCCTCACAAGGATGGAACCTTCATTAGATAGATGTCAAGACCACCTTCTTGCATGGTTCAATCAAAGAGGAAGTCTATGTGGAACAACCCGAGGGGTTTGAGGTTCATGATCGAGAATCTGATGTTTGCAGGTTGAAGAAAGCTCTCTATGGATTGAAGCAAGCACCCCGAGCTTGGTATGAGAGGATCAATAACTATTTGATGAAGCTGGGATTCACTAGAAGTGAAGCCGATCCGAAACTTTACTTTAAGGTTGAAAATGATAAACCTCTCATTCTGGTACTTTATGTGCACAACCTCTTTCTGACAGGTGTAGACCCTCTCAATCACAAATGTAGAAGGGAGTTGGCTTCTGAATTTGAGATGAAGGACCTAAGACCGATGCACTATTTCCTAGGGTTGGAGGTCTGGCAAAAGCCAAGTGAAATTTTCCTCTCTCAAGGAAAATATGTTGTGAAGATATTGGAAAGATTTGGGATGGTGGATTGCAAGCCTGTGACTACTTGGATGGAACTTAACTTTAAGAAGTTATGTGGTAGTGCTGCTGGACTTGAATTGGGCAATGCTTCTAATTATCATCAACTCATAGGAGCACTGATGTTCTTGGTGAACTCTCGTCCGCACATATGTTTTGCAGTTAACACATTGAGCCAATACATGGTTGAGCCTCATCATATACAATGGATTGTTGCCAATAATCTTCTTAGATATCTTCAGGGCACAATCACTCATGGATTGAGATACACTGCCAGAAATGTGAGGCTGCATGGTTATTCTGACGCTGATTGGGCTGGTAGTGTGGTGGATCGCAAGAGCACTTCTAGATGCTGTTTTTCTTTGGGTTCTGCTTCGATACCCTGGATGAGCAGGAAGTAGAAATTGGTTGCCTTGAGCACTGAAGAGGCCGAATACATAAGTGCTAGTATGGCCTCTTGTGAAGTTGTCTGGTTGAGGAAGCTCTTCATTGGGCTGTTTGGACATGTGCTGGATACCACATTTCCAGAGTGGGATTCGATTATCAGAGAATCCCATGTTTCATGATCGCTCCAAGCCTATAGATATCAGGTACCACTTTATTCGGGACATGGTACAACGAGGAGCAATAAGGCTCCATCACATTGGGACTGATGAGCAGGTTGCTGATATTCTGACAAAGCCCCTGGGGAAGGTCAAATTTTTGGCCTTCCGAGAATGACTTGGAGTCGTGGAGAGACCCTCTTATAAGGGTCCTGTATGAGATGGACATTGAGTTCTGAGAGCTCCGGGGGGCTTGTGGTACTTCTTGGAGTGGTGAGCTACCATATTGTGAGTGGTTCAACCTTCCCCTAGTGGTTTGCTATGTACAGGGTGAGTGGTTCAGCCATCCCCTGTGACACCCCTTGGCGACATTTAGGCAGGATGAGTGGTTCATCCTTCTCCTGTTGAGACATCCTAGCCATGCAATTTGGGACTCATGGGAAGTACCTCTCATCTGGCCAATGAGTAGGGAAATGAGGATAGGGACCATAGTACTACACATGGACGCATCGTGTACTACTGTACTCCCTATGCTAGGATCACTGATATTGATCTGGGATCAATGGGAACTGACTTCGGGTCAGTAAGAGTGGTACAAGATACTCTCTTTTGATTGGAACTGACTTTTGGTCAGTAAGAGTGGTATGAGACACTCTCTTTTGATTGGAACTGACTTTGGGTTAGTAGAGAATGGTATGATACATTCTTGTTCACTTCTTCTTCTTCATAGTTCAACAGAGCAGAGCAGTGCATTGATGGAAGAGATAGTATAGATCGGCAGATGGATTAGTAGATGGAGTTCTCCCTAGTTGAGAGGGAGTGTTAAAATTGGCAACTAAGGCCAAACTCCACATGGGTCATTTTATTTATGGTTGCTTATATTTTTCTTGGATTCCTCTCTCCGAGAGGTGTAGGATTGATCTAGAGATTATCTGATTTTGACATGTACAAATGAAGTTATGAATTTGTTTTGATTATGGACAAATTGTAGAGGTCAGCCAACAAACTTATGTAGGCTCAGAAGCCCAACAGTCACGTATATTCATCCTCAATGTTTGCCTATAAATACATGATGCCTCATCCTCATTTGGACATCATTCATCTTCACACATCTCTCTCTCCTGATCTGATTGGGTACGGATTTCTGGGCAGCTTCTCTCTCCACATGTGCGAAGGAAAGGACAGTCATTTTCTGTTTTGGGCGTTGACCAGCTTTCAGGAAATGTTTTGACCAGCGTTGACCTGTTTGATTGCATTTTTGTGAGGGTTATTTCTGTTTGGGCAGGCCGCATTTATGGGCACAAAAATCGAGGCAATCCGTTGACTTTGACCAGCGTTCACTGTGGCTAGGGCTGACCACAGGTTGACTGTTTGACCAGATTTTGAGTAGGCTGATTTTGGACTGTTTTGCGGGCTGATTCATCTTGCTGTTTGGAGGCCGTAGTTGACTAAAGTTGACCGAATTGTTGAGGGTCAAATCTGCCCTGTTGAGCAATGTTGACTTCTCTGGTTAGGGCTCTTTTACTGCTGTTATAAATTATCAGATTTGTAAATTGTAGTATCTTTCTCTGCTGAACTATTGAAGACTATAAGAAGAATTGATCAAGGGTTTCCCCACATTGGGGTTTGTCCCTGGCTGGTGCCACATCTTGTGTCCTCTTGTCTTGGCTTGTCTTCCACTGTTTATGTTTATGTTCTATTTGCGTTTTACTATCATGTTGATGTGATTGCTACACTGGATATTGATATTGGGCTAATAAAGAAATTGAAGTAAAATTTCTCTTAAGCATAGAACATACCGTTGTTGCCTAAAATTAATAGTATTGAATGCATTACGAAACATAAATACATTATGAAAGCAAAGTCCATGTTCTGTTAACCCATGACAAATGCAGATCAGGACCATTTCTTTCTTGAAGAGAGAGTTCCTCAGGTCCTCTAGCCAATTTCACTGCTTGAATTCTATTGGACATTCTACTATTCTGTGTCAGCCTTTTTGACCTTATCACTAGGTTTAATTGTTGTCAATATCTATACAAACATATGTGAATTTCATCGTTCCTTCCACCTTTTTCCTGTCCCACTCTCACATTTCACTATGACGACTTTGACACTCTATTACCTGCTAGTAGTCCATGACAAGCGATCCAGAGTAGATTCTTTAGTGGGCATGTCACATCATTAGTATCGGCTTGTTGAAGGGAGAACTATAGAGATGCACTAGTGCCCACCATAGTATTTTTGAATGATATCTGATGAGTCCAGTCTGCACGAGTTCATTTAGTGACATTTTGCAGGTAAGCAACTCTGTTTCCTGCCAATATCGAGCAATTATGGCACACCGATCAATGTTGGTGGACAATCAGCACCTTTCTACCTAAGTCCTTTCACTGTTTACATGAATGTTTTAAAAAGGTGGGAATCAGAGTTAGAACTGGCTGAGGGTCTGACTGGACTCAGATCAGAACTGGACTGGTTTATATTTTATGAACTCGTTTACTAAAAAATACATAAAATATGAAAATTTTAATGAAAAAATATATATACATGTGCATCAATGTAAATCCAATATTCCAGACCATTAGAGACTCTTGCTCAAATTGGATTCTTTGCTTAAGTGAATTTATCTCCCAATATGGACTCTATAGCTCATGCATGAGAATTTTATGTTAGTCAACAACATTTTAAAATAATCTTCTTAACTATTCATTGATTTGAGTCCGCGTGCTATAACCAAAACAAATTATGATTTTTTCCTCACCATTTGACTGTTACTGATTGAAGATGATGCTCTGGGGTTTTCAACTTCTGGGGCTGCTGCGGGGTCAAAGGGGCAACTGCCACATTTCATGCAATTCCCACTGATTCTCTACAGTATCAGTTAATCAATCCCCACTCCACAATAAATACACTGATGGTGATGGTAACACTTGGTTTCCCCGCCTCAGCTCGATGGAGGCCATTGCATATCTCCTTTGCTCTTAATCCCCTTCTTTTGCCTTTCAAAATGAGTAAAAGTCAGATTTTATATTTTGGAATTTCCACACACCCCAGCTTTGGTCCATGCCTAAGCTTGGAATATAAACAAACTGATGATGCCCAACAACTTTAAACAATTTTTCACAGTGGAATATAATAGCAGTGAAATCAATAGCAGTACACAAGATTTATCCCTAACATATTCCTAATCAGTCCATCAATAAGAAAATAATAGGGCTCCTGTACTAGGGATCATGGCCCTTTAAAGTTTACAATCCATGTACAAATATAATACAAAATACATGTCTGTCCTTTGACTGATACAACTAGGGCTGAGACCTCTTTAGGCTCTCATCTGCCCATAAAAACAAAGAATATACAATTGTACTTGCTGTTGGTGTCTTTGGCAATCAGTCCTCTTTTGTCCACAAGGTTTGCTCCTTTAGGCCTCTGTTTAGCTTTCCTGTAGCCTTGGCCAGCTCCCTGTTGATTTTACAAGACCTTCTAATCTGATAATTACTTCAAATGATTTCTTAATTTAATCCTTCTTGTGTTCACATTTATCATTAAGCAATTGCACAGAAGATCTCGACAATAGAAACAATAATGCCAGTAGGATCATAAAGAGACAGCCAAACATTAGACACAAATATTTGCCCTGGGAAAAACCTCTTCTAGAGAAAAACCCAGCAACCTTTTCCTCGAGAAATTATTCAGTTCAACAAGAGATACAATCTGCTCTTTTCCAATCAAAACAAAGTCAAACAGACCAGCAATAAAACCCAGGTCAAGCCTGGTCAAACAGAGATAAGTAGCCTCAGAAATTCGGTTAATATGACCTCAGAATTTGGTCAACAGTGCCTCAGAAAATTTCGGTTTGTCTTAGAGAAACTTCAATCTACCTTAGAAAACTTTGATCTTTCCTCAAAAGAAACTTAAGTTTGCTTCATATAACTTTGTTCTGCCACAGAAGACTCTTCTTTACTCGCACGTGTAAATAGGAGATTAGAAGTTGTGATCTGAAATTGCTTGCCAATGGAAGAGGTCGAATGGCCTTTATATAGTGGTTGGATTGCCTTCTTGTCAATCTGCGGATCCTTTTGCCCTCCAAACCAGCCCTACAGCACTCGACCTCCTTCTCCTTTTGGCAGCGGCTCCCTTAGCTAACCAGAACATAGAAACTCGGCCTCTTTCAGCTATTCTTTGCTGCTGCGGCTCTCCTTCTTTCTTAGATCTGCGGCTGGGTCACTTTAGCCTCCTCACACAAGAGAATTGTTCTTCACTCTCTTGCCTTCTAGCCTCTCCTTTGGCCTATACTTGTATCTTTCCATTAGGTGTCTTAGGAGCCCTCTTTGTCCTTCAAGAGACCCTACTTCACCACTCAACAATTAATTATAATATAAAATTACTTTCCTTGGGTTCCAAGCCTAGCACCAAGGGCTTGTGGGAGTACCTCCCAAGCTTCCCAATTTCAACATTATAGGTAACCTGTCACAGATCCAGCGTGGCCTGTCCCAGATTGGTTCAATATGGAGCTGGTACCCAAACCAGTTCTGAGGCCTGGGTTGGTGCCTTTGGAGGTCTGGGCAGCTGAACCGGCCAGTTCCAGCTCCGGTTCGGCTAGTTTTTAAAACACTGGTTTACAGATGCCAAAACCACATACCAGCTGACATCTGAAGGACCATACCAGGTTACACTGTGCAAGAGAGATATAGTACCATTTCTACACACCATTCAAGCTCCTATTTGATCAAGCCATGCCATATCATCTAAACCGTTTATCATACTGATTCCTTAAACTTACCATACTTTCTAACACCTCATTTAGACAACTTTTGTGTCAAAACAATATCCAGAGGGTCAATGGAATCAAGTCTACTAAATGATGGAAAAGGGATGCAACAGAGTGTCAGAGGATTATACACTAACAGACAGGACAGCTACATCAGCACTGATTGGGCACTATACAAATTTTAGTTGCAAGACACTAAAGAATATTCTGCAGCAGAGAATAGATACAACAGAACATTGCTGTTGGCAACAAAGAGTCGAGAATATAGATTAGTCAAGCGGATATTTTCTCATGCTTTTGTCATTCTATTTCTGTAGCAGGAGCTTTGCTTTCATGTTAGGACTTCCAATTCTGCTTTGCATATACATTTCCTGCACTAGCTACTACTTTGTTCTGTTGTAGCATAAAGAATAGGAGCAGAATTCAGTCGAGTTGGGCCCTTCTGTACATAAATTCAAGAGTCCAATTTGGCTGTGTTACCCCTCATTTTGCATGAGGTTTATTCTAGTGAATTTTTTCACTACTCTTTTGATTTTCATGACAAAGAGCTGTGGATGGTTAGGGTGTTCACTTGGTTGGATTGTTGATGTGATGGATGGCGATATGCTAGAGGTTTTGATGATGTATTGCTTTATATACTTGCTTATCATAGAGATAGCATTACACTTGATCCTGTGATGTTCTATTCTCCACTTCTTGCTAAATGATTGGATATGAGGATGTATGGATCTCTTGGTTGAATGCCATGGCACTTTTGGGCTAAGTGGACATTGCGTTGGTGTGATCATTTAGTTGGGTTTCCTTGTGATTTAGAGCACTTGAGATACAATCACTTGCTCACACATGGTTTTTTGCTTGGATGGGATGAACATGGGCATGGTTAGTGCTCCTTTTCTTCATTTCCCTAACTCTTATGGATGATATTCACAGGTGGATGGATGACTTGTAGCATGGAGTAACCTTGAGTGCTCCTATTCCTAGGTTGACATTTGGAGGCATGTGCACATTCATCATCACTTCATGCGTACTTTGATGAGGTCGTCCCTCTTCTTGATGAGTTGGTTGCTTTCTTGGTGATGTGGCACATGGTTCATGGAATATTTGACTTACTCTTCTTACCTCTTTACAGCTTCTTATGATTTATTGGTCAACACTTGCTCTCTTGGAGATTATTTTGCACACATGTTGAGCCATATTGTTGGATTAAAGGGGGGCTGCCCCTTTTCTTTTATGGAGATGATTGAGTGTTATTGGCATTCCACATATTGAGGTCTTGTACCATGGATCTCCTTGATTGATTTGAGGATGAGATCCACTTTAAATGGGTTTGCATATTTGATGCAACTTCTCACTTGGGAGATGCCACAAATCCCTTGATGAGATTCTTCATGGTTTAATGCCCTATTTTGAGGAGGCATCCATCTTGAAGGTTGTTTGAACTCGTAGTTGAAGATGTCCCATATTGGAGAAGATCTAGGAATTTTCAAACCCTAGTTCTAGGGTTGTATTACATATTTTGAGGGGGGCCTAACTTCCAGAGCAATTATCTTTCGGTAAATTGTCCAGATTTTTGCTAGATGAATGCCATGAGATGCATAATAGTTGTGGGATTTTGAAAATGTGGTCATAACTAAATTCTGGCAAAAACTGACATAGTTATGGTGCTTTTAAACTATGCCGTAGGAAAATTTTCTCTGCATTTTGACCACACATTGGAAGACAACCCCACATTTTTTGTTTGAGCGTTTTTTGGTTATTTGGGGAGTTCAATATTGATATATGTTCGTGGTAAAATGTGTCGTAGCTCTTGAGGCCACATGGCCCATATTTTCATGTGTCTATTGGAGGCCATCCACCCTTAGGAGCTTATATTCATTGCTAGTTGGGATGTTTCATGTTGGAGAGCTACACATCCACCTTAAAGGAGATCTAGGAGGGTTCCATTGCCAACTTTGAGCAGTGGCTTATGGATCTATCCACTTGGAAGCCTTTGGAGGCTAGATGTTGCACCTTTGACTCTTCTTCTTCCTTCTCTGATGGGGGCCTCCCACACTCTTGGGCATATGCTTGTTATAGACTTGTACATGTGGCCTTGACCACTTCATTATTTTATGTATTGTTGAATAATTAGCTGGAGGAAAGAATATTTACCCATCCTTAGGCTACATTTAGGGTTTCACATGAGATATTATTATTTTATTGTAAAGGAAGTTGAGCTCGACTCTATATAAAAAGTAACCCTTCCTCAATTTTTCTCATGGTTAGATTTTTGGACCTTCCCCTTCTTGGAGCTTAATTGACATATCTTTCTTGGGGTATATGTGATGTATAAGGGCTTTTTCTTTGTGGAATGTATAACTAGTTCATGTCAATTCACGAAGCTCTTCTCCCTTAGTTGATATTTGATACATAAAATTTGACTGTGGATTTTCAAGCCTTCTACAAAGGCAACATAATCAATCCATCGAAGGGTAAAGTCTACCATTGGGAAGGAAATCATTTTGGGGTAACTCCTCTCCTACTACCTTTGTTAGTTTGGTAGATATTTAATTCCTTGCTTTGCCTATCCTTTAGGAATCTTGACAAGGTTGTTAATCACCATTATTAAGATATCATTGAGTTTGTTAGTGAAGGTGCACCTTTTAGGACTCCTCCTTTGTAGGGTCATGGTCTTCATTTTCATCTTGATTAGATAGGACACTGTTGAGTCATTGACCCTAGTCTCCCCATTTTTATCCATAGGGAAGATAGCTCATTTTGAAGAAGTGTTTCATAAGCCCCCTTAGATTCCCCTTGACTCCTCTTGTTGGATTTGGCACTAATCTCTATTTCCTACCATCACCTCTTTTTATATCCTAAAATACTAGAAAACTGTTTTACAAAGGCTACTTCATTTCACTTTATGCCTCATTACTTAGTGTTAGTAATCCTGCTAGGATATGCCCTTGAAGCTAGAGGAGAGTTGACCTAAAGTTAAGACGATAGGTTACTTAGGTGACAATGGCGACTATCCTAGTAGTTCCCTTTTGGGTTGTGTGACGTGCCTTTTTTATCATCAAGCTCAATTTGGAAGGTAATAGGATGAATTCCCCCTCAATTTTGGTTTTGATTTGTGCAAAAAGCCATAGACGACAAAAATAATAACCTTTACCATTAAAATTTAAAGATAATAGTTATAAACTAAAATGCATATGTGTTCATGACATGAAAACCTCAAAATATTAGATAATTGAAAATTATAAGATGCACTATGAGTTCTCTCTCTTGTAGAGACCACTTTAGGTCATGTTCTCCAAGAAATTGTTGACATGTTTTTTTTCCCTTTAATAAAAAACAATTATCACTTGTATTAAAATTTTGCTGCTGCTATACTCTACATGGAGTTATTACAACAATGTTTAATATATATGAAACTAGTCCTTCAAAAAGGCCCAAAATTTCAAAATTGTTGCTTATCGGCTGAGCTATTCTTGTTTTCCTAGAGATATAACTACATAGCTGTTTGGTATAATGCCCAACATATTGAGCTAGTAAAATTAATTACTTTGCAATACATTTAAAAACCCAAACTTAGGTAAAGTCATGTCAACTGAGAGCTACCTGTTTGATACCAGTGCGAAGATTGAGTTCCAACTTTGCATCTCGCATCTCAATGTTGTCTTGTGCTTGTTGAATGGTCTCCTCATCTTTCACCACAACTCGAACCATGCCAATAAACTCTTTTGGATGGGTAACTAGGGAGTGTAAGGATTCTCTATATAGGTGAGAGATCCTATCTAGCCCTAGGACCAAGTCATAGAGCATATTACAATTTGCTTCCACCTTCTTAATTTACTTGCTTTTGACAAGCCCAAATCTTTGAAATCTCTGAATCCCTTTCCCTCTGGGCTGCAATTTGATTGGCCATTTGAGTGTTGAAGTGAGAAAGGGTGTCTTGAATATCTACTACATGGTATTCATTTCCCTGCTGGGCTCTTCACAAATCCAAAGTCTTACATAGGATGCAACGTCCATAATGATAATGCCCCCCCATTCTTTTCCAACACCAATATTTGAGTTTATATAACGCCAACCTAAATCAAATCCTTTTGCAAATTCAAACCAAATCATCGGAGGATAGCAAACCCAAACTAGAGATAGGCCACAGAGCGGAAGGAAATGAAGCCAAACAACACCAAGGATAACCAACCTCTCCAGACATAACAATGTCCAAAAACTCTAGGGACGATTCTAGTGGTGTTTGTGAATTACTCCAAAAGTCACCACCCTGCCTACTTTTGCCTATACCTTGATGGGAGCCGAAACCAAACAAAACTTCCTTGTGGTAATCCCACCGTCAACTCTCCATTCCATTTCCACAAGGTTGATAAGCTCTACCTCGAGCATGATTAAATGTAGAAGTACTGGAAGTTGGAAGGGATTTAATGCCCATCCTTTTGACATAAGATTGCTTCGCCACTTGTCTTCAATTTGCACATCCCTCATGCTGAAGGTGTATATTATAATTTTTATCCATTCATGGGTTATGACATATAATTGGAACCCCCATTTCTGCTCATCAATCCAACTTGTATTGAGACTGCTTCATTTGTCTTTTGATCTGCTAAAATGTTAAGGGTCCTTAGGGCATGAAATAATTCAATATTTTTGAAGCTCTTCACCAACCCCTGAACTCTATGGATGTGCCTACCTAGACAAATGTCTTGTGGGTTCAATTGGTTTCACAAATGTTGGTTTAAGATTGTGGAGTCACAACTACAGTAAGACATTTGATCCCTCTTGACATGAGAATTTTTAACCCCTAGAACAATGCCATCATCTCTTCTTGATTGTTGGTGGTTTCTCTGAGTCGTAAAGCAAAACTTATTTCATGATTTCCTTTGGGATTGAGTGATCCCCCTTGCACCTGTCACCTCTTGCATGTTTTTTCATATCAAGGAGGGTGTTCTCTATTGTGTTGAATTTCCACGACACTAGAGAATCTAGGTTAGGGTCTTATAATCTCTTACACTACCAACTGAAAGCTGGGTACTTACATCTCTTCTCTCTTATATGATGTTCCTTCTGACATTTCTTTAGATGGGCAAATTAGTGGTACTATTCTTCTGTAGTTATGCAATATGGTTGGGATATGCCTTCCGACTCTGCTCCATTGGATGAGCACACTATTGATATTATTTTAGTAGTTGAGAAATTTAGTGGCAACATTCTTTCAATAGATGGTAGTTAAATGATCACTTTCATTTAGGGAATCACTTTCATTTAGGGAAATTTAGTGGCAACATTCTTTCAATAGATGGTAGTTAAATGATCACTTTCATTTAGTGGCAACATTCTTTCTTAAAAAGTTGTTTTTTGGATGGGCATTTTAGTATTGTACTTTCTTAGATGATGAGCAATTTGATAGCAGTGTCCTTCCAATAGATTATTGGTCCACTTTTATTTTGTGTTGGGGCATCACAAACCCAATCTCTCTTCTTTCCACTATAGATGACTCTTCATTGAGTTAGGTATGCCCACTCACTTTTATCTTCCCTCTCTTGTATTTATGCTTTCTTACAACACTTTATCAAATGATAGGTGACAGATCATATTCCCCTAGATGATGAGTGTTTAGTGGTGGCATTTCTTTAGGAGTTGAGTAGGTCTATATTGATGATGGTTTGGTATTCTTAAATCTTTCCACATTTCTATTGCCCTTCTTTCGTCCAAGTCACCCAATAATCCATGCCCAAAATACCCAATGGAAAACAAGCATAAGCACTCGATTGCACAATGAAAAACATACCGTTTGGGTTGGATTTCGCACCTTCTAACATATGCTCTTGACAAATGGGTGAGGAAATATACAACTGATGCAGGGAACGGAGATAAAGTGGTACATCACATGGGCTATGGGTGGCTCTCAAGGGTTGTTGACTGAAGAAGATGACTAGGAAGAAAAGCTCTCCTAGGGGTCCCCACTTTCAGTGGGTAACATCTAGCTCCAACTGGAACATGAGCTCACTATAGAGCGCATGATCTATGAACTCGAATGGGGAGGTCATAAGAACTTGAACAATCTCCTAAGACATAGACTTGTGTCTTGCACACCACAAAACAACTATTGGAAGCATGTGCATTGGGCATACTTTATCGCCCATGTTTTTCATCAAAATAATAAATCCATACAGAAAAGTAAATCTATACTAAGATGCAAGTCTGATATAAATGCATTCTAATCTAACACGAGAACATGATATGATGATAGTAGCTATGAAAAATCAATATTCAATGCATCCTACTCTAATATGTACAACATGTGATGTCATGTATCCAGGAAAGGGGTGATGAGACTAGCTTTGACTGGTGAGGGCCAAAGTTTACCATCAAGATTAGCAATATAAAATATCCAACATCGACCTTACCATGGATTTTGATAGGCAGAGGATGATCACCTACCAAAACATTTCTCCAACTTGGGGCTCTTTCTTAGGTTTTGTTATCCATTGCTTTTTATGCTTTGATGCCTTTGAGGATGTCCTTTTTAGGAGACATACTTCTTGAGGAGGGGGGAGATCTATAGACTTAGTAGGCTTACCTAGGTGTCTAGTCTTTGGTTGTTGGTTGGGATATGGGAAGGGATCCAAGTCCTCTACATGAATAGGGAGTTCGGGTTCCCTATATAAGATGAATGGGGCTACATCAGGTTGGGGAATGGTAGCATAAGATAAGTCCATTTACAATTGACCACCTATAGATGCGCCCAAATTTCTAGATAACAACATGCCCCATACATCAGGGATATCAATCACAACCACATCCATTAACACAGATATATCTTTATTACGAGCTAGGGTAATATTTAAATCTTTGATGAGCCCATGCACAAATAGATCTAGAGTCAAAGCCATAAATATTCTTGTAAGGTCTAGTAATTTCTAATTCTAATTGATTCATAACTCTCAATGGCATAATGTTTGCAGCAACCCCAAAATTGAGCATACAATTATGGAGAAGAAGCTTGTTTATGCATAATGTTAACAAGAATTACTCATACTCGGGATTAGTCTTAAACATGTGGATATTTTGGAGCATAATAGGAGGATCTTCATCATCATCCAGAAGCTTGTTTATGCATAATGTTAACAAGAATTACTCATACTCGGGATTAGTCTTAAACACGTGGATATTTTGGAGCATAATAGGAGGATCTTCATCATCATCCAACCCTAAAGCTTTCTTGATCTGCTTTCTTTGAGTGGGAATCTTCGCTATCTCTTTTATATTAGCATCTCCTCCATTCTTTGCAGATGGAAGTTTTACTCTTGGATGGTTGAAGAGGTCAATATGAGATAGAATAATGTTGTGATCCACTTTAAGGACAATGTTCTTAGCTTCCTCCAAAGGGCATGTTCTTTATCCCTCAACACAGGTAAAATGCGCATCGACAACTTGGGTAAATTTTTCCAAAACAATATCAACGGATGGCTTAACTTTTAAGTCTATCGAGGATTTCACTATAATTCTTGTCAAATCTTTGAATATAATATTTCATAGTTTCACTTTCTATCTTATCAATTTGGAGAAACTTAGTAAGAGCCATGCCTCCATCAAGGTGATTAGCCCACCTTTTCTTGAAGACATCTTCAAATTGGTCAAAGTTAGCGATGCTTCTTGGGGGAAGGCGAGCATACCAATCCCTAACATTCCCTTCAAAAGTTAAAGCAAATAACATCATAACATCTTCTTCATCAAGATCAATGTCCTTAGGACAAATTGTCCAAATGAAATTGTCAACATGCTTTTTGGCATTCATAACACCACTTCCATCAAACTTAGGCAACTACTCATGATATTTTTCAAGCATTTGATATGGAGCAACAAGGGAATGCATCAAAGTTTAACGGTGTGATTGAAGTAACTTGCCACTTCTTAGCCCGAGGGTTTTTGTTATTGGCATTGTTGTTATTGTTATTGCTAGGACCAACATTCGCATTGACATTAGCATTAGTGTTATGATCCATATTGTTAAATATGTTTTTCCTAATAGGGGTTGGAGTATGCGCACCTCTTCTTGTGGCAACTCTTGTTCTTGGAGCTATGTTGTCTCTGTAGAATTCGTAATCAAGTAATTTAGGAGTTGTTAGAAGAGTATCTATCTTGTTGTTTAAGGAATCACCTTTCTAAATGATTCAATTTAGAGAAGGTAGACCTGCTTCCTCCCTGGCAACGACGCCAGGAATGTTACCACAAAATATGGTAGGCATTGGAGAAGGAAACCCTACAAGACTAATATCTAAACTAAGTGCTAACAATTGAAAAATGGCCCATTGTCACCACAACTAAGGGCCCCTTCTCTTTACGGACATTCACCGATGGGAGGAGTTCTAGTAAGATAGTCACCTTTAATAGATATTCTGGGGTTTAGGGTGCAAGGTGATGGATTAAGACCTCTCAAGGAAAGCATAAGATTATAATATATTGCTTCAAAAGGTGCTTCGCTCCCTATAAGAGACCTAGAAATGACTTGTGCAAGACCTAGGGTTTTGTGAATAATCGTGGATGAAAGTACCCCCGAGATCAAGGCAATGAGGAGAAAGGGCTTCTTATGATATACTTCACCAAGTACTAAGCTCATACAACCCTCAAAGAAGTCCCCAAGTTGAGGAAGAACTAGCTAGGGTTTCCCTCTTAGGGCAATGCCTAGGGCAAGAGATTTTATGGACAAAAACCAAGTGGATGCCCACCAAACTTTGGGATCAAGTAGTGAAGACCCTAGGAGTGATGTTTAGGGTCTTGGAATCCCTTCAAACTCCTCCTATGCAATTCGTTATAAGCCCTAAATAACTGTCCTACCTTAAGAGGACTGAAATTTAGGGAGAAATTATGGAGAGAAATTGAGTTTGACCACCAAGGACTTGGATTAGTGCCTTGTCCTTTGGGCATATGGAGTCTTAGGAAGCTTAAGATGAGTTAAATTGTCTCTAAGGAGGCTTAAAATTAATGCCCTAGGTACCAATTCTAAACATTTACCCACTTCAAGAGATAATGGAGTTTCATGGAGAGTTCAAATATTTCCCTCAAGTAGGAACTTTCATTACATGCCATACATTGAATAACATATGCAATACTTAACTAGAAAAGTGTTAAAATTGGCAACTAGGGCCAAACTCCATGTGGGTCATCTTATTTATGGCAACTGATATTTTTGTTGGATTCCTCTCATCGAGAAGTGTATGATTGATCTGAAGATTATCCGATTCTGACATGTATTCATGGAGATATGAATTTATTTGTGTTATGGGACAATTCGTCAAGGTAGGCCAGCAACCAAATTGCCCCCACTTGTGCTCAACGTTTTAGTATAAAAAGAGGTGGCTTGCTAGTCATTTGCACACACACTCTTCTTGTGATCTCTTCCTCTCCACTTGTCTTTGGGTTTTGGTGGGAGGAGAGATCCTAAGAGTCTACTAAGCCCTAATAAGAAGAAGCCCTAGCTCTATGCTGTCATGGAGGAGGCTTTAATGAAGCTACAATAATGCAGCAAGGAGAGATCTAATTGTAGGTCTAGGAGATACCCTATTCGCTGTCCTCAAAGGCTTCCTAACGCTGTCCTAAAGGATGGGATCCTAGCCGAAATAAGAAAGTCCTAATCACAGAGATCTGGCCACTGCTCTAACCCTAAACGCAGTCATGAAGGCAGAAAGCCCTAGCCATAGGTCTAAAGGGAGTTTATGCAGCAGAGGAGACCTGTCCACGCAACAAGAAGATGTCACCTAACCGCAGTCACTAGAAGCCTCTACGCTGCCCTAAAATGAAGGTTCTATGCAACGTAATGTAGGATCCTTTCACGCTGGGCAGAGGAGCCCTTATCTACCCCTAAATGCAGTCAAAAGGAAGACGGTTCACGCTGCCCTAACCACAGTCTTATGAGTCACAAACTGGTGCCCTAGATGTTGTCAATTCACAGTCCATGAAGGGAACTCAATCCATAGTTAAGGAGGACAGTTAGAAGGAATGTTAGAGGACTGTTAGAGACAGTTAAGTAGAGACCTTAACGCTGTCTCTATATACCCTAACGCTGCCCTAAACGCAGTCATGGTAAAGTCCTTAATGTTGTCCATAAGGAGATCCCTAACTCGTTGTTCTAGGCCGCAATTAACAAGGGGTTCATCTACAACAAAAGGAGGATGTACATACTGCACTGTAAGGAAAGGTGACTGTGCAGTTATAAGGTTGATTGGAAGACAATGTTGTCATGATGCTGTAGATGATAAGTGTGTTAAGGACTGTCTGGGCATATTGGTGATGAGCTTGATTTGAAGGGTTGCTACAACTAGCTGCTTTGCTAGGCTGCAAGCCATAACAAGCAGCTAAGTCTGTCCCATGACAGTATTGTGGTGTACAACACAATGACGATGAACAATATATTAAGATGCAGGACAATGAATGCAACATGGTGCAACATTATAGTACAACATGATGATGATGGGCATGGATGTATGGCAGCAGCTCGATGCATTGCAACAACTTGTTGATGATGGGTACATCATGATGATGAGGTACTGCTCAATGATGGAGCAGCATAGTGATGAGAGCAGCTTAGTGATTGGGTGCAACACAGTGTCAGGTGCAGCATGATGATTGGGTGCAACACAGTGAGGTGCAGCACAATGAGATGTAGGTTGGTGATGGAGTCACCTTGGAGGTTCAGCTGAAGCAGTATGCCTTCCCCTGAGATCAGATTAGCTACCTCATTATGTTATCTTCTTGGTGAAGATCTTTGCTCTTATCTTGTCAAGTCAAAGTGTTGACTTCTGAGGTATATGTACTGTCTCTCTCTCTGCTGAACTATTGAAGAATACATAAGAAGATTTGATCAAGGGTTTCCCCACATTGGGGTTTTTCCTTGGCTAGCGCCACATCTTGTGTCCTCTTGTCTTGGCTTGTCTTCTGCGATTTATGTTTATGTTCTATCTGCATTTTACTATCATGCTAAATGTGATTGCTAATCTGGAATTTATATTGAGCTAATATGGAAAATTGAAGTAAATTTGTTATCAGCATAGAACATACCTAAAATTAACAAAAAACCTTCCAAGATTAATTTTCAATAATTAGGGCACAATTAGCACATTCTAGAAGCAACACTTCCATACATTAAACAAATTGAAGAGAGAAATTCTATCAACATTAAGCACTTACAAGATGACATGCAATATATCCATCCAAGATCCAATAAATAGCTCCAACGACAGAATCGAACTAGCTCCAAATGTCAAAATGCATAAAAAATATTCTCCAATAGCCAAAGAAACAAGTGCGAGTTCTTCTCAAGAGATCGAATCCAAGTGTGATGATGATGAGTAGCTCAAATGAGCTCTCATCTATTTATACATGATCTATCAAGTCTAATTTTAGCCTAGAAGCCCCTCTTAGTTGTCAAATTGGGACAAAACTAATTGTGGCTACAAGCCAACCACATAGCCAATGAAAAATCATAAAGATAAACCCACAAGAGGGCCGAAATGCTGACGTCATCACTATGTGGGCCTCTTGAAGGCATGTGTTGAGTTCTCTGTGTGCCAAAGTGAGTCAAGAGGGCTCCATAAATCTAGTGTTTTAAAACTAGGCTGGTCTGAATCAGATTCGGCTTGGTTGACTGAGCCAGACTCCTGCCCAGGTCGACTAGGTAGAAAAACTGGTCTGATGGCCGGCCCATTACCGAATCGGCCAAGTCAGACATCGATTCGGCTGAGCTAGTCAGCGGGGAAAAATGCAGCAACTTGGACTTCAAACTCAAATATTTTTGGTTTTTTTTTTCTTGATGCCTCTACCCCTCTCCTAAGCCTATAAAAGTGGCCCGACCCCCTCACATTTACTCACAACTATCTCATTGCATTTGTGAGGAGTTTGTGAAGAGTTGGAGTTGGTTTTTGGAGCAGTAGTCAGGAGGAGCCATGGGGTTCCCCATCTGACTTTGATTTAGAGTTTGAGTTGGATGATCTTGCCTTGTTTAGCAGTAGTGACTAATGATGTTTTGTTGTAGAGGCCATTTAGAGTCTCCTTGGTTATGTGTTTTTGTTCTGATCTCTATATATTACATATATCAGACAGTGCACTGGGTGCCATTTTGATATAATAGATATATTCATGAGCATACTTTGATCATATGTTGTCTTCTCTCTATATTCTAATGCTTTGAGTTTGGAAACATGAACGAAAATCTTTAAAAATATGTTTTTCATAAAAAATAAATATTTAATGTATTTTTTACAATGACTGAGTCACTGAAATCAACTAGGCCGAGTCGATATCGAGTCGGAGTCGGAGTCGATCCTCGGCCGGTTCCTAATCCGAGTCGGAGTTTTAACACTATGCATAAATCATCTACTAGGGGTTGGCCCCTAAACATCCCCTAAACATCCATGCAAATCATCAAGTGAACCCCAGTTTTGTGTTTGGGGCACAAAATAGGTCTCGTGGGTCTCCTGGTGATAGGATAGCTTGAATCGGCTTCATCATTGAGGGCTCAGAGCATGGTGTTAGTCCTCCCACGTCTCAAAGGGTGAGACACACCTTATTTGGGCCTCGGATCAACTGCCAAACCATGTGTACATTACTAAGTTGGTTGGGGCATGTTGGTCCAAGTGCATCATCTTGTGAACAATATGGGGCAAGGTGCAGACTACTGTGGTGTTGTAGGTGCCCATGGAGTGAAGTAATGATGCTCCGCAAGTACAAGAATCCCATGGCTCTCAACACTTCACCCGAAGGGTGCACAACCCATGATGAAACTACCTGGCAATCACATATAATGTGCAGTGCTACATCCTCACCAACAGGTACAATAATTCATTACTGCATCTAAGTGAACCAAGCTTGTTAATCAAGGGCACGTTGAGATTTCATATTGGGCTCCTCTTCCAAATTTGGGGCTTTAATCTCGTAATAATGTTACCTCCCTAGGTAGGAGTGGTTAATAAACGGTCCTATTTGGTGTTCCCAACCCCCAAGGGGAAGACATGTTCCTGGTACATCCTTCAATTTATAGGTGGCATGTGAATGATGATGAAATGGATGGGAAAGAGGTGTCTCAAGGCCAAATTCCATGGGTACAAGGATAACGATGATGAGGGATATCCACATATTGAGTATATAAATGAAGAACAGAGCAATCGAGGATACATGAATTACCCTAGCCTTTGTTCTTCAACCCCTCTGTATTTTCCTTTTGCCTTTTATGAATAGCGTAAAGAAGTTATTATCCCCATAAGGTGGGATAGTTCATTGCAGGGGTTGGGATGTGCATGGGTTCCTTTATGATTAGAGGGGCACTCATGGGCCCTAGGAACCAGGGTGATGGCCATGATAAGGGGTAGAGCTCATGTTTGGCTTTTGTCCACGTGCTATATTAAATGTCCCAACCATCTTTTGCATTTTATAATATTCTTTTTCTTTTTGTTTCTTTCTTGTGGCCATGATATGCTTTTAACTTTCTTTTAGCTGCATCAACCTCTAGGGCAACATTTCTAGGCCCGACCCAGATATGTGGACAAGGGGAGGGGGTGTGCTAGTGCCTTGTGGACCCAATGGTCATGTGGAACCAGAGAAGGAAAATGAGGAAATAGGGCTTTGTGATGCGTGGAGGGGAGCAAAAAATGTGGAACAGGAAAACAAGACCACACTACTAAAATCGGGGTTTCCCAAGTAGTGCCCTTCCTAAAGCCATAGGCCAATAGGGGAGACTTCACGAGACTAGGATTGAGAATTAACCCCCATTTAAGGTGAGGGAACAAAAGCATGGTCAAGGCCCTTCCTTCTTCCAAGTCACCCAATAATCCATGCCCAAAATGCCCAATGAAAAACAAGGATAAGCACCCGATTGCACAATGAAAAACATACCTTTTGGGTTGGATTTACAACCTTCTAACATATGCTCTTGAAAAATGGGCAAGGAAACATACAACTGATGCAAGCAACGGAGATAAAGTGGCACATCACATTGGCTATGGGTGGCTAGGAAAAAAAGCTCTCCTAGGGGTCCCCATTTTCAGTGGGTAACAAGCCCCAAAGGGAATCTATAAAAAGGAGAGAGGAGATTCATTATGATCATCATGGATTGTTATTCTTTCTGATTTTGTGATGAGGCTCTTGGAGGGTTTTAAGACCCTTTTTCTCTTATTGGTTTCGGTGGTGAAAGATTCCACCATAGCCAATCCTCCAATCTTTTTGGCTATAGGATCGGAGGACATAATTTTTTGAGAAAACAAAAAGGGTTGGGACTTATCTATTTGTGGTAGCGAATTTCTGTTCTGGGCAGCGAAGTCTTCCGGAGACTGCAAACTGCTTTTCTATTGTAGCGAAGGTCCTCCTGGAGATAATAGATTGATTTTTTGTGGCAGTAAAGGTTTTTTGAGGCGACGAGGGTTGGGATCAATCCCACTGAGGCAACGAATCATATTGTCTGAGACAATGAAGTGGGGATCAATCCCTTTGAGGCAACGAACCATGTTTCTAAGATAAACAAGGTCTGGAACCTGGTTTTGAGGCAACAAAGGCTGGAAGAAGGGTAGCGACTGGTTGTCTGTGGTAGAAAAGGGTAGCAAGTTGTCGAAAACTGAATGCTAACCTTCAATGAGCTGATATAGGGTCATATTCAAGGGAGAAATCGGGGTGCCAATTGACTAGGAATTGAGGCAGTAGGGGCAGAATAACAATGTGGGGCAACAACAAAGTCTGTTGGTGGGAATTTCATGCTAGCAAGGGGCTAGCTACAGTTTGTGAGTTTGGAGATTATATTTGTGTTTTTCAGAACTGTGGATTTTGTAAGTCTGCTAATTACTTGTGTGAAATGGCCCTACTTATAATGTTGCTAGTGAAATCAACTGTTGTTTGAGTTCTTACTACATGATGTTCAATAATCATCAATGTTTAATAGATTGAAAAATACTGCAATGCTGTTATAAAATACAATTTTGTCATGTTCTTATTGAAACCCTAACCATAAGTTTCATCCCGTGGGTAATTTCTTTAAGTGGGATGTTACAGTGGTATCATAGTTATGCATCCTACCATCTTGTAAGCAAGCGATCTTTGGATGCTCCTGGAGGATAGGGAAAACGTTACAATAAGGAAAAATAAGGGTACCCACAATTCTGTCATGGCAGACAGAGAAGAGCAGCCACCATAAACATCTTGGGGGAGCTAGCAAGAGGGAAACAACATATAGCTTAACAAATGGCACAAGGGTAGCAACAAATGGCTCAAATGATGGCACAAGGGCAACAACGGATGGCCCACTTTTTTACCCAGCTTGTGGCAAATCTAAATAATGCAGGTAACAATGCTGCTAATGGATCTAATTGAGGTAGTAGGAGTTTGGCTGAAGGAAGCAACAACCATAATCCTGGTTCCTTTAACATCTCTGCATGAACTAACACAGGTGCAACTGTTAGAAGGAACCCTAGACCTCTAGTACCCTAATGTCTAGACAGTCAAGGAGCAGTAAACCAATGACCTACAAAACAAAATGAATATTTTTCAGAAAATTTCCGAGTATGTGTCACTAGTTGAAGATGTTGGAGCAGCCATGACCTTTATAGAGTTCAGTGATATTAAGTACCGAAATAGGCCCAGGGGCCAAGGATCATAAAGAGGAGGGTTTTATATGAACACTGCTAGATTTTGCTATATTATATTTATTACATGCAATTCCTACTTGAAGAACCATAAAATCATCAACATAAATTTACTTTTAAGCATTTTTCACATAAAACCCTAGCCCTAACCCTAGGTATCTAGGAAAAAAGAAAAAGGAGAAAGTTAATTAGCAAGATAGATGATCAACAAAATTATGATTAGTGCCTTGTCTTGAATAGTCTAAATGGAGTCTTCTAGGGCAAAATTCAATGAGAAAAACTTTAATAAAGGGGGGATGACTAGGGCATCCACTTTTTAAACCTAGCAGTTTTCCTCGCGAGGTGAGAATTTAAGTTTAAGGAATGCAAACTTATAGTTTCTTTAAAGGTTTCAAAGAGAACAATTTTGGATGCTATAAAGGAGCAAGATTTCAACATAGATTTAGCATTAAATCTTGGCACAAAATATAAACCCTACTATACAAATACTATATGCAAAGTATAGAAAACAGACATTAAACTTACAAAATTCTCCAATAGAAGCACTTTATTCGATCCCATGAAAACATCTCCATGCAAAGATCCATCTCCAAGAGAATTCACACCATAAAAAGATCACATTTCATTGCAAGTAGAAGAAACTAACTAATTCACACTCTTTGAAAGAGGAGAGTAAATGAATGTGTGATGGTGCAAAGTGAAATACGGTTGCCTCAATTTATGAGGCTTAACAACCCTCGTTTTCACTAATTTTACAATCAAAGCCCTAAAAAATGTTTGAGTGTTCAACAAATGTGAGGTCACACTCCAACCTCAATATAGCTCAAAAACATAACAATAAATGCCAAAAAGCCCACATGTGTGGGGGAGTTATGTCCTCCACTATGATGTCATCCTCCATTAAGGCTCAATATGCTACAAGAAAGTGACAAATGGGTGCTCCATACTCCAAGGAAAATCTCAAATATATGGATAATGCCTCCAAATCCATGACATCATCACCAATGTGCCCTACGTCACCCTTCTAAAGGGAAAAAAGGGGTGACTTGGCACCATCATCATCAAGCGTTGGGGTCTACTAGTGACATGCAAGCCCTCCCTTGCCATCTCAAGGATAACCATCATCATCTAAGCTCTGGAACAAGCAATGCCCTTCAAATAGTGTCAAAGCCAACCTAGGGGCATCTTGTTGGAAAATGTAACTAGGTTCAGTCTTCATTAATGTATTTAAGTCATCATGTAATGTACTTGTCAAAAGAATAAAGAAAATAATTTTTATTATTGTATCAATGACATATTAAAGCATGGGTTTCATGCTTGGGTCATTAGTATATTAGTTAAAGTTCCTATTGTGGACTCCTAGGATTAATATTGAGTCAATAGAGTCATTGTACATTTAAAGAGACCCTTCTTGGGCTTTGGAATCATGTAAAATGGTTTATTATTCAGTCAAGTATAATTTATGTAACCTCCATACCAAGTCGGCCTAAAGGAGATTGAGTCGGCCTAAGTGACATCAATTCGACCTCACTTGGAGCCTATAAATAGAAGGAGATCAAATTCATTTGGAGTATCTCATCTCAAGCAAGTTTGATATCTCTAGTGAAGATGGAAAAGTGCGAAGTGGGTCAAAGAAGTCTAAAGGAAGTGCAAGTTGGGTCAAAGAAGTCTAAAGGAAGTGCGAGTTGTGTCAAGTCTAAGGAGAACGAAGAAATCGAAGTTTTGGTGCTACTCTCTCTCTCGTTCATGCCCTAGTTTGGGAAATCGAAGTCTTCCAAGTGTTGTTGCTACTTGATGTCGTAAGTTGCTGCATAGTCGAAGTTGCTGGGGTGGAAGTGCTGTTGCAAAGGGGTCGAAGATCTGGAAGGGCTGAGTTGGTGTGGAGGGAAGGTTTGGTCTATGTCTAGGTTGAAGAGTCTCAAAGAATACTATTGAAGGAAGAGAATTTTTGAATGGGTTTTGCCCTCGAAGGGGGTTTTGCCCTAGCATAGTGCCTAAATCTTGTGTCTTGTGTTTTTGTGATCTTCACACACATATATGGTAATTGCTTGATGAAAGATAAGATAATAAAGAAGTAAAATAAGCCAACATAACTCACAAGTAATTATCAAGTAAGATGAATCAAACCCTAATCTACTTGCATTAATTTCTCAACACATCTTGGGTCCCTTTGGGTACATCATCAGTAAATCCAACTCCAATCCTTCAATGGTCCAACGTTTCCGTAGTTGGGGGTACTCTTGAGAGTCAAGTACCATGTGGAATCATCTCATATCTCAATGCTCATCTCTGGGAAGACAACACTACATCATCAACGTAAAAAATGCTCTTTGGAATGGGTACAATGCCTTATGGAGTGTTGTTGAATGGGATGAGGTTCAAATCTCAAAGAGTCTCTACTGATGTGATAACAACACCTGACAAAAACCCTCTCAAGATCAAGTGAAATCATCAATCTGTTGAAGTTGTAACTAGAGTCAGTCTTCATAATATAATTTTATCATTGATATATTTATCATATGTATATTTATTATATTTTTGTCAAAGCATGTTCTTCATGCTTAGAGTAAAAAAAAGTCAAATAAAATTTATTTGAGTCATGTTCCCTTTGGACATTTGTAAGAAAAAGAATTTGAATTTTATTTGTGAGTCGTAAGCCCATAAGATGACCAAGTTAGTCCTCCTTGGATAGGTTGGCCTGGTGGCACCAGTTCGACCGTCCTGGATAGCTATATATAAGAGACAACTCGATCTCTTCGAGAGCTCATTAATCCATCACACCAACAAGTATCTTTTGCACCTATACAACAAAGAACAAGGCCAAAGTCAAAGGAGAGAGAAGGCAGTCAAAGAAGAAAGTCGAAGTTTCTACCCTACTATAGCTCACACGTGAATTTTTCTGTGGAATAGGGCTGAAAATCTAAGGTAATTGTAGGGCCGAAGTTTGTTCTCTATTGTAGGGCTGAAATTCTGATTTTTACCAGGTTTGAAGAAGTTTGACAAACATTGACTTGTCTATTGCAGGGGACTTGGATGAGTGTTTGGCTTGGTATCCTTGTGGCAGTTTGGTCTTGGATATTTCTCATTTTGATTTGATTCTATAAGAGAAGGATTGTTGGGTTTTCCCCTTGTGGGTTTTGCCCTGGCCTTTGGCCTAATTTCTGGTGTCCTTTGTCTCATTATGATCTTTATGTTTTGAACATTTGTATAATTGTTTGATGAAGAAGACATAAGAAGTAATAAGAAGACATCTAATATTCACAAGTAATTATCAAGAAGATGAATCAAGCATTAAACTACACTACACTTGGTTTCTCAACATGGTATCAGAGCTAAGGTGAAGGAAGGAAGCTTGAAGATCACAAAATTGTTGGCACTCTTGATTGAAGACATATTTGTAGTAACTCTCTCTTCCAATGGCCAAGTACATGAAGGAAGGTCTCAAGGCTCTAAGGATTCTCCTTGAATCCATCAAAGGTTATATCACCAATTTTGTTTCAAAACTATCTAAGGAAGTCAAGGATGGAAGTCTCTACTCTGCTCTCACAGGTTCAATTGAAGATGACAACACATGGGTAATCGATAGTGGAGCTTCAAGGCACATGACAGGAGAACATGGACATCTCAACACTCTATCAAAAGGAAGCTCCTCTCACAAGGTCGAACTTGGAGACAAAAATAACTATCAAGTTAAAAGCAATGGATCTACCTCTATCGAGTTGGGATTTGGTGGGAACGTTCATCTCAACAACATCCTCTATGTTCCTAGGTTTGAAAAAGAATTTACTTTCTATTTCTTGTTTAGAAGATAAAGGAGACAAAATAGCATTTATTGATGGCAAGGTGGTTGTTTGGGCTAAGGGATCTAGTATAGATAGTGCTAAAATTATTGGGATTCGTGAGGGGAGGTTGTATAGACTTCTATCCTCCTCAAGCTTTAGTACACATTGACATCAATCCATGTGAATTATGGCATAGAAGATATGGCCATCTCCATTACAAGATATTGCCATCCTTGAGTCAAATGGTTACAAGTATGCCCCAATTGAAAGAAGAACATGGAGTTTGTAAAGGGTGTGCTCTTGGCAAAAATGTGAAGAAGCCATTCCCTAGTAGTGACTCAAGATCCAAGGAAATATTGGACCTAATCCACTCTGATGTTTGTGGCCCAATGTTTGAAAAATCACTTGGTGGTCATCTATACTATGTAACATTTATTGATGATTATTCTAGAAAGACTTGGATCTATTTCTTGAAGTCTAAAGATGAAGTATTCGACAAATTCCAAGAGTTCAAAGCCGAAGTTGAGAATATGATAGAAAAGAAGATCAAGACCTTGAGATCTGATAATGGAGGTGAATATACATCTAAAGAACTTGTAACGTTTTGCAAAGAAGCTGGGATTAAGAGGGTGCTAATAGTCCCCTATAATCCTCAACAAAATGGTGTCATTGAAAGAAAGAATCGATCCATCGAATAATGGGTAAGAGCCTTGATACATGATCAAGATCTTCCTAAATTCCTATGGGGGGAAGCCTCCATGACCACATTATACATTCAAAATAGAAGTCCTCACAGAATTCTTGGTGACATAACTTCAAAAGAAGCTTTCACCGGAAAGAAGCGTAATGTTGATCACCTCAGAATATTTGGATGTCCAGTCTACATTCATATTCCTAAGGACAAGAGAAAGAAGTTGGATCTTGTAGGTATGATAGGAATTTTCGTTGGCGACAACAACTCATCCAAAGCATATCGAATCTACATTAAGGAACAACGACGTATTGAAGTAAGCAAAGATATCACTTTTGATGAAAGCGTTGCATACAAGAAGTCCAAATATATCCCCATTGACTCTAATGAAGAAGGAGGAGTTATCTTTCCTAATGAAGATAGTCCAAGACAAACCAATTCTCCAGAACTCGTAGTCGATCATCATGAAGAACCGAAAGGACCAAGCGAACCTGTCATCATTCCAAGAAATAGAAAGAGAACAGCTTGGCTTAGAACAAATTTGCAAGAAGCTAAAGGACATACAACCCCAAGAAGAACATTCCGAGAAAGCAATAGACCCAAAAGGTACTCTGGTTATGTAGCATATATGACCAAACTTACCTTCTACTTATGAAAAGGTTGTTGAACATCAAGTATGGAAGAATGCAATGATGGAAGAATACCAATCAATAATGAAGAATGATGTTTGGGAAATTGTTCCTAGACCAAAAGATAAATCTGTTGTGACTTCCAAGTGGGTTTATAAGATTAAGCATGCAACTGATGGGAGCATTGACAAATACAAGGCAAGATTTATGGCTAGAGGATTCTCTCAACAAGAGGGAGTTGACTATGATGAAACCTTTGCTCCTACAACCAGATACACAACAATTAGGAGCCTCATCTCTATTGCAACTTCTATGGGATGGAACATACATCAAATGGACGTGAAGACAACTTTTCTTAATGGCACAATTGATGAAGAAGTTTACATTGAACAACCTCAAGGATTTGAAGTCCATGGAAAGGAATCCCATGTATGTAGATTAAATAAAGCTCAATATGGGTTGAAACAAGCCCCTAGAGCATGGTATGCCCAAATGGATGCTTATCTTATAAGGCTTGGTTTCGTCAAAAGTATTGTAGATACGAATCTCTACATCAAAGTAGTAAAGAATGAACTAGTGATCATATTGCTATATGTGGATGACCTATTAACATGTGTGGAGCATCTTATTCGTCAATGCAAGAAGGAACTAGCCACATAATTCAACATGAAGGATCTTGGACTAATGCACTATTACCTGGGTCTTGAAGTTTCGCAAAAAATTGTTGAAATTTTTCTTGGTCAAGGAAAATATGCGATCAAGATTCTACAAGAATTTGGGATGATGGATTGTAAACCTATGGCAACACCAATGATCACCAATTTGAAGAAGCTAAGAAGTTTAGATTCAAATCTTGTTGATCCATCATCATAACGGAAGCTAGTTGGTTCTCTGATGTATTTAGTGAATGTTGATTTGTGTAGCATCAGATGTGTTTTACAGTTCTAGCCACGAAACTTTGTGGAGAGGCTAGAATACATGTATTCTCCAAAACCCAAAAATCGTTTCTACAAATTCCACCTAGAGACGACTTAATTAAAATAATTATCTTTTTTTTTACTAGTTTTAAAGTCTAAAACGGAAATCTGGTTAATTAAAGGGTATTAATTAAGTCATGGTGAGAATCTTCTAGAAGAAGACATGGAATGATTTCTAGTTAATCTTAGTCATCGATTATATTTTAATCTTGGCCGTTGAAGCCTCAACGAGAGATTATAAGAAGAAATTCGATGGGGGTTGGAGAACATGCTTGAGGAGCAAGGAATTTGATATTGCTGGCAAATCGAACTCTAGAGTAGCAATTGTGTGTTGGCAGAGGTGATTCAGTAGTTTCGAAGCAGTGAGAGAGGGGCAGGGATAGTAAGGCTGGAATGTTAATTTTAGGTATGTTCTATGCTTAGAGCAATTTATTTCAATTTTCACAATCAGCTCAATATCTTTTCCAGATTAGCAATCACATCAGCATTAAAGTAAATTGCGGATAGAACATAAACATAGATCACAGAAGACAAGCCAAGACAAGAGGACACAAGATGTGGTGCTAGCCAGGGACAAACCCCAATGTGGGGAAACCCTTGATCAATTCTTCTTATATGTTCTTCAATAGTTCAGCAGAGAGAGAGAGATAGTACATATACAACAGAAGTCAACACTTTGACTTATCTAGATAAGAGCATAGATCATCTCTAAGAAGATGATACATGAGATCAGTTGAAGACATGCTGCTTCAACTGATTCTCCAAGGTGACTCCTTCACCTATCATTGTGCTGCATCTCATCATCATGCTGCACCTCACTGCACTGCACCCATCATTACAATGTTGGACCTCATGCTGTACACATCATACTGCTGCACCTTATGCTGCACTGCTGTCCCATGTGCCATACCGCTGTCCCACTGTTATGCTCCAACAAGCATCATAGCCAAGTTGTCCCAATGTGTTAGCAGCACCATGCTTGCCACCATGTACTTGCTGTTGCTGCTGTCCTATTGTGCCACTGCTGCACAATGTCATAGCTGTCCTAATCATTGTGCTGTCCCAACATGCTATTGTCCCAATATGTTGCTGTCCCATCATTGTGCTGTCCAATGAGTTAGCAGCACCATGTACCTTTGTTGCCATGTCACAGTTGCTGTCCCATCATTGTGCTGTCCAATGATTTTGCAACACCATGTACCTTCGCTACCATGTCACAGTTGCTGTCCCATCATTGTGTTGTCCAATGAGTTAGCAGCACCATGTACCTTTGCTGCCATGTCACAACTGTCGTCCCATCACAGCTTGCTATGCTTGCAATGTTGTCCAGCCATGCTTGCCAAGCTGTACATGCTTACACTGATTCTTCTAGCAACACTCTCATCATCAAATTATCCTCATACTTATACTTGAATGCTGTGCACTGTTGTAGTTCAACAACTCTGGTTAGGGCATCAATAGTACCCTAACAACCACCTCTAAACTCTGCCACAATCCTTGAAAAGAGTGCATCTTACCTCCCTTGAGAAGCTGCTGTCCATACAGCCCTTCACGCTGTCCCTTTGACCCTTTATACGGCGGCTAAGACCTTGCTGTCCACACAGCCTTTCACGCTGTCTAGGGCAGCCTACACGCTGTCCCTTTGGCCCTTCATGCTGCGACTAAGACCCTCTTGTTTGACTGCGGTTAGGGCTGGATTAGATTAGCGTTTAGGGCTGGATTAGACATTCATTTAGGGGTGGATTAGACCAACATTTAGGGCAGCCTTTAGATCTGCATTAGGGCAACCTTTAGTTTGCGTCTAGGGCTGCCTTCCATTTGCGTCTAGGGTTGCCTTCCATCTGCGTCTAGGTCAGCCCCTTTTCCTCCAATGTCTAGGGCTTCCACTCCTAGATTTCTCTTCCACTAAAACCTAAGACAAGTGGAGAGAAATCAAGCTAGAAGTGTGTGTGAGAAATGACTCTCAAGTCATCTCCTTTTATACTAAAACGTTGAGCACATGTGGGGTTTATTTGGTTGATGACCAACCTTGACGAATTGACTTGTAACACAAATAAATTCATAACTCCATGAATACTAATTGGAATCGGATGATCTTTAGATCAATCCTACACCTCTCGATGAGAGAGATCCAAGAAAAATATCAGCTGCCATAAATAAGATGACCCACATGGAGTTTGGCCCTAGTTGCCAATTTTAACATGGAAGGAAGTTTTTCCAGTTTGGTGAGTGCATAGCAGAGAGACATCGTACTCCATAGAGAGACAGACGTAGTGCAGAGAGGCAACACAAAGCTTCAGAGGGAGATCCATATTTGTAGAGGAGAAGTTGAGATTCAGAAGCAAGAGTCGGAGTGGGAGCCCGGAGGCCAGAAGATCGAGTTTCCAGAGCAGAAGCTGATCAGCAGAGTGAGAGATACGCTGGTCTGAGTTGGGTGACATAGATCTGCGTAGGGTGACACAGAGGTAGCAAGGAGCAACTCATCTTGAGCTAAGGTCAGTGTCGGATTACCGGTGGAAGTGAGATTTTTCTCACTAGACTTTTGTCAGTCATTTTCTTTGTATGGAAAGCTAGATTTGGGCTTTAATAGATTTGTACTTAGATTTACTACTGCATAATAATCAAACCCTCAGCTGTTGCACTGGTTGTCCTAAGTCGGGTTTTTCCAGGGACTTTAGTCCAAAAATAACTGTGTATATGTGTGTGTGCATGTATTCTTCCAACGTTTTTATTTCTTCTGCAATATTTATTTTGTGAAGGCTGCAGTGTATGTATTTCGATATTTGCCTTAGAAAACTGCAAGTAATTTGTTTAAAGTAATTTAACAAATAGGAGAAATGTCATCAGTTGCTGTAGTAGGAATCAGGTCTCCGATTTTTCACATGGTATCGGAGCACAGACCATAGGCCGGAGAGCTCAATAGCAGAACAGGAGAAGGAGGTTCGAATTTCTGTGTAGGCAAAAATTCAAAATCCCAAGGGCAGCGCAGTCTTTGGGCTAAGAGGGTCGAGTTTTGAGGAAAGGTCTATTTCTTTGAGTGAGTCGACAAAGAAATTATATTTTCCAGATCAAAGCTTACCAGAGGCAGAAGGGAGCAACAATATTTCCCTTGCAGAGTAGATCTTTAGTTGGGACGCAGATTTTTTAGCAGTTTTCTAGTGCAAATAGTGTCAGGAGGAAGGAAGAGCACACGCTGAGGGAATTCCTTCCTTAGGGGACTTCTAGCCAAGAAGTTCGAATTTTCCTAGCAGAGAAACAATAGTTGCGTGTTGAATTTCTCACTCCATAAGGGAGTGCGAATAGTTGGGCAGCAGCTGCGCAAAGGAGAAGAGGAGGAGTTCAACATTTTTCAAAGAGATGGCATCAACAGGGTTGAGAGATCAAAATTGTTTGGAGGGAGCCTCCAACTATTATGTGATTTGGAAGGCTAGAATTTCTTGCCTTTTAGATGAACACGATCTCAAGACTTATATCGATAGTGTAATAGCTGTACGTGCAGATGCAAAGCTGCTTAATAAGTATAAGAAGGAGATGGTGAAAGCAAAGAGACTGATTCTCGATGGGGTTGGAGATCACGTAGTTTCTCACATAGCTGGCAAAGATATTGCCCGACAGATATGGGAGGCACTTGCTACGCTGTACGAAGGATCTTCTGTGCAACGAAAGATGTATCTTGAGGAGAAGCTGAGATGCACAAGGATGCAAAAAGGGGAGCGTATAAACCCCTTCCATACTAGGCTTCAGGATGTCCAGGACCAACTGTCTTCAGTAGGGTCAGTGCTCCAACCTACATAATTGGTGTGGTTAGCTCTGAACAACGTTTTCAAAGAATGGCAAGTTTTCGTCTAGAGTATCTTGGGCAGAGAAAAACTGCCAGATTGGGATCGTATGTGTGCTGATCTGCAGTAGGAGGAGATGAGGCGAGATTTGGTGAAGAGCACCATCAGTGGTAGCAATAGCAGTAGTGGGACGAAGCAAGTAAAGGAAGAGGAGAATGCAGCCCTTGCATCACAAGGGCAACAGGAGCAACGCAGGAGGAAGGACGTTTCCAAGGTGAAATGCTTCAAATGTGGTGAGCTTGGCCACTACAACACTCAATGCTCAATGTCCTCTCAGAAAGAAGGACAAAGAGGAGAAGCAAGATCAGCGCGCTGCATCCGCAGAGATCGACAGGCTATCCTCTAGATTGGAGGAAGATTTTGCCATGATCACCGAAATACCTCTAAGAGTGAGGTGGGGTGATTTAGTTTTGTAGCACCAGAGAGCTATAGGATGGGCAAGATTCTTGAGGAGGTCCGCCTCATGAATTAATACCTTGCTATGGGAGCCCATAGTATGCAGTAGCAGGATGGACCAGTGGCAGTTGGTGCAGTCAAGTGCCAGAGTGACAGATGCAATAGCTAGTAGCGGTTAGATACTGAGCAGCGCAGAGCAGAGTTGGCAGTAGTGTAGGTGGCACAAAGCAAAGTCAGCGGTAGCACAGAGGCTTCAGCGACAGTGCAAAGTCTAGCAGTCAACGAGAGATTATAAGAAGAAATTTGATGGGGGTTGGAGAACACACTTGAGGAGCAAGGATTTCGATATTGCTGGGAAATCTAACTTCAAAGTAGCAGTTGTGTGTTGCTGCAGGTGATTTAGTAGTTTCGAAGCAGCGAGAGAGGGGTAGGGATAGTAAGCCCGGAAGGAAGTTTTTCCAGCCCGGGTGAGTGCATAACAGAGAGACAACGTACTCCACAGAGAGGTTGGCGCAGAGAGGCGACATAGAGCTTCAGAGGGAGATCTGTATTCGCTGAGGAGAAGTCGAGATTCCGAGGCAGGATCTGGAGTGGGAGCCCGAAGGCCAGAAGATCAAGCTTCCAGAGCAACGATTGATCAACATAGTGAGAGAGACGCTAGTCCGAGCTGGGTAACGTAGATCTACATAGGGTGACACAGAGGCAGCAAGGAGCAGCTCAACTTGGGCTAAGGTCAGTGTCGGATCACCAGTGGAAGTGAGATTTTTCTCACTAGACTTTTCTTAGTCATTTTCTCTGTGTGAAAAACTAGATTTGAGCTTCCATAGATTTGTACTTAAATTTACTACTGCATAATAATCAAACCCTCAGCTGCTGCACCAGTTTTCCCAAGTTGGGTTTTTTTGGGGACTTTAGTCCAAAAGTAATTGTGTATATGTGTGTGTGTCCATCTATTCTTCCAGTGTTTTTATTTCTTCCACAATATTTATTTTGTGAACACTGCAGTGTATGTATTTTGATATTTGCTGTAGAAAACTGCAAGTAATTTGTTTAAAATAATTTAACAAATAGGAGAAAGATCATTAGTTGCTACAGTAGGAATTGGGTCTCCGATTTTTCACAGTGAACACCCAACCAAATATATGCTTTGATGTGAATAGTCTAAGCCAGTTTCAGATGGAGCCTAGACATGATAATTGGATAACAACGAAGCACATCCTGAGATATATTTGTGGAACCATACATCATTGTTTGAGATATGTTGCAGGAAATGAGATTCGATTATTAGGTTATATTGATTATGATTGGGCAGGTAGTACCAATGATGGGAAAAGTACTACTGGTGGTTGTTTTTGTTTGGGATCCGCTATGGTTTCTTGGATGAGTAGAAAACAAGATTTAGTTGCACTAAGTACTGTTGAAGCTGAATATATGGCAGCTAGTGAAGTTAGTTGTGAAGTAGTTTGGCTCCGAAAATTGCTTGCTGATTTGTTTGAAGGGGTATTGGATTTGACCACAATATGTTGTGACAATCAAAGCTGCATAAAGTTATCAGAGAACCCAGTCTTTTGTTCGAGGTCAAAGCACATTATAAATAAGTATCACTACATTCGAAGCATGGTGCTGGATGGCGCTGTGAAGCTACAATATATCTCCACTAGCAAACAGGTAGCCAATGTATTGACAAAGTCCCTTCCTAAGGGAAAGCATGAGTATTTTCGAGACAACCTTGGGCTTGTGGATATCTCCTCCCAAATTGAGAGGGAGTGAGGATGGACACTTTTATTCTCCATGTGTCATGTATTATGCCTAGGACTAACAGCCGTAAGTCTAGTACATGAACACGGATAGGGAGAATGGTGGATTGGATAAGTATCAGGGACTAACATTCTTGAGATCTATACTGTGACTAGGACCTACATTTCCGCGTGTCAAGTATTGTAACAATGGATTAGGAATTAGTCTTGTGAGGACCTACTTTGGTGAACCTAGGTGGAGTATGTGCCTCGAGAGGCGGTGGTGTCTTATTGAATGCCTCCCGACATTGTGCTCTGATTTAGTGGAGAGATAGAGCTTTCTTGTCAAGGCCTTGGTATTTTGACAATGTTGGTTATGATGATGTTATCATCATTGATGCTTATGAATCCAGATCCTTTCTTATATAAATATTTCAACTTGAGAATATCCTGTTGAGTCATTATGAATACCAACCTAGTTAATAGGGAGTATTGAAGTTGTAAATAGAAATTTATTATTGATGTAAATATCATATTCAATTTATTATATTTTTGTCAAAGCATGTTCTTCATGCTTTGAGAGTCAAAAAGAGTCAAAAGGAATTTATTACAAGTCAAAAGAAAATTTATTTGAGTCATATCCCATTTGGACATTTGTAAGAAAAAGAATTTGAATTTTATCTGTGAGTCATAAGCCCACAAGATGACCAAGTCGACCCTCCTTGGACAAGTCAGCCTAGTGGCACCTATTTGACCCTCCTGGGCAATTATATATAAGAGACAACTTGATCTCTTGGAGAGCTCATTCATCCATCACGTCAACAAGTATCTTCTGCACCTATACAACAAAGAAGGCTAAAGTTAAAGGGGAGAGAAGGCAGTCAAAGAAGAAAGTCAAAGTTTCTACCCTACTGTAGTAGCTCACACGTGTGAAATTTTCTGTGGAACAAGGTTGAAAATCTGAGTTAGTTGCAGGGCTGAAATTTAGTTTTTTACCAGATTTGAAGAAGTTTGACCAACATTGACTTTGACTATTGTAGGGTACTTGGAGGAGGGTTTGACTTGGTATCTTTGTGGCAGTTTGGTCTTGGTCTTGGTCTTGGATATCTCTCATTTTGATCTGATTCTATAAGAGAAGGATTGTTGGGTTTCCCCTTGTGGGTTTTGCCCTGGCCTTTGGCCTAATTTCTGGTGTCCTTTGTCTCATTGTGATCTTTATGTTTTGAACATTTGTATAATTGCTTGATGAAGAAGACATAAGAAGTAATAAGAAGACATCTAACATTCACAAGTAATTATCAAGAAGAGGAATCAAGCATTAATTAAACCAGTGTTGATAATATCGGTATTGGGAAAATATCGACGAGGGTCCAGAAAATATCTTATCGGCAATATCGGCGAAAATATCGGCAAGCATAAAAAATGCATAATATATTCATTTTTTTTCTTCAGATTTTTAAACATATAAAGCAATAACAACATGAAATAAACACATTGGCACATAAATATGAAGAAAACACTGATATATATGATGTCAAATAGAAATGATATATCAAAGGCGATACCAAATCCTGCTGATCCCTGATAATTGCCCATTTAAGGACTCAAATGTGGAGAACCAATACAAAATAACATCACATATATAAAAGTATCTCATCACCATGAGTTACATGTAGCATAACAAATAAAACTAGCAGCTATCTATCTACTGCCCTCTCCCCCTTTTACGGGAAAACATGATGGGCTGTTTGCCAGGCCTACCCCTAGTAGTAGAAGGCCCTGACCCTGCCTATGCACCTAATGTCAAATAATGAGTGCTAGGTATGGAGCTATGCTATCCTATATCTATAGCAGATGGTGTTGATGCTGATGCTCCCGCAGTGTCCTCCTCCTCCTCCTCCTCCTCCTGCTCCTCCTCTAAGTGCTGCTGCTCCTCTGACTCCGAGTCCGCCTCTTGCTGCCCCTGCTCTAATGGATCATCTGCCACTGGCTCTAACCATAAAGGTGACTCCTCCAATATGGGCTTCTCTGACTCCACCCTCCACGGAGACAATACATCAATATTGTCTAAGGAAATGGCATCTGGATCCATTGGTGATTCTATTTGCCTCACTCGAAGTCGGATGTTGTAATGCACATACACCAAATCGTTGAGGCATGCGAACTCCAACCTGTAAGAGTGTCAAAAAAAGTAATGAGTCTTGACTCTTGACTCTTGACACTTGAAGGTCATAAACTAAAAATTAAAAATTACAATAAGTGTAATTGCTCAACTGAAGGCTTGAGTTCAAAGTTATACCTGTTGCGCTTTTTGGCATGTATTTTCTCAAATACACTCCAATTGCGCTCACACCCTGAAGAGCTACATGTTTGACTCAAGATTCATATAGCCAATTTTTGCAAATTTGGTGCCCTTGCACCATAGCTTCGCCACCAAATATCTACAACAAAATAATGAAATAAAAAATTCAAAAATTTAAAAGTTAAAACATAATTAAATTTAAAATTCTAATTTCTAATGAGTGATGACTTGTCACTTACGTGGCATGAAGAGGGTCCTTTCCCTAATGGCATCATCAAAGCCAAATAGGCCAACACAATCCTGATAAGACTGTATCTCGCGATTGATTTTGCTACGAAGCTCAGGATCAGGTACCATCCTCTGAATACAGGAATGGAACCCTTCCATCACCTCGCTATCAAAATCAAAGTTGCATTTGTATGAAAATGCGGGGTTGAAGAAGAGTGCTGCTGCATGAATGGGTCGATGAAGCATCCCTGTCCACCGAATATCGATTACATCCCATAACATCATCTGCCTATCAAGGCCAGCAGAACCGTTGTCTGCATAATAGGAACGAATGACCTCCTTGGCCCTATCCATGCCCTCATACAAATAAGGCATTGCAGGCTTCTCTCCATCCACCAATCTAAGAACCTTTACTATAGGTTCGCTAACTACACATGCTTCTTCTACTCCACGCCAAAATGTCTCAGAGTACACCTTTTTTGCAATGGCTTTCCCATCAGGTCTCTTGTTGTATCTACAATTACGCCAATCATCAGACATAAACATTTGCTTCAACTCGAACTGACATCGAAGCAAAGACTGAAGAGTAATAAAGGTTGTGGCAAAACGTGTGATGGCAGGACGCCACAACTCCTTGTTTCTAGTGAACCTCCTCATAAGGCTAAGAACAAAAGCATGGTTATAAATAAACTTGGGGATGCTCCTAGCCATATCAACTGCCTCCTTAATGAAGGAGAGTTTCCCCATATCCTCAAGCAACAAATCAAGACAATGCGCTGCACATGGAGTCCAGAACAATGTGGGATGCCTCTCCATAAGCATTCTGCTGGCAGACACATAATTAGCTGCATTGTCTGTTATGACTTGCACCACATTCTGCACACCAATCTCCCGAATGAACCCATCTAACAAGTCACATATTGTTTCTGCATCTTTGATATGTTCTGATGCATCCAACGATTTAATAAACATGGTACCTTTAGGACAATGTACCAAGAAATTTAGAAGGGTCCTACCCTTCCTATCTGTCCAACCATTAGACATCATTGTGCATCCAGTGACTTCCCATGTCTTTTTCAACTCCGCCAATCTAGAGTTGATGTCCTGTTTTTCTGCTTGAAGAATTGGCCCCCGCAACTCCTCATATGTGGCACTTTTTTACCCTGGGGCCACAACAGCAATAGCATCACACATTGGCTGCCAAAATGGATTGGTTTTTGTGATGCTGAGAGGTAAGTCGCTCCAAAAAATACACCTCCCCATGACTCTATCTGCTTCTTGCTTCTCCTTCTTTTTAACAAGCGATTTTATGCCATGTTGTGCTCCAGCTCCTGGTCGTGGAACAAAAACTGATGACCTCGCACTCACACTAGCAGTAGCATGTGATGGTGTGCCAGTTGTGGAGCCCCTCCCACTAGGGCCACTAGGCCCACTACCCTCAACACCAAAATTAGGAGAAGATATCCCGAAAGATCTACCTGCACGTTCAGCTTTGTTTCTTTCCACCTCTTCCTTCTTTTTGTCCTTTTCTTCAATTGCCTCAAGAGCTTTTTGTATAAGCTCCGGACTAGAAACTGTACAAACCCCAACATCATGTCCACTGAGTCTAGCAAGATGGTATTTCAGTCGTGTAATCCCACCTGTCATCTTGGTCCCACACAATTTGCATGTAAGATATGCATGATTTGTCCCACCATTAGGGCTTCCATACTCCCAAAATGGGTCCAAGGCTTTTGGCATATTTGTATTTTGTAGTGGGCTAACTCAGAAGGAAACCTAGAGCACCAAAAAAAAATTGGAATTAGTAACTTAATAAGTAATACAAAATTACAAATAAGTTAATAACCACATCATTTTACAAAACAGTTTTAACTTTTTTTGCTACATTATTTGCAAATTTGCAATTTTGCAATGGGCATGAAAAATTTAAAAAAGAGCAGACTTAAAAGTTAGGAGGGCAGTGAGCTTGTATCATGCAATAATTGCCACTTAAACCAAAGATGCCAAGCAATGAAAGAGCCTAACAATGCAAAATTGCAAATGATATGCCAAGGAAATGAGGAAATGAGGTGACTGTTAATTAATAATTAATTATTATACCACTGCTGTAGGTGCATTATTAGACCTCGGTATTCAACGGTTTCAACCTCCTAGCAGTGACCTCTTTTGTATTTGTATTACCTTGACAGTGATATGAACCTGATGATGACTTGTCACTTGACAATGATACAGGCCTGATATAGATGTGACACATCACAGTGAGCTTGACTCTCCTGACAACAATGATCCTCTAGGCTCTAAGTAACTTGATGATGATGTATGGCCATAACAGTGGCATGGAGAGTTTCTTAAGTTAATAGTTCCAATCTGATGTGAAATAGAAATGGATTTTCAATCTGTTTTAGTGAGATGAAAATCAGCGATTTACTTCAATTATTATTCAAAATGCACTTCAGCAAGAAGGTAAAAAAACTGTCATGTGAAGGAATTGTCTAACTGTTCTATTTTTTGGACCTATTTTGGTCATGATTTTACTGATTTTGGTCATATATGGATCAAAAAATTTGAACAGGTAAACTAGTTCATTACTTAATTATCCACTGTCCAGTATTTTCATTCCATTCTAATCTACTGTGAAGCTGTTTCTTTTTCTCTAGGAATAGGATAGCCTTCCCTTCCATCACCAATTGAAGAATCTTAACAGTGGTAATAATTTGAAATTTTGACACTAACAGTGATCTATGATGGCAGCAATGAAAACATAGTGACAAACCTTGATGACTTGTGCAATCTTTTGAAACAGATGTAGCAATTAATGTTTGGAACTTTGGAATATATGTTTGCTCTGAGCAGTGAGAATCACTATGTTTTGCAAAGAGTTTCAATGCATCTCTCTCCTACACAGTGCACACTATGGTGATAAATTTAAAACCTTTGCATTTTGAAATGGAAAACAAAAACCAAGCAAAATGATTGTAGGGAAGAATGAGATGTCTCACTGTTCTTGGCACTTGCAGCTTAGAGAAATCTTCGTTCTTGGTGGCAAATTGGCAATAATGGCTATGGATTCGTTCAAACCCTCCTTGGCAGCAACCACATTCCTTCTCCAGCGCTCAAAAAAACAAAATGACATGAAAAAAACCAAAAATCGAATTTTATAGGCCGCGCGGAAAGATTTCGCTGTCACCGGGCGATATTTTACGTCGTCGCGCGATATTTTCTGAAATATCGGCGATATATCGGAAATCGCGCGATATTTTCAAAACCATAAAATATCGCGATATTTGGTCGGCGATATATCGGCTCGCCGAAAATATCGCGATATTTCCGAATATCACCGATATCTCGGCGATATTATCAACACTGCATTAAACTACACTACACTTGGTTTTTCAACACAATCATTGGGGACAATAACCATAAATGCATCATAGTGGACCATACCTAATTTTAGGGGCACAAGAATACTACACACAAAACTCACCTTCAAATGTTTGATAGGGGTCCAACATCCTAAGTGTATAAATGTAAGGAGGGAACAATCATGGCGGCATCATGATCATCATCAGGGAATAAATGTAAGATGAAGCAATTTCTTGCTCATCAGGTTTGGGACATACAAGAGTTTCTTTCTTTTAATAAAGCATTAAATGCTTGAGGAACTAGGTGATGGCTAATGGGAGGGGGGATCTCATGTTAGGATTTTTCCCACACACTAAATAAATGTCCCAACCATCTTTTGCATTTTACGATTTTCTTTCATTGTCTTTCTTTTAGCTGCATCAACCTCCAAGGCTAAGTTTCCAAGTGCAGACTCAAGGATGTGGATGAAGGGTGCCAATTTTAATGACTAATGACCACTCACCCAAAGAATGGAGATGAATAAAGGGAAAGATGGAAAGTGGTAAGTATGGATTATCTTGGACACACTACTTCAATTAGTGCTTTTCTAGTAGTGCCCTTTCGAAAACCCTAAGGCCCAAAGGAGGTATCATTGGACTAGAGTCAGACTAACCTCCTAGGTGAAGTAAGGGAACAAGAATACAATTGAGATAGGTCATTTATCCAGCTCGCTCCTTAATCCATATCATTGTTGAAACCGAAACAGTCGAGCCAGACTGAGCCAGGGCCTGGTCGGGTCGGCTCGGTGGCCGAATCGGTTCGGTCGGCCGGGTTGTTATCAAGCCAGCTGAGTCTGTCATCGACTCGGTCAACTCGGTAACAACCCGGTCGACTCAGTGGGCACGACTGAAAATCGCTGTTTTGTTGTTGTGGATTTCAGGACCCCAAAGCCCATTCTTTTCTACCTTTGGGTTCTTTGGGGTCCATTTCCCTCTCCCAAACCCTATAAAAGCTACCCAACCCCTCTCATTTCCTCATAGCTATCTCATTGCATTTGAGTGAGAATATGTGAGGAGTTAGTGAAGAGTTGTGGAGTTTGTTTTTGGAGTAGCAGTGAGGAGTCCTGGGCAAGCATTGGTGCAGGAGTGAGGAGCTTCTTAGGCAGCCATTGGAGCAACATTGAGGAGTCGCTTTGTTGGAGCAACTTTGAGGAGGTAGTTTGTGCCTAGAGATATTTTTTTTTCACTTCTAAAATATGTTTTTGCTTATTTATTTTTTGTGCAAATCTGGAAATTGAAAAGAGTGTTTTTTGTAAAAGAAATGAACATTGAAGGAATGCTAATCTTTTTGTTTTCATTTTTAGAAATTTTCCTTTCATTTCCAAGTCAAAAAATGGCTCCTGGAGTGAAAGATGCTGCTTGGGCATATGCTTAAATGGTTGATAATCAAATGCATTGCAAATTTTGCCATAGAAAAATTAAGGAGGGTCCTGGGGGCATTAATAGGCTAAAACAATACTTGGCAAGGATTAGAGGCCAAATTACTCCATGTGAATCACCACAAATTGGGGAGATTAGGAAGGAGTTGTTAAATAGCTTTGAGAAGTTTCAGGAAGAAAAAGTTAGGCAAAAAGAAATAGAGGCTGAAATTGGGAGGAAGAGGAGTATACAAAAAATGATGGCTACCAACCCCCATTTTGATTTTGAGGGTTCTTCTTCTATCCCTTGTACTGATGCGTCCAACCCCTTCCGCTATGTTCCTCCCTCTTTGGAGTCTATTCAAGAAAAGGGTAAGGGTAAAATGAAAAATAAGGGTGATATGAATATCAAAAGTTATTTCACTGTCACACCCTCCTCTCCATCAGATGCACATGGTCCTGAAGCTAGTAGAAATTTGCAGCCCACTTTAGATGACCATTGGAAGAAAGAATTGAGGGAGACTGCTTGTGATTACATATCTAGATGGTGGTATGATGCTGATATCCCCTTCAATGCTTCCCGTTCACCATATTATGAGCCTATGTTTGATGCCATATTTGTTGCTGGAAAGGGCTTCAAAGGCCCTATTATGCATGAGTTAAGGGGGTATCATTTGCAGAAAGAAATTTCCTCCATTAATGAGTATTTGAAAGATTTCAAAAACTCATGGGCAAAAATAGGATGTACCATCATGTTAGATGGATGGACTGATCAAAGGAACCGTACCATCATAAACTTTCTTATCTTTTGCCCACAGGGAACCATGTTTCTAAAATCAGTGGATGCGTCTGATATGGTGAAAGATGGACAATTGTTGTTTTAGCTATTGGATGAGATTGTTGAGGAGGTGGGGGTGGCTAATGTTGTTCAAGTCATCACAGATAATGTCTCTAACTATGTTCATGCTGGTAAACTGTTAGAGGAAAAACACAAAACCATCTTTTGGACCCCATGTGTTGCACATTGCATAGACCTCATGCTTGAGGATATTGGCAAATTAGATTGGGTCAAGTACACTGTAGATCATGCCAAAAGCATAGCAAAATTTAGCTACAACCATTCATGGATTTTGAGCATGATGAGGAGACGCACAGGGGGCAGAGATATTATTAGGCCTGCCATCACTAGATTTGCAACTCATTTTTTGACATTGCAATCTATGCTTTCACAACATAGAAACTTGCAAAAGATGTTTTCCAGTGACGATTGGAATCAAAGCCAGTGGTATCTCAAACAAGAAGGCAAAGAATTGAAAAAGAAATTTAATGAAGAAATATTTTGGAGAAAGGCAGCAAAGATTGTGAAGGTTGCTGAGCCACTGGTTAAGGTGTTGCGGTTGGTTGATGGGGAAGATTGGCTATGGGCTTCATTTATGAGGCTATGGATCAAGCAAAAGAGCAAATAAAGAGGGCATTTAAGGATAGAGTGGCTAAGTATGGGCTCATTTGGGCAATCATTGATGAAATATGGAACAATCAACTCCATCGCCCTATACATGCAACTGGGTATTTTTTGAACCCACGGTATCATTATAAAGCTTTGGAGGCAGGAACTTTGAGTGGGGAGGTTAGAGATGGATTGATTGACTGCATTGATCGCATGATCCCATTGGAGTGTGATCAGCTGGAGATACACCGACAGGTCACAACCTTCAACAAAGCCATAGGTACCTTTGGGAAGAACCTAGCAAAGATTGCAAGGGAAGCAGATGAGCCAAGTAAACAAAAATTTCAATGTTCAAATTCTTAATACTTATTTGAAAGTTGGATATAATTTGTTGAAACTTGAGCTAACTCATTACACTACTATGTTTTTTGCAGCACAATCGTGGGAGGCTTTTGGTAGCCATTGTCCTCAATTGCAGAAGTTTGCATCTCGTATTTTGACTCAAACTTGTAGTGCTACTGGGTGTGAACGCAATTGGTCTGTCTTTGAGAGGATTCACACGAAGAAGAGAAACCGTTTGGATAAAAAATGGTTAAATGATCTAGCCTATGTCCAATACAACCTCTAGCTCAGATGCAACCAATTGTTGAACAAAAGACCTGATTCATATGCCATTGTGTTGGAAGATATTGATCCAAAATCAAATTGGGTAGTGGAGAGTCATCCAACAGAGTTTGATTCTGATGAGGATCTTGATTTGGATTTACAGGTGGAGGCATCACTCGAACATAATGTTCAGTTGAATGCAAATCCACTTGTACCAGCCTCAGGCCCAGCCCCAAGTCCTCTAGTTGCAGGCGCTTCCTCTGCTCAGCCACGACGAAAGCGCATATCTTGTCTATCTCAGCGTGCAGCTGTTGCACAGCCTGCTAGTGCTACCACTACTACAGTTGCAGTTGGAGATGATGTTGAGGAGGAGCCATGGGTTTCCCCGTCTGACTCTGATTCAAAGGTTGAGCCAAATGATGTTGGCTCCTCTAGCAGTAGCCAGTAGTACTGGTAAGTGGTGACTAGTGATGTTTCACAATTTACTTTTGTTGTAGCGGCCATTTAGAGCCTCCTTGGTTATGTGTTTTTGTTTTGATCTCTATATCATGTATGTATTGGACAGTGCAATGGGTGCCATTGATATAATGGATATATTCATGAGCCTACTTTGATCATATGTTGTCTTCTCTCTATATTCTAAAGCTTTGTGTTTGGAAACATGAATGAAAATCTTTAAAATTATGTTTTTTGTTTTAATAGAAAAATAAATATTTAATGCATTTTTTACAACAACCGAGTCATTGAAATCAAACCGGCCGAGTCAATATTGAGTTGGAGCCAACCCTCGACTGTTTCCGAACCGGAGTAAGAGTTTTAAAACATTGATCCATATTAGTATGCCCATAACATCAAGTGAAAGCAAATGATTGCAAAAATGGTTAAAGTACTTGTTGAGAGATGACCCACCTTCCTTCAAGGTGGTATGCCGGATGGGAGAGAAATCTGAATAGAGCAAGAAGTGGAGGATCCTGGCATCATTTTATGTGCTGATCATATAGGGTTGCTGGCTGGCTAACTATCCAAAGAGAAGAACAATTCTCTCCTATGGGTTACCCATTTTTCTGGTGGGTAGTAGGTCACAAAAGCACTTTGCTCACTCAAGCCAAGTGGCTCTCCTATTGAGTGTTTGAGCAGCGGTTTCGTCATCTCTAGTAGAAATTAGGGAATATTTCCTCTCAGTAGGGAGGAATTGATGAGGCTTAGTCTTGTGAATATGTGTTATGTTTGTACTTTAGAAGTTTATCTTTTCGATGTTTGCTGGAGTTTGTCTAGATGAATCACTCACCTATTTTATGGTATTTTATTGGTGATTTTATCAAATTTGATGAATCTCTGATAGTTGGGTACGCCTTTTATATAAACAATACAAATCAGAGCAAAACATATGTACAATTGTGGCAATCCCTTCTCATGAAATTAGGGCATTTCAAGAGCTTCATCAATTTGGTCTTCTACCAAATGGAATCCCAGAACATAGAAACTCACTGTTGCCACCAAAAATTGATGACCAACCAACTAATAATTTGATCATCACTGTAGTTTCTTGAAGATGTTATCATCTGTGAACTGCACCCCTAGATATTGTTGTGCTCCACCTTTTTGTCAAAGATTATTCAACATTTACAACCTCAAGTATGTTAATTCTATGTCGTTCAATTTTGTGTATCCTTTTGGGCCTTTGGGGGCAGAAAATGGTTATTTTGCAGTAGGTTGCTGTCACTAATGAAGATGAGGTTTATGTATAATACCCTCATAACCATCTTTTTTTAATATCCATGTTGGGAAATCTTTGACGTTTAAAATTCTCATCAAAACAATACCTCCAATTGAAAACCTTTTACTTTGTCATTGTTTGAACATTGGATAGTCAGATACAATTTGCTTACTTGTTCATTTGATCAGGCACTTTGGGCTTACAGTTCAAGTTGAGCTAGTTCTTACTTTTGGACCATATATATACTTTTGTTACTTTTAGTCTCATACAAGCTTTGGAATGTTTGTTGTTCCAAGGATCTTATAACATAAAATAATATTTAAGGTAACACGTAGTTCTTTTAGAATTTCTAAACAAGTCATCAATAATATATTCCTTCATTCATTGTAATCTTTGATTTCCCTTCAAGAGCTAGATAACTAATGTGGATAACTGGAAATTAATGGAATGTATGAATAGAAGCTTATCCATGCAAAACCAATTTATTGCACAGAGCTAGTTTGATCTGGCCTTTGGCCATTAAGTCTTCATCAACTTTGTAGCTGTTTCAATTGAAGTGTTTCGTTACATTGGTATCAGAACAACAACAACATCGCTGCCGAATGATTGCCTGTTCTATGGCCACAACTGCTTGTTTGCATGATTCCTAGCTTCCAGTTGACTTGTCTTGCCACAACAACGACTGTCGCAGCCAAAACCGAAGTCGTCCTATCCACCACAACGACCTTCTCTACCACCGCCGCTGGGCCATCACACACAGTTCCTTGTTTGCTCCCACCATCCACCACGCGTTTGGCCCTCATTCCACTAGACCTTTTTGCTGCCATTTTCTCCTATCACTCCGAGCCAGTGTAACAAATCGTAACCTTTGGTTATCTGCACAATCCACCTAGTCTTGCTTGCAGCCGCCTGACGTCCGCCCAAACACACAGCCGCTCCCTGCCGTTGCTAACTGACTCGTGCCCCGTGGTCAAATACCCCAAGGTTGCTCCTCGTTCCCCGACTCCATACATATCTTTTCTATAATTCTTGTTCCTTGACCAACAATCTTTTTCCTCTTTCAACCCAGGATCGACTTGTCCCCTCTGCGCCATCGTGTCTAGGGCCAAATTTGATTTAATTGATGAACAATTAAGTAAAGCTAAGTTATATAGTGTTCATTTTAGGTATGTTCTATGCTTAGAGCAATTTACTTCAATTTTTCATATTAGCCCAATGACAATATTCAGATTAGCAATCACATCAGCATTATAGTAAAGTGCAGATAGAACTCAAACATAAACATCAAAAGACAAGCCAAGACAAGAGGACACAAGATGTGGCACCAGCCATGGACAAACCCCAATGTGGGGAAACCCTTGATCAATTCTTCTTATATTCTTCAATAGTTCAACAGAGAGAGATAGTACAAATACATTTGAAGTCAATACTTGACTTGCCAAAACAGGAGATCAGACATTAGATATCTTCATCATGAAGATGACACAGTGAGGTTGCAGGTCTATTGACTAGGACTGAAAATATGCAGCAGATGATAGGCCTAGAACAGCTCAACTAATTACCCCAAAATACTGAGGCTTTCCTTCACTGAGATTCTCCTTCCTTCGCTGTGTTGACCACTACTGGTCAACTACCCATGCAGTACACCCCCCTTTTCTTTGCAAAAAGGGGCAGCACCTGATCAGCGTTTCCGTGCCATCCTGCAGTCATCAGCAGCTTGATCATTTTGATTGTAAACCCAGTCTGCATGTATGAATTGTAAATAATCTTAGCAGACATGAGTCGTGTATGTGTATTGCCTAGGTGGACCTAACTTTCTAGTGGTAATCTACGTCCCGGAAGGTTTTTTGTCTCACCGATCCATGGATCGGCAGAGTTTTCCTTCAAACCTGACCCCAAAGCCGGGATGGATTTTATCATTCGAATTTTAGGAGAATCCTAGTATGTTAATCTGCTAGATTATAGTTGTGTCGCAGAACTGGGTGAGTTGTGAGGGTCTATGTTAAAGGAGTTTTCTCCCTTAAGATGTAAATTGTAAAAGTCATGATGTAATGTGTCCTGAGGGTTGAAAATGTTTTAAATCCCCTCGTGAGTCCTAAGTCCTAGGTCCTAGGTGATGTTTCCGAAGGCTTAGTTCGATGATCCATTTAAAAAAATGAATAAAAATAATAAAATAAATAAAAATTAAAAAAATGAAATAATAAAAAATTTAAAAATTTAAAAAATTAAATAAATAAAAAATAATAAAATAATAAAATAAATAAAAATTAAAAAATGAAATAATAAAATAAATAATAAAAAATTAGAAAATTTAAAAAATTAAATAAATAAAAAATAATAAAAAATTAAAAAAATTTAAAAATTTAAAAAATTAAATAAAATAATAATATTTTAAGTGAATAAATCAACGGATGAGATCAAGAGATGTCTTGATCCTCATCAAAGGTCGAGATCATTTCTACATGGATCATTCGAACTAGCCGTTGGGATCATTTCCTTTATATAGGGTCTTAGGTGGTCATTTTAGAGGATTCGATCTGTGAGTCTGATACGGAAGAAGCTCTCTTGTAAATCTGTTTCTGGTTAATAAAAGAAGACTTTGGGGTCCATATCTTGCTGGTGTTACTCTCTTAAAATGCTGTGAGATTGTTTCATTTTCTGCATATGTTATTTTCAGCCGTTAATAATAGCTTTTTGTAGAGTATTGTGAGCACAGGTATCTTGTTCACTTGCTGGGGTTTGGGTGCTGTTAGGGTTTCTGAAGTAATGGCAGGTATCTCCATTACTTCCTGAGATCTAGCAGCATTTTTGCCCTCTTTATTGACAATTTTTTTGAGCTGTGCAGAAAACATCATTGAAGGAAATTTTGTGGGCGTTCGGGGAAGTTCTCGGCTGAACCAGCCAACTCCCGCAAGCATTTTGTGTTGAGCCCAGTTGGATTTGATCCTGGGTCTATCATTCGGTTTATTTTTTAAATTTGCATGAGAGATTTTCTGAAGTTCTTCACAGTGAAAATCTGAGAATCTTTATTTCTTTAAAATATTTCTGTGCTTATTGTTGAATCTGGCTATTAAGGGGCCAAATCTGTAAATTAATTAAGCTGTTCTAGGGTTTCAAGTTTTTACTTTATACAGTTTTCATTAGGGTTTTGTTTTCGTGTACAGGGTTTTCATCAAGATCAAGATTTTCAGGAGTTCGCGGCTGCCCAGATCATAGCAATCCTCTATTTAAAATCGTGGGTCTGATCAACATGGTCTTACATGGTTGTTGAAGGCTGCAAAGTGATATTCATCCACCATCGGAAGAGAGAGCAAGTTTTATAGTGTGGGGAAAACAACGCATCTCAGGCAGCCGACTAACAGCCTCAGCATTCTCCAAAACCGTAAAAAAAAAATCCGCCATTATAGACCCTTGAGCTCGAGTTTTGGCGTAATATTTCCGCCGTCACCTGTTACGTGATCGATTTGTGATAACTGTGTTATGCACCCTCGAGATTTCCAATTTATGCGCAGTTAAAGTCGCAGAGTTTTCTCCAATCGCCTCCGTCTGGTGCTCGCACACCTGCAAACTGGTCTCAAGAGTTAAACGTTAAATCCACATGTGTGGGCACTTCGCGTGGGAGTAACAGCTTCAGAAAATCGCCTCAAATCCGTTGACCTGTGGACATAAGCACGCAGCAGTGATCAAAGCCCTGATTCAGCATTTCGATGACCATCATACGTCTGAAATTGAAGTTGCAAAAACGCTGCCGTCCGGTTGAAGCAAAATCTGTGTATCAATGAAACAACGGTGATCTCAAAACCGATTTCAAGTTCTGACAGTCGAAACGTGGTCGGGATCTCCATTTGGTTCGCCATCAGAGTTCTGGAAAGGTTACGCAGGTGATATCTTAAGTCGTTTTCCTACTTTCCTAAAGACATATGCGTGGGTAAGAAAAATCGTTTTGCTGCTACGGGCCAGGTATTTTCTCAGCGGCGTAATTTTCAGTTTTTTTTCTTTAATGGCCAGGCTTTAGTTTCGTTTTAGTCTAGGGTTTAGTCTTAGTTTCGATTTTTACTTTAGATTTTTTATTGTATTTTAAATTTAATGTGAAGAGGGTTAAGCGTAGGTTAGCGTAGTTTTTATTTCATTAGGTTTAGATAAAAAAAAAAAAATAGTTTTGTTTTATATTTAATTAGTTTTTAGATTTAAGTTTGGTTAGATTTTAATTTCTTAATAAATCGTTTTCTTTGGTTTAGATTTAAATTTTATGAAAAATAAAAAATAAAAAGATTTATTTATAATTTTTTAGATTTAGTTTTATTTTTAAAATAGTCTAGTTTTAGATAAATTTTAGATTTCATTTTTTTTTAACTTTTGCTTTATAAAAAAAAAAAAAAAAATTTGAAAAAGTATAAAAAAAAAAAAAAAATTTTGTGGAAAATTTTCTTCGTCAGATCCAGTCATTTTCGGGATTTATCATCTTTCATGCTGAGATCTAAAATTTTCAAGTCGAGATGCGAATATGATATCTGGTTAATAATTCATGATTCTCGTGGTGGTTTAAGGCTTTCATCTTTTCAAAATTTTCAGTTGCTGGATATCGTTTTGGTCATTCTAAGAACATTGTGATTTAGCTGATGATAGATGATTGCTGTTCATGGTCCATATTTTTTATATCATTTAACAAGTAATCGTTTTAACCACAATCTCTTAAGGCACTGGTCTGCTAAATTAATCAAATCCATTAAGTGCTTTTTATATCGTATCTCGTGTCTCCCAACCAACTGGTCGACAGTTGGTCTCATCATCTCACAGGGACTACCCCCCTTAGCCGCGGGAGACAGGCTTAAACGGAGGGATCGGGGATCAGAGTGACAGCCCCCGGTCTGAGCGTTGTCGTGTCAATTCGCGCGACAACACGCTGCTTCACTGATCTTGACAAGGCTGCTCATCTTTCTGAACGCAACACTTAGAGACATTCAACTGTTGGCTATGGCTTGCAGCCTAGCCCAATGGTGGACTATAGCTTTAGTCCCTCCAGAGTCCAAACAATGATCCAAACAACCCTTAAGCAGTAGTCCCTAGCTCCTCCCTATTGCGGATACTTTTGCCCAGCATATCGAGTTCAAGAACAACTTGAACATACCCAAACAATACTGAAATGGCCACGCTGTCACCTACAACAATGTGGCATTATCCATTATGACAACGGCTAGGTGACTGCAGTTAGGTTGCGTGTAAGGCCTCCTTCTGGACTGCAACTAAGCCTTCTTATGACAGCTGTTAGGACTGCCTTTGACCATCCTCCTGTAGCTGCGTATTAGGGTCTAGATGCTGCGGAATAGGATCACTCTCTAGCTGTGAATTAGGGCTCAATAGTCTACGGATTTAGGCCACCTTAGGACAGTGTATAAGGGCCTCTTTGAACAGTGAATAAGGGTCACCCTTAACTGCGGATTGAAGCCTCTAAAGACAGTGGATCAAGGTCTCCTTTATGCTGTGTTTGAGGGTCTCTTGTGACAGCGAGTTAAGGTCCCTTCATGACCTGTAGCTAGGGCATTTAGGACAGCGTATGAGGGCTTATCCTTCAGCTGTGTATAGGCCTCCTTTACTGCGGCTAGGTCTCCCTCTAGGACAAAGAATTAGGGCCTCCTTTGATCTGCATTGAAGCTTCCTTAGATAGCATATCGGAAACCTTTTCTTAACAGTGTTTAGGGCTTACACTTCATTGCTAATTAGGCCTCCTCCTTGACTGCGGCTAGGGCACGATTAACTGTGGCTAGGGCACCTCCAAGACTGCAACTGTGTCTCCTCCTTTAGGACTGCGTGTAGGGTTATCCTTTAGACCTCAACTTCCACTAAAACCCAAACGAGTGGAGAGTAAGATCACAAGAGATGTGTGACAAAATGACTTCAATGCCTCTTCTATTTATAATAAAACGTTGAGGATGGGTTGGAGTAATTTGGTTGCTGGCCGACCTTGACGAATTGTCACATAACACAAATAAATTCATATCTCTATGAATACATGTTGGAATTGGATGATCTTTAGATCAATCCTACACCTCTCGACGAGAGGAATCCAAGAACAATATCAGCTGCCATAAATAAGTAGACCCACATGGAGTTTGGCCCTAGTTGCCAATTTTAACATAGAGTTATATAAAATAATATTAATATTATATATAAATAAAAACTTATTATTACTATATATATAAATAAGTCACAAGAAGGAAAAAAAAACATCTAATAAAGTCATGGTTATATATATGTAAGGGAGTTAAAAGAAGTTAAAGAGTTTAGAAAAAAAGAAGTCAAGAAAAAGCAAAAAGATGCATGCCACAAAGGACTGTGGATTCTTTTCAAAATGTCCTTTTTGTTTAGAAGGATATCCTAATTGTCTAGAGTCACTTAGAAATCAAAATGTCATATGCACAAAATGTTACAGAACTTTTGCTTTAGTCGAATATTTAAGTGATGCACAAAAACAATCGTTAGCAAATGGTACATAACAATTAATGACAACATGCAGATTTTAATAAGGAAATGAAGAAAACGGAATCCAAATTGCAAGTTCAACGCCCATCATCACTCCTACAAAACAATGTAATTCAGTGTACCGAGAACAGATGGAAGATCAAGAGAAAGACAAAATAGCCAACTTCGGCAAAATGAGAAAGTGTTACAACAAGAATATAAGGATCTTGCAGATATGCATGATAAGGAAGTAATGGAAAAGGATGAAGAAATTTCTCGCCTCAAGAACCACGTTGAAAAATTACTTGCACAAGTGAAGAAGACTAAAGTCACAAAGAAGAAACTCAAAAAACACCTATCATAACAAAAAGAAGAAAACTTATGTTTAAAGAACCTTAATAAAAATTTATTAGAACAAATCAAAAGTTTAAAACATGAAGAGAAGGATACTAAGAATAAAGTCAACAATTCAGAAAGTGAAGAACTTTTACGTCTAAGGAATCATAATCAAAACCTCCTTTCTCAAATAAAGAAGCTTAAAAGTGACAAGAAGTCGCTAAAAGGCAAATTAGAACAATTTACTCAAGAAGAAGTGTCGATGTCTCTAGTCGTAATAGTCCAAGTTGAAGTTAAAGGATCACAACTCAAGAAGAGGATAAATGAGTCGAAGTGAAGACATACTCAGTTGCAGTTCAAAAGATAGAAATTCCAAGTGATGATTTAGTAGACAACTTAACAATATTAGTGCTTGAAGAAAATCAAGAAATTGCCACACAAATGATAACGAAAAGTCAAACTAGAAGAACTCCTTATTGACATCCAAATCACAAAAACAAACATCTCAATCAGCCTGCGTATCTGTATCACTTAGAACATAAACAACAAACTTATGTTCCAAGGAATACTGAAGTTTATGCAATCCATTCCTATGATAACAATTCATCACAAGTTTCCAGTAACCACAAGATTCCACAAAAGATCAATTTAGGATGGTCAGATCCCTTCTCCGTGCAACAATTTTGTATATCACTTGAAGGATCTTATCATCTTGTATCAACGAAGATGACAGATCGAAGAATTCCAAAAGATGCAAATAGATTACAAAGACAAAGAACAGATGATACATCTAATCAACAATAAGCTTTGAGGACAAAACTTTTTGAAGAGGAAGGCAATGTTATGAAAAAAATATATATAAATAATATTTGTAATAATGGTTAATTAATTAGTGATTAATATAGAAGAGTCATGTCTCTAAGGACATGACCAATCATGAAAGGGTACCTGCCTAGGTATATATACAGGACCCTCAGTTGTAATCACATCATCTCACTGATATTCAAATATTATATATAAATTACTTGTCCTACAATGTATGTGTTTGTCTTTGAAGTATTCTGAATATTATAGAGTACGAACTTTGTTTGTTACATTGTTGGCCATAGAAAGTTCCTTTTGGTTATTTTAATAAAAGCAGTGGCTTGTATCTTATGCTTATTGACAAAGCTATATTCTTGGTTAATTGTTTGAATTAGGTATATAAATTTCTTGCTTGGTCTTACTTTGGCAATTTCTATGTATTTGCAGAAAACAATATATGGTTTAAGCCAGAGTGCACGGGAAATGAAAATGATGGACAGGTGGGTCCATGTCCACGCGCTTTCCATGTTGCGGTTGCTATAGACTGTCACATGTTTATTTTCAGTGGACGTTTTGGCCGCAAACGGTTTGTTTGCCTTTTCCTTTTCTACAATCCTAGCCTTGCTTTTTTCCCTTATGTTTTGTATCAGAATTTAGGTCTTTGCCACTTAAGATATCCATAAGCAGTCTACTAAAGATGTGATTGTGTTTACTTTCTTTTAACAAAAGATATATTTCATGCCTCTCCATGTCAGGCTGGGAGACTTTTGGATGCTGGATACTGGTGAGATTCAAGAATTTTATTTACTCTGGCAATAGAGGTTTTATATTCACTTTTTCTTTTATTATGTATGAAGGGGCATTGCATTGTTTTTTGTCTTTTTGGAAGTTATAATAATCCTTGAGAACACTTTTCTGACTAATGAACAGAATGTGTTAAGAGATTAACTTCTAGGTTGAGGAAAATTTGAAAATAGCACAACTTACTTCATCCATTTGTGTAGACATAATTTGTGACTAATGAACAGAATGTGTTAAGAGATTAACTTCTAGGTTAAGGAAAATTTGAAAATTTTACAACTCACTTCATCCATTTGTGTATACATAATGGCTGTTAAATATACTATTCCTTCATATGGTGTTGAAATGTGTGGATTAACTCCTGTGCCTTTGGTATCTTGGTCTGTCAAATAATTTGTTGCATATGCTCTGATTGATATTTTGCTACGTGTTGGACTTAGAAAGCAGACATTTGCAGTTGATGTGACATAATCCTCTGTTATTTCTAGATATCTGGCAGTGGACAGAATTATCAGGCTATGGGGATTTACCACCACCTCGTGACTTTGCTGCTGGTGCAGCTGTGGGTAACCGAAAGATTGTTATGTGGGTAACCATAATGTTTGTCATGTAGAATACTATGAGTAATTCATTTTACAACCTTAAGTTGTCATTGTGATTGAATATTGATTGCAATGTAGGCACGGAGGATGGGATGGCACGAAATGGCTTTCTGATGTTTATATTTTGGATACAAGTAAGTCTCCTTTTCTATGCCCATGAAATTCTCAGTTGTGCATTATAAAATCCTTACATGTTTTGTTTCCCTCTGTTGTATTCAATGGCACATCAAGGAAAGATAGTGGCCTTGGAGTGTTTCATAGTACATACATAGTACATACTACTCTTTACCTAACTGCGCTTGTTTGACAGATCTTTTTTGGATTGAACTAACTGGTTGGTAAAATTTATGGGCCAGCAGTGTCACTTGAATGGACACAGTTGCCTATTACAGGGTCATCACCACCACCTCGTTGTGGCCATACAGCTACTATGGTTGAGAAGCGCCTTCTCATCTTTGGTGGTAGAGGTGAGCAATGATGCCAATTTATAGCTCTTGTAAAAGGAAGTTGTGTGAATCATTATCATGGCTGAATTGCTAATGCATCTCCTCGAAGCATTTGAAGTAAATTCGTTATATCAAATGGTTCTTTAATACTTAAACATATTTAAATATGCAAGACAGCTGTTGCATTTTTTAGAGTCAATTTTCTGTGGCATACATGGATAGTTAAAACTTTCAAAATTGCTACCATTAGTGGATATAAATGGATAGCATGATTTCTTTAAATTGCCAACGTAGCAAAAGTTGGGAATGTAAGACTAGTACAAACTGCAGCTTTACACTTTGTGGGCATTTGTATATTTTAGTCATTTAGATTGGTTCAAGAAAAACTAGGAAACCATCTAGTATTGACCTATTATATTGGGTGAAAATTTGGATATTCACAAATATTTGAATATACTACTAAGAATGAGAAGTCATTTGCTTCCTTCATGGAGTATGAATTAGTTCCTAATATCCTACTGTATTATTTTTATGTTTCATTGTGACATAGTATAAATGAATTAGCAGGTCATTTTTGTGAGAATTTCCTGGAATTTAATTATAGTTTCCTTTTATTTGAGCTTAGTTCTGTCAAACAGAGCCTCTTTATAGTTCACTACTTTACACACGTAATGTCACTTTGCCCTTTTTTCCTTTTATTAGAGCCTGCTTGTGAGAATATGAAAATGGGTCATCTTTATGAAAAGGGCTTCAACATACCACTAGACCACAGCCCAATAGACTGTATTTCTTGTGGAAATTGCTTCATATATTATTTTAGAGAACCAATAAGTAAGGGTTCAAAAGGGTTATGTCATGCAAACAACACTATGAAAGTCCTAGTCCACAAAAGGTCAGCGATTATATGAGACTGAGCCCGCATAGGCAGGGACTGAATTTCATGTTGGTGTATTTGCAGGAGTAGAAACAATTCTTTCTTGAATCTCTGCAAATCCCCAAGGGAAGGAATGGGGAACCTCATTGAATGTAATATTACAGCAGTGTTTTCACATGAAGCTAATTGCAATCAAATGAACTGAAAACCAAATTAATTTGCAGCTGTCCCAGACCATCTATATGTCCCTTAGGAGAGCCACTTTACATGAGAACAGAGTACAAACAGAGAATACTCTTCACCCTAAACCAAGCCCAAAAGATCTGGGCAGGCTGATGTTTCCAAAATATATGTTTAACTGTCTCCTCCTTACTGCAAAATACACAGCTGTAGTTAGTAATGACAACCTTGTGCAATGTGCTCTTGACAGCCAATCCTTGATGAATCTGTTGAAATGTGTAGCTTGGGAGGTATTCCCATAATCCCTGGGGTACTGGGTTTGTGAGGAGTTGACCCACAAAAGTGGTTTGTGGGCAATGTACCCAAAGTTGTGGGCGCAAGACCAAGAGGAGAAATTAATAGTTTATTCATTGAATGCATGAGAGGCACCCTTGAAGGGCTAAGGGGCACCTAATGTTGAAGTTTCTAAGTTTACTTAGTTAGAAACCCTCCATGCACTTTATCTGATTTATTCCTACCTACTTGTTCTGTTACTTAACAAGTTATTTACAATGTAAATACTGAAAATAAACACCAGTGCATGCTCAACATATTACAGATCAACAACTGAAAGAAATAGAAACAATCACACCAAATGACACCGTTATTTTTGGACCAATGTCACCGGAAAAACCCAATGTGGGAAAACCGATGTAGCTATCTGAGGGTTTTTTTATTAAGCAATATCAAAGTACAATCTGGGTGCCGAAATTGGGCTACCCAATAGAGAATTTCCTTGGCAGTAATACCTCTTAGTTTCTGACAAATTTCCCGGTTGAAACCGCGGATAGTCCTTCCGGCAGCTCCTCAGCACCAATCTGCCCCAGAAACCCCAGGGTCAACCTTTTCTAGACTATGTGAGCTCCTCTCTGCCCAGCGCTGGCCTTGCGTCATCCCGGATGGGTCTGCGTCAGCTTTAGGAGGCCCTGCATTAGCCTTCTGGCCCTCTGCGTCAGCAACGCTGGCCTCTCTGAGGCTCTGCGCAACTCCTGACTACCTCTGCATGGCCCTGTGTGAGCTCTGTTTGCTACTGCGTCATTTTCCCCGGCTATTGCGCTGCTCTCCCGACATTATCTCTGCCTCTCTGTCTCTCTGTACTCAATGCCCCTTAGCTGCAACCCCCGATCACTAATTCTATCTCTCTTAGCAAACCCCTTTCTAGAGAATAGAATGACTGATACTTCGGTGTGTTCTCCAAGTGACCCTCAAGCCTCCTCTTATACTTTTCTCGTTGACATATCAACGATCGAGATTAAGTCCCTAATCAATGGCTAAGATTAGATCTGGCTTGATCCATGTCTTTTTGACCATTCTAACACAATTTCATATTTTTTTTTTTTTTTTTTTCTATGTTAAGACTAACCTAAGTACCCACGGGGGATTTGAACCGGTGACCTATCGCAAGGAGTGTCTTAACAAGGCACCCATTCACCGTCAATCCAAAGCCCCGTGGGCCTAACACAATTTCATATTAATTCACATTAATATTTTAATTTCCCTAAGTTTAGACTTAGGGACTCCATTAAAAATATTAATTATTTTAATATCTCCTGAATTATTTAGAATCTGCCCAAACCCTTTCTGGGTATTGGAGATCTCATGTTCCCCAACCTCTCCACCAAATTCGTGGCTAGAGCACATCCGATGCTACCCCAAATCAGCACTCCCTCTTAGCGAGGAGTGTGCTCTAGTAATACTCCTCACTGAGTATCACCTTGATCATTCGACATCGGTCCCTGTGTTGATGCTAGGCCCGCTGCCCATCATCCTCTACATTGCTGCATCCTGTACTGCTACCCATGGCTCTTCCACTGCCACTGCTGCATCTGTACAACAACTCCCTCTGCATCCGTGTTGCTGCTGGTCCTTTCTTCCAACATTGCATCGGCACTGCAACTCCTCTCATCATGCTGCCCACTGTTGCACTACAACTCAGTTACTGAGAAGTAAGTAACTGATCTCCCAACTCTGACCTCTCTGTTGGGCTAGAGACACTCGTTGATGTTGAAGCTCCCTCTACTGCTGACAAGTGCTCCCTCTTTGATCTCTGCGCTGCTGCAACAACTCCCTACATCTCGCACCATTGCACACGTTTCTGTGCCATCCTGCACTGGTGCAACACTCCCGTGCCTCTCACACTGCTGCAACCTGTTAGCCTCTCGGGACTCCTGCACTGTAGCTCTCTCTGCCGCTTCATCCGTATCCATCTCTACCCACATCAGCCAGTCTTGCTACTCCTCTTTGGGGCTCCCGTAGCAATGTCTAATCCAAGAGGCTGGGTACCTCGAGGATCCTGCTCCTCATCGCTTGTAGTCCTCCTGACTACAGCTCGATGTCTCCCCACTTCCGCTCAAGTGGTGCCTGTGCACTGATGGTACTGTCATCGTTTGTCAACACCTCCTTCTCTGCCCTTGCTGGCGCTACCTTAGTCTCAGAAGACTCTCCCCTACTCTTCTTCCTTGGACACTAGGTCGCATAATGACCCAGCTCCCCACAGTGGAATCACTTGATCTTGGAGAGATCCTTCTTCTTTCGCTTTTCCTACTTTCCCTCAGATGCTAGGGCAACATCGTCCTCCTCCTGCTTGACTTTGATCCCTTTGCTGCTGCTACCTGTATTCGACTGCCATCTGATCTCTTCCTGGTGAAGAGTCGCCCACATCTCATCCCAAGGTGGGAGTGTCCCTCTTCCCAGTATACTCTGGACAAATACCTCCCAGTCTTCTGAGACAACTTTCAGGGCTGTCCTCACCATCAACTCCTGATACGACGTGGCTTCTATAGCAGTAAACTGATCTCGGATCTCATTCAGTCCTTTGAGGAAGGTGTCAATCGGTTCTCCCTTCTTCTGATTCTCAAGTAACATTCTTCTCTGCACAGAAGTATGCTGGTACAATTTCTTGAGGGCCTTCCACATCTCATATGTCGTTTCCTTCTCGGCAACGTGTGGTACTACATGGTCCTTGACCTCGTCAAGGATGATGCTCTTGGCCCTTGCCATTGCCTCCTCGTACTTGTCGTTATCATTGGGGTTGACTGGGATAGATATAACCTTCAAGGCGATGTTCTTGACACGATTTCTGTCAAGTACGGATAAGATTCTGGCCTTCCAGATTGCGAAGTTCGACGCTCCGTCTAGTCTATCCTGGTCTCTTACTCCGTGTAGTGCCATGATGCTCTTCTACTTCCCTCCTTGAAGTTCTCTGTTCGACTCCTCCGAGTCTCTACTTCCCGTTTGGAAATTCTCTTCTGGACTCCCTCGGAGTCCCGATTTCCCTCCTGGAAATCCTTTTGCCGCTGTTGAGATGCCCCCTACTCTGATTGTCTTGTGCAACTGCACCACTGATCTGGGTTCCTCTGTGACCTGCAATCATGCTCTGATACCATGTTGAAGTTTCTAAGTTTACTTAGTTAGAAACCCTCCATGCACTTTATCTGATTTATTCCTACCTAGTTGTTCCGTTACTTAACAAGTTATTTACAATGTAAATACTGAAAATAAACACCACCGCATGCTCAACATTTTACAGATCAACAACTGAAAGAAACAGAAACAATCACACCAAATGACACCGTTATTTTTGGACCAATGTCCGTGGGAAAACTCAATGTGGGAAAATCGGTGCAGTATCTGAGGGTTTTCTTATTAAGCAATATCAGAGTACAATCTGGGTGTCGAAACTGGCCTACCCAACAGAGAATTTCCTTGGTAGTAATACCTCTAAGTTTCTGACAAATTTCCCCGCTGAAACCCCGTATAATCCTTTCGGCCACTCCTCAGCACCAATCTGCTCCAGAAACCCCAACGTCAGCCTTTTCTGGACTGTGTCAGCCCCTCTCTGCCGAGCGTTGGCCTTGCGTCACCCCAGATGGGTTTGCGTCAGCCTTAGGAGGCCCTGCGTTAGCCTTCTGGCCCTCTTTGTCAGCAACGTTGGCCTCTTTGAGGCTCTGCGCAGCTCCCGGCTACCTCAACCTGGCCCTGCGTGAGCTTTGGCTGCTACTGCATCACTCTCCTCGGCTACTACGCTGCTCTTCCGACACTATCTCTGCCTCTCTGTCTCTGTGCTCAATGCCCCTCAGCTGCAACTCCCGATCACTAATTCTATCTCTCTTAGCAAATCCCGCTCTAGAGAATAGAATGACTGATCACTCTGGTGTGTTCTTCAAGTGACCTTCAAGCCTCCTCTTATACTTTTCTCATTGACATATCAACGGCCGAGATTAGGTCCCTAATCAATGGCTAAGATTAGATCTGGCTTGATCCATTTCTTTTGGACCTTTCTAACACAATTTCATATTAATTCACATTAATATTTTAATTTCCCTAAGTCTAGACTTAGGGACTCTATTAAAAATATTAATTATTTTAATATCTCATGAACTATTTAGAATCTGCCCAAACCCTTTTTGGGTATTCGAGATCTCATGTGCCCCAACCTTCCACCAAATTTCGTGGCTAGAGCACATCCAATGCTACTACCCCAAATCAACACCTGAGTCTTCGATGGGGTGGTGAAAGCTGAATGAAATGGAATTTATTTCTAATAATAATGGCTTTTTGTGGTTTGGTTCAAGTCAGCTTGATCCATGAGATATGACCCTTGGTGGAGGATGATACCACCTGAGATCACTGTAAGTATAAGAGGATTCAAATTCATTTGTCACACACCACAAGTGCATTCATCAAAGAGAAGATAAATCTGAGATAATCACAGACCTAGAGGATCTGACCTAGAGAGGAGGATGAGTTTTGTCTTGTTTCTATGTTCTGGTACAGGTCAAAGGTTAGGAGCTGCTGGATGTGACTTTGGACGAAGTTCTGGGCATATGTTTAAGGGCAGATCTCTGTGACAGGCCGAGTTTGAATCCTGTTCCTTAGTTGAGGGCTGAGACCCCTGTAAGTAGGGCCATGAGGTCTAGACTCTAAATAGTACTGAAGTGAGGGACTCATGTCTTTAAGGAACAATGCATAGGTTTAAGGGCCTAGAAGGGAGGCTTGTGCAGGGTTTTGAGGATTGTTGTGGGCCAAAGTTAGGGCATCCCTGAGGCTGTTACAGGAGCTCTAAAGAGGGCTGAAAACCTCAGTATTTTCTGTGCACAGTACCGAGATTTTCAGGACTGTGTGGAGGGCCTTGAAAAGGTTGTGGTTGGGTCTTCTATGGTGATGATTGCAGAAGTGGTTGCCTAGAAGAAGTCTGTCCTATGTGGAGGTTTGGACAGCATTGTTGTGTGCTTGTGTAAAGTGAATTGGAGGAAACAAAATCACTATGTGTTGCTGAAGTTGACAGTGATTTTGTGTGTGAATATTCACTGTGTTGTAGCAGACTTTGAAAAGCCGTAACTACAGTGATTACAGGTGGTTAATCACTGTTGTGTGGACTGATTTGTGTAAGCCCTAAGTACATTCCCTTCGTGGAGCAGGTGGACAGTTAGTGGGCAGTTTGATTGAGTGTAAGTTCAGACCAAGATTACTTGGGAGCAGGAGCGGGAGCGACATTCTCAGAAGCTCCCGGTTTGGGAGCGATTTCAGGAGCGTTTTTTATATAATATACATTTTTTTATATTTTGATGCATATATGTCCACAAAAGCATGTAGAATGATGAACTAGATATAAAAAACATAGATTGAACCACATAACAACGATCATCTAGAAGTTATAATCTTAATCAGCCATGTCCACAAGTTAGTAACATAGTAACATACAACATATTGAGTCTCATGATTCATCAATCTTAAAATTTCAAGTTTTCAAAATTCAATATATAACATTTATCATCATTGATCACCAAAGTTGAACTTGTAAGCTAAGTGTAACCATTACAACAAATAATATCTAACATGAAATGAAATGTTATAAAATGAAAATGAAATGAAACAACTTTCAACTTTCACAAAGCATCATATTCATAATTCATTACTAATGAGCTATAATTGCCAACTTCAAACTTAAATTGTCATATATTGTTTAAAAAAAATATCATAATAAATATGAAAGAGTCAATAGTTATAAAAACTACTAGAAACTAGAGAAGGCAAGTAAATCTATTATCTACTGCTAATGCTTGGGCCTCTTGCCGCCATGAGAAATGTTTAATTCTCTAGTCTTGTTGGAAAATCAGGATCTTTGTCATTAATATCACCCTCTAAGCATTAATATCCAGAGGTATCTTTGTCATTACCTCTGGATCTGTATAGGGATCTTTGTCATTAATATCACCCTCTAAGCATTAACATAAGATAGAAAAAGTATAGCATGTCAGTCAAGATTTTGTTTGAGTGATGCGTACATTTTTAGGAGGGTCATGATAGAGGAGTTCGACAACCAATGTCACTAACATCAAGGTACATAGAGGGATTGGTGCTCTTGATTAAATACAAGTTCCATATCCTAATACATGACAAAATCCAATGGAAACATTGCAATCCCCCCAATCCTGAAATCCTAAAAAACTGATAAGTCTGCTGGATTTTGAATGAAATCCAAAATTCTACTTTCTCCATATGAAATCCAATGAAGTCGGAACCACTCTCAAACATCTTGAGTCATTTCATGGTAATGTTAAAAATTTAAGTAAACTCATAGTTGCGGGGGAGCGCCTCCTCCCCCCCCTCGATCCCGCTCCCAATCTGCGCTCCGGGCGGGAGCGACTCGGGAGCGGGTCGGGAGCGCGCTCCCTAAAAACAAATCGCTCCCTGCCTTTTTGGGAGCATTTTCGGGAGCGTTTTGCCTTTTTTTCAATTTTTTTTTTGCAATGATGTTCCAAATGCAATTTTTTTTCAAAGAAACAAATAAGTTTTTAGTGGGGCAGCTTAATGATCAAGTCTGTGGCCCTAGTATTGATATGCGATTCATGGTAATGTTTAAGTGACAGTCTCTTTAATCTTCATTTTCATCCTTTTACTTAAATTTTTAACATTACCATGAAATGACTCAGGATGTTTGAGAGTGGTTCCGACCTCATTAGATTTCATATGCAAAAAGTAGAATTTTAGATTTCATTCAAAATCCAACAGACTTATCAGTTTTTCAGGATTTCAGGATTGCATTTTTTCCATTGAATTTTGTCATGTGTTAAGGTATGGAACTCGTATTTAATCAAGAACACCAATCCCTCTATGTACCTTGATGTTAGTGACATTGGTTGTCGAACTCCTCTATCATGACCCTCCTAAAAATGTACGCATCACTCAAACAAAATGTTGGCTTGACATGCTATGCTTTTTCTATCTTATGTTAATGCTTAGAGGGTGGTATTAATGACAAAGATCCCTACACAGATACAAAGGTAATGACAAAGATACCTCTGGATATTAATGCTTAGAGGGTGATATTAATGATAAAGATCCTGATTTTCCAACAAGACTAAAAAATTAAACATTTCTCGTTGTGGCAAGAGGCCTAAGCATAAGCAATAGATAATAGATTTACTTGTCTTTTCTAGTTTCTAGTAGTTTTTATAACTATTGACTCTTTCATATTTATTATGATATTTTTTTAAACATTATATGACAATTTAAGTTTGAAGTTGGCAATTATAACTCAGTAGTAATGAATTATGAATATGATGGTTTATGAAAGTTGAAAGTTGTTTCATTTCATTTTATAACATTTCATTTCATGTTAGATATTATTTGTTGTAATGGTTACACTTAGCTTACAAGTACAACTTTGGTGATCAATGATGATAAATGTTATATATTGAATTTTGAAAGCTTGAAACTTTAAGATTGATGAATCATGACTCAATATGTTGTCTGTTACTAACTTGTGGACATGGTTGATAAAGATTATAACTTCTAGATGATTGTTGTTATATGGTTCAATCTATGTTTTTTTATATCTAATTCATCATTCTACATGTTTTTGTTGACATATATGTATCAAAATATAGAAATATAAAAAAATATATATATTATATAAAAAACGCTCCGGGATTCGCTCCCAAACCGGGAGCTTCTGAACATGTTGCTCCTGCACCCGTTTTTGCTCCCGCTCCCCGCTTTCGTTCCCGCTCCCAAGTAACACTGAGTAAACTTAACATTACGATGAATCACATGTCAATACTAGGGCCATAGGCTTGATCATTAGGCTGCCCCACTCAAAACTTATTTGTTTCTTTGAAAAGATATTGCATTTGGAATATTACTGCAAATTTTGTTTTGCAAAAAAGACTAAATGCTCTTGAAAAACCAAGGAGCGTTTTTTTTGCTGGGAGCACGCTCCCGAAATCGCTCTCGAAGACTTGGTCATTAGGCTGCCCCACTCAAAACTTATTTGTTTCTTTGAAAAAATATTGCATTTGGAATATTACTGCAAATTTTGTTTTGCAAAAAAGACTAAACGCTCCTGAAAAACCAAGGAGCGTTTTTTTTGCTGGGAGCACGCTCCGGAAATCGCTCCCTCTTTGGGAGCGCACTCCCGACTAGCTCCCCCACAACCTTGGTTTAGACTTTGGAGCAACAATTCCTTTGATAGAGGCAGATTGGTCAGTTGAAGATGCAAGCAATTCTGAAGTAGCAGAACTACTTGTGAGCAGCAGTAGAAGTGGCAAAGGACCTGCCAGGTGTTCAAGGTACGTGGACTGAAAGGGGTGGTGTGAACGTTCTTTTGGCAAGTAAGTCAAGTGTGTCTTGTTCAAGGGTATATCGAGTGTCATAAGTTGTTGAAATCAAGTCCTAGTTGTTCTTGTATCAGGGCTAATTGTAAGGGCTGTGATCGCTGGTATGGGAGCCCTATGTTTGAATTTTGTTGTATTAAAGTTGTAATCAATGTTGCGAACATCGACATTGGGATAAAATCAGCAAGGTTTTGGAAAACCAAAAAATCGTAAAAATAGAGAAAATATTGGTAAAAATTGGCAAACATCGGCAAAATCAAGGTACCATCAAAATATCGGTAAAAATTGGCAAACATCAACTAAGCCAAAAAATCGTGATTTCGAGATAAAATCGGGATGTTATTGAGATGTTCGCAACATTGGTTGTAATATATTAAGTTTTGGGTTGTGTAAATTTTTTGTCTACTACATTGATTTGACTGCTGTACATTTTACGCTGTGCAAAGTGCTTGTGTTGTGGCATTTCAGTGTGTTTGTGATCATGTTTTAGACATAGACCTGATGCTGAAGTGCCGAGGAAAAATCAGAAGAAGCAATAACCATCTCCAAATTTGACGATTAAAGGAGGCATGAGCCCTCCAAATGGATTGACTCCTCAGTGAACACTCCACTAGACCCCCAACACTCCTCCATTTATTTCATTAGAGACTTGTATTAGAGGAATGCCCCAACAATTCATAAATAATTTGTCTCACATATATAAATAGGCTTCCCACTTTGCCATTCCAATCCTTCCATACAATTATGTTCCCATGCATGTGCATTTTATATAAACAACTTTCTGGAATCATATGAGAAAGCCCATCTAGAACAACCTTGTCTGCATCAGAAAGCTTTTGAGCATGGTTAAGAGTTCTCCACACGTGCCATCGCTTATCGTGTTCTGATTATGTATGTTCTTCCAAAAAAACAATAATTTCTGAGCCAACCTGCATAAGTTTCAGAAAATCCAATCTGAGCCCCTGATAATTAGAAAGTTCTAATTGCTCAAGATGCTAGATCCCAAGCATCTTGGGGACTCTCACACTACCAACAAAGAAACCCATACTGTCTACCAAGCTGCCCACACTGTCTTAAGCGAACTGAACTTTGTATCTTTGCACTACCAAAAATGTGGCAGAGCTGAAAAGGGCATTTAATCCTTCCAGTATGCTGGGGCGGCTGAATTTGGTGATGCACACATGCAAGTGGGTGGTACAAGAAATGGTTTCTTTCTTATTATTACTCATTCTTTGTCATGCTATTGGCCATTGTCATTATGTTCCTATTAAATTCTCTCTATTTTTTGATTTTGTTAACATTTAAGAAAGCAAAGACCTTGTAAAGTATCAGACCATGGTGAGTAGATTCTTCACTTTAGAGTCTAACCTAACACTATAGATCACTAAAACTGAAATGTAATGTTGAATCATAGCCTATCTAGTTCCCATAGGCTATTGACAAGGACAATAAAGGGGTCACCATAATAACATAAATAATAATTAATAAAATGGGTCACCATAATAAGATAAATAAGGGTACCGAGTTTATCCCTTTCCGATGATATTGAATTCCATTGTCTACAGGAATTAGAATCTCTGTGGCATTTGATGGTCCAGCCGAGTCGTGAGAGTTGAGCTTCTACTATAGTTCAGTCACCACTCCATGCAAGGAATTGACTGATGTGAATGTCCATTGCTTGAAATTGAATTCACAAGGATCGAAGCCATCGACCTGCTGTAATTGAGTTTCAGAGTATCTATGAGGCCAGGTCGCATTCATTCGCAGCAGACTTATTAGGGTCGAATTCACTCTATATACAGTCATTATTTCGAGAAGTTATAAAAAGAGGTCGACTTATCATATCGCTGGGCCGAGTTGACTTTCCACCTGAGAGGGTCAAATCAATTGTGGTGAGCGTAAATTATTATCCACTCTGCCTGGTCATCAGTCTTGTGGCTGATCCGCAGGACTAATCAGAAGTGCAACTGATCTAGAGTAGTGTTGGGACCAGATTATTAAGGACGCATTATCCTCAGGAGAAAGATCGCGCTGACATTCGTGGAAAGTAATTTACCAAATTCCATCTGAGCAATTTTATGTAAAATTCCTCCAAAGAATTCCTAAAAAAAATATTGATTTTTGAGTAGCTTGGAAGGTACTACAAGCCCTAGGGTTTGGGGTTTGGAGGGTGAAGCGCCACAAGAGTCACTTGTGGGCTTGGAACCCAAGGTTGGGGTTTTTCAACCATCGATTTTTGGGCCAAAACCACGATGCATTTTCTGCATGTGATTGATGGAGATGATGGAGGATGATGAGAATCCAACGCAACAAGAATCTTTGAAATCCGAGCTGTAGAAGATGAGTTATGAATTTTTGAAGTTGACAATGAATTTTTTGGGCAGTCAAGTCATAAAAGCTTGAGTCAAATTGGTCCAAAAGACATGTCTCTTCATAAATTCGTTGAGCCCTTCTTTTAGTGTATAAATAGAAGGTGAGAGGATTCATTCTAGAACATCCAAGGTGCAACATAAGGCATCGTTGAGGCAAGAAAGCAACTCGTACTTGGAAGAAGGATATCCTCAGATTGGCCGCAGGCTAGGAGGCACTCAGCGAAGGAGGAAAAGGCTTGGTTTGAAGCCTTTACGTCACTGTTTTGAGGGTTGGACTATCGCACAACAGGGCTGCGAGGAGAGGGTTGTTTTGGAGGACGGTTTGGGTGTCTTTAGGTGTGGTTTTCCTATACTAAACAGGCCGCAACCCCTGGACTACTGTGTAGAGACCGCATGTCTATTTGTGACTGGGGCAGGGGGTTGAGAGGCTGTTTTGTGGGGCAGAATAAGCCGCAGGCCTTGAATCCTTACACAGGTGGCAACGTGGGCCTATAAAGGGCTGATTTGTGCCTAGAACAGTAGCAAGTGGACAGGGAAGAAGTGTGGAGGAAGGCCGTCGCTGGAGATGGAGCTGTGAGGGTGCTTTTGTAGGGCTGACGTGGAGTTACAGGAAGCCCTAACCAGATCACAGTGACTACATCAATTTAGCACCAGACCAGAGGTATGTTTAATATGATTTTTGCCTTGTGTTGGGTCAAGTGTTGATCAGTTTGGATCAGAGTTGTTGTAGCCTATGGGAGCCATGTGTTGAGGTTGACTTGGGTGGTTGGAAACCTCAACAAGGAGCAGACCTTACAGTGATCGGATTGGGTGCCATTGGACTAGTGGAGGGCAGCACGTTGGCGACCCAAAGTAGCCCTTGACGAGCTGTCCTAAAGGAAGTGTGATATTTGAAGTTTGGGTGAAGTTAATGAGCCTAATGTGCAGTAATTGATGGACTAGTGGACTGCTAGATTCGCAGATTGGAGCTCAAGTGTTGGACAACCTAGAAGAGCAGATTGGATCAGCCTGTGTTTATTGTAGCAGAGGTGACTTGCAGAAATGATATGTGGCAACCCTCCTGGAGACTCTATGTGTTGTCTCTTGATGGACTAAGGGGCAACTAAAGAGCAAAACAAAAGCGAAGGACCGACAAGACGAGATACGACATAGACACTGCAACGAGATTGTCGGTGTATCTTATATTCTTGTACTTGTGGATAATTGAGGGTCATTATCCCTTGTATGAGAGCCCTAGACTGTTGTATTATTTAGATGGTTTAATATAATGAAGATTGGGTTGTTGTACATATTTGTACAATATTTTGTAAAAAGTTGTCTATACTTGTGCATGTTTGATTTACTACTTTATACTGTTCTGCTGTGCAAAGTAGCTTTGTTGAGATTCTTGGTTTAGTAGCGTCAGAGATTCTAAGATTCTATCCTGGACCAACCTACAATGTGACCAACCTACAATGTCAACCTAGTTGGTCTCTGATATGAGGACAGGTTGGAGGGGTTGTCCAACTATAGTCCATGGAAGGAAAGGATCAAGTTGGTCTTGCAGGTCAAAAAGATTTGGGAGTTCGCCGAGAAAGCCATCAAGAAGCCAGCTGACTCAAAGGAGCTGGAAGTGTACGAGGATTTAGATATGAGGGCGAGATTGATCATCTTAGATGGTGTGAAGGATCCCCTAATACCTCATTTGTTCGGGAAACACTGCACATGAGACGTGGATGGCTCTTCAGAATTTGTTCCAGAATGAGAGCGAGAATTGGGTGCTGGTATTGGAGGATAAGTTGAAGTCTACTAAGATGATACAGGGTGAAGGATTGACTTCATATATGACAAGATTGTCTCAGGTCAAAGATGTGCTTGCTGCCATCGGTGTGACTATTTTAGATTCTGATATGGTGAGGATTGATTTCAAAGGGTTCACCGACTAATGGAAGCCATTTAGTTTATTTTGGTGTTAGAAGGGGCCCACGCCCTTCTTCACCCCTTGAGCTGGCCGAAAAAGGAAAAAAACAATTAATTTTGCCTTTCTACCACCTGAAATGTGGCCTGTAGCGACTGAAATGGGGCTAAAACGCTGCTGGCTGTACCGTATGACGTTTAAAAATCGCAAAACGCCGTATAATATGACCAACGACATTTAAGCTCCATTTCAAGGTTGTTTCGGGCTGTCCCCAGTACTGTTATGCCACCTTTTTAGGGGTTTCCTGCAACATAGCATATAAGTATACTGTCACATTGTATTGTATCACATATTTCGTCATCTGCCTTTTTTTTCCATGAAAAAAATCCATATATTTGATATTTCAAAGTGGAAAGCAAAATACACTTTGACTTAGCTTTTCAGCTCAGAGCATAATCATGACTATCATAAGTGTCTAAACTGTCAGAAACAACAAAAGTTGTCGAACTAAGCTCTGTCTAGATCTCATATTCATACAATTCATGTTATAGTTCATTCCAAACTAAATTCATCCAATATTAAATAGCAAAATGTGCAACTAAAAGATACTTTTTACTTCCCTTGAAACAAGACTCATTCATCAAACACAAAGACCTTAAGAAACCTTAAAGTGGGTTAGTAATAACAACATTTGAACAACTTTTGTCCCTTGTGTTTTTAACATGAAGTGAACCTTCCTCCAAAGTAAGTGTGAATGATGTGCGGGGAAGAAGTCTTGGGCCAAGTCACATGACACTAGGACACAAGACACACGGGACAGGTAGATATGAGTCTTCAACATGGGACATGTTAACCCCCAAAACATGTCATGAGGGTGTTATATCTATATATATATATATATCTTAAAAAGTTTACAAATTACAAATACATAAATGAAATATAGAAACAAAGGTACAAATTTTATAAAACATTTACAGAATATTAATACAACTAGTTACTGCATCATTATTGATAAAATACACAAAAAATTAGAGATTCAATACACATAAAATAGAGGTTTAGAAATTAGAACCTTACATTGTAATTTTTTCCTTAAATCATTTGATGTTGTCAAAATCAAAATGTATTACATAGATAGTGAATCACCAATACTATAGGTGGGAATGCTAATGGCAAATACAAAAAATGCTAGATACTAGAACCCATAGATGGAAGAATCTCATAGCTCGTCAATGGTATTCCATGTCTAAATCATCAAGATCATCACCGTTGCGACTACCCTTTCCTCCATCCTCCTCCTCTATATCCAATCCAAGATCCACATCTACTGGTTTGGAAGATGACCCCTCAAGAGAATCACCATCATCAAAATTGAATAGCTCTAGTACTTGTTCATTTTGATCCATGTTGGCTAATGCAAAGTTCACATTGTTGTCCAAACCTATATCATTAGGGAATACATCCGATATCTTTGTCTTTCCCTTCAACTGCTTACCCCTTAACCTATAAATAAGATAAATGTTGGAGTGTACATACACCATTGTCTTTGCTCTAGATTGTTGAACCCTAATGTTTTTCAAACTATGCTAATTCTACTATGTGCTCTAGTTCCTGTCACAATAAGATGACGAAGTAACTTGAGAGGGGAGCCTTATGGCTAATTGTTGTATAATAGTGCATGCCATCCCAGAGTTCCCCAACAACATAAGGCTTCTTAATCTCCTTGTCTCTAGGCACATTATAGCCTCCAAATCTCTTATTGCTACTAGAAATCTCTATGAAGCCCTCCTCCACCTCATCAAGGTAAATCTATACGATACCAGCCTAGGAAGCATTGGTGTTTGACAAGTTGGAACATTGCAAGGGTGTGTGTTGGACACACATTTGACACGTGTCTTGTTTTAGGACATGTGTCAAATATGTCTCCTAGTCTGTTATGTTCTCAACATGTAGGATACAAACACAACGGCCTTGGCAACTGTCTTGTTTCCTAGGTCCCGTAGAAGCTAGAGAAGACAAAATGATTAAATAGATCAATAATGTGGGAGTCAAGGGAGTAGAGAGTGTTCTTAAGTAACATGGCTTGGAGGCCATCCTCATTGTATTCCTTGCTATGGCTAATGACATTAAATATGTTCTTGATGTCGTCAAAGGAGAAAAGATGGTGCAAGGCAGGGGGCGAGGTGATATGGGTGGGGGTTTGAATAGGAAGTGAGTTGGTGTGAGAGAATGTCTCGGGGGCCCAAATCTAGTGGAAGAGATTTGGGGAAAGGTGTTTGCCAAAAGGTTTTAAGAGAGTGGCGTAGGGCTTCACAAAGCTTAAGTCTCCTCAAATTTAGGAAGGTTTATTTTTCCAAAAAAGAAGATGATGACAATATTTATGAAGGAGGTGGGGTCGTGTGTGAAGGAAAAACAAAGGCACTTGTGAAGAATCTTGCACTGCTCATTGAATCAATGGTTCATGGGGTAGAATCAAGAGCATCATCCCAACTAGCCATGGGGATAAGCTCTTATTTGAAATAGGGGGGAAGGAGGAGGGGTTGTGTGTGAAGGAAAAACAAAGGTTCTCATGAAGAATCTTGCATCGAGAGCATCATCCCAATGGACCATGCAGATAAGCTCATATTTGGCTAACACTGTTGCAAGGGAAAATAAGCATGGGAGGGAAAAATGCAGATGATGAAGGCAGGATGTGTAAGTATTGACTAGCTCTTGATTGAAGTGGATAATAGTACAAGGGGTGCTATAGAGGGAAGAGATGGAGCATAGGGAGATGTGGAGGGGATGTTGAGAGAGAAAGAGAGGAGGGCATAATCTGCAAGTGGAAAGGGGTATACAAAGAAGTGAAGAATGTGGGGAAGGAAATCTTGGTTGGTCAAGATATAATTGACCACAATGGTTCCCCCTCCATCAGGAAAACATGGGAAACTTCCCAAGTTAGGGAAGCAAGATAGATCATTTAGGAGCACCAAATCACGAGACTCACAAAGCTATGCAAGGTGCTACTTGTAAGTTGTGAGAGGCCTGTATCATTCGTTGAAAACTTGTGCAAACACATGGCGTTCATCGCAAACTCCTAAGGGAAAAGTGTATCCTTAGTCCTATTATGGATTATAATTTGCAAGGATTTGGTATGGGCATTGAACACCCCCCACCCTCCCCCCAAGAGGATAACCTCACTTAGAGTAGAATAATGTGGGATATTTGTTTACGTTATGATAAAGGGGTCCTCATCATAGTGCAAAATGTGAGGCGACTAGTGGAAAGTAGCAAATCATAATGTAGACATCTCAAGTGAAGGAGGGGTAGCTATGGACATTGACCTTGGCATGCTCATTTGAGGCAATCATAGAAACTTATCTTAGATGGAGTCATGGACGAGGCGTGCAACCATACCAAATCCTTGAACGCTGTTGGATTAACACATTCCTTTTCTGTAGGCCATAGACTAGTTATGGCCTCCAATGGTGTATGATGTTCACTCCAAACTCATGTAGATATTCGTGAGAAAGAGGAAGTCCCTAGTTCTAGTCACATCATGAAGTGTTCCTAGAGAGTTTTGGAAAGCTCCATTGCAGTTCCAATTTGCTATGGGAATGGTGTACCTTCCACCCCCACTTTGGCTTTGTGATCATTGGGATGGCCAATGTGTTATGCAGTTGACTTGCGAGAATAACAAAGTGCTAGAAATACAAAACAATATTGCCAGAAACAAACACAGAAATATCACATGAATTGAGACAAGCTGCAAATATATCTTATTATTCAGAAGCAGATTACAATGTTCACTTGCCTCTTCGAGGGGGCAACCTCCATCAGAGCAGAGCTCAATTACAATAAGACTCGATGATCTTCCCTTCCTATCTGCAATTATTTATAGCTTTATGACATCCAAAACCCTAACTACTAGTGGTCCCTTGCATAATATGGGTTAACCATTTTATTTATTAACTATGACCCGTTTATAACTAATTGTGGTCCCTTTTCTATAATGTGGGTCAACCACTTACTATTATTATTAATGCGGATAACCATTTACGGGCTTTATTGACTCAACTAACTAATTATGACTCTGATTAGGCCCCTTCAACTTATTACATAAATAAAGGGGTTAGGGTTAGACCCTAACATGCCCTCTCCCATCAAAAGAAGTCTTGTCCTGAAGGTTGCAACTACAGAAACTACTGAAGAATAGTGGCTGGTTCCCATGTCACATCTTCTGGAGAGGTGTCTTTCCACTTGATGAGGTCTTCCTTGATCGTGCAGCCACGAAGATGTCTTTTGTGAGTATCGAGGACTTGTTTAGGTTGGAGCCAAAGTGAGCCTTCCTCATCCAATTCTGGCAGACATGTTTGAACTCGGCAATCTTTCCCCACAACTTTCTTGAGGCAAGTTTCATAGAAGACTAGGTGGATTTTTGAAGTACTTGGCAGGGCCAGTTTGTAAGCGACTGCTCCTATATGCTGAAGTACCTGATAAAGGCCATACAATTTTGGTGCTAGTTTCTAGCAACCCTTTTCTTTGAGAGAGATCTGCTTATAAGGTTGGAGCCGCATGAACACCTGGTCACCTACTTGAAATGACCGCTTGGAACGATGTTGGTCGACCTGTTGCTTCATTCTATTCTGAGCTTGATGTAGATTATCTTTGAGATGAGCAATCATGGTGGCACGATTCTGTAGGAGCTGATCAACTGCCTGTACTTTGGAAGATCTGTGGATATAGGAAGATGGTGAAGGTGGGAGTTGGCCATACACTACCTCATATGGCGTCATCTTGGTGGTTTCATGATAGTTAGTATTATAGCACCATTCAGTGAAAGGCAACCATTGTACCCATTGACGCTGCTTGCTTGAAGTGAGGCACGGTAGATAGGTCTCCAAACATTTGTAGACTGCTTCTGTTTGACCATCAATTTGGCAATGATAAGCTGTACTTAGTTGGAGTTGTGTGCCCTATAACTTAAAAAGTTCCAGCCAAAATTTGTTGGTGAAAGTGGGGTCTCGATTAGACCCAATGGAAGTCGGCATGCCATGCAGTTTGAAGATTTGGTCCATGAAAACTTGAGCCACCAATGTTGGGGTGGATGGGTGTGGCAGCTCACAACAATGAGCATATTTGGAAAGTCTATCAACAATCACCATGATGATTGATTTGTTGCTTGAATCTGGGAGACTTGTAATGAAATCCATGGAAACATCTGTCCAAACAGAAGTAGGGAGTGGCAATGGTTGTAAGGTTCCTGGTAGCTTGGTTGTTTCCCCTTTGTTGTGCTGGCATACCTCGCATTCAACTACAAAAGTAAGAATGTCGTTCTTCATGCCGGTCCAAAAGAAAGAGCGATGTGCTCGTGCATAAGTCTTCTGAAAGCCTAAATGTCCTGCGACCGGAGAGGAGTGCAACTCTTCCAAGATGTGGGTTTTGAGGGTGGAGGTCGGGGATAGCACTACTCGATCCTTATAGCGAAGAAATTCATCCTTCCAAGAGTAGTCCTTTGAGGAATTAGGATTTGCTCTTAATCTATTAATGAGTTGGGATAGAGGGGTGGGAGAACCATTCATGACAAGCCTCTTCAATCCAATCTGGTATGGGTAGAGAAAGGGATAAAAGGGTTCCCTCATCCTCAAATTGGCGTGATAAGGCATCGACCACTACATTGTCACGCCCCTTCTTATAAATTATCTCATAATCATATCCCAACATTTTGCGAGCCATTTATTTTGTTGTGGCGATTATAGACACTGCTCGAGGAAATATTTTAGGCTATGATGGTCAATGTGGATTTGGAAACGACGCCCCAATAAGTATGGTCGCCACGTGTCTACTGCATGTAAGATGGGCATCATTTCTTTCTCATATGTAGATTGACCTAGATGCTTGCCATTGAGTTGTTGACTCGTGAAAGCCAATGGTCTACCTTCCTGCATTAATACTGCACCAATTCCCGTACCTGAAGCATCACATTCAATCACAAAAGGTTTTGTAAAGTCTGGTAGGGCCAATACTGGAGTGGAGCACATGCCCTGTTTGAGAGCCAAAAAGGCCTGTCGAGTTGCGTTAGTCAAAAAAAGATTTTTTTTCTTGAGAAGATTAGTGAGGGCCCTGGCAATGTGTCCATAATTGCGGACAAATTTGCGATAGTAGCCCATGAGACCCAAGAATCCCCTCAAACTCTTCAAGATTTTTGGTTGTGGCTAGCCTTGCGTTGCCTAAATCTTTTTCGGATCAACCCTCACTCCTTCACGACCTACAATGAGTCCCAAATACTCTACTGCTTCCATGCCAGAGGAACACTTGGATAATTTGACAAATAGTTTATGATCTTGGAGTAGTTGCGATACCTAGTCAACATGCTCAAGGTGAGTGTTCTATGTTATGTTGTAGATGAGAATGTCATCAAAAAAGACAAGGACGAATTTTCTGAGATACAGTTTCAAAAGGTGGTTCATGATGCTCTAAAAAGTGGATGGGGCATTACAAAGACCAAATGGCATGACTAGGAATTCATAATGGCCTTCATGAGTTCGGAAGGTTGTCTTGGGAATGTCAACTTCCTTCATTTGTATTTGGTGATAGCCTAAGCAGAGGTCCAACTTGGTAAAAAATTTGGCACCATGCAGTTCATCAAGCAGATCATCAACTACTAGGATAGGAAATTTGTCCTTTATGGTGAGCTTGTTAAGGGCCCTAAAGTTTGGACACATGCGCCATTCACTGGCTTTCTTTAGAACCATGACCACCGAAGATGAACAAGGGTTGGTGTTGGGACAAATAACACCGGCTTCAAGGAGTTCCTTAATGATTTTTTCAATTTCATTCTTTTGGGCAAAAGGATATCGATAGGGGCATACATTTAGCGGCTAGGTACTCAGGAGCAAAGGGATGCTATGATCATGTTCACCCCTAGAGGGTGGGAGCTTCTTAGGTTTGTTGAAGTCCCGTGAGTGGCGATCTAATACCTGTTGCATATTAGGATGAATGGGAGGAGGAGTGGATTCAATGGCATGAATGGCATTAAATTGTGCTATTATCCCATGATGGCCCTTTTTTAAAAGCTTCTCCATTCGATGCGAGCTGATGATAGTAGGAGCACCTTCCTGGAGTCCCTGCAATGTATGAGTTGGGTTGTTTAGCTTAAAGCTCATATCATAACTCCTAGAAGTCCATTGTATTAGGGCCCAACGTGTGGAGCCATTCAACACCAAGGACAATGTCACAACCACCCATTTCAATGGAAAACATGTGGGTTTTGAGGTGATAATCCCCCATTTGAAGCTTAATATTTTCACAGCGGCCTTCACATTTCATGGTGCCCCCATCAACGATGAGGACTCAGAAAGTCAATACCGCCCTGATAAAACAATGAACTGCTTTTGTACTCTCTTATGGACAAAGCAGCATCGGATTTTGAGAGTTTGGTGATAAGAAATGCCAACTAGGGCATGGACTGAGATAACCGACTCATATGGCGTAGTTGGAGTATTAGTGTCCAGGTCTGTTAGGGGTTCACCCTCTTCCTCCTTAGTCACTTCAGTGGATGGAGCTTCATCGACAGAGCTGTTTTCAGTAGCGTCAATTTGAAAGAATTTTGGTTCCTTGCATTTATGTCCCGGGGAGTATTTGTCATCACAATAGTAGCAGAGCCCTTGTTTGCTTCTTTTGGCCAACTGCCGACGACACTTTTTGAACCTTAAGTGTTTGGGTGGGACTCGTAGCCAGGGTGGGACGTGCCCGTGCAACAAAATTTGGACGATTGGATTGGGCATTTAAAGCGACTTCTACCTCTAAGGCCTTGTTGCATGCTTCCAACCAAGTAGTTGGGTGATGCATTCTGACATGGGCTTGGATAACTTCCTTTAAGCCACTGATGAAACATTCCAAGTAAAAGGCATCTCCTAGTCCTTTAGTCTGGATGGCCAATTGTTCAAAGGCTACAATGTAGTCCCATATTGTACCTATTTGCCTGAGCTTAGTGAGATGACCCAGAAAGTGAGATTCCTAATCAAAGCGGTCACAAATGGATTTTGAGAACATGTTCCAAGTTGGCCTCCCTGGATAGCATTTCTGATGCCACTGCCACCACTGCCATTGCTCTTGGTCCAAGTAAAGAGCTCCCACATGTAGTTTAGTTTCATCTTCCCAAATATTGTTAAGGTGGAAATATTGTTCCATTTGTGCCACCCATACTGCTGGGTTAGAGCCATCAAATTTGTACATGTCTAGCTTGGGTGTCCAGTGGCTCGAATATTGGTGACCTCCATGGAAATGAATGTGATGGCTGGATTCTCCTTCTACGTGGGCATCAACACTATGTTCTTCCCTTATGGGTTCACGAGACATCTTCAGGGTAGTCAATGCTTCTGTGATTTTGTTAATGGATGCCTGGAAGTTATCGAGTCTCTTCTCGAAAGCTTCAACTCTCTCTATTGCCTTCTCTGTAGCCATAACTTGAGACCTCGTACTGTACATACACTAGCCCTGGTCAAATTTGGAACTTACTTAAGAGTAGTAGGGTTGGAAAGAGGGCAAGCTCAAGAGTCTAGTGATGTGCATCACTTGAAGTCGCGTCGAGAAAAATTTGGGAGCACATGAAAATTGGGGGCTTATAGGTGAATGGTACCACAACGATTAGCTCGGCGCCGTGAATTTTATGAGCTAGGTCTCTTGCAAGCATCTTGAGATGACCCCAAACTTCTTTTTTTTGTTTATACTCTGAAAGGATTTTTACTCCCAGTTGATCAATATTGCGGTGGTAGAAATCTTGAATGCTTGATACTGCCAAATATCCTGCGAAAATCGTGCCTGGACTATCATAATCGAACTTGAAAGTTTTGGCACTACAAAATGTGCTGCGACAATTTGATTTGGACTATGGCGGCCAAAACCCTCACTGCACAAAGAGTGATCTATGCTGTGAAAACCCCAACTGCTGAATCTGATATGTACTGCGACGACAGAACCCCAACTGCTGGATATGATCTGTACAACGGTGGCCAAACCCCAACTGTTGGATATGATCTGTAGAGCGGTGACCGAACCCCAACTGTTGGATCTGATCTAGATGAAAAGGTAGGGGGTGATCTTCAAACAGCTTAGAGAACTATGGTCACAAAGGAGTGTCAGGTGCTATAGATCGCGATATACATAGGGGTCCAACATTAGTACTTGGTCCGATCTTTTAGAGCGCTAATTAAGGAGGATAGATCGTACCCCTAGCCGTACTACTTGACTACCCTATTGAACGTGTGAGTAATCTCCCCGAGTGCTCTTCTCAATGTACTGTTGTAGCAAGATGACCGACAACTTATCTAAGGTTATGTTTCAAGTTACCCTAAGGGGCTTCCGATATACCCAAGGGTACGTGGAAGTGCAGTCCCTACGCGGCTCTATCTAATGCGCTACTACTCAAAGGGATACCTATAGGGGTTACAAGGGAGTCCAACAAGCATGACCACCTCTTGTAGTTCTTGCGTGCATGCCTCCCTAAATTTGTAGGTTTATGCGCTCAACGATAGATCCCGTGGTTTAAAGATTGCATAACACGTTGGAGTGTTGGGGCTCCTCTACTTGGGATATTTTGAGGTTTTCATCCTAGAAGATATTGTGTGGAGAGAAGAAATACACCTCTTTGCCGAGGGTGTTCTTAGATGGTCTTTGGTGGTTTGTGAATGGAGAAGAAGGGTCAAATTTGTCTTGATCCAAGTTGTCTCAACATTGATAATCTTTAGGTCCAAGGTGTCATGAAGGAAAGTAGCAAGTGCCTATGTGTCTGATAAGGTCAATGTTGGAAGTCCATGTACTTAGAGGTTTATTCTTTTGTCTACCAAATGCATTCCTTTGTAAGTTTGGCTTGGAACAATTTTTTGTCTTTGGTAAATGGGGAGACCTTGCCCTTCTTCTAGATCATCTGTTCCCATGAGCTTAAGGTCTCTTACTGAATTTCTATTTCTTTTTTGAAAATATTATGTCGAGATCTCATTTCCTCTTGCCTGTTCTTATAGCTAAATTTTCGTTTCCTGTCTTAAAAGAGCTTGCTATGATGTCAATTCCTCTTGCCTGTTTTTCAGGTATGAAGTTTCTGCTTGCGATGTTGAAGGATCCTTAGGTGAGTTTGGTGAACGTTTTTCACTGTTTTAACTGTTGTAAATAGATGATTCAAATTGAGGTTCTCTGATTCCAAGTCCACACCTTGCTAGTGATATTTGTAACATGTTGCATTTGTAGAGTATATTTTGCTAGTATAGTTATTGTTGGTAAGACCAACCATCCAGCTGGAAGAGAATATCCTTCGATAGCTCTTTCTTCCAGGGTTGTATCCACACAAATGTGAACATAGGAAAATTGGCTCTCTTTGGGCATGGAAAAATGAATGAATTGCACTACACTTCTCCCAATCTCCTTTAGAGTGGATTTGTCCACAAGATTAAAGGGTAATGTTGGAGGTGAACCTAAGCAAGGGTGGCTATGATTTCTTCCACTAGTTTGAAGCCTAATGACTGTCTGTGACAATATAAATTGTTGCTGTCCATGAAATAGGTGCTGAAGTGGAAAATAAGATCCCTGCCTACTTTGAGGTGGAATATGAAGGAAAAAAATCCTCTCCCATCGGGAAAAAAGGATAATTGGCCTTGCATTTTCGATAGTGATTGGCTCAAAACCCACTGGTCAATAGCTATAGGACTAGGTCAAAAATCAGTAAACTTACCCACTAAAGCTGCATTGAGAGAATGTTGGCCCTCTGACGCACATAAGGGGATTTGAGAAACCAAAAAGAGGATTACTTTCAGATTTCTTTGCGAACTGGGTTGCTGGTTGGCATTTCTTTTATTCTTCTTGCTGGTTTCTAGTATCTACTACTTGTTGAAATTTGGTACCGGAGGACAGGTGGTTCCCTTAGGCTTTGATCTTTGGCCTAGGGAAAAGTGTCCAAAAGAATTTAATTTTTTCTACTAAAGTGACTTTATAATTTTTATAAAGTTAAATCTAATTTAAAAGTGACTTTAAGTGATAAAGTTATTAAAGTCTAATTTTAAAGCGAATTTTATAAAGTCAATGAAAAATTAGAAAGGAAAAGTGACTTTGGAAATAAATGACTAAGTGGGTCTTTAATATTTATTAAAGTGGGGTGAATTAAAAAATAGAAAGTGAGATTTAAATGAGCATTTAATCTCAGCCCTAGATCTCAATCTATTTCAGCAATTGGATTTAGGGATCACCCAAAAGTCATTTAGGGTTGGATTAAGGGAGGAAAGGAGAAAAAGATCAGTCATTCTTTCATGAGCAGATTGAGAAAGAGAGAGCAAGAGAGCAAGGGAGATTTTTGGACAAGGAGGAGAAGGAGGCAACAGCTTGGCACACATACTAAGGTAGCATTTAAGCAAATCCTTACAGCTGAATGAACAAGCAATAAAAGGCAGATTTTTGTTGAGCAAACAATAAAAGGCAGATTTGTTTTTGCACAGAAATCGAGGCAGTGGATTTTTTGCACAAAAATCGAGGTCTGTACAGTCTGTCTGTACAGCCCGTCCGTACAGCCCATACAATAGTCGTACAACAGGTTTCAGTGTTTTGTTTTGTTTGGAAATTTCCAGTGGGCTGTGAAGCTCAAAAATCGAGATAAGTTGTAAAATTTGTTTGCTGATTTTTTGCTGAATATTTCTCACTGTAAAAAGGCATTTTCCAGAAATAAAGAAGAGCTCTCGAACTGGTTTTCCCCAAGAGTTGTAGGGGGTTTTTCCAGGGTCACCTTGACCAGAAATCTCTGTGTTTAAATGTGTTTTAATGGCTGTTTGTAACTGCTGAATTTTATTTCTGCATTTTCAACATTTTGTAAAATTTCCAGAATTTGTGTTTTCAACAAAAAATTATTTTTTCAGTGTTAAATGTATGGATATGGGAATGGGCATTTAACTATATGGGAGAAATAAGGTGAAACTGAAAACCAGGGTGGGAAAACAGAAATTTCTACATGGTATCATAGCTTGAGTGCTGAAGTGCAGTTTGGGACAACAAGTAGGAAAAATTACAGCTGCTGATTTTTCACTCAGAAAATTCCCTCAAGCTGATTTTTCACAAACAACAGCTTTATCTTTACTACAACAATGCTATTTTTTCAGTTTAAGGACAACAAAATGTCATTGGAATTGACGGTGGAGGATAGGCTGGATGGGCATACAAATTACAGCGTTTGGAAGGAGAGAATGCAAAGTATCTTTGAGGAGGCGGAAGTCTGGGATATCATGGTGCATACCACACAAAACCCTGTTGTTGTGCCTACTGATGCTACTCAGTTGGCTGAGTATAATAAAAAGAACAACAAGGGTAAGAGGCTGATTCTAGACGGAGTCAAAGACCATTGCATTCCTCATGTGAGAGGAAAGAGCAATGCCCATGAGATGTGGACAACATTGTCCAATCTCTACCAGAGTACCAATGAGAACCGAAAAATGGTCCTGAAGGAGAAGTTGAAGAACATTAAGATGGGTAATGATAGTGCAGCTGGATATCTCACAAAGATTACTAATGTGAGAGATGAGTTGACAGCAATTAGAGAGGCCATTCCACCCACTGAGTTGGTGCGGATTGCTGTGAATGGCCTCCCTCGTCCATGGATGAACTTTGCTGATGGGGTTTGTGCACGTGAGACCCTTCCCACATGGGAGAGGTTTTGGGATGATTGCATTCAGACAGAGATCAGGAAAGGTCAGCTTGGGGCAGCCAAGCCAGTTGAGCAGGATGAGGATGTAGCACTGTTCGCAGGAGGCAAGAAAGGCAAAGGGAAGAAGCAGGCTTCCACAAGCAATGGTGGAGGCAAAGGCAAAGGTAAAGGTAAACAGGGTAACACACAAAAGGACTATTCCAAGGTGAAGTGTTGGAATTGTCAAAAGATGGGACACTATGCAGTTGTGTGTCCAGAGAAGAAGAAGAAGAAGGGGAAGGACCAGAGCTTGGCAGCTTCGACAAAGGTTGAGGACTTTGCAGGTCGTTTTGACCGGGAGTTTGCGTTCACTACGTGTGAGTCTTCGAGTGCAGGATCACCTGCCACACAGGTTCAGAGGGAGCATGCTTTTCCCTCGATTAGCGGAGCATCTTCGGGTATCTAGTATGTGGACAGTGGGGCTTCACGTCACATGACAGGAGTCCAGGAGTACTTCTTAGAGCTTTCAGAGAGTGGCACTGATATAGAGGTAGTACTCGGTGATGACAGAGTTGTTAGAGCAGTCGGTGTGGGGACACTGACATTTCAGAGGGAGTCCAAACCTCCCTTGAAGGTGTCAGATGTTCTTTATGTGCCAGGGATGAGGAAGAACCTCATATCTGTCTCAGCTTTGGAGGACAGAGGATATGAGGTACTGTTCAGGGGAGGACAGGTGTTGATGTATCCCAGGGGCACTCCAGCTGATTCAGCTAGAGTGATAGGTGTACGCCATGCAAAGGTGTACAAGTTTGCATTCTAGCCCCTTTTGGCATTGAGCAGTAGTACTGACAGCAGAGCTAGCAGTTCTGAGCTGTGTGAGATTTGGCAACGCAGGATGGGACATATTTATCATGGAGCCTTGAGGACCTTGCGGGAGATCACTACAGGTGGGCCAGATTTCAGTACTGATCACTTTGATACTTGCAAAGGATGTGCGATGGGCAAGTTTGCCAAATCCCCTTTTCCCAGCAGTGACAGCAGAGCGACTGGGATACTTGATTTGATTCATTCCGATGTGAGCGATCGGATGTCTCATGTTTCCTTGAGTGGATATGAGTACTATGTTTTATTCATTGATGATCACTCAAGGAGGACATGGATTTATTTCTTGAAGACCAAGAGTGAGGTCTTCAAGTGGTTTCAGGAGTTTAGAGCTCTTGTGGAGACACAGCCAGGTCGGAAGATCAAGTCCCTGAGGTCGGACAATGGGGGAAAGTACACCCTTGGAGAGTTTGTTGACTATTATGCGGAGGCAGGCATTAGGAGGGAGTTCACTGTTCCTTACAACCCCCAGCACAACAGGGTTGCGGAGAGGAAGAACAAATCCATCATAGGGGCTGCCAAAGCCATGTTACATGATCAGGGGTTGCCATTGTTGTTGTGGGCAGAGGCCTGCAACACAGCTGTTTACTTGCAGAACAGGAGTCCGCATCGTGCCTTGGGGCACATGACTCCGGAGGAGGCTTTCTCTGGGAAGAAGCTTGATATTGGTCATCTTCGTATCTTTGGGTGCATTACATACTCCTACATACCCAAGGAGAAGAGGACCAAACTAGAGCCCACCGCAAAGAGGGGTATCTTTGTGGGCTATAGTGAGACTTCAAAGGCCTTTCGGATTTACATTCCTGCACAGAGGAAAGTTGTTGTTAGGCGGGATGTGAAGTTCGAGGAGGACAGGGCCTTTAGGAGATCACGGGAGTTAGAGTATCTGGATCAGCCAGACCCTCAACAGCAGTTGCGTCAGTCGCAGGGATCAGGAGGATCTGGAGGTACATCTATGAGGATGTCAGGTCCGTCAGTGAGCAGTGGCTCGCCGAGCCAGAGGGGTGGTGCTCCGGGTAGCATACAGAGCAGTTCACTAGGGAGTCCACTAATGGACAGTTCACACGGTACCTCAGCTTCTACAGGTTCAGGTGCAGGCAGGAGGACAGCAGACAGACAGTCAGGAGTTCATGCCCTTGATGATGATGATGAGGAGGAGTTTCATTCTCCAGTGGGAGAAGTGCGCTCAGGGAAGAGGAAGCCCAAGTGGCTTCAGGACACCTTGAGAGATGCCACATCTGTTGCTGAGCCGAAGAGGCCAGTCAGAGAGAGTAGACCACCTGAGAGGTTTTGTAGCTATATGGCAATGGTTACCAGCATCCTTGACTCTGAGCCTTCTAGCTATGAGGAGGCAGCTAGCCAGCAAGTCTGTAGAGAGGCCATGCAGGAGGAGTATTCTTTTATCATGAAGAATGATGTTTGGGAGGTGGTGCCGAGGCCTGAGGGCAAATCCGTGGTTACTTCCAGATGGCTTTACAAGGTAAAGCATGCTGCAGATGGCAGCATTGAGAAATTCAAAGCGAGGTTTGTGGCTAGAGGGTTCTCCCAGGTAGAGGGAGTTGATTATGAGGAGACCTTCGCTTTGTGGCTCGATATACTTCGATCCGCTCCATTATATCGATAGCAGAAGAGATGGGTTCGAAGATCCACCAGATGGATGTGAATACTGCATTTCTCAATGGCTTCATACAAGAGGAGATGTACATTGAGCAGCCATAGGGCTTTGAGGTGCATGGGAAGGAGTCCCATGTGTGCAGACTGAAGAAGGCCCTTTATGGCCTGAAGCAAGCTCCCAGAGCTTGGTACTCTAGGATAGATACATATTTGCAGGGGATGGGTTTCACAAAGAGTGAGGCAGATCCGAACCTTTACTTTATTGTGATAGGTGAGGAGCCTCTCATTCTGGTGCTGTATGTGGATGACTTAGTCATTACAGGTGCAAAGAGACTCATAGAGCACTACAAGAGAGATCTTGCGACGGAGTTTGAGATGAAGGACATTGGCTTGATGCATTACTTTTTTGGGTTTGGAGGTGTGGCAGGAGGAGGGGCATTTCTTCCTGGGGCAGGGGAAGTATATTGTGGACATCCTTGGCAGATTCCACATGGAGGATTGTAGACCCATGACGACATCGATGATTACCAACTGGAAGAAGCTTCATGCTTCAGATTCCGAGTTGGTGGATCCCACATTGTACAAGCAGCTGATTGGTTCCTTGATGTATTTGGTCAACACTAGACCAGATATTTGTTTTGCAGTCAACACGATGAGTCAGTTTATGTGTGAGCCTAGGAAGGTTCACTGGGTGGCTACAAAACACATTTTGCGGTACTTGCAGGGGACAGTGGATTATGGTCTGGACTACAGGCAGGGGGATGGAGTGAGATTGGCAGGATACACTGATTCTGATTGGGTAGGTTGTGCTTCTGATAGGAAGAGCACTTCAGGGTGCTGTTTTGGGTTGGGTTCAGTAGTAGTGTCATGGTTCAGCCGGAAGCAGCAGTCAGTAGCATTGAGTTCAGCGGAAGCAGAGTATATGGCAGCCAGTCTAGCTAGTTGTGAGGCCATCTGGCTTTGCAAGATGTTGTTTGGCTTATTTGGTCAGCCGTTGAGACCTTCAGTGATTTATTGTGACAATCAGAGTTGCATTAAACTCACAGGGAATTCAGTATTTGATGACAGGTCAAAGCATATCGGGATCAAATATCATTTCATCAGAGACTATGTTCAGAAGGGCGTTGTGAAGCCTGAGCATATTCCCACTGATGAGCAGGTTGCAGATATTCTTACCAAAGCCTTACCATGGGGCAAGCATGACTACTTCAGAGACAAGATAGGTGTGGTGAGGAACACCTTCCTTGGTAAGAGGGAGTGTTGAAATTTGGTACCAGAGGACAGGTGGTTCCCTTAGGCTTTGATCTTTGGCCTAGGGAAAAGTGTTCAAAAGAATTTAATTTTTTCTCCTAAAGTGACTTTATAAGTTTTATAAAGTTAAATCTAATTTAAAAGTGACTTTAAGTGATAAAGTTACTAAAGTCTAATTTTAAAGTGACTTTTATAAAGTCAATGAAAAATTAGAAAGGAAAAGTGACTTTGGAAATAAATGACTAAGTGGGTCTTTATTAAAGTGGGGTGAATTAAAAAATAGAAAGTGAGATTTAAATGAGCATTTAATCTTAGCCCTAGATCTCAATCTATTCCAGCCATTGGATTTAGGGATCACCCAAAAGTCATTTAGGGTTGGATTAAGGGAGGAAAAGGAGAAAAAGATCAGTCATTCTTTCATGAGCAGATTGAGAGAGAGAGCAAGAGAGCAAGGGAGATTTTTGGACAAGGAGGAGAAGGAGGCAGCAACTTGGCACACATACCAAGGCAGCATTTAAGCAAATCCTTACAGCTGAATGAGCAAGCAGTAAAAGGCAGATTTTTGCTGAGCAAACAGTAAAAGGCAGATTTGTTTTTGCACAGAAATCGAGGCAGCTGATTTTCTGCACAAAAATCGAGGTCCATACAGCCTGTCCATATCGTCCGTACAACATGTCCGTACAACAGTCAATACAGTCCGTACAACAGTCGTACAATAGGTTTCAGTGTTTTGTTTTGCTGTTTGGAAATTTCCAGTGGGCTATGAGGCTTAGAAATCGAGATAAGTTTGTAAAATTTGTTTGCTGATTTTTTGCTAAATATTTCTCACAGTAAAAAGGCATTTTCCAGAAATAAAGAAGAGTTCTCGAACGGGTTTTTCCCAAGAGTTGTAGGGGGTTTTTCCAGGGTCACCTTGACCAAAAATCTCTGTGTTTAATGGCTGTTTGTAACTGCTGAATTTTATTTCTGCATTTTCAACATTTTGTAAAATTTTCAGAATTTGTGTTTTCAGCAAAAAAATATTTTTTCAGTGTTAAATGTATGGATATAGGAATGGGCATTTAACTATATGGGAGAAATAAGGTGAAAACCAAACTATAGAAGGCAACTTCTATGAATAGGGCCTTCTTGGAATCTGAGGGGGGAGAGGCATCTCCTGTGGCTCTCTATGAAGAGTGACGACCCATGATTTAGCTCTCATGTTGTTCAATACCAATGGATCATGCCTCTGCTCTACCTATGAACAAGACGTGTGTAATGCTCCTAAGTAGGAATATGAGTGATATTTAAACAAATAAATAGTGCAACAACATAAAATTAAAAACATGCATTAGACATCCGTGAAACGCTGTAAATCTGGGACTGCTGAGCCATATATTATAAAATCAGAGAGCTAGGTACAATATAAAATGGAATGGTGCACTTGGGCTTGTCCCAATAACAAGCTTGACAAAGCCCAGGTGAGAAATAACTGAGCTGAAGGCTGCCCAGTTGCTACACCACTCAACACTGCACTGTCCTAGTAAACAACTGCCTTGCTGGAATGTGCCCAAAAACTGCCCAAAAAATTATATCCTTTCAGCCCCGGACTCCTTGGACAAAACCCAAAAAAACCCAGAAGGGAATTTCTCTAATTTTGACTTTGGATTTTCGGCCTCCTTGGAGCCTCTCCCTAACTGCTGCTGCCAAATTCGACTTGCAGGATGGTTCTTGGCCAAGATGACTGCTCTCCCAAGCACCACGAAATTGCTGCTGGAGGTCTCTGCACAATCTCCCTGCCCAAAAATTCGTACTGCTAATACACCGGTCTAGCTGGTTGTAAAACCTAGCGAAAATGCCCTCAACCAATAGCCTCCTAAGCTCCCGGAACTCCCAACAAGTTGTGGACCTCCCTGCTGGCTCTAATTCCTCCTGCGTGTTTCTGGCTACCCAGGAAATACTCAGTCCCCTTCTCTGCATAGCTGGCTGAAGTGGGTGACTATGCTGAACTCTCTGAAATCCCTGTGGAACAACCTCCCTAGGGCGGGTGCGGATGGTCCTCCGAAGAAGAGGTTGAATCTCCCACTTGGAAGATTCGTGGCTAAACAACTGGTAGATTCGCTAAGCCGCAGAACGTACAAAGGTGTGTTTGTTTGCAAATGATCAAGATGCTCAAAAATGAGAGCTCCTTCTCCTTTTATCACCTTGGGCCCCCTTAGTCTCATGTGGGCCCCTCCATCTACTAATTCAATTGCAACCAAGCTCATCGAATGGCCAAGTTCGAATTAGTCATGTGGGTGGGCCCCATATTCCACGAGCTGCAAAAATAAAGTCGAATTCCCCTATAGTTCCTAAGTCTATGTGTGGGGTCCTCCTCATAAGCCAAAAATGATGCCAAAAATGTGTAGCTGCACCCCATGACTAATGTGTTTGAGAAGGGACATGACAACGCATCTCACAAAATGGAAACCTTTGGAATGGATCTTTACTGTGAAGTTTTCTTGAATTTCTATTGTGACTTGAGCTTTGGTTCATGCAGGAGGCAACTTGCATGGCAGCATCAAGGGCAAGAGCCCTACACGCACACAGTTTGAGCGATTCTCTAACATTTCTTAGTTTTGCAGGGAATGGAGTAAGAACCAGTATTGGGGATAGTCATATTGAGAAATTCTAAGGTTATGCTATTGGAGTGGAATATGATTTTAAGCCTGTTCGACCTATAAGTTATTAATGAACACTATTTATATTTACTAATTATTATGAAGTGTTGTGTTTATTAGAATAGTTGTGTCTCTTAGGTACTATATATATGATGGCGTTCTTGACTGCAGATCATCATCTCTTGCATCTTTAACATTTATTATTTAATTAATTTTCTCCTTTTGAAAATATGGACTTGTCCCTTTTCTTGTAAATACTTATGGCATCCTGTGACTACTGCAAGGTACATCACAAATGGTATACCGTATCAGAGCAAGTTTGAACTTTGCTGGCCTGTGGCCAGGTCTTTTTTGCTTGTTGCAATAAACTTTCCATGGCCCTTGGCCACAGATCTTCATGCTGATAAACACAATCTGTGTAAGATTGGAGGAGCTACCATCTTGGGGAAAATAATTAAATAGATATACCACACTATATAACATATATTTCTCACTGTTGCTTGGAATATATTGACTCATTGAAAATGACCACAGCTGCAGAATGTAGAACTTGCAGGACAAAAATTCCTAGAGGAATAAATCACCAGAAATTTGACAGCAGACCATGGAGATGCTGTTGAAAAAGAAATTTCTATAGCATACATGCTAAGCAAGCTCCATTTCCTCATGTTAGCGCTGATTTGCTATGGCCTCTCCAATACAACATCCTAAAATAACAATTCTATCGTGTAGCTATTGAGAGTGATTCGTACCTGTCAAGAGTACTTTTGGGGGTTTGTAATAGGTGCTGGAAAACAATATTTAGGCTGCCTTGGGAACTGCTTTCAGCAAAAAGATACCCATCTGCATGAGGATATTGCTGCAAAATATAATAAGCATTACCTTAGAGGAGCAGCAGAAGCATTGAGAGTTATGAAATAATTAATTTTAAAATTTAAATATCGGCTGCCCTACCAATACACTTGTGGAAACTACCTGTTGGAACAATTGCGCTGGAACATTGTGCTTTCAGGGAACAGCTTCTGATAGTTAGTAATGATTGCAAACATTAAAGTCAAACTCATTGTGACAGTCGGATAGGGAGTTCACACAGAAAAAGATTAGTGACAAAAGATAGTGATGGTAAAAATCGAAGTCCAAATTTTGTGCATTGAAAAAGAAGAAATAGATAAGGAATATATTCCATAGGTATTATATTGTAGTATAATGTCGATATTTTATGAATTTTCAGAAATGAAATGATTAGAAATTTTTAATTAACTTACCATGTTTATGGGATATCATGTAAAGTTGCTTTTTTGGGTAACTATTGACCTTTGAAATGGATAATAGTTTAATGAGAAGTTTGTTTGTAGTTTGTACTCTAATTTTGAATTCAAAGGTCCTTTAATTAGGATATAAATTATTGCCTTCAAGTTTTTATAGGCACGGATATGTTTTGATTCCGGGATACAAAATCTAGAGGAACTCCGCAAGCTAGTGTCTATCAGTTCTGTCTAATTCATTTGTTGTTTACTATAATTGACAGGAGGAGGTGGGCCAATTATGGGTGATTTATGGGCTCTAAAGGGTCTATTTGAAGAAGGTAATAGTTTTACACATCTAAATTATGCACTTTAATCTTTTTTTGCTTTTTATTTATTTATTTATTTATGGAAAATGCATCTTATATTTCAATAGTGAACAACAGAGACTACATCATACAATCAATAGGTGCCTAGGGATAGAGATGTGTGACAAGTGAACGTGTCCAATGGGTTTATGTATCCAAATTAATCAAATTCAAGGTTTTTAAGATTGAATCTAATCAATTGAAAAAGACTAAACCTAGGGTATGTGACTAAGGAATCATTCAAGACAACTAAATTGTTTTGCATGGGCACATTTGTTAATTTACTATTGAGCAGATGTGTGGATTAACATGATGAAGGGATAATTTGCCCGATATAATTTCATCATTGGATGAAAAGGTGTGAAAATCCCATTGTGTGCTCTACATTTCTTTTTCCAACAAAAATCTTGAAAATGCTGGGCTCTTTGCCACATTTCTGGATGGTCCCAAATGAAAAGCTATTGATGTTGATTACAGTGCTTGACCCGGATGGGACATCAAGTGAGCCATGAAATAGAGGCAGAGAGCATGTGGAATTGACCTGAGAGCTCGTACTTGAAGCTCAAAGATCTCAATCAGTTGAGCTAGCCCACCAATCTCATGTGCACTACAATTTGCTGAGAATTATAGCTCAGACAAGAACTTTCGCACAGGTTTAGAGTGAACGTGCGAAAAACAATACGAGATATTTTTGAAAAATAATTCCTTTTTGTTTTGTTTTAATTCACTTTAGTAAAAAGTGAAAGTTTTATATTTAACTAAGTCTAAAATTGTACCTCATGACTTAGATTAGGAGTAATGCTAAAAATAGATTCTAGTTGCACAGTTTGTACGATAGTGAACTGCTGTTTCTGGTTTCTCCAGTAGCTGTACCTTTCAAGCATCCTGTAGAAGCTCAAGTTCAGGGTGATTTTGGTAACTGCGCAGTGCTGTTTTATTGGGAAAAATGAGGAGGATTATATATATGTTTTTTGAAGGAATTAAAAATTGATTTGATGGATTAATTACCTGTGTGCACGCAAAATTTAATTTTATGCTTCCGCTACTTAATTTCTGCCTATTGTGTGATTGGTGCTATTGTCTGAAATTGAATTTCAGCATTAATTAATTTCTGCCATCTATTTGTTTGATTGAGATCATAAGGATATTAGTCACCTAGGGCATGGAATTTGCACATGGTATCAAAGCTTATTTTTTTGATTGAGATTCCCAAGGATTTGCAGTGGTAGATTAGCTATTGAAAAAATGGATCAGCAGTTAGAGAATTTCAAACTAATTTTCAGATTGGGGAGTCTGTGCACTAGATCTTAGAGATATCATCATTTAGTCTCAGGATTGAGAACAGATTGGATTGTGCCTCAAATTTCTTAGCATTGAAGGTGAAGGTTACAATCTTATTCAAAGAGAATGATCTTTGTGATATTGTCAAGGACGTTGTGACTCCACCTACTGATCCACAAGAATTGGTAACCCACAACAAGAAGGAAGTGAATGCTGAGTGGATGATCTTGGATTCCATAAAAGATCCAATGTTATCGGAACTGAACCGGTCATCAAATAGAAAAACCTTGTGGACTGGGAACCGGTCGGAACTGGAAAAAACTGGAAAAAAAACCGGTTTACCAAAAACACATAAAATATTCATATTTTAAAGAAAAAACAGATATGTTCATGTACATCCATATGAATCCAAACCATTTATACACAAGCATGCAAAATTTCTCATTTATATAGCAAGTAATAGTGCATATAACCAAAATAGCACTTAGTGCAAAACATCGCTGAACAAATAATGTTACAAACATCAAGAAGCAGGCTCTAAAAGGCCTTTATAGTCCAAAATAACATGCTAGATCATATTATTATACTACAACCTACAATACTACAAGTTACAACTATGGAAAATCAATGATCAAATCATCAATCATCATCCTCCTCATCCTCATCTGAAGAATGAGCAGCATCCAAGTCTGCAATGGGATTGTGGCTTGATTCCCCTGGCTTTGAAGCTGCTATTGGTGCTTCTGATATATCTGCGTCTGCATCCTGTGGAGGTGGGTCCAAGTCCAACCAACAAAGGTCTTCATTGTCAAATGCTGGTGCTTGACTCTCCACAACCCATTAGGATGTTGTATCAAAGTCGCCCAAGACAATGTTGCTTGTTTCAAGAGTTTTATTCAGCAATTGATTGCGCCTCAACCTAAGGTTGTACTGAACAAAAACCATGTTATTCAACCACTTTTGCTCCAAACAGTTCCTCTTCTTAGTGTGTATACGCTCAAACACACTCCAATTCCGCTCACACCCTGAAGCACTACATGTTTGGCTCAAAATTCAAAGTGCAAATTTTTGCAATCGAGGGCATTCACTACCAAATTGTTGTTACCAATATGCTGCAAAAAGAGTGGAAGGAAAAAAAGTACTAGCAAATGAATTTGAAAGTTGAAACTTAGACTCAAGAATTGCAACAATGCAAAATTCAAATTGAAATCGAATGAGTAAACTATTAATATAAGAATTTGCAAATTTTAACAGTTTTTACCTGGGGGACTCTTTGCTCTATTTCTTATTGCCATAAAAATTCCAAAGGTACGAAGGCTCTCACTAAAATTCAAGAGCTTGTTATGAATTTGATCTTGAGTCTTGGAATCTGGGACCATGTGTTATAATTGGCAACTAGGGCCAAACTCCATGTGGGTCATCTTATTAATGGAAGCTGATTTTTTCTTGGATCTCTCTCATAGAGAGGTGTAGGATTGATCTAAAGATCATCCGATTCTGATAAGTATTCATGGAGATATGAATTTATTTGTGTTATGGGACAATTCATCAAGGTCGACCAGCAACCAAATAAACCCCACTTGTGCTCAACGTTTTAGTATAAATAGAGGTGGCCTTCAATGTTGAAATTTGGTACCGGAGGACAGGTGGTTCCCTTAGGCTTTGATCTTTGGCCTAGGAAAAAGTGTCCAAAAGAATTTAATTTTTCTCCTAAAGTGACTTTATAATTTTATAAAGTTAAATCTAATTTAAAAGTGACTTTAAGTGATAAAGTTATTAAGTCTAATTTTAAAGTGACTTTTATAAAGTCAATGAAAAATTAGAAAGGAAAAGTGACTTTGGAAATAAATGACTAAGTGGGTCTTTATTAAAGTGGGGTGAATTAAAAAATAGAAAGTGAGATTTAAATGAGCATTTAATCTCAACCATTGATCTAAATCTATTTCAGCCATTGGATTTAGAGATCACCCAAAAGTCACTTGGATCACCCAAAAGTCACTTGGAGTTATATTAAAGGAGGAAAAGGAGGAAAAGGTCATTCATTCTTTCATGAGCAGATTGGGAGAAGGAGAGCAAGAGAGCAAGAGAGATTTCTGAGCGGAAGGAGAAGGAGACAGCAGCTTGGCACACATTCCAAGGCAGCAGTTGAGCAGATTTGTACAGCTGATTCAGCACATAGTGAAAGACAGATTTTTGCACAAACATCGAGGAGCAGTTTGCTGATTTTTCTGCACACAAAACGGAGGTCGTACAGCATTTATTGCTGTCCTGTTTGCTATAATTTCTAGATTGCTGTGAGGCATGGGAAAGGAGATAAGTTGTAAATTTGCTCGCTGATTTTTGCTGAATAATTCTCACTGTAAAAAGGCAATTTTCAGAAATAAAGAAGAGCTCTCAAACTGGTTTTCCCCAAGAGTTGTAGGGGGTTTTTCCAGGGTCAAGTTGACAAAAAATATCAGTGTTTTAATGTGTTTTAATGGCTGTTTTTGATTGCTGATTTTTAATTCTGCAATTTCCAGCATTCTGAAAATTTTCCAGAATTTGTGTTTTCAACAATATTTATTTTTTTCAGTCTGTTAAATGTATGGTTATGGGAATGGGCATTTAACTGCATGGGAGAAATAAGGAGAAACTGAAAACCGGGGTGGGAAAACAGAAATTTTTACATGGTATCGGAGCTTGAGTGCTGAAGGGCAGTTTGGGACAACAAAAGGAAAAATTACAGTTGCTGATTTTTCACTCAGAAAATTCCAGCAAGCTGATTTTTTCATAAACAACAGTTTTATCTTTACTATAGCAGTGCTATTTTTCAGTTTTAGGACAGCAGGATGTCATTGGGATTGAGGGTGGAGGATAGGCTGGATGGGCATATAAATTACAGCGTTTGGAAGGAGAGAATGCAAAGTATCTTTGAGGAGGCAGAAGTCTGGGATATCATGGTGCATACCGCACAGAACCCTGTTGTTGTGCCCACTGATGTTACTCAGTTGGCTGAGTATAAAAAGAAGAACAATAAGGGTAAGAGGCTGATTCTAGACGGAATCAAAGACCATTGCATTCCTCATGTGAGAGGAAAGAGCAATGCCCATGAGATGTGGACAGCATTGTCCAATCTCTACCAGAGTACCAATGAGAACCGGAAGATGGTCCTGAAGGAGAAGCTGAAGAACATTAAGATGGGGAATGATAGTGCAGCTGGATATCTCACAAAGATTACCAATGTGAGAGATGAGTTGGCAGCGATTGGAGAGGCCATTCCATCCACTGAGTTGGTGCGTATTGCAGTGAATGACCTCCCCCGTTCATGGTTGAACTTTGCTGATGGGGTTTGTGCACGTGAGACCCTTCCCACATGGGAGAGGTTTTGGGATGATTGTATTCAGACAGAGATCAGGAAAGGACAGCTTGGGGCAGCCAAGCCAGTTGAGCAGGATGAGGACGTAGCACTGGTGGCAGGAGGCAAGAAAGGCAAAGGGAAGAAGCAGGCTTCCACAAGCAGTGGTGGGGGCAAAGGCAAAGGTAAAGGTAAACAAGATAACTCACAGAAGGACTATTCCAAGGTGAAGTGTTGGAATTGTCAAAAGATGGGACACTATGCAGTTGTGTGTCCGGAGAAGAAGAAGAAGAAGGGGAAGAACCAGGACGTGGCAGCTTCAGCAGAGATTGAGGACTTTGCTGGTCGGTTTGACCGGGAGTTTGCGTTCACTACGTGTGAGCCCTCTAGTGCAGGATCACTTGCCACACAGGTTCAGAGGGAGCATGCTTTTCCTTCGATTAGCGGAGCATCTTCAGGTATCTGGTATGTGGACAGTGGGGCTTCACGTCACATGACAGGAGTCCGGGAGTACTTCTCAGAGCTTTCAGAGAGTGGCACTGATATTGAGGTAGTACTCGGTGATGACAGAGTTGTTAGAGCAGTCGGGGTGGGGACAGTGACATTTCAGAGGGAGTCCAAACCTCCCTTGAAGGTGTCAGAGGTTCTTTATGTGCCAGGGATGAGGAAGAACCTCATATCCGTCTCAGCTTTGGAGGACAGAGGATATGAGGTACTGTTCAGGGGAGGACAGGTGTTGATGTATCCCAGGGGCACTCCAGCTGATTCAGCTAGAGTGATAGGTGTATGCCATGCAAAGGTGTACAAGTTTGCATTTCAGCCCCTTTTGGCATTGAGCAGTAGTACCGACAGCAGAGCTAGCAGTTCTGAGCTGTGTGAGATTTGGCACCGCAGGATGGGACATATGTATCATGGAGCCTTGAGGACATTGCAGGAGATCACTACAGGTGTGCCAGATTTCAGTACTGATCACTTTGATACTTGCAGAGGTTGTGCGATGGGCAAGTTTGCCAAATCCCCTTTTCCCAGCAGTGACAGCAGAGCGACGGGGATACTTGATTTGATTCATTCCGATGTGAGCGGTCGGATGTCTCATGTTTCCTTGAGTGGATATGAGTACTATGTTTTATTCATTGATGATCACTCCAGGAGGACCTGGATTTATTTTTTGAAGACCAAGAGTGAGGTCTTCAAGCGGTTTCAGGAGTTCAGAGCTCTTGTGGAGACTCAGACAGGTCGAAAGATCAAGTCCTTGAGGTCGGACAATGGAGGAGAGTACACCCTTGGAGAGTTTGTTGACTATTGTGCGGAGGCAGGCATTAGGAGGGAGTTCACTGTTCCTTACAACCCCCAACAGAACGGGGTTGCAGAGAGGAAGAACATATCCATCATAGGGGCTGCCAAAGCCATGTTACATGATCAGGGGTTGCCATTGTTCTTGTGGGCAGAGGCATGCAACACAGCTGTTTACTTGCAGAACAGGAGTTCGCATCGTGCCTTGGGGCACATGACTCCGGAGGAGGCTTTCTCTGGGAAGAAGCCTGATATTGGTCATCTTCATATCTTTGGATGCATAACATACTCCTATATACCCAAGGAGAAGAGGACCAAACTAGAGCCCACCGCAGAGAAGGGTATCTTTGTGGGCTACAGTGAGACCTCAAAGGCCTTTCGGATTTACATTCCTGCACAGAGGAGAGTTGTTGTCAGACGGGATGTGAAGTTCGAGGAGGACAGGGCCTTTAGGAGGTCACGGGAGTTAGAGTATCTGGATCAGCCAGACCCTCAGCAGCAGTTGAGTCAGTCGCAGGGATCCAGTGGGCAGGGATCAGAAGGATCAGGAGGTACATCTATGAGGATGTCAGGTCCGTCAGTGAGCAGTGGCTCATTGAGCCAGAGGGGTGGTGCTCCGGGCAGCATGCAGAGCAGTTCACAGAGCAGTTCACTAGGGAGTCCACTAATGGACAGTTCACACGGTACCTCAGCTTCTACAGGTTCAGGTGCAGGCAGGAGGACAGCAGACAGACAGTCAGGAGTTCAGGCTACTGATGATGATGAGGAGGAGGAGTTTCATTCTCCGGTGGGAGAAGTGCGCTCAGGGAAGAGGAAGCCCAAGTGGTTTCAGGACACCTTGAGAGATGCCACATCTGTTGCTGAGCCGAAGAGGCCAGTCAGAGAAAGTAGACCACCTGAGAGGTTTTGTAGCTATATGGCGATGGTTACCAGCATCCTTGACTCTGAGCCTTCTAGTTATGAGGAGGCAGCTAGCCAGCAGGTCTGGAGAGAGGCCATGCAGGAGTATTCTTCTATCATGAAGAATGATGTTTGGGAGGTGGTGCCGAGGCCTGAGGGCAAATCCGTGGTTACTTCCAGATGGCTTTACAAGGTAAAGCATGCTGCAGATGGCAGCATTGAGAAATTCAAAGCGAGGTTTGTGGCTAGAGGGTTCTCCCAGGTAGAGGGAGTTGATTATGAGGAGACCTTCGCTCCCGTGGCTCGATATACTTCGATCCGCTCCATTATATCGATAGCAGCAGAGATGGGTTGGAAGATCCACCAGATGGATGTGAAGACCGCATTTCTCAATGGCTTCATACAGGAGGAGGTGTACATTGAGCAGCCACAGGGCTTTGAGGTGCATGGGAAGGAGTCCCATGTGTGCAGATTGAAGAAGGCCCTTTATGGCCTGAAGCAAGCTCCCAGAGCTTGGTACTCCAGGATAGATGCATACTTGCAGGGGATGGGTTTCACAAAGAGTGAGGCAGATCCGAACCTTTACTTTATTGTGATTGGTGAGGAGCCTCTCATTCTGGTGCTGTATGTGGATGACTTGATCATTACAGGTGCAGAGAGACTCATAGAGCACTGCAAGAGAGATCTTGCGGCGGAGTTTGAGATGAAGGACATCGGCTTGATGCATTACTTTTTGGGTTTGGAGGTGTGGCAGGAGGAGGGGCATTTCTTCCTGGGGCAGGGGAAGTATATTGTGGACATCCTTAGCAGATTCCACATGGAGGATTGTAGACCCATGTCGACACCGATGATCACCAACTGGAAGAAGCTTCATGCTTCGGATTCCGAGTTGGTGGATCCCACATTGTACAGGCAACTGATTGGTTCCTTGATGTATTTGGTCAACACTAGACCAGATATCTGTTTTGCAGTCAACACGATGAGTCAGTTTATGTGTGAGCCTAGGAAGGTTCACTGGGTGGCTGCAAAACACATTTTGCGGTACTTGCAGGGGACAGTGGATTATGGTCTGGACTACAGGCAGGGAGATGGAGTGAGATTGGCAGGATACACTGATTCTGATTGGGCAGGTTGTGCTTCTGATAGGAAGAGCACTTCAGGGTGTTGTTTTGGGTTGGGTTCAGTAGTAGTGTCATGGTTCAGCCGGAAGCAGCAGTCAGTAGCACTGAGTTCAGCGGAAGCAGAGTATATGGCAGCCAGTCTAGCTAGTTGTGAGGCTATCTGGCTTCGCAAGATGTTGTTTGGCTTATTTGGTCAGCCGTTGAGACCTTCAGTGATTTACTGTGATAATCAGAGTTGCATTAAACTCACGGAGAATCCAGTATTTCATGACAGGTCAAAGCATATCGGGATCAGATATCATTTCATCAGAGACTATGTTCAGAAGGGAGCTGTGAAGCTTGAGTATATTTCCACTGATGAGCAGGTTGCAGATATCCTTACCAAAGCCTTACCACGGGGCAAGCATGTCTACTTCAGAGACAAGATGGGTGTGGTGAGGAACACCTTCCTCGGTAAGAGGGAGTGTTGAAATTTGGTACCGGAGGACAGGTGGTTCCCTTAGGATTTGATCTTTGGCCTAAGGAAAAGTGTCCAAAAGAATTTAATTTTTCTCCTAAAGTGACTTTATAATTTTATAAAGTTAAATCTAATTTAAAAGTGACTTTAAGTGATAAAGTTATTAAGTCTAATTTTAAAGTGACTTTTATAAAGTCAATGAAAAATTAGAAAGGAAAAGTGACTTTGGAAATAAATGACTAAGTGGGTCTTTATTAAAGTGGGGTGAATTAAAAAATAGAAAGTGAGATTTAAATGAGCATTTAAATTTTAATCTCAACCATTGATCTAAATCTATTTCAGCCATTGGATTTAGAGATCACCCAAAAGTCACTTGGATCACCCAAAAGTCACTTGGAGTTATATTAAAGGAGGAAAAGGAGGAAAAGGTCATTCATTCTTTCATGAGCAGATTGGGAGAAGGAGAGCAAGAGAGCAAGAGAGATTTCTGAGCGGAAGGAGAAGGAGACAGCAGCTTGGCACACATTCCAAGGCAGCAGTTGAGCAGATTTGTACAGCTGATTCAGCACATAGTGAAAGACAGATTTTTGCACAAACATCGAGGAGCAGTTTGCTGATTTTTCTGCACACAAAACGGAGGTCGTACAGCATTTATTGCTGTCCTGTTTGCTGTAATTTCCAGATTGCTGTGAGGCATGGGAAAGGAGATAAGTTGTAAATTTGCTTGCTGATTTTTGCTGAATAATTCTCACTGTAAAAAGGCAATTTTCAGAAATAAAGAAGAGCTCTCAAACTGGTTTTCCCCAAGAGTTGTAGGGGGTTTTTCCAGGGTCAAGTTGACCAAAAATATCAGTGTTTTAATGTGTTTTAATGGCTGTTTTTGATTGCTGATTTTTAATTCTGCAATTTCCAGCATTCTGAAAATTTTCCAGAATTTTTGTTTTCAGCAATATTTATTTTTTTCAGTCTGTTAAATGTATGGTTATGGGAATGGGCATTTAACTACATGGGAGAAATAAGGAGAAACTGAAAACCGGGGTGGGAAAACAGAAATTTTTACATTCAAGTCATTTCAACACACTTGGGATCTCTTCCTCTCTACTTGTCTTTGGGTTTTAGTAGGAGGAGAGATCCTAAGGGATAACGCTGCCCTAATCGAGAGGGAAAAGGTCGGAACTGCCGGAATTGCCGGGAATAGCCGAATTTGCCGGGAATAGCCGGAATTGTCAGGAACTGCCGGGAATAGCCAGAATTGCCGGAATTGTTCGGACATGTCAGGAAAAGCCGACACTGCTGGGAACTGTCGGAACTGCTGGGAATTGTCGGAACTGCCAGAATTGCTGAAACTGCCGGGAATAGCCGGAATTGTCGGAGTAGCCGGAATTGTCAGGAAAAGCCGGCACTGCCGGGAACAGCCGGAATTGCGGGGAAAAGCCAGAACTGCCGGGAACTGTCGGGAAAAGCCGGAACTGCCGGGAATAGCCAGAATTGCCGAGAATAGCTGGAAAAGCCAGAACCGTCAGAATTGTTGGGAACTGCTGAGAATAGGCGGGATTGCCGGAACTGCCGAGAATAGGCGGAATTGTCGGAACTGCCGGGAACAACCGAAATTGCCGAAACAACCTGAGCATTTGTCTCCGAAGGAGAGCAGCATGCAAGGGACAACTAATTAACATTGGGACAATTGTATGGTACTTAGCAGCAAATACACCAAGCATGCAATGTTACAGATAACATGCAAGGAACATCTAGCATACAACAAGAAGCATGCAAAGGACAACAAGCATGCTAGCGACAACAAGCAAGCAAGATGCAACCAACACATAGGTCAGTATGGCAACATGGTGCAGCAATGGCACATAATGCAGTACAGTGATGGGTACAGTCATGATTAATGAAGCATGATGAGATGTAGCATAATGATGATGGGCGCAACATGGTGCAGCACGGTGAGGTGCAACATGATGACGAAATGCAGCACCACGATAGGTGAAGGAGTCACCTTGGAGAATCAGTTGAAGCAGCATGTCTTCAACTGATCTCATGTATCATCTTCTTAGAGATGATCTATGCTCTTATCTATATAAGTCAAAGTGTTGTCTTCCGTTGTAAACATACTATCTCTCTCTCTCTGCTGAACTATTGGAGAACATATAAGAAGAATTGATCAAGGGTTTCCCCACATTGGGGTTTGTCCCTGGCTAGCGCCACATTGTGTGTCCTCTTGTCTTGGCTTGTCTTCTGCAATTTATGTTTATGTTCTATATGCAGTTTACTTTAATGCTGATGAGATTGCTAATCTGGAAAAGATATTGAGCTAACTGTGAAAATTGAAATAAATTTCTCTAAGCATAGAACATACCTAAAATTAACATGGTATGAGAGCTGAGGTGAAGACAATGCCCAAGCAAGAGTGAAAGAGCAATCACCGAAGACAGTTGGGAAAGGACAAAAGGATCAGTGGATTCCTCATCCTTCTTCAAATTCGCCAAGGGTGAAGTCGAAGCAGAGAATATTATCAGAATAGTGCAGCAAAAGTTTTTGATGGCTTACCTAAAGATCACTTTATTGGGAAGTCTGGATCCAAGGGTGGAAGGAAAGGCAGATGCCTTGGTTGCAATAAGTTCGGCCATTATGCGAAGGAGTGTCTGAATGGCAGAGACATATCTCTTGATGAAGATAACAAGCATTCCAGGGACATCTTCAATGATCAAAGGAATGACAGGTAATGCAGGTCATCAAGGAAATGGCCGACTCTTCAAAGAAAGCAAGGAACCCCAAGTACGAAGAATCAAATGTTGTTTTTGATAAGATAAAGAAGTGTTATCTTGTATTGGCCCTCTCCTTCCGATTCTTTGGGAATCTGGCTTATTGATTGTAGTGCTTTAAGGCACTTCATCGGATAGAAGGGTGCACTCTCTAATTTGGTAGAGATGGAAACAATCGTGGGATTATACTTGGAGCCGATGCCACCTATCTCGGAAAGGGTGTAGGGAATGTTACCCCTCAATTGAATGAGGGTAACTCGATTCATTTACAGAAAATCTCTTTTATGTACCTGATCGCAAGAAGAACCTGGTGTCCATTTCAACAATGGAAGTCAAAGGTTACGAGGTGGCACTCATCGATGGAAAGGTATGTGTTTGAAAATAGAATTTTCAAAGATGTTTTTGAGTTCAGGTTGTATCAAGTTGCAGGAAGTCCACTGGGGACTGTGTTCATTGACACATAACACCGAAGGTCTGTGAGTCAGATGGTGACAGGGATGCCTGAATTCAAAAAGCGCATGAAAGTACATGTTTGAGATGTACCGAAGGAAAATCTTACAAGGGGACCATTCCCCTCATGTAGCAGGTCCACAGGTTTGGAACAACCCGAGGGGTTTGAGATTGATGATCAGGCATCTCACATATGCAAGTGGAAGAAAGCCCTCAATGGCGTGAAGCAAAACTCCCCGGGCGTAGTATGAGAGGATTGATAACTGTCAAATGAAGCTGAGATTCACTAAGAGTGAAGTTGATCTAAACCATTGTTTGAAGGTTGTGGATGATAGACCTCTCATACCAGCACCTTATGAGGATGAGACCTATTTCTGACAAGTGCAGACCCTCTCATTTGCAGAAGTAAGAGGGAGTTGGATTCTGGATGTGGAATGATAAACTGCAAGCCTGTGACTACCTTGAGGATCTTAACTTTCATAAGTTATATGGTAGTGATGTCGAACCAGATTTGGGAAATGCCTCTTAGTTTCATAAACTCATTTGTGTTGATGTTCTTGGTGAACTTCCGTCCAGATATATGTTTTGCAGTTAGCATGGTGAGCCCATATTTGGTTGAGCCTCATTGGATTGGTGCCAAGAATCTTCTGAGATATCTTCGGGGCACAATCTCTCATGGATTGAGATACACTGCCGGAAATATGAAACTGCATGATTATTCGAATGCTGACTGGGCAGGCAGTGTGGAGGATCACTAGAGCACTTCTCAGTGCTGGTTCTCTTTGGATTCTGCTTCGATATCATGGATGAGCAGGAAGCAGAAGTCGGTTGCTATAAGCACCATCGAGACCGAATACATAGCTACGAGTATGATCTCGTGTGAAGCTGCATGGTTGCAGAAGCTCTTAAGTGAGTTGTTTGTACACATGATGAATACCACTGTGATTCTCTGTGACAACCAGAGGGGGGATTCGATTATTGAGGAATCCCGTATTCGATGATTGCTCCAGCAGATAGACATCAGATGCTGCCTTATTTGGGATATGGTAAGTCGATGAGCAAGGAGGCTCAATTGCATTGAGATTGATGTACAGGTCGTAGACATTTTGTCAAAGCCCCGGGGAAAGGTCAAATCTGTGACTTTCCTGAACGACTTGGAGTCGTTGAGAGACCTTCTTATAAGGGTCCTGCATGTTACATGCATTGAGCTCTGGGAGCTCTAGGGGGCTTGGGGTACTTACTGGAGCAACATATGACCACAGGGCAACTCACCCTCCCCTGGTGGTGCACTATGTACAAGATGACAGGTTCAACCTTCCCCTGTGATACCCCGTGGCAACTGTGGGGCAGGATGATTCGTTCTCCTGTGGACAAGATGATTAGTTCTCCTGTCGAGGCATCCTACCCATGCAGTCTGGGACTCATGGGAAGTACCTCTCATCTGATCAATGAGCAGGGAAATGGGGTTAGGGACCATAGTAGTACAATGGATGGATGCATCGATGTATCTACCATACTCCCTATGCTAGGATGACCTCCATTAACCTGGGATCAGTATGAGTGGTTTGAGACACTCTCTTGTGATATTGATCTGGGATCAATAAAACTGAATTCGGGCCAGTAAGAGTGATGTGACACACTCTCTTCAGATGAAACTGACTTCGGGTCAGTAGAGAATGGTATGAGACATTCTCGATCAATTCTTCTTCTTCATGGTTCAGCAGAGCAGAGTAGAGCAAAGCAGAGCTCAGCAGAGCAGAGCAGTGCAGGGCACTGATGGCAGAGATAGTACAATCGGACATATGGATCAGCGGATGGAGTTCTCCCTAGTTGAGAGGGAGTGTTAAAATTGGCAACTAGGGCCAAACTCCATGTGGGTCATCTTATTAATGGAAGTTGATATTTTTCTTGGATCCCTCTCATCAAGAGGTGTAGGATTGATCTAAAGATCATCCGATTCCGATAAGTATTCATGGAGGTATGAATTTATTTGTGTTATGGGACAATTCATCAAGGTCGGCCAACAACCAAATATACCCCACTTGTGCTCAACGTTTTAGTATAAATAGAGGTGGCCTTCAAGTCATTTCAACACACTTGGAATCTCTTCCTCTCTACTTGTCTTTGGGTTTTAGTTGGAGGAGAGATCCTAAGGGATAACGCTGCCCTAATCCAGAGGGCAGAGGGCGAAACTGTCGGGAATAGCCGGAATTCTTAGAATTGTCAGGAATAGCTGGAAGCCGGAACTGCCGAGAATAGTCGGAATTGCCGAAGAAGCCAGAACATCCGGGAAAAGCGGGAATTGCCGGAACTGCCGGGAATTGCTGGAATTGCCGGAACTGCTGGGAAAAGCCTGCCGGGAAAAGTCGGAACTGCCGGGATTTTTCAGAACTATCAGAACTGTCAGAAACTACCGGGAATTGCTGGAATAGCCGGAACTGTCGGGAACTATCGGGAAAAGCTAGAACTGCCGGGAACTGTCGGGAAAAGCCGGAATCGCTGGAACTGCCGGGAACTACCAAAACTACCGGGAATAGCCGGAACTGCTGGAACTCTCAGAAAAGCCAGAACTGTCGGAATTGCCGGGAATAGCCGGAATTGCCGGAACTGCCGGGAACAGCCGAAATTGCTGAAATCGCCGGAACAGCCTGAGCATCTATCTCTGAAGGAGAGCAACATGCAAGGGACAACTAACTAACATTGGACAGTTGTATGGTACTTAGCAGCAAATACACCAACCATGCAATGTTACAGCTAGCATGCAAGGGACAACTAGCATACAACAACAATCATGCAAAGGACAACATGCATGCTAGGGACAACAAGCAAGCTAGGGACAACAAGCAAGCAAGATGCAACCAACACATAGGTCAGTATGGCAACATGGTGCAACAATGGCACATAATGCAGTACAGTGATGGGTACAATCATGATTAATGAAGCATGATGAGATGTAGCATAGTGATGATGGGTGCAGCATGGGGCAGCACGATGAGGTGCAGCATGATGACGAAATGCAGCACCACGATAGGTGAAGGAGTCACCTTGGAGGATCAGTTGAAGCAGCATGTCTTCAACTGATCTCATGTATCATCTTCTTAGAGATGATCTATGCTCTTATCTAGATAAGTCAAAGTGTTGACTTTCGTTGTAAACGTACTATCTCTCTTTCTCTTTGCTGAACTATTGAAGAACATATAAGAAGAATTGAACAAGGGTTTCCCCACATTGGGGTTTGTCCCTGGTTAGCACCACATCTTGTGTCCTCTTGTCTTGGGTTGTCTTCTGCGATTTATGTTTATGTTCTATCTGCAGTTTGCTTTAATGCTGATGAGATTGCTAATCTGGAAAAGATATTGAGCTAACTGTGAAAATTGAAATAAATTGCTCTAAGCAAAGAACATACCTAAAACTAACACCTTGCGTTCAATGCATTTATATAATCCCCCTAAAACCTTCCCATCAACCTCAAAATTTGTAGTGTAATGGTACCTTCAAAATTCAGAAAACAAAAACATATTCATCAAGTCAACAAAACTAAAAGCTAAAAGCTAAAACTTAAAACTTATAACTTATGAGCAATGAGAATTGAAATTCAAAATTACATACCTTAGATTTAAGTAGTAGCCGATTGCATGTAAAGGTCTATGGAGTTGTTTGTTCCATCTTTCATCAATGATTCTCCATAGAGGAATGTACTTTTGTCTTTTATCCCCATATGCTGCCTTTATTTGTTCCTTGGCCTGATCCATGGCCTCATAAACAAAACCCATAGCAGATTTATCACTATCCACCATCTGCAAAACTCTGACAAGAGGCTCACTAAATAGCACAATCTCCTCTGCCTTTGACCAAAATCTTTTGTCAAATACTTGGTCAACCATCTGTTTCCCTTCTGCCTTTTTGCTCCATTGAGATGAATTCCATTCATCACATGAAAACATCTTCCTCAAGTTTGCTTTTTGTTGAACAAGGGATTGCAACGAAAGGAAGTTGGTTGCAAATCGTGTGATGGCTGATTGAACAAGCTCTTTACCCCCTGTGTGCTTTCTCATAAGGTTCAAAACCCATGAGTGGTTGTAGATGTACCTGGTTATGGATTTTGCATCTTCCACACACTTCTTCACCCACTCAGTTTTGCCAATAATGGGCTGCACATGCACATGGAGACCACCAAATGGTGGGGTGTTTTTCCTCCAACATCTTTACCGTTGCAACATAGTTAGAGGCATTTTCTATGATAATTTGTACAACATTTTCAGCCCTTACTTCCAGAACTACTTCATCCAAAAGACGAAATAGAAATTGTGCATCCTTCACCTGATCAGATGCATCAATAGATTTGAGAAACATAGTACCTTTTGGACAAGCAATTAAGAAATTTAGTATGGTGCGAGATCTACCATCAGTCCATCCATCAGACATAATTGTGCACCCTGTTTTGGTCCATGATTGCTTGAACTCTATAAGGTACTCTTCTATTCTTTGGACCTCATTTTGTAAAAGTGGCCCCTTGATATCATGAAAGCTAGGGCCTTTGAAGCCTGCTCCACATGAAGCTATAACATCAATCATGGGCTGATAATATGCATAATTAGTAGCATTAAAAGGTATGTCTGCATCATACCACCATCTAGCAATGCATTCATATGCAACCTCCTTCTCTATTTTCTTCCATTTAGCATCAAGGGTTACTGTCCCCTTCAATTTTAAACCACTTGAACTACAAAGAAGGAGTCAATCCTGTTACACGTTGTTGCCTTCTTCGAGTTTAAACCACTTGAAATACCCTCTCCAACTTTAGCAGGGAAACTAGAGGAATCTTCAAAACTGGCGCATATTTTTCAAAATCAGGGTCACTAAACAGAGCATCGTCCTTTTGACTTTTGGCTATATCTTTTTTAAGTCTTTTGTTTTTCTCCTTCTCTTCATTGTAGGCTTCAATTAAACTTTGCATCTTTGCTTTGAGATCATTAGAAACATTTTCATAAGGTTCTACTTGCCCTCTCCAATGTGCTAGGTGTTCTTTGATTCTATGGATCCCCCCACCCTTAACTTTTTTCTCACAATAGTTGTAGACTTTTACCCTTGTTCATTTAAATGACAGTGAACCCAAGATGGATCATTCTTGTTTTTGGGGGCCATGGGGAAGAAAAGAAAAATCTGCATAGAAAACCCTATGGTTTTTAGAATTTTATGACATATTTTTTTTAGAGAAAAATAAAAGAGGAGTAGAAACAATGAAATACCTGGAGAAGATCTGTAAATTTTGAGAAGGGAAGAAGCTCCAATCAATCTGAAAATAATCTCTTCAATCGACTCGAAAATCTCCCTAAAAAATTTGCCAACATAATCTCTCAAAATAAGCTCGCATTACAACAATTGTTGAGAAAAAAAATAGAAGAAAATAACAACCACAATTTCTTTTTTCCAACAAAAAATTACAAATTTGAAATTCTAAATTCTGCATAAAAAACCGGGGTTTTAAAATTTTAAGGGAAGAAAAAGATAGATTTTTGAAGAAAAATAAAACATTAATGGTTGAAAAAAATACCTTGAATTTCCCTCTTAATTTGCTAAAGAAAATCAGCTCCAAAATCCTCAAAAATTAGCATTGGAGCAGCCCCTACAAATCTGCATAAAAACACTAGGGTTTTTAATTTTATGAGAAAAAATAGCTGATTTTTGGAGAAAAATAGAAGAAAAAAAGGGCAAAAATTTCCTTGATTTACCCTCTAAATATTTTGGAGAAAATCAGCTCCAAAATCAGCTATGTAGCAGCCCCAACAAAATAAAAAAAATTCTTCCACTAGCTGCAAAAACCACTGAAGAAAACCCAAAGATCTCTGGGAAAAAATAAATCTTTGAAGTAGCTCAAAAATCTTCCAACCCAACAGCTCTCCAAGACTCCAATCAGCTCTTCAAATCTGCAAAAAATCTCCCTTAGAACAACCCTGCAAAAAACTCTCCAAATTCTCCTCACCGAACTCAGCTCAAGAATTGCAAGAGACTCGAATGAATAGTGTGAGTAAAATAGAGGGGGTGGGGGTGTTTAAATAGCTTTAGGGGGAGGGGGGGGGCTAGACTAGGTTTAGAAAATAGGGAAAATAATTAAAAAAATGTTTTTTTTTACTGGCCTTGTCGCGCGACCATGGGCCCCGTAGACCGGCGGAATTTGTCATCGAACAGGTCCTTTAGGGGGGGGGGCTAGATTAGGTTTAGAAAATAGGAAAATAATTAAAAAACGATTTTTTATTGGCCTTTTCACATGATTGTGGGCCCCGCAAACTAGTGGAATTGGTCATCGAACCAGTCCGGAGCGAGCTGGTCATTTCTGGTTCGGAGGGCTGGTAATTTTTGGTTCGGAGGGCTGGTTCGAACGGGTTTTGCCCCCAAACTGGTCAGACCGACTGGTTTTGCTGGAACCGGTTCGGTTTCAATAACACTGGAAGGATCACCTGATCCCTTATGCATCCGAGTAGAAGATGGTGAAGGAGATGTTCAATGCCCTTGTTAGTCTTTTGCAGAGTTAGAATATAAATAGAAAGATGATATTGGGGAACAAACTCAAATCGATAGAGATGAATGATATTGTAGAACAAACTCAAATCGATAGAGATGAATGATGTTGTGGAACAAACTCAAATTGATAGAGATGACCAAGTCAGACATAATCATTAGTTACCTTATGAAGATCATATATATTTATGATTAGTTTGCAAGAATTGGTAGAAGGTTGAAGGTGCAAAGCTAGTGAACATGGCATTGAATTGATTCCCTGCATCATGGGAACCATTTGTTAAAGGTATTTGTGCTCGGGAAAACCTTCTTGACTTGGAGAGGGTTTGGATGACTATATCTAGGAGGAGACTTGGATGGAATCAAAGGCCATAAGAAGGGTGGTGATGAGAGAACCTAGCTCTATTTGGTTAGTGAAATAAGGTTAGAGATAAAGGATCGAACAAGGGTAAGGGAAAGAGTGAGGAGTCAATCTCATAGCTAGGAAAGGACTTGAGGAGTCAACAATCGAATCCCAATTCGACAACCTGTAAATTTTTGTGTTTGCTCTACTCACACAAATGCCATACCATACACTATTAAATTGACAGGAAAATCCATGGCATAATGTCATTCTTGTATATAACTAACGCTTGTTGTCAAGTGGCCCAATAGCGGCTTTATGTATGTGACCGATACTAATTCATATGTTTACATCTCTCACATCCAATCACCGGGGCTAAATATCTTTACCACATATGCAACCACTAACTCAACATTCATTCAAACTCAAACGTCATTCCTTGTGGTCGTCTTTTCACGACCTATCTTTTGGCACAATGAACATGTCAACAAACTTTAGGACTCATGACTGTAAACCTCCAGACTTGGGAAGAACTATGTGGCTACAGAGCACCTATAAATTATGAGACTTAGAAATTTGACTACAAACCTCATTCACGAATTTTCCTAGTCAATTCTTGATCTAACAATGCATCTACATGATTTTTTGACGACTTTTAGTCGATTTACAACCTAGTTCACTAGTCAATTCATTATGCACATGTCCATCGAGTGTGGCACAACCGTAGTCGGATAAACTTTAGCCTGTCAAAAATCCTTTAATGGATCCATCGCACAACAATCACCACTTTGATCTCTGCACATTTGATGCTTCAACATGGACTATTCACTTCGATTGTTTAGGCACAATCATCTTGAATTCACGCACTCACTCTTGAATTCACGCACTCAATTGATTATTAAATTAGAGATATCACAAAAGCCCCTCACGACCAACAAACTTGGCTCTGTGTCATATTCTCAAATGTGTTGATCGATTCGTCCATGTTAATTCAACTCCCACGGAGCTCAACCAATTGCACTGGTTCATTCAATCACGATCTGTGCTAGAACAAATAAGAAACCAGAAAGGTTTTGCTCGGATCACTGGATCACCACAAACACATGCACTATATTCATCCCACTATACATTATATTTGTTTTCTTTCCACAGCCTCAAAATTCACGTGAACGGATGATGAAAGAGACATGTATTTTGAGGGCTCATTTATGTTTTATTTATACTTTTGTAATGGAGTCAAAGGGAGGTCCAAAAAGGAGGGGTCGACTTGCCCAAATTACAAGTTAATTTTCTAATAATACTCCTACTAATTTAAACTCTTTTTCAAATGGTAAATCCTTTATTTACCAATGACTTTATGATGAGAAAATGTCTCCTTGTGAGGCCAAAATGGTCAACATAATTTATCCAATATTTGTTAAATATTAATCCAAATTTTGACCAATAATAAGGCTGCCTTTCATCATTCATTTGGGTACCATAACCACACATTTGGTGCTTCATCTTTGATAATGCATATCTCCTCAACAGTGAGGAGTTATGTGGCATGCCACCTACCATTGGAAACGACATAACAAGAACTACACAATGATGATGGTCTTGCTTGAAGATTGACTATTATTTCCATTCAATTTTCTCATCAAATGTGCGGCATCATGACCACACCACAGGAGATTCTAAACTTTTGGGCTTCCTTCTCTTCTGAGGCTTCTTGTCCATTGGAACTTCCAATTAGTGCAATCCACTAATGCATATTAAAAGCGTTCAAAGACCAATATTAACATCAATGACAACGCCATTTATCAATCTCCCCCTTTGTCATTGATGGCAACACACATGCTCCCCCTGCGATTACTGCTCCCCCTGTCCCCATGCTTTTGATTGTGAAAATTCTTTTGAAATGCAGCAATTGGAATTAATTCTTCTAACTGATAAATTATGCAGTTTATTTTGTTATGGAAAAATAACAAATTAATCACATTGCAATTTCTTCATAATAAAAAAGCTACGGAAATAAACTGGAAATTGAGAAAATGCTAGCAGACACACAAAAATATGACAATTATTTTTGGACAAATAAATTGGTGCAACAAATGAGGGTTTTATTATTATGCAACAGCAAAATTATTTGAGTCCAAATTTGGATGATCAACTGGAAAATATCCAACAAAATATGCTACCAAAATATTTGGAGGAATTTCCTCGCTTTGCCACAATAGGTCAACCTCCTTCTGGCCTGCTTGCATTGCTTGTTTGGCTGCTCGCACTGCTAGAAATGGGAAAGTCGTACGACCTTTGAAACTCCTCCAACTGGGTCGTCTAGCCTTCCTCTATCACTGAAAACAAGTCACTTTGCCTTCCGGGTGATCTCTCGACCTCTGACAACTGAAACGACTCTCTTCTGACACTTTCGCTGGGGTTTCTGGCTTACTCGTTCTTCTTCGATGACTTTACTGCAAATAATTCTGTCTCCTAGCTACAACTGCTTTGCTGCTGAGAATCATTGTTGGAAATGTCTCTGCTACTCCCTCAATACTCCTTATCTGGGTCAAACCTTCTTCTTGCACTGAATCATGCACGTGATAGCTCGATTTGCCCAAGGAACTCGCTCTCCTAGCTTTCGTTGGCTCTCACAGATGTGATTCGATGCGTCTTACTCCAACCCCACCGATCTCCTCTGATAATCTCCAATTGGATCACCAACATCCATGATTGAGTCCTTATCGATGATTGAGATCATTTCTAAGTCCGTCCATGTGAGTTTCTATAGAAATCTCACCTTTCTCAATTAATTGATGTTAATTAATCATTTTTCCTAAGTTAGACTTAGGAAAAGTCTAATTACTAATTAATGAACTTAATTGAGCTGCTTTTAGGTGGATTTTCCAAAAATGATTTTTGGGCTTTGGAGTCCTAGTGTTTCTTAGCCTTTGACCAAAGTCGAGACTAGAACACCATCCGATACTACAAAAACTAACATTGATCTCCCTCTCCTGATTTCTCTCTCCCTTTGACATCAATGGCAAAAGGTAACTCTCACTGACGAAGTATCTCTCTTTGTCTTCATGCTATATTGGTTACTCCCCTTGATAGATTCTCTCCCCCTGTGTTGGTATGCCTCGCACAACATTCCATTCTGAGTTTTCCTGTCAATATGCTTCAACAAGTCCTTCTGCAATTCTTTCTGATTTCGATCTTGAAGTGCCAAAAACAAGTCCATGACTCTGCTTATCAAATGATGCTCAACTGAACACAATGCTGATTAATCTATCAATAATGTTGATCACACCTAACATCAACCATGGAGAGTTTGCCATTCCTAATCAAACTACTTGAAAGATAGATCTTCAATTTGTAGTCACTGCTACATAAACTCCCCCTTTTTAACATACAGAATACTGGGAGTCTCAAGCTGGATTGTTCATAATGATATATGAATGTGCTTTGTTGTAGGATCATTCTAAGCCTTGACATCTTCCTTGGTACATGTAGATTCATCACGTTCTTGCAACTTTACAAATTCTATGAGCATTACCTCTGGGATTTCTTCATTCACCTGATTTTCTTGCTTTTGTTTTCTTCTCCAAACCTTCTTGTATCCGATCTCCGTATTTTCCTTCATAGAAGATGCCATCATGTATCTACAATCACAAGCTATGTGTCCATAGCTATGGCATTTGTAACATTCAATGTTGAACTTGAATGATGGAGTAATTGACATATACTTTCTGCTGAAGAAGCCATTTGGATATTTGCCTTGTGATGTTGCAAACCTACTTCTAGGGTTTTGATAATGATCTTGATAATCATCCCTGTCATAAGCTTTGTAATCCCTAGCCTTATGCCCAAAGTTAGTACATGAAAAACAATACCCAAAAAATATACGTGTACCTAGATGAGATGTCTTGCCTTGATGATCTTCTGAATACATTCTTTCTTTGAGGAGGATTAGTCCTTTGTTGTTCCTTGTATTTGATTACCTCAACATTAGCAACATTTTCAATCTTCTTTTGTTATTCACTTCGATTTGGCCTTTGAAGGATCTTGCTTTCAGACTTTTCTTCAATTTATCTTTGAGGGGGCTTGGAACTTGTGCCTTCATTGCATGGAGATTCACTTGCTTCTTTTGCCTATATATTTAAGCGAGCAATTTCATGATCCTTTTCTCTAATGACATGATTCTTCTTTTCAACATAAGACATTTGCAAAATAAGCTCCTATTTCTTTTGAGTAACATCTGCCTCATACTCCAAAACAATTTCCTTCAGCTGGCTTGTTAAGATTTTGTCTCTCTTTTTTGCTTCCTCCACTTCAAGTTTGAGGAGGGCAACTTCTTCTGTTGCTTTGTTAAAATCCTGCATCTATACCTTTTGCTATTCATTTTCATTTCTGACCCTGTTTATTTATGCTAGAACTGCATAAGTTCCTTTTGCTTTTGAATAACCTCAATGTCAAGTATTTGATTTTGCTTCCGTGTTTTGTTAAGATTACTTAAGGTGCTAGTCAATTCTCTCTCCATGTCCACTTTAGCTTCTTCTTCTTCATCGCCTCTAGGAACTTTGATCTAAGTATCATCATCATCTTCATCTAGATTTGCATGCTTCTTTAAGTAGATATTTTGAAGCTTCTCCTAAAGATGTTTGGCTGATGAGCTTTGAGCTACATTGGATTTAACAAAATCTAGGAAAGCACTTAGAATGTTGTTCATTTACCTCCTTGATTCGTCGGTAGATGTGTTTCCAAAAAAAAAATTAAATACCATACATCATATCCAAGAGCTCCCAAATAGGCTTCCATTCTATCTTTCCAAAATTCATAGCTTGTTTCATTGAACAGAGGAACTAGACCAACCTGTATCTCTTCATCAGTTGTAATAGGTCCAAAAACTAGTGCAATATCGAAGACTTCCTTTGATCGTTTGGATGTGTTGTAGTATCCTAGGGAAATTTTTGCCCTATTGTTCCTTAAGTGACTAAGGTTTCAACAAAATTCTCTTTTTTCCTTGTTCAAAAGATGACACAAAAAATTCAAACAATATAGTCTTTAGTAAAAATAGTACTACTCTTGAACAATACAATAAAATATGCAATATAATGTTGTAATAAACCCAACATTACCAATATTGTCTAGATTCAATTAATCCAGCATAATCCAAACAATTCCAGGCTAATCCCAAATTCCACAGAGTTTAAACAACTATATTCTAACCAAAATCCAAATTATTCTAATATGTAGACTTGGAAAAAACCCTTTTGTGAGTTCTTTTTGGAAAGAATACATGAGTAGCCATAGGGTGTGTGATTCATACTTCGTTTCTTCCTTCGACTTCCTTTAGAAATTCTTTCAAATCCTGCTTCAATGTCTTGAATTGTCTCAGGGAAATTCTTGGGTCTGCTAAAATACTAAATCATTCCTCCGCATTACCTTAGATGGACCCTTTGAACTTTTTTATAGGAGCACGAATTTCCTTGGAAACTCGTACTTGTTCAGAACACAAGTAGTCCCTCGAGAAGCATTAGAGAGGGTTTTGAATTCTACTGAAATTTTCCTCTGTTTGATTCTTAGGGAGTTCGGATGGACACAGGATGATTTCACTCAGCCTCAGGGTCTCGTTTTTCAAAGAATTTGACAATTTGTTTGTCTTCAAAAGATACCTTGGTCTGCCTCAGATTTTTGTGTTTCTGCCTCAGGAGGAACTTGCATGGATTCAACCTTAGAGAGTTTGATCTGATTCAGGAATTCAATTCTATTTTTGCCTCAGAACAACTCGTATAGCTTGAGGAGAATTCAGATGCCTTGCCTCAACCTCTCCACCAAAACCTTGCTATTCTTTAGATAGATAAATTTCCTTGCTTGCTAGAACATAATAGAAAAGATAAAAATAGATTTACTAACTAGGGTGGAATCTTTCACCACCGAAATTAGTAGGGAGAAAACAGGTCTTAAAACCCTTAGAGCCACAACTTAAGAAAATAGATGTATTAGATCCAATTCGATGATGTCCATTTGATCTCAACTCTTCTCTATTTATAGATTTTTCCATGGGCTCCCAAATGTGAGGAGTTGTGAATGAAACCCTCAATTTTGAGTCTTTTTGCGCCAGCCAATCCAACTTTTGCATAATGTTATCCCAACAATGGAAAAATTGGGTTTTTATCCCTTTATCAAGACTATAGCCTAAGGGGCTAGTCTTCTAGAAGTATTTTATTTTATTATTTTATTATTATTCTAGAAGTTCCCCCTTGATTTCATCTAAGTCACTTTTGGCCTTTTTCCTTCAATTAATCACTTTCCCCTTCTTTTAGTTATTTTTGGGTCTTTTTGCCCCAGCCAATCCAAATTTTGCACAATGTTACCCCAACATTGGAAAAATTGGATTTTTATCCCTTTATCAAGACTATAGCCTACGGGTCTAGTCTTCTAGAAGTATTTTATTTTATTATTATTCTAGAAGTTCCCCCTTGATTTCATTTAAGTCACTTTTGGCCTTTTTCCTTCAATTAATCACTTTCCCCTTCTTTTATTTAATTGACTAATTAAAGTCTCTTTTAATCCAGGAAAATGGTAAATCGTCCACCATACTTCCTCTGGCCGCTAAAATTCACTTCTCATCATCCCATCCTGTAGATCTTCTCGTTCTGATTCCAACGAGCTATTACATTAAGGTGTTCCATCAAATAACTCCCCCGAAATGCCACCTTAAGCGTAATTAATTTAGGTCTAATAATAACCCCATTTTATGGGAATTATTAGAATGCAGCGAAACCAAAAGCAAGTTGTGCCTTGATGATGGAATAGGCCAAGCGAACGTCTTCGGACCCCATAAAACTTCTCAAAACCTCTCCAGAACCTCTGATGACGTAATCCTGCTCCTGCGACTTAGCCATCACATACTCTAGAAATCCATCCTAGCTGTTTTACAGAGGAAACTGAAAATGGGGACATTACAATTCCTCCTGCCCCAAGATTGCTTGCCCTCAAGCAACGCATATCTGTCCACTGTAAAGGTATCTGCACACTGATACCAGGATCCCATACAAACCATTAAGTCACATCATGCCTCTGTGCTAGACAAAAACGAATGGATATCTCGATACCTGGATCCCAAACAAGCCATTGGCAAAATCCACCATCAATGGATCCACCTCGATCCCAAAGCCACCATGGCCAACCATCATCACCCATAACCCCATGGCTCTCACTGTGCTCTATCTCTGGCCATAGATGTTGCTCCACCAATAGAATACCAACTCATCACTTCTCTCCAATCCAACCCCTGGCATAGACAAAGGGCAATCCCACTATGCTGATGCTAGGCTAGTGCAACTGGAATGCTAATGAATTGTTGGACTACATCCCACTGCCAACTGGAGCATGTAGTATCCCCCATGTCTTAGTCATGACCATAACTAAGAATATCGCCCCATCAATAGGATACCAACTCATTATCTCTCGCCAATCCATCCTATGGGAAGGATCAGATGCATGGGCACCTGTATATGGAACAAGTCCACTATGCTGCACCATGCTTAACTCATGCAACTTTCCCCGGTCAATCAACAAGATCCATCTAGAAAATCCTACCCCTCCCTATATAATATACCAAAGTGGGAAAACTATGTTGCAAGCCCTGTCTGTGTACTCCTGGAGAGGGCTACTATCTAGAAGTACTACAACTTTGTGGGTTATCTCTTCATATATCTGCACCTCATCAATGGGTGTGATTATATTTTTACCTAAATTTCTCGGAAAATTGCTTAAAAGTTTTTACCATAAATTTCTCCAAGCAATTGCAAAACATGCACCATGAAATTATGACAAAAACAAAATAGATTTGCAATGTGAAAACCAAAAATGCTACAAACTCATATGAAAAACTCAGCTTTATTTGATTACTGAATTTAGGATTACATGGACATAATTGAGATGAATAAACTGGCCTCTAAAAATAATTTGTCCCAATGCTAACTGGCCTCCAAATCTGAATGCAGAATCAAAGTGCACCTGTGAATTCTAGATGAATTCACTAAGTGATGAGGTGGGTTTTCATCCAATCTCACCAAATCACCCAAGGGTTTTCGTCTTGGGGCTACTGATGCAGAGAACTCGGTTCTCCTACCCTCAACAAAGACAAATGCACAAATCCAAGATGTCCTAAATGATCTCCTTCTCCTTTTAAAGGTTTAATAGATAGATCTCCAATCTTCTAGAAGTATTTTATTTTATTATTATTCTGGAAGTTCCTCCTTGACTTCATCTGAGTCACATTTGGCCTTTTGCCTTCAATTAATCACTTTCCCCTTCTTTTATTTAATTGACTAATTAAAGTCACTTTTAATTCGGAAAAATGGTAAATTGTCCACGATACTTTTTATGGTCGCCGGAAGTCACTTCTCATCATCCCATCCTGTAGATCTTCTTGTTCTGATTCCAGTGAGCTATTATACTAAGGTGTTCCATCAAATAATTCCCCCTAAATGCCACCTTAAGCGTAGTTAATTAAGTTCGGTTCAATAATAACCCCATTTTATGGGAATTATCAAAATGTAGTGAAACCAAAAGCAAGTTGTGAGGAAATTCCCCTAATGATGGAATAGGCCAAGCGAATGTCTTCAGACCCCATAAAACTCCTCAAAGCCCCTCTGGGACCTCAGATGACGTTATCCTGCTCCCGTGACTTGGCCATCACGTACTCTGGAAATCCATCCTCGCTATAGAGGAAACTGAAAATGGGGACATTACAAGTTCTCCCTCCCCAATATTGCTTGCCCTCAAGCAATGCATATTTGTCCACTGTAGAGGCATCTACACGTTGATACCAGGATCCCATGCAAACCACTAAATCACATGGTGCCTCTGCGCTAGACAAGAATGAATGGATCCCTTGATACCTGGATCCCAAACAAGCCATTGACTCAATCCACCATCAATGGATCCACTTGGATCACAAAGCCACCATGGCCAATCATCATCAACCATACCCCATGGCGCTAGCTATGCTTTGTCTCTGGCCATAGGTGCTGCTCCACCAATAGAATACCAACTCATCACTTATCTCCAATCCAACCCCTAGTATAGACCAAGGTCAATCCTACTATGTTGATGCTGGGCTAGTGCAAGTGGAATGTTGATGAACTGTTGGCCTACATCCCACTGCCAACTAGACCATTTAGTATCCCTCATGTCTAAGGGCCCCTCCTGTACTATGCCCTTGACTAAGAATATTGCCCCATCAATAGGATACCAGCACATTATCTTTTGCCAATCCATCCTGTGGGAAGGATCAGATGCATGGGCACTCGTAAATGGAACAAGTCCACTATGTTGCACCATGCTCAACTCATGCAACTCTACCCCGCCAATCAACAAGATCCATCAAGAAAACCTTGCCCCTCTCTATATAATGGACCAAAGTGGGAAAACCGTGTTGCAAGCCTTGTCTATGTACTCCGAGAGAGGGTTTCTGTTTGAAAGTACTACAAATCTGTGAGCTACCTCTTCATCGATTTGCACCTCATCGATGGGTGAATCGAAAGATGGATTCTTAACCACCTCCACCATGTCTCCAACTTGAGCCTTCAACTGGCTCTCCAAAAATGGCTCATCATGTACACTGTGCATACCATCCTCGTCTGACTCATGTTCCTCTATGTGCTCTCCATGCTAAATCATCAGTCGCTCATCTTGTGAGTCTGCTGCTCGGTCTTCTTTACTCATTGGGACAATCTGCTGCTCTCCATACTCTTCCATCAAACATGGATGCATGTCTGGGTTGCTGTCAACATCTCCATATGATTGCTCATGGACATCAGAGGTACCTTCGTGAAAACCAATGGACTCAACTATAAAAGAAGAATCCACATCCGAAATGTCAAAAGGAATCTCCTCCTGATCTACCTCTGTCATCTCCTCTGCATCACTCAAGCATGAGTGGTTAGGCCCCTAAGGTCCCTTGTAGATGAAGCAAATACCTTTCCTCCTCATTTTATTTTTGTTGCATGTTTGAGCCTTTTCATCTTGTTCTTCACATCCAATTCGCATCCTCGTCAACTCCTCCTTGGTCAACTTCCTTCTGAACAATTTTAAATTTTTCTTAACCAACCTTTCAGCGAGTTCATAAGCAACAAGTGAGACAAATTGTTCCTCCCTCCAAATGGCCAACAACCTGGACTGCAACATCTTGTATATGCCATCATGGTTACCCATAACTCCAGGCATGATTTCTAAGATCTTGAGCCTCTTCGCAATGGTAAGACCAAAGGTGTTATGTAGATCCTAAAGATTCTCTTCTATTAGCTGTAAAACTTTCCCCATAATGTCATCATTATAAGGAAGCACAGGTGAAGTTGTTCTAATAATCTCACTGAGAACAGAGGCTATTATAAGCCTGACCCCTTCACAAGCGTGCTCTATGAATCTTGGCCGAATCAAGGCAAGCATTGTTGGTTTGAGTGCCCAATTTAGAACCCTCAAATCTGATTGGCTTTCCTTAGAAAGGTGTGAATCCAACTCCTCCAGATTAAGGAAAGTTTTTGTAGTCATGTTTAGGTTCTTCAAATCTGACCCAAGTGCAAAAAGCCAATTCCCTTGCTCCATCCTTTTTTGTAAATCCCTTATTTACTCCAACTGTATGATATCATGAACCCCTTTCGAAAAGGGTTTGTTGTTTGGTTTTGCTCTTTGATCCAAAGAAGCATTGTAGCCCTTGTTGAGAAATGTAACTAGTTTCAGTTTTCATAATTGTTGTACTCCTTTCAATATATATTCCATGTAACAAACAAGAAAAAGAAGAAAGAAAAATTTGTTATTAAAGCATGGGTTTCATGCTCATTATTGATGGTCTTCTAGGTAAAAGAATGTTCTTCGTGCTTCTAGGATTTGTTAGGTCTTAGTATTTATTGTCATGAGTCAATGGAATCAACATCATGTTTATAAAACGCTTCCGGGCAATTTGTAATTGTAAAAAGAATTATTTTTGAGTCTAGAAAGCCCTGGAATCTACAAGAGTACAAGTCAGTCTAAAGGAGGGAATTCGATCCCTTGAGAAAGCTACACAAAGAGCAATTTGACTTCATTTGGAGACACACTCACTCACAAATTTGATCTACAAGAAAGAGTTCGATTTATAGCTGGGAAGCTGGGAAAAGAGAGCAAAGGACAAGGAGAAAGAAGGAAGACGACATTTCTTGGTTTTTGGGCTTTATCTCTCTCACATGTGCTAAATTCTAGGGTTTCTGTGTTGCAGAAAGACGTTGAAGTTACAGGTCTGAGTTGCAATAGGACGAAATGTAACATCTTGTAATCGGGAGGAAGGAAATTCTGTCAAGACTTCGCTGACCTTAGGAAGAGTTGTCTTGCTCTTGGAAGGTCTCAGGAGGAAGCTAAATTAGGGTTTCTTCAAGAGTTGCAAGGCCGAAATTGCAGGGTCGAAGTTGCAGGTCGAGTAGCAGTATTGTAGCTCATAGATCGAAGTTGCAGTGTGTGGCAATTTGGTGTAGATTCAAAGAGTTGAGGAAAGGACCGACTTACTACTGTGAGAAGGACTTGGCCTAGGGTTTGGGTCTTTGTATCTCATTTAATGTAGATTCTAAGAAGAGAAGAGTTTCCGAATTTTCCCCTTGGAGGAGTTTTGCCCTTGCTGAGAGCCTATATCTATGTCCTCTATTGTTGTTTCTGTTCTTGATATTGTTTGATGAAAAGATCTAACTAAAAGAACAAGAAGAAGATAATTAAGATTCACAAGCAAGTATCAAGGTTAAAGAAAATAAGATTAATAAGTTTCCCCTTTACATTTTCTAACATGGTAACAGAGCTAAGGTGAACAAAAAAGGCAACTGGAAGGACACTAGAAAGAATTACTGATCAAAATATAGGAAGCTCTCAAAGCTTGAAAGAAGAAGACTACAAGGAAAATTGTCTCTTGAAGGGATTTGGTTAAAGGCTCGTTGGTAGAAGACCCTTCTAATCTAGGGTTTCTACATTGAAGAAGATCAAGACTACATCAATCTCGCAAGGAGGGTGTTGATCTCACAAAAGAAAGTCTATTTGCAAGGCATCAATCTTGGAAGCTATCGGTGGAGGAATCCTAGGGAACATCTTTCAAGGAAATCATCAAGAACTATCCAAAGGTCTTGAAGACATCGTCAAGGAAAATCATGATCTCAAGTAAGTAACATATTATTACACTATGTCTGAATCTTCAAGTCATATGTGTTCTTTCTGCAAGGAGAGCAATAAGCTCATTGGGGCTTCGAACTATCTAGCATGGAAGAAAATAATTGACTTAATACTCACAAAACAAGAAGTAATGGGATATGTTACTAGAGAAATTACTGAACCTAAGAAAGATAAGACACGAGAATTAGCAAAGTACAAGAAAGGAGAAGTAAGAGCTTAAAAGATCATAGTTGAATCAATCAAAGATTCTCTTGTTCCATTCATTGCAAATTTAAAAACTTCCAAGGCTATGTATGACAAGCTAGTGAACTTGTACTCAGTAAGTACAACAGGACAAAAGATGTCATTGAGGAACAAATTGTATAGAATGAAGAAGTCAAAGGATGAGGATGTGGCATCCTTTCTCATGGGAGTCTCTCAACTAAGAGACCACTGCAAGGACTTGGGGAACCTATTACTGATTTAGAAGTAACCATCTATGTACAAAATGCATTGCCACTAGAATGGACCAGCTTTGCTACAAGCATCTACTGCAAGAAGGATTCAACTCCCTTTGAAGAGTTGTGGGCGCGGTGCATATTGGAAGAATCAAGGATCAAGGTCAAGGATGATATTGGATCAGATGAGCAATCTCAAGCCTTTCAAACTCGAGTCCAGAAGCTAAAGAAGGGGAAGTTTGGTAAGTCCAAGAAGAAAGATATGTCCAAAGTGCAATGTTTTGGATGAAATGAATTTGGACACTTTAAGAGGGACTGTCCAAACAAGTAGAACAATAAGAGAAAGGAAAGGAGTGAAGCTTATGTAGTTGAAGTAGTGGGAGAGCCTGAGAAGAAGGCAAAGAAGGAAGAAATGAAGGATCTTTACTAATAAAGAAGGTTCATTGACTGTCAATTCCCTTGAGAAAATTAATCTTTCTTTTAGAATAGTATGTTTTTTGCATGACATCATAGAAAGAAGCATGTGATAGTAGCATGCCTAGAATATACATGATTAAGTTGCTTTGTAGAAATCATCTAGATAGATGGATAGATAGACCATTTTGCATATTGATCATCCAAATATTGTCTAACATTATGTTAGAAGATTGTCATCCTGCTTAGTTGAATCATCATGATTAAGGAAAGACCATCATTTTGGAAGGTCTTTGGGAAAATCATCATGACAAGGTTAGTAGACATTCCATGTAATGTGGAATCATCACTGGTAAAGGGATGAAGGAATGCAATGGGTCAGTATATAGGCTCTTTGTGAGATATATGAATAGCTAGATGATTAGATGAAAGCATAGGAATCCACGCTGGATATAAACCTTTGGATAAGATTCATGTGAATAAAATCTTGTTAAGGAAATTTGGTCATAAAATATGCTTGGGTATATGGATATATGATGCTTAGGATTTGACTTACTTAAGGATGTATAAAATATTTAAGACTTCATCTAAAATATGTAAAAATGGTTAACATCCAGTATAATCTCTGGAAGAAAAGCTGTAACTTGGTAATCAAGTTCGATCCTTGGGCATTCTGATGCATGAAGGAAGTTTCAATTGGAGATGTTCGACAAGGATGTTGGTGAGAAGGTCAACATGATGAGGTAAGTCCGATTTTCATTATTGTTGGTTATTTGGTTAACATATTACTTTGCTACTTGGTAGAATGTTGCAGGGATATATGATGGCAGTTGATGTAAGTTCAATTGTATGGATGGAAGATATTGAGGGAAGCTCGATATCTAGTACCTGGCAGCTATGAAGTCAAGATGTGGACATCTTGATTAAAAGGTAGCAATGCAAGAAGATAGCTTAAAGGTCAAAGAAAGATCACTTTCAAGAAGTTATGATTAGCTTGAAGTTTGGGAAGGCTCAATGTCAAGGAAGAAAGTGATGAGCAAGAAGATTGGCCTGAAACCTATCACAAGATTGAAGAGAGAAGGTGGCTCCATGATACCTTAAAAGAAAGCTCGATAATGAAAAGGAAAGAGGGAGCCGAACAACTATGAAGAATTGGTAGCTAATACTCTTATGAAGACAAGCTGTAAGGCTTGTGATGATGACTTCCCAAATAGAAAGGAAGTCTATTTCTCCTCTGATTTTGAGGGGGAGTAAAGGAGTCTCCTTGTAGGAGGAAGGTTCTATTCTCAAGATTAAGGGAGAATAGGGATGTCCTCTCTGGTTGAGAGGGAGTGATGTTGGAGATCACATGTGCCTTCTCCTCTTCAGGTGATGAAGAGAGAATGGTGGAGGATTGGATAAACATCTGTGGTCTCCTTGAGGATATAACATCCAAGAAAGGAAAGGAACCGACACTATTTGAGGATGAGACAAGCATCCAAGAGAGGAGTGGTGGAAGAGGACCAATATTCTTTGAGGGCTCAAGATTGGAGATCCAAGATAATATTAGTCCTAAAAGGATATACCTTGTAGACATTTGGATGGGGTGTGTACCTTGTAGAGTTAGTGCGATATCACATGAAAGGCCTCCCAGCATAATGCTCTTGATTAAAGTAGAGCTTGTCCAGTTAGGCCTCAAAGACAATGCTAGTCATAATAATGATGCTTATAGTATGGCTTATCAATCCGACTCTTCTCGAGAACTCTTCAGTTTGAGATATGATGTTGTACTAGAAGTACAATTATGAATACCTCCCTAGTTAAGAGGGAGTGTTGAGAAATGTAACTTGTTTCGGTTTTCATAATTGTTGTACTCATTTCAATATGTACCCTATGTAACAATTAAGAAAAAGAAGAAAGATTTTTTTATTATTAAAGCATGGGTTTCTTGCTCATTATTGATGGTCTTCTAGGTAAAAGCATGTTCTTTGTGCTTCTAGGGTTTGTTAGTTCTTAGTATTTATTGGCATGAGTCAATGGAGTCAACATCATGTTTATAAGATGCTTCCGGGCAATTTGTAATTGTGAAAATAATTATTTTTGAGTCTAGAAAGTCCTAGAATCTCCAAGAGTACAAGTCGGCCTTGGGATCATCAAGTCGGCCTAAAGGAGGGAATTCGACCCCTTGAGAAGGCTATATAAAGAGCAGTTTGACTTCATTTGGAGACACACTCACTCACAAGTTCGATCTATAAGAAAGAGTTCGATCTGTAGCTGAGAAACTGAGAAAAGAGAGCGAAGGATAAGGAGAAAGATACGAAATTTCTTGGTTTTTGGGCTTTATCTCACACATGCAAAATTCTAGGGTTTTTGGGTTGTAGAAAGAGGCCGAGGTTGCAGGACCGAGTTGCAGTAGGACAAAATGCAACATCTTGTAGCTGGGAGGAAGGAAACTCTTTATAGACCTCGCTGACCTTAGGAAGAGCTGTCTTGCTCTTGGAAGGTCCTAAGAGGAAGCTAAATTAGGGTTTCTTCAGGAGCTGCAAGGCCGAAATTGCAGGGTCAAAGTTACAGGTCGGTAGCAGTGTTGTAGCTAGCAGATTGAAGTTGCAGTGTGTGGGAGTTTGGTGAATATTCAAGAAGGACTTGAGGAAAGGATCGACTTGGTATTGGGAGAAGGGCTTGGTCTAAGTAGATTCTAAGAAGAGAAGATTTCTGGGTTTTCTCCTTGGAGATTTTTGCCCTAACTGAGAGCCTATATCTGTGTCCTCTATTGTTGTTTCTGTTCTTGATTTTGTGTGATGAAAAGATCTAACTAAAAGAACAAGAATAAGATAATTATGATTCACACGCAAGTATCAAGGTTAAAGAAAATAAGATTAATAAGCTGCCACTCTACATTTTCTAACAACCCCAAGCACCAATTGCAAGTGATTTCTCGAATTGTTGCTAGAACCATCTTCTTTCGAAGTCGTGAAAGGTGTTTATGAGGTTTTCTAAGGTCTTCTCAATTCCCAACATTTAGTAGAAAGGTTTACAATTTTGTACAAAATCAAATTGATTCAAGACTTTGACCCATGAAAATCTCACATACCCTCTGACTATCAACTTTACTAGTAATACACTCTAATCATCAATCTCCTCACTAAAGACAATATAGGATAGTTGGCTATATGCCTTCTATTATACTGGTGACAATAATTCATACTCAAGATCTCACAATAACAACAATACATAAGATAAATTCTAACATAAAGAAGTGACAAGACCTTGGCAACATATAACTCAACAACTATACTCTGTCCTTAACCATAGAAGACACTAGCAACAATGCACATACACAAATTTACTGACCCTACTGGTTGAACTGTATACACATTAAGACTCAACACCTTACAACACACAACAATACTTTGCTTTTTAGTGGCACTATCATACCTATAACCCTAGTAGCAAAATTTATCACACTCATTTGCTTTGACTCAAACTACTGTCATTTCCTTAAGCACACAATAAACATTGACCTTTCATTCAATATTGCATTACATGGTTTTCACAGCTATACAAGGTACAAGGAAAAACACTGGTCAACTATATGGAACACAACAACCATATCACTGTCCAAAGCACACTTCCTTTTTGTCATTTACACTAGCTATGTCTCTCATCCATAATAACTCAGAAAACAAATGGTTCTAGAACCAAATCGCACACCATCATACTGCCATGATCTTTGGTTACATTGCTCCAACTTATGCACACTTGACCTCTGAAAATGTTCAGCCTGACTGATGATCACAAACTTGGTATTGGGAATGACTTCCTCCTCCAGTAATGAAATCGCTCCCTTGGCAAATTACTCTAGGCCTCGAAGGAATACGATCTTGGTAATGAGAATCTTGCTACAAGAAATAGACCCAACTGTTGGCAATTGTCCTCGACCTCGACTACAATTTGTCTTCACAACACAGTAAATTTTGCCCTTTTGGAATGTGCTCAACAAGATTTGTCTTTGCCTTCAAACCTGAATCATTGGATCAAATTTTAACGCACAAAATTGACAACGTTCCCCAATTGCTTCCTGTAATGTAGCAGTGGCCTATAGCAATGTTGCATGTGCCCACATAGTCAACTACAGATATGGACTGCCCTGTAAACAATTGCGCCTTGCGGATTTGGCTACCTCAGGAATTGTAGCTTTTGTAAACTCAAGAAACTTTGCCCAGTGAGATATCGATGCCGATTCTTGCCTTCATGAACTCCGACCAAATTATTACACAGACAGCCATTACATACGCAATTACATTGCTCATGCGTACAGGGGAATACACTGGTTCAAATTGCTCTGCTACATGAGATACACAAAGGCTCATACATCAATGGAAAATCACTCACGATCTACGTCTAACTCAAATAATGACCACTTCATACTGGCGATACACACATTTTCCTAGCAAGGGATACACACTATACCTCCCATTGTGACCCACAACACACTACAAATTGCACACTCTGTTATCAATCAATGACTACGCATATATAATGTTGATCTCGGCCCTTCACGATCTGCTTTGTAGAATGGCGGTTTTGCCTTACAATTGGAACTTGATCTAGTAAATATGAAATGTCTCAGCCCCTTAATATTACTGCGACTAGCCAAAGCAAGCCAATGCTCTGAGACTTTGCTGTTGGAAGCGACTTCTTGGTCTTGGTTGGTATTTGATCAGACTACTGGGCATACCACGACCACACACAATTACATTCCTCATGCGCTCATCTAATCGCTCTGCTGCATAGTGTCATTACTAAACACTTAGCGTTGACTTTCAATACAGAGTCAAAATGCATGGTTACTATTCCTCCATATGTTTTCAAATCATACTCTTAATGTGCAGGTATCACCCAGCTCGCACTTTACACCAAGGTGCACCAATATGGTCATATGCACCAGATCACACCGGTATAACAGATTTAATCGAATCTTTGCCATAGACCCTCTGGACCACGTGTTGTTTAAACCACTTAACACACATATATAGTTAATATAGAATTTAGACTTCTGTGATCCATAATATGTTTGTGAGAATAATTTCGGCAAAATCACATAAAAAATCATTTGTCGACGCGTTTCGAACCAACTAGTGTGGTTCATCGTCAGGACAAGTTGAAGATCCAATCTGAGCGATAAGTTAAATAGGGACAGCAGGCCAATCCAATAGCTATATTTTACTGAGTAACGGATAAACAGGACCTCTAACGGCTAGGTTTGATCAAGGCCCCAGGGGAAGGATCAAGGTATTTTATTATTATTATTTTATTATTTTTAATTTTTTATTTAATTTTTTAATTTTAATTTTAATTTTATTATTTTTTATTTTTTTTAAATTAAATTATTTATATTGTTAGTAATATTATTCATATAAATTAACAGAATAAATATAGCAATTATAACGAACTTAATCTTATGGTAAATCTCAAATTTCCAAGTGTCCATTGTCTAATAAAGATATTAAAAATATTATTATTAAATATGCATTATTTCTAAAAAGTAAGATTTAAATTTAGAATATAATTGAAATTAAGAAAATTAATAATAATAATTTATTTATTTATTTTTAATAGATAATATCAATATTATTAATACTAATAGTAAATAATATTAATATTATTAATTTATTAATACTAATATTACTATTATGATAAAGTAATAATAATATAAACTGATATCAAATTACTAATATGATATAGTAATAATAGTATTATTATTATTATTATTACTAACTTTTAGCTAATAATCCTCACTTATAATCTGAATAATTTTATTAAAAGACTAATATTATTACTAGGGCCACATTTTTGTATTAATTATAATTGTTAATGTTATAACCTTTATTATAAGGTTAATTTCCTTTTCTGGGAAAACTGGCTGAGGGTGAAAAATTCATTTATTATTAATTATATTAACGAGTAATACAATCTAAGGATGGAAATTTATCTTAAAGATTAGAAAGCTTGGCGAATCTTACTAATCCATAATTTGCAAACTATAAAATGCTTGGTGATATTTTAGTAAAAATATTCAAACTTCTAATGGTTTTATATAGTCTCTATAAAGTTTTGGCGATTTTTAAGGTAAAATATTTTTTTCTTATAAAATTTGGGCGAATCTTTTTTAGGGAAAAATGGGAATTGGTGAAGCTTTTTTGGAAAAAGCATGGAAAATTAGCCCATCAACTAATATTAGCCCCTAAAATTTTCCCTGATATATACTAGTCCTATATTACTCCATGTGCGTACAACACTTTCCAGAATTTTACTTTGCTTTCTCTGGAGACACAATGTTCAAACTTCAGATTGCTCCAATCAACAGGCTGCTATGAATTTTATCCATGAAAATAGGCCCATAAAATTCAAATCAGCTCTCCAATGTCTGTGTGATTCCATGTACTACGCTGATCTGGGTATATATGGCTTCAAAATGCGCCTCGTCTTTCAATGATAATAAATTGGGCCCGAAAATTAAATGTAATTTCTGCTTTTACAAAGGACTGATTCGACCTTCCAGGATTTGTTGAGATTTGGCCTTGTGATGGTGGTTATGCTTGGCTCCAATTAAAGAGAGCTCTCGACCCTCTAGGATAATTGCTTCTCGGCCCTAATTACAACACTCGATTTGGCAAAAGAAAAGGACCTTGCCTCTACTGATAATGAATTTTGATCCTTGAAGAACCCTGATCTTCAAAATTTAACCTGCAAATGAAAATAATAAGCCAACTAGTGTGGCTATAGAGAACCACCGAAATTGAGGAAATTCTAGCTTGGGTGATTATGGGAGATCATATGCATTGATACCACAACTGGCCAAGACCATAATCTAATACCACTGTAACATCCCCTATTATATTTTTGCTTAAATTTCTTGGAAAATTGCTTAAATTTTTTTACCATAAATTTCTCTAGGCAATTGCAGAATAGGCACCATGAAATCACTACAGAAACAAAATAGATTGCAATGTGAAAACCAGAAATGCTGCAAACTCATAAGAAAAACTTAGCTTTATTTGATTACTGAATATAAGATTACATAGACATAACTGAGATGAATAAACTGGCCTCCAAAAATAATCTGCCCCAATGCTAACCGACCTCCAAAATTAACTGTAGAATCAATAAGTGCACCTGTGAATTCTGGATGAATTCACCAAGGGATGGGGTGGGTTTTCCTCCACTCTTACCAAATCACCCAAGGGTTTCCATCTTGGGGCTACTGAAGCAGAGAATTCGGTTCTCCCACCCTCAACAAAGATAAATGCACAAATCCAAGATGTCCCGAATGATCTTCTCCTCCTTTTAGAGACACGATAGATAGATCTCCAATATTTTAGAAATATTTTATTATTATTCTAAAAGCTCCCCCTTGACTTCATCTAAGTCACTTTTGGCCTTTTTCCTTCAATTAATCACTTTACCCTTCTTTTATTTAATTGACTAATTAAAGTCACTTTTAATTCGGGAAAATGGTAAATCAACCACCATACTTTTTGTACCCGCTGGAAATCACTTCTCATCATCCCATCTTGTAGATCGATTCCAATGAGCTATTACACGAAGATGTTCCATCAAATATTCCCCTTGGGATGCCACCTTAAGCATAATTAATTTAGGTTCAATATTAACCTCGTTTTACAAGAATTATCAGAATGCTACGGAACAAAAAGCAAGTTGTGTGGAACTGGCCCTGATGATGGAATACGCTAAGCAGACACCGTCGGACCCCATAAAACACCTCAAAATCCACCCCCCGCCACAAGATCTTTGATGATGTAATCCTGCTCCTGTGAATTAGCCATCACATACTCTGGAAATCCATCCTTGCTGTTCTATAGAGGAAACTGAAAATGGGGACATTACGCCCTCAATTTCCTTTCTCATACTGCCATGATCGTTTTCGTGATTTGCTCCAGTTGTCCTTCTTTGACCAAAGGGGGGAGTTCGATGGAGGTAGTGACTTGCTCGCTGTTGTCGCCCAAAGTATACACCTAAGGCACAACGCTCAGAGTAAGGGCTATCACCTGATCCCTACTCACTCCGTTTAAGCTCTCTCCTAGGCAAGCTAAAGGGGGTAGTCGCTAAAGGATGAAACCTAAGGAAGTCTTGTTGAAACAACAAGTTGTAGGAGATCTCTCGAGATAACTTGATTTTAGGATTAATTTGCAAATAAGATTAATTATTGAGTAATATGAATGATAGAATCAATTAGATTAATGCAACACTAAATGAGATAGGAAGGAGGGAGACCAGTGCCTTAATAACAATGCTCAAAATATGGATTAAAGAGTACTTGCAAAGGAATGATATCAAGCTACAAGATTGGTAATGCTGCAAGGAAATGTTAGTACAAGAAATCAATAGATTATCAACGATTACAATTATGAGCAATAAATGATGAACTTACAAGAGAGATATAACTTGTATTTCAAGTAAGAATGATATCAAATAGATTACAAGCTTGAAAATAACAAGTGCAACAATTGTAAAACTTGCGAGTATAAAATGAGCTCACAAGTGCAATTATAGATAACCAATGATGAAATGCAAAGGATGAGATTCAAGATCTATCTATGTGAGATGCACGATCTTAGTTACTTTTATTTAAATGCCTAATCTGAGGTGGAGGCCTTCTCCTCATTTATTTTGAAACGTGTCTTAGACAAGGTTGTAGAAAAAACTGCTGGGGAAGGAGCCTAAGGCCTCATTAACGATACCTACCCAGGACTTCTAACGACCCAAGTGCCTCCGTTCCTACAAGGGATTTCCCACAAGAGAACTGTAAGGTCACTTGTTTTAAGTTTTTAACCATTGCCAAAGGGTCATGTTCCTTAAACTGAATAATGGAGAAGGTTGTCCCATGTCTCTATCAACCAAGCTTATGCTTAGGTTTTAGGATGCAATCTAGTTCTAGGATGCAAATGCAAATGCTCCAATGAGATTCAGTGACAATGATGCTTCAATAAGAAGACAAAGAGCCAATTTACTTATGATTGAGATACACTTATGAGCACAAGATGATTAGCTTACAATAATGATCAACGAAGTAAATGTTGCCCAATGGAACAATGCAATTAGATTAGATGTTGGGTAATATCTCAAATGTCTTTAATAATGAGCGCTTCTTGAGATATCTTTACTTATCTTTAGACATGTGAAACAAGCAAAGATATTATAATGAAAGTATATATCAAAGATGGAAAATGAGATTGCTAAACTAGATTAGAGAGAGGGACTACTTAAATCTCAGATTGCAAATTTTAAACCAAAACCAGAATAATTCCAAAATGCACTAGATCAAATAGTCAATGAATGCAATTAAAAGATGAGATCTAAACTAGCACTGCAAGTCCAAAGTTAGTAAACAAATCTAGGACTGATGCAGTAATGAGAGATAGATCTGAACTGACAGATGCAAAAGAAAGAAAGAGGTTGGCAGTCCCAAGAAACTCTGCTACAACAGATCCCTGCAATCACTGAATATGCAACCTGGAAATATAGATCTGAACTTTGAAGCTTTAACTCTGGAAATTCCCAATGAAAAGTCTCTGCTAGAACAGTCCTAAAATATTTATGGAACTTTTCACTTTGCTGATTTATTAGACGGAGTTTTAGAAACCCTCGTACTGGAGGTAAAATGCCAAGAAAGATGCCGCTTTTCTGGGTGAGAGGATGCAACAGGCCAGCTATCTACCATGAATTTAGACTTCAAAGGTGCTCATCCAACCTTTCTAGGGCAGTTCGCCTTCAAAAAGAATATTCACATCACCAAAAGCTCATGGCCTAGATGGAGGATGGCCTCCTAGACCCTGCGACCAGCCCAGAAATTTAATTAAAGTTTTATTTAAAATTTATCATAGTTTTTTGTGGTGATTACTTGATGGTTCAGGGCTTAAAACACTTCAAAGAATTCGGTTTCTCTATAGCAGATAAGTTTTTTGCACCAGCTGAAGAGGAAGCTCCTCTAGGAGCCTTCGACCTTGAGAGAAAAGGCCTAATACCTCTGCGGCTTCCTTCAGATTTTCTGCAAATGAAAACAAGCCACTGGAAATCACTTTTGTGCTAAAAATTTCTTAGAAAACCCTTTCAAAATTCTATGCAAACAAATCAGGGTTATTGAGTAAAATAAATGGCAAAAATTGGAGGCTTTTGAGAGATCAGATTCAATGCCAAAAATGTGTGAAGAAACCCTCCAAGAAAAATCGTTGAAACACCTTCAAGGACAAGGATTAGAAAAGAAAACTTATGGCAATAAATTCATGCCCTAAAGGGCCTGCTGCCTGAAAGAGGTAAGAGATGTCTGCAGGCCTCCACAAAGGGTCTCAAAAATGATCGAACGTGACAAAAGATATGCTCAAACCGTAGCGGATGCCATGAATAAACCCTCTAAGTCTAGCGGCTGGCCAAAAATTGAGATCTGAAGCAAATAAATAGCTAAAACTCCAAGCGGATCATTAGAAAAAGGCTTGTAAAATTTTTATGAGGCTAAATCCTTGAGGAAATTTCAGTCTTGAGGCAAACCAGCTCTCAATATCCTAGCGGCCTTCAGAAAAAAATGCTAGATGACTCAATAAAATTCTCGCTATCCTCCCAAGCCATAGCCGTGTAGACTAGGAGGCTAATCTTCCCTTGAAAAAAAAATCGATCTCCTTTGATACTTGATGGGATCAAGCCTGCAATCAAATGTTTTCAAGTAGATCTAACCTCAAATTTTGAAACCCTTATTCAGATCTGCAAAGAAAGACTTGGAAACCCCACAATATATACAAATGGATGAAATACATACAATGTTAGAGTGAAATATATACAAGATATATTACGAATTAATAATGAAAAGGATAGAAAAATTATTTACAAATATTGATAAGTAATTTACAAGTCTAATCTATGGGTATGAGGACACCTCTGCCCATAGATCAGATAATATAGCTCTAGAAATAGCAGATAGATCATTTAAAGTGCAATAGAAAAAATAGTTCATGAATAAATAGATATAGATGGAGCATTAGCCAAGAAAACTTGCAAGAAATTATTCATTAGATAAGTCTTGGAAAATCAATCAAGTAGGCTCTTCAGATCTTATGTCGTGGGAGTTCGCTGGTCGAACCGAAGACTTCCCCTCACGCCCAAGATTTGAGTATGAAATAGATCTCTACACACTTAAGATTTGTTGAAGAATCAAGGGCAATTAGGTGTAGTGTGATTCTTCTTGACTTGATAACAATTTATGGCGTCTTTTTACTTTTTCTTGTTAGCTTAATCTTCTTCTTCTTCTTAGTAATGCATGTGTGTGTACTTCATCAAATTGCCACCAAAAACAAAAGAACAAGAACACAAGATGTTGGCTTTTTGCTAGGGCCAAAACCTCTCTTCTCTTGAGAGGAAAACCCTTCGGTAAGTTTTCTCTTATTGAAGCCTCTTATTGATCAATGCCAAACCCTAGACCCTTGACAAGAATATCCTCCAAGCACAAGTCAAGTCCTTCCTCCTTTTTGCACTTTGTTTCCCGACACTTCCTTCATTCGGCACTTCGTCCTCCTTCCAACTGTTGTTAGATCTTGTTGCACTTGCTCTAGAAGAGATACCTTGAATGAGACTCTTTCCTTATGATGATCCCTTCTCTCTCTTCACCAACCAACGAACTTGTATGACTGTAATGGGAGGGCTGTTATAATAGAAGAGACAACCTCCTTCTCTTCGCACGTGTGATTGTAATAGGCTTTAGAACATCCCTATTACCTTCACTTTTATTCCTTGCTTCTTCGCTTGAGTGGGAGACCCTTTAGGCCTATGTTCTTAGCCCAAATGATGAAGTTTGTGTGACTGTGATACAGGGATGCTATGACAGCAGAGAGACCCTCTCCTTCTTTGCATCTGTGACTGTCTTTTAGCCCTAGAACAGACTTCCAAGGCTTGGTACTCCTTCCTCCTCCTTCACTGCACTTGGAGACCCTTTCTTCATCCTTCTTTTACCCTTTTCTTGACTTCCTACCTTCGTTGATTTCAGAGGTGATTGCTCGATGTTATGATGGAGTGGACAACCTCGATATATAGAGGATTGTCCCTCCTTTAGGCCGACTTGAAGGCTGACTTGTCTTATTTAATTCAGATTGCTTCTTTTGATGGTGCCACATGCTTGGAGGAGACTTGACTTTGCTTAGAGGGATATTCTTAGACTCTTATACAAACATATACATAGTGCAACATGCCCTTAAGGTCTTCAACATTTTCTTTTGACTATTTGACTCACCTATTCTACTTTAACATGTGCTAAACCTATTTCAATGAGCAATTAACTCATTGACATATATTATAAAAATACTATTTCTTTTCTTGAATAAATACAAATATCAAAAGTACATTTATGAAGACCGAACCTAGTTAGATTCCCTTCAACACTCCCTCTTAACTAGGGAGGTATTCATACAACATTACAAGGTGTTTGGCTATGTTTCAATCTTGAAGAATTCACATAAGAGAAACCGGATTGGCAATCCATCTGTTATAGCATCATAGTAACCAACATTGTTTCCTCAGCAAGGCCTTGAATGACAACTCTATCTCTCAATAGATCATAGCACAATGTTGGCGATGCCAATGACTTATAGACACCTTAGTCATTGTCTCTCAAGGTAATACCCACCCAGGTGTTCATTGAGTATGACCTTCTAGGACTATTCTTGTCTTGGGTTCACAACCCTCAAAGAGTATCGATCCTCTTGCTTACTCTTGTCTTGGATTTCCTACACATCCTCAAAAAGTATTGGATGCTAGATGATTACCCAATCCTCCCATTATTTCTTCCCAAGTGAAGACAAGAATGTTGTGTCTATCACTTCCTCTCAATTGAGGAAGACATGCCCAAGTATCCTCTAACAAGGTACTTGTCCAAGTTCCTTTGTAACTGGGAACTTGTTATAACTCCCTCTTAGCTAGGGACTTGCCCATTCATCAACAACTTCTTCTTCATGGGTCCTCCAGCTGCTTGATCTGCTTCCTTCCTTTGATGTCATGAAGTCTTTGTTTGAACTTCTTCTTGGTAGGGCACCATCCATCGATCACTTTCCTTCCTGGTTTGTCATGTCATTGCTTCCTTCGTGGAAAGTGGTGTTCTTGTCATATATCAGGTTCTCTTGTCATCTGGTTATTCCTTGTCATCTTGTCTATGCTTCAGACTAGTCTTCACATGGATGCTTCTTTGTACTTGCTTGTTCCCATGCTTTGATCTAGTAGCCCTTCATGAATTCATCTTGATATTGCTTCAACATAAATGGTGCTTTTGCTAGATGGCTTCTTCATCATGACATCTTCGTAGAGTGGAATCAGTTATCTGCACCTTTCATATCTCCAAGGCCTTCATAGGTGTCAAGGGTCGTTCGATCTTTTCCTTTCTTAGTCAAAGTTGTCCTACCTTCTTTCGGGAGATGTCTTCAATGGATCTTTGTCAGATAGTGATTCTTTATGATCATGGTGTTCTTCACATGCTTGATCTCTTTCTTCACTTGCTTCTTCTTGGATAGATTGGTCAACCACCTTATGCTCCTTGTGGGAGCACTTCTTCATTGCTTACTTCTAGTGCTAGTCAACATTTCTTCTTCACTTGCTTCTTAGTCAACAATCTTATGCTCCTTATGTGAGTATTCCCTTTTGTTGACCTTCATTGCGTTGTAGTACATGCCTTCGAGCATGTCAATGGTGAAAGAGATTCTTTCCTACTTGATCATATCATCGAACTATTCCCATGACTCAATATTATACATATAAGAACATGACTAAACTTTGATGCATACATACCTCATATTGATTCTCCTTTGATCATCTTAGCTTCATTTGGTTGTCCTTAGTGTGGCCCTTCTTGCTTCATCTTAGCTTGCCTGCATATCATCCTTTTCTTGAATCCCATGAATGAGATTCCCAATGAGACATCTGCTTTTGTTTATGAATCTTCTTTTGAAGATTCCATCATAGGATCTTGAAGACCCTTACCCTGCAAATGTTTCTTTCGCTTTGATGATGGAGGTCTTCTAAGATTCTTAATCATGATCAATTTTCTTTTATTGTGGATGAGGTCCTATTCTAGGTATGCTCCTTCTACATGAATATCTTGAGCTATATCTACCATGCTCCTATATTCTAGAAGATATTTCTAACCATGCATTTTGTTCTCATTGATAAATGCTCCTTCTACATGAGTATTTTAAACTCTATGTACATCATGCTTCTAGATTCTAGAAGATGTTTCTAGCCATGCCATTTTATTCTATTCCTACATGCTCCTATACTACTCAAAACTTTGAAAGAAGACTTTAAATAAAGAGTTTGACTTAGTCATAGTAGAGATCCGAAGGATCTTCCTTCTTTTGGTTCTATTCTTCTTCTTTCACCTCTTGAGTCATGTGAGTTTCTTCCCTTTTTCTTTTGTTGTTGTTTCCCTTCTTTAGTTTAGGAAAATTCCTTTTGTAGTGTCCATATTCTTGGCATCCATAGCATTGGATTTTGGACATATCTTTGTTGTTTGTTCTTCGTGGACCAAATTTGCCAAATTTTCCCTTTCTCTTGGCCATGGTAGCAAATGCTTGCTCTTTTGATCCCACATCTTCCTTTGCTTTAACTCTTGTTTCCTCTATCTTGCATAGAGACCACATTTCACTTAGTGGGGTGGCTTCCTTCTTTTGCATATATGCTTGATGTGAAGTTGTCCCAATCCTCAGGTAGAGCATTGAGTACTACAGTTGTCATTTCCCTGTCAGACATAACTTCCTCTAGCTCTTGAAGTTGATCCCTCATCTTAGAGATCTCCATGAAGTAGGGAGCTATTCCTTCCTTGATATCTTCATTTTGTATAATTCATTTCGAAGAGATATCACTTCTCCAGTTGTGCTTACTGAGAATAACTCTACTAGTTTATCATAGATTCCTTTTGTTGTTTGAAGTTTGGAGACATAAGGAATGAGAGAGTCTTTCATGGATTCTATTAGAATCCTTTGAGCTCGTCTCATCCTTATCGTACTTGGCTAAGGCTTGTGTTTGTTCCTTGGCAGGGATAGTGATATTCCCTTTGATGTGTTCTAGAAGTTCATTCTCCTTGAGAAGTAAACCAGTCCTCTTCTTCCATGCAAGAAAGTTATTGGTACTTACCAATTTGTTGCTTTCCTTGCAAAAAGACATTGATCTATATTCAGAAGGGGACATATACTTACTTGATATATTTTGAGATGTAGTGGACTTTCTTTCTCCTTAAAGACTTGATGGCTGGCCTTCTTTAGATCTTGATGTTCTTCAAGTTGCTTTCTCCAAGTGGACTTGCTTGATGACTTGTAGCTTGTCGTAGGTCCTTCCTTGATTTACTCTTCTTGTAGGTTCCTTTATGTAAGGCTCTTCTTCTTGCTTTGTAGTCTTTCTCGATGAATGATAGATGGTAGACCTTCTTGTCCTTGAAGTGATTAAGACTTCTTGGCTAGATGCTTCGAATTTTGTAGATGTCCTTCCTTGATAGTGTTCTTGAGATGCCCTTTCCTTGATGTGTTACCTTAGCTCCGATTCCATGTTGAAAAATCAAGGGCAATTAGTTGTAGTGTGATTCTTCTTGACTTGATAACAATTTGTGGAGTCTTTTTACTTCTTCTTGTTAGCTTAATCTTCTTCTTCTTCTTATTAATGCATGTGTGTGTACTTCATCAAACTGCTACCAAAAAGAAAAGAACAAGAACACAAGATGTTGGCTCTCTGCTAGGGCCAAAACCTTTCTTCTCTTGATAGGAAAACCCTTTGGTAAGTTTTCTCTTATTGAAGCTTCTTATTGATCAATGCCAAACCCTAGACCCTTGACAAGAATATCCTCCAAGCACAAGTCAAGTCCTTCCTCCTTTCTGCACTTTGTTTCCCGACGCTTCTTCCAGCACTTCGTTTCTCGACACTTTGTCTTCCTTCTAACTGTTGTTAGATCTTGTTGCACTCGCTCTAGAAGAGATACCTTGGATGAGACTCTTTACTTATGATGATCCCTTCTCTCTCTTCACCAACCAACGAACTTGTATGACTGTAATGGGAGGGCTGTTATAACAGCAAATACAACCTCCTTCTCTTTGCACGTGTGGCTGTAATAGGCTTTAGAACAACCCTATTACCTTCGCTCTCCTTCCTTGCTTCTTTGCTTGAGTGGGAGACCCTTTAGGCCTATGTTCTTAGCCCAAATGATGAAGTTTGTGTGACTGTGATAGAGGGATGCTATGACCCTCTCCTTCGCACTTGTGACTGTCTTTTAGCCCCGGAACATACTTCCAAGGCTCGATACTCCTTCCTCCTTCGCTGCTCTTGGAGACCCTTTCTTCATCCTTCTTTTACCCTTTTCTCGGCTTCCTACCTTCGCTTTCAGAGGTGATTGCTCGATGTTATGATGGAGTGGACAACCTCTATATATAGAGGACTATCCCTCCTTTAGGCCGACTTGAAGGCCGACTTGTAGATTGCAGGGCGACATGTCTTATTTAATTCAGATTGCTTCTTTTGATGGTGCCACATGCTTGGAGGAGACTTGACTTTGCTTGGAGGGATATTCTTGGACTCTTATACAAACATATACATGGTGCAACATGCCCTTAAGGTCTTCAACATTTTCTTTTGACTATTTGACTCACCTATTATACTTTAACATGTGGTAGACGGAGACCTATTTCAATGAGCAAGAAACTCATTTACATATATTATAAAAATAATATTTCTTTTCCTGAATAAATACAAATATCAAAAGTACATTTATGAAGACCGAACCTAGTTACATTTCCTTCAACAAGATCAAGTTGTTAGATCAATAGAGATTAGATAACAAAATAATTCTCAAGCACTAGAGATACCTGCTAGGTCAATTGAATTAAAATGCTTCTCTAAAACCAGTAACTAATGCGAGATACCTGTGCAAATAGTTACTCCACAAATGGCTAATGAAATAACAACTCTTTAAAATTTATTCAATAGAGCATTAAGAATAGTATCCAGAAAAATTTACCATAAGATATAGGAGAGAAACACCACCATCATGGAAGCCCAAAGACTTTCGCTTTATTATTCCAAAAAAAATAAAAAATAATGTATTACAGAGAGAGAGCTTCCAGAGCCAATTACACCATCCAAAGATGTTTACAATGAGGAGCCTTAGGCTCAATTTATAGAAAATGAGAGATCTAGATCCCCCTCCAAGTGGAAAACTGCTAGGTCCAAGGAAGTGCATAAATTTGACTTGATCCCAGAGAATAACGGCTAGTTGAAGCTCGCTCCATGCCAAAATTTAATCCTGTCCCTTGATCTAGAAGAAGAAATTGGAATTTGTTAAAGAAGATTTTGATCCCAATCGATTTTCCTTGAGAAATTATTTTTTTTGGTCCAAGGAATTTTTTTGTGGGATTTTTCCGTCTTGGAAATGAGTCCTTCAAATTTAATCTTGCTCAGGAAAGTCAATATTCTCCAAAAATTTGTTTTTCTAGTTGGAGAGAATTTTCTCTCATTTTAAATTTTTTGACCATTTTCTAGCTAATGTATTGCCAATTTTTTCCCGCAAAAAGAAAATAAAAATAATTTGAGGGGATAGACATTATTTTAGCCCTCATAAAGTGTTTGAATAGAAAGTTGAAGTGTAGAGTTTCTAATTATGAGTACTCTACCCCCTAAGCTATTACATTTTACAATTTATATCAAAATAATTATTAAAATTCCGACCAGTGGGAAACTTTAATAATTAAAATTAGACACATAGACTTAACCAAATTGTGCAAGACTTTAGACATGTTATAGTGTGATAGTTTACATTGACTCAATACACTATGACTCATTTAAAATATCACCATCGAGCCCCACTCTAGCTTTGAGGTATATTTGGGAGAAAAACTCTGCCAATTATAGGGGTTTATAAAACACGAATAATTGGCAAAGGGTAAAAAACTCTGTAGAGTGAAACTCTTTGCTGGAAATCTTAAGCTTACCTAGGTATTTTACACGGCTTTATAAACATACTAGAATCATTTTTACAATGGCCACACAAGGATGCAAAATTTGGATTACAATTTTGACAAAAATGCTGAAGAATAATGATGATATCTGGCTGCTTGACTGCTGTAATGTGAAGGAATGCTTTGAAAAAATGTATGCTGCTATAGGGTAGTTGACACAGAGTGGTCAACACTACCGATAGCCTTCTTGAGGCATGATACATGGAAGACATTATGAATTATGCTTTCATTTGGTAGTTCTAATTCACACCCCACTTTGGCAACTTTATGGGGAACTTTGTAAGGTCCATAAAACCTTGGCTTCACCTTTTTTGCATCGCTTTTCTTGAGTGTAGATTGTCTATATGGCTGCAATCTCAAGAAAACGATGTCTCCTACCTCAAAGCCACGTTTTGTTCGGTGTTGATCTGCGTACATCTTTTGCTGGTTTTGAGCGACCTGAATGTTTTCTTTGTGTGTCTTGAGAATATCTTGGCTTTCTTGTATCAAATATTTAGCTAATGGGGCTTTGCTATCTCCGAAGACATTGTCGATAAAGGACGGAGTGTCATAACCGTACAATGCTCTGAAAGGTGTCATCCCAATAGACAAATGATAAGTGGTGTTGTAACAAAGCTCCCCAATGTATAGCCATATGATCCATGCTTTCTGTTGACCAGTCACCTAGTTATGTAAGTATCCCTCAATCTATTTAATCCTGATCTCTTGTGTGGCCATCTGTTTGTGGATGATAGCTAGTGCTTGGCGTTAATTCTGTACCCACTAGCTTGAAGAGTTTATGCCAAAATGCTCCCATAAATCTGTTGTCTCGATCGCCAACTATATCTTTAGGCGGCCCATGGACTCTTAAAACTTCTTTGAAGAACAATTCTGCTACCTGTTTCGCTGAGTAATTAGATGGAATTGCAAAGAAGTGTGCAAAATTTGTTAATTCGTCAACAACTGTATACATGCAATCTTTGCCTTGTGCTTTGGGTAGTCCTATAAAGAAGTCCATTGAGATGCTTTCCCATTTTTGCTTTGGAATTGGTAAAGGTTGGAGTAAACCTACTGGCTACGTGTGCTCGACCTTATTTTGTTGACATGTCATGCATTCCTTAACATATTTTAATACCTCATCTTTGAGATCCTTCGATGAAAACCGCTCCCTAATCTATCAATAAGTTTTGAAGAAATCTTGATGTCCAATTGATGGTATGTCATGTGTAGCCTTCAAGATTACCAAAAATCTTGTCTTTATAGAAACTAACGTCATTGGTTATCTTGTATGAGTCCATTCGTCAGTGCAAATGAAAACTTGTTTTTGAGCATTCTATTAAGTGGTGAGACTTCCAATATTCGGTGCTCTACATGAAGGAACATGTCACTTGTTTTTGAGCATTCTATTAAGTGGTGAGACTTCCAATATTCGGTGCTCTACATGAAGGAACATGTCACTTGTTTTTTAGAGAGTGCATTGACCACAATGTTCTTTTTACCCTTTACGTATGCAATATCGAAACTTATTGAGCCTCAAACTTATGAAGGTATTCTTCCCTAATATGCCCTATTACTTCATTTGGTGCTTTACATGGCTTTACATGGTCTTTTATCCCAGCCAAGTATGGTATCAACCTATAAATATACACACCTTCAATAGATTTTTTGGCAATATTTGCAAGTCATTTTGCCATCAAACAATGAACCCATGTAGTATCCTTGGCTTTTGGAGGCATGGTGGCTATTACTCAACCCAAACTCTTTGTTGTTCCACTACTCCAACAAAAACTTAACACTCTCCAAGTTGACAATGAAGTTTAAAAAAATCCAAATGAGATATGTGAGGCAAATGAGAGGGGAGACAACCTTTTAAATGCTTGGAGGGGTTGCCTTTGGAGGGATACAACCCCTAGTTTCCGTCAAAACCGCTCCAAAACACTTAAAATCCATTTGTGCGGGGTTCGTGATTGGCTTGGCAATAAACCGATCGGTTTATGATGGAACCAACCGATTTATGGAAGAACTGATTGGTTCTATCATAAACCAACCAGTTTATGTCCAGTTAAAGGAAACCCTAGCCCATAAGCATGGAAAAACCAAATTTTCAACTGCTTAGGTCCCTCCAGGTAATGAACCGGTCGATTTGAATGGTTTACGGTTCAAACCGATTGATTTTGATTACTTGGTCTGCAACATATGTTGTGAAAATTTCATCTATCACAACAACTGGACATTATTTTCCTATTTGTTAATTTATTTAACAATTTATTTGCAGTTTGCTACGATAAATACCAAATAATTCGCACTGTGATTTCCACAAACAAATACTGCGAAAGAAAAATAGTGTTGGAATTTGAGAAAATCTAGCGCACACATAAAAATATGACACCGTTATTTTTGGACAAATGTCCTCCGAAAAACCCCACTTGGGAAAACTGGTGCAGTAGTTGAGGGTTTTATTATTATGTAGTAGTGAGAAATTCCAAGTACAATAATCTGGATGCTGAAATTTGGCTATCCTGCAGAGAAAATACTGGCAAAAATATCTAGAGGGAATTTACCCTCACTCCGGGAAATTTCGGCACTGGATTTCCTTTGAAAAGAAAGTCGTCCAACTGGGCCTGCGCAGGCTCTTCGTCAACCTGATGCTACCTGCTGCAACTGTTGCCTGAACTGAACTGACTACTAGTCTAGCTGTTCTGCCTGCTGCTGACTAAGAAAACATCTCTCCGACACTCTAGAACCTCTGCTCGGCCTCTGGAACTGAAACGTCTTCCTTCGCAGCAAATCAATCTGCCTTCTTAAGGCTTGGCGTTGCCTCTGCGCAACCTCTTGGAGAAATATTGGCCTCTCTGCAAATGCACTCACTGGATCTGGAAAACTTCCTCCAACCTCACTGTCTCTGCCCCTCACTGACTCTGCTTCCTCACTGAAGCTCGAACTCTCCGACAACTGACTGCTGCTACTCTAGAAAATCGAATTCTCCAAGTGTCTCTTGTATATTCTCCAAGTGCCTATCGACTTCTTCTTATAATCCTTTTTTGGAGCACCAACGACCAAGATTAAAACTTAATCAAGGGCTAGGATCATCTTGAAGTCAATCCGTGTGAGTTTCTAGAGTATTCTCACCTTAACTTAATTAATTATGATTAATTAACCAGTTTTCCTAAGTTTAGACTTAGGAAACATTAAAATATAGGTTAATAATGTATTAAGTCATCTCTAGTTGGAATTTCTGGAATTGATTTCTAGGTTTTGGAGATCTCATTTATTCTAGTCTCTCCACCATGTTCTGTGACTAGAACACGTCTGATGCTACAAAAAATAACACTCCCTCATAGCGAGGACTGTGTTCTTGTGTTGCTTTCCCTACCACAACACTCTCTCTCTCTCTCTGTATCATCTCCTATCACACTACTAATGTCTGGCCATTGCTGCCCACCAACCACTGCGCAACTCTGATGCTGCATCTGTACTGCCGCTAATACTGCCATGCTGCTGCCAACCCAACATCTACACTGCAACTCCCTCTCATCTGTTGCTGCTGCAACTGCAAGTACTGCAACTGAGAAGCATCCAAAATACTGAATCATTTGTGTTCAGTATGATGCCTCTGTCTCTTGAGTCCTGACTGCTACTAGCCTTTGCATTAGTCACTAAAGAATCTGTGCTACTGCTAACTCTGCACTGAGCCACCTACTATGTTGTCAACATTGTTCTGCACTCTTAGGCATCTGACTGCTACTAGTCTGCAACTGTCACTCTGGTACTGATTGCATCAACTGCCACTGATCCATCCTGCTACTGAATACTGTGGGTCCCCATAGCCAGGTAATGATCCATGAGGTGGAATCTTCAAGGACCCTGCCTGTCTCTGTAGCTCTCTAGGGCTACAACACCACATCAACCCACCTCGCTCTTGGAGGTATATCGGCGAAGATAGCAATCTCTTCCTCTAGCTTAGAGGAATGCTTGTCTATTTCCACAAATGCTGCTTGTTGGTCCTGCTTCTCCTACTTTTCCTTCTTCCTGAGAGGACACTGAGTACTGTAGTGGTCAAACTCGCCACCCCTGTAGCACGTGACCTTTGTTGGGTCCTTCTTCTTCTTCTTCTGCTCCCCCTGTCCCTGACTGGGACCCTTAGATGCGAGGGTCACATTCTCCTCCTCCTTCGCACCCTTCGATACACTGCTACTGTTGCCATTGATGGAGCTCTTAAGCAAAGCTCGCCTCGTTTCCTCTTGTTGCAAATCAACCCACACCTTGTCCCATCTAGGTAGAGTGTTTTTGCCCAATATACTTTGGACAAAGACTTGCCAATCCTTTGAGACACTATTTAGTGCCAATTGTACTAGCTCTGATGGTTGAGGTGTTGCCCCAACAGCTGCAAGCTGATCTCAGACCTCTTGAATCCTGGTGAGGAAGGGATCTATGCCTTCTCCCTTCTGCATCTTGATGCATCTGAGCTTTTCTTCCAGGAACATCTTTCGTTGCTCGGAAGAACTCTGATATAGTGTGGAGAGAGCTACCCACATTTCTCTGGTTGTACCTTTGTCTGCCAAATGTGAGACTATATGATCTCAAACTCCATCCAAGATCAACTGCTTCGCCCTTGCCATCTCCTTCCTGTATTCTTTGAGCTGATCTGCATCCTGGGGAACTGCCACCACATTATCTATGTAGGCTTTCAGGCCATATTCATATAGAAGGAAGGACATCCTAGCCTTCCAGATGACGTAGTTGGAAGCTCCATCCAACCTATCCTGATCTTTAAGCCCTGCTGTGGCCATATATGGATCTGTCGAAAACTCCCTCTTTCCCTGCGTTTGGCTGCTCGTTCTGCTATATGCACTCCCTTCTGGAGTGAGAAAATCTACACTCAGCTACTGCCAATCTGCTGCTGGAAAATCGAACTTCTGAGACTCAAAGTTTCCTGAGAGAAAATTTCCCTCTGTGTGTGCTTTTCTCTTCCACCCAACACTGATTCTATTGCTGCAAAAACCTCTGTGTCCAACCAAGGAATCTGCTCAGCAAAAATCTAAGCTGTTGCTGCACCCTCTAACTATTGGATTCACCATCTTGGGTAACTCGACTTTTCTGCCAACCTGCAATTGAAAATCGAATTGCTGCCCCAACAATTCGGCTTGCCTGTCAGTGGACTGCACAACCTCTAGGAATTTCAACCTGCTGTTCCCACTGAACCACAAAATTCCCTTCTCCGCTTCTGAGCTTCCTGGCTGATCACTCACGCTTTGATACCATGTGAAAATTTCATCTATCACAACGACTGGAGATTATTTTCCTAAATGTTAATTTATTTAACAATTTATTTGTAGTTTGCTACGACAAATACCAAATAATTCACATTGTGATTTTCACAAACAAATACCGTGAAAGAAAAATAGTCCTGGAATTTGAGAAAATCTAGCGCACATAAAAATATGACACCGTTATCTTTGGACAAATGTCCCCAGAGAAACACAACTTGGGAAAATTGGTGCAACAACTGAGGGTTTTATTATTATGTAGTAGTGATAAATTCTATGTACAATAATCTAGATGTTGAAATATGGCTATCCCACAGAGAAAATGCTGGCAAAAATATGTAGAGGGAATTTACCATTACTCTGGGCAATTCTGACATTGGATTGACTCTGAAAATAAAGCCGTCCAACTGGGCCTGCGCAGGCTATGCATCAACTTGATGCTACTTGTTGCAACTGCTGCCCGACCTAACTGCTAGCCTAGCCATCGTGCTCGCTGCTGACTAGGAAAATGTCTCTCCGACACTCTAGAATCTCTGCCCAACCTCTGGAACTGAAAACGTCTTCCTTCCCAGCAAATCGAACTGCCTTCTTGAGGCTTTGTGTTGCCTTTGCGCAACCTTTTGGAGAAATCTTGGCCTCTCTGCAAATGCATTCACTGGATCTGGAAAACTTCCTCTAGCCTCACTGTACATGCCCCTCTTTGACTCTGCATCCTCAATGAAGCTCAAACTCTTCAGCAACTGACTGCCGCTACTTTGGAAAATTGAATTCTCCAAGTGTCTCTTGTATATTTTCCAAGTGGCCATCGAATTCTCCTTATAATCCTTTGTTGGAGCACCAACGACCAAGATTAAAACTTAATCAAGGGATAGGATCATGTTGAAGTCAATTCGTGTGAGTTTCTAGACTATTCTCACCTTGACTTAATTAATTCTGATTAATTAACTAGTTTTCCTAAGTTTAGACTTAGGAAACATTAAAAAATAGGTTAATAATCTAATTAAGTCATCTCTAGGTGGAATTTTCAGAAATGATTTCTAGGTTTTGGAGATCTCATGTGTTCTAACCTCTCCACCATGTTCCATGACTAGAACACATCTGATGCTACAAAAAATAACATTACGCTACGTCTCCATGCCTAAATATGGCCTCCAATCTTTTGGCGGAATGACTTGAGCGCTGCCATTAGAAGTGGCTCTCAATACTACTTTACTGCCATTGGGTGCTTTAAATTACATCTCCATTGCTTGGTAGTGCATAGTGAACTTTCCCATTGAGTATAACCATTGAACTCCCAACATTACATTGATATCTGCAAGATCATTTACATAAAAATCACTAGTGAAAGTGTAATTACCAAGTATTATGCTCAAATGAAGTTAGTGAATTTTAACCCACTTATGATGAGTATTACCAATCTAATGGCTTGCTAATGTAAGTTAGTGAATTTTAACCCACTTATGATGAGTTATTTAATGTTATATAAAATCTGAAAACTACTTATGACAAAAGAGAAACAAGAGTGAAATCAATGAGCTATCAATGTGAGGGTGTGTGCCAAATGGAAAGTGATGTTAAACTTATCACTTCCTTTTAATGCAAACAATGAGGAGATAATTATGTCACTTAGGTAAACAAGATCATTAGGTTACGTGCTTTATTAGATGTGAAAATGGAAACTATGAAGCTTGAGAAACTTACACAACAATGTTAGATCTCTTAAAGCTGTAGAAGCAATATTGCAAGCAGAGGCTTGATTAATGATATCTCCCCTTGCCTACTCTAGAGACCAGTTTCAAAATATTTAAGAGGAAGGTTACATTTAGAATAGACATATAATTAAAAGTAACCAAGATTCTTGCATCACACCTAGGTCTTAGGATTTGCATAGCATATAAGTTAGTGAAGCATCCAAGCAACGATTGTTCATCTGGTTACTTGGCATTTAATTGGTAATAAGCAAAAAGTCGACTCCATAAGGCACTGGTCTCACACTCAAATCTGATCTAATCTTTAAGTCTCGCTGAAATTAACCAAGTAACTAGGCCATTCAATCGTGTCTCCAAGATTCGTTGGTTGCCAACTTGTCCTTCATATTCACATTTCCATAGGGACTATCCTCCATAGTTTGTTGTTGGGGGACAACTAGAACAAAGAGGTCGGGATTAGAGTGACAATCCTTGACCTGAGTCATTGTCCCAGTCCCTGTACAATCCGAGCGTCAAGTTCAATGCCTTGGTGCAAGCTATGAAGAATGGGAAACAATATCTCTAGGGGAAGGAGACTTCATTCACACCAATCATCAACCTTTGTGATAGTTGTAGGTTCCAGAAAAAGTTCTTCAAGAAGAAATAACTACAAATGGATGGGATTCTTTTAGTGGTTTAACCTCATTATAAAATATAAGAGAGGAACCACCTGCTATCAAGACATCTGACACCAAAAATTCTAGATTTGGGCACTCTTATGCACATGGAACTTGTTACAACTTTTATTGTATGAGGTCCCCCCTTTTGATTTTCATCACATTGGTGGAGATTTACTATTGGTACTCTTGGAACATTGGAAATCTGACAAACTTGGGGGATACATCTTCATGGAGCCCCTTCTCTTCATTACAACTGATCATTTGATGGAGAACTTTGGTTGGTGGAGTTTCACTTCTCCTTCGTTGGATGATGATTGTGCTTGTTGGTTGGTGCTCTTTTGACATGTTGTTACCATGTTGATCACCCCTTGGTTTTACTTTTGATGGATGTGGAGCATACTATCTCTTTATGGTGGTCTTTTATAATGCTTATCTTATGTATGGATGAGGGTGATAGCCCCCCAAAGGGGTTAGATGTCGATGGTTAGGAGATATACGTTTCATATTTGTTGAAGTTTCCTCGTGATCTGTAAATTGTTGTAGATATTCCATTGGACAATTTATCGCAATAGATTTGATAAAGATGTATTGAACTCTGAAATCTATACTATGAGGGTTAATTTTTCCTTAGATTTTCGGGATTATTAAGTCACTGTTTATTGTGTATGAATGCAAAATATAAATGTGCAGAAAATAAAGAAAAAATGGAACAATCACTCACAAAACCACAATGACACAAGTTATGATCTGGGAAACCCTTTCGGGAGAAAACCCAATTGGTGGGTGAGGCTTCTCTGCTCTCTCTTTCTTTGAATGGAAATGGTTGCAAGTACAAAGAAGTGAGACCTATGGCCCATGGGTTGTTATAGGACACAAACCCTCACTGTTTTCTCTCTCTCTATCCAATCTAAGCTACTTTGCTCAACTATATAACAAAATGTACTAGAATAGAATGGAACCCCTTTTACTCCTAGTGGTTCGATTACAACACAACTCAATAGCCAACTAGGGGTTAAATTTGACCCATTCAACCCTCAATACTAGTTACAACTTAATCGTTCTAGAGTCTTTTTCATGGTGGCCATGTGGCTAGCTCATTTTCCATGAGTAACAAGGGTTGATGTGGCATCTCTCGAATTATGGTGGTTAATTTCGACAGATCAACTTTTGGCAGGCACAATATTCTCATATGAGCTCCAATTGAGGTGATTCTTGCGCCATTGGAAAGATATCCGTGTGTAGATTATGGAATCTACGTCCATACTATGGTTGAGACCACAAAGTGGTCATTTAAGGTGTCAAAATGGCTCCTAAAGTTTTTCACCCTACAACTGAATCCTTTAAATTTTCGACTATAAAAGCATTGAGATGGATGAGAAATAATGGATTGATCCAATCTAGATTACCAAGTGACTTTTGCATGATGATGTGGTATTATTTGGTATCACTAGGAGGGGTGTTTTACATGATCCTTATATGTTGGATGTGTGACGGTAGAGTCGCTCGATTGTTGAATGGGTTATCCTTTCCTATTATGCTCCTTTCCCTTATGATGTTGCTATGGTGGGTTGATTGTATTGCCTTTGTGGGATTTTCGTAGGTGATTTAACTTTATAGTCAGATTTGCTAAAGATCGCCAGGGGGGAATGTGCTAAACGATGTTCATTGTTAATAACATTGTTAATAGCCTCATTGATATGTTATTTCCCATGTTTGAGTTAGAGGGGGTTTTTACATTATGATTTGATGGTGACCGGACCTTTTCCTAAGGTTAGATAATAATTTTGATGTAATACTCCCTTAGTGGCGATGCACTTTATGTTGGACCTTTTGTTGTTATAATGGAGGGGTTTTTCCAGGGAGAATATCTTTTATTTACATGGTCTAACACTTTGTTAAAGTGTATTCCTCATTAGCGCACATGTTCATGGTGATTTAATTTATGGGTGACTAATTGGGATGACTATGGTTATCTTTGAGCATGAACCTATGTGCATACAGGTTGAGGTTGATTTATCTATTAAAGGGGTAAATTAATCTAATTTATCCAAATTAAGATTAAGAGCTTGGATACCCTATTTTATATGCTTCCTTTTCACACTTGGAGAGGCTTTTTGGACTTAGTTGAAGCTTTCTAGTGGTGCGCCTCGCTTCTTGGGCATAATTTTAGAAGCATGTATTATTTTATTGGTTTCTTAAAGAGGTTGGCACACTTTAGGGTGCATTCTTTTGGGTAGCATGGTCACCTTTATAACATGTCATATGAAGGACTATTTTATTGAAGAGTTCTAACCGCCTTGGCAGATTCTCCAAGGGTGCACTTCACTTGGAGAATATTTTATGTTTTCTTGGGTGGTTGAGGTAGTTACATGACACATTTTTCTAGGGCCCACCACTTCTAGGTGCTCTCTCATCTTTATAACATGGATATTTTAGCTACCTTTGGCATTTTTTATTGATATTTCTAGCAGAAACAGAGTAGAACAATTTTCTTCAACAATAACTACTTCCAATGATTTATTAGCATCATATCACATTCAATATCATCAAGCAATTATACATAAGAAAATTCCAACCATTGATCACAATAGAGCAGTAGAAATAACAATTAGACAGTGAGACAAGAGACACAGAAAATTAGGCCTGCGGCCAGGGCAAAACCCACAAAGGAAAAACCCAAAAATCTTTCTTTATGAGAGAGAGTCAATGTTCATCAATCCATTTAGAAACAAAACATCAAAATAGCAACCAACACAAGACCTCCCACAAGTGCTAGGCTATCAAGACATCCCTTCTTCTGCAATTCAAACCTCCTCTTCTTCCCTCTATCTTCGATGGAATAGAGATAAACAAGAGATCATGCAATGCCCAAATGAGAGGGAGAGATCCCATATATATAGTCTTCAAAGGGGGTCGAATAGGAGCCTCCAAGAGGGCCAGGCCGACTTGATCAAGGGGGCCGACTTGACACTTATGGGGGCATAAATTCAAAACATTACATTTTCCTTTTTTTTTTTGACGAAAATACCAACCATTGCTACTAAATTCCAACACTCCCTCTTAGCCAGGGAGGTACTTTTCATTCTCTCTCAAGATCAATCTCCCTAACCAATCCATTGGTCTCTTAGAAACAACCCAAGGGAGAGATCAATGTACAAGTTTCTCTCTCTCTTAAGATCAATCACATCGACTAGTCCATAGGTCTCTCATCAATGACCCAAGGGAGAGATCAAATGTACAACTCTCATCATAAGGAAATATGCATAACATCAAACACATCCCATTAATCAATATCGTTCATGAGGCCAAACTCTCCAACCATAAGAAATGGTTTCTTAGTCAAGCACAATGACCCAAGAGAGTACATAGGGTCCATCTCCCTGACTGTAAATAAGGTCTCTCGGTCCACAACCCAAGGGAGGAGTCCCTATCTCAATATCAATCTCCCCGAGTATATAGTCTCTCATTCCACAACCCAAGGGAGAGAATTCATCCTTCCTGACCAAACTCATTGGTCTCTCAGTCAACGACCCAAGGAAGGGAACTCAAGATCAATCTCCTCGACTAATCCATTGGTCTCTCGGTAACTACCTAAGGGAGAGATAAAAAAATTAGTGTCCTTGACCAAACTGATCAGTCTCTTAGTTATCGTGATCTAACGGATCACTTCATGCCTCAGATCGAAGCTCCTCTACTAAATTCAATGGCCTCTTAGTCAACTGACGTAAGGGAGTGACAATCTTCCTAACCATAATCTATGGCCTCTTAGCTACAGCCCAAGGAAGATTCTCATGATGCTATCAATCAATTTTCCCTCTCCAAGAGGGATTCTCAGCCATTCCAAGCTTCTCACATAAGCGAACATCAACAATAGAAAAATATACCATGGTCGATTTCAACACTTGATCAAACGATCCCACAAACAACTATAGGCTGAACAACCATCTATTTTTTCAACTTTAGCCGTGAAATAGATGTCTTCATTCATGATATTATAGCAAAGCATCATCCATAAGTGCTCTTTCCATTTTTCAGTGCATTTAGCCCAAGCAGAATATGCAATAGATAGTTCAACGAGCCAATCATAGGATTAACCAAGTCAACAACATAGCCTTGTAGCTTCTTCAAATTTTCCATCATGGAGATGTCCATGGACTCGTAGTCATTATGCTAAATTGTAGCAAGGATTTCACCAGGCTCATGCCATACTATCTTCCTTAAAAAAACAACTCCTCTTACACTGGACACAGAAGTCCTTAGCTCTTGTCAGAAACATATCATCAACACATAAGAAAAAAATCACTTCAACATATTCAGATCAATGTCACTCTTCAAAACCTTTAGCCCAATGTTGCATTAATTGTTATTGGGACAATATCAGCGCGAGGAAAAAAAATCGTAATTATCGGGAAATAATCAGAAATAATTGGGAAAAAATCGTTTGGTACAAAAATATTCATTTTTTTCAATTGTTTTAATATCTAAACCATCTACAACATAAAATAAATACATTGACACATAAATATGATAAAAGAACTAATATATAAGATGTTTAATATCATTTCTAGTGCTAAAATCACACATAACATTGAATCATGTCCTGAATAGTAAGTCCTGACTCCTGAGTCCCAACTCAGCCTCAAAATATTAACAAAAAATATAATAATGTATCTCATCATGTCATAATGTCATATACAATAAAATGAAGAAAATAACTAAAGTCTAATCCTATTGATTTCCTCTGCCCCCCTTGCGAGAAAATGCCACAGCTTTCCCTTTCCCTCTAGATGTAGATGCTGGTGTTGGTGGAGTTGGCAGTGGAGTCTGCTATGCTCTAGAAGCTGAAGAACTAGAAGTAGGAGCTATAGGAGGTAGACCACATCCTCTACTGGTGGCAGGGGTAGCCCAGGCAGGTGGTGTCACCTGGAAACATTACAATCTCCCAATCCTGAAATCCTGAAAAACTGGTAAGTCTGCTGGATTTTGAATGAAATCTAAAATTCTACTTTCTCCATATGAAATCCAATGAGGCCGGAACCACTCTCAAACATCCTGAGTCATTTCATGGTAATGTTAAAAATTTAAGTAAAAGGATTTTACTTTAAGAATTTAACATTACCATGAATAGCATATCAATACTAGGGCCTAGACTTGATCATTAAGCTGCCCCACTCAAAAATTATTTGTTTCTTTCAAAAAAAATTGCATTTCGAACATTTAGCATCCTTTATAAAACCTCGCTGCCCCGACTGCCCACGATAATCTCTGATTTTATCGCGATTTTTTGGAAACAATCACGATAATTTGAAAAACTCTCAATAATTTCCAAAAATTGGGCAAAAGAAAAATATCGGCTATAATTTTGAATAAAACTCGCGCTATTTTCGTTCTGCTGAAAAACTCGCGATAAAACGATAAAATCGCGATAATATCGCGATTTTCACAACACTGCTTTAGCCATCTTCATCTTGGAAGCCACATAGATCAAAAACATGCTTCAATCAGATTGATCTTGTTTGTTGTCTTTGAGTCCAGAGCTTCATCCAATACGAGTCTTCTTGTCACTTTGTTCTTGCATCAGTTGCCACAACCTTGGCAGTCTTCACAATGTTCCTGCAATCCTCACTTGGAGGCCATGGAAGAACAAATACAACCAAACAAAATACACAAGGACAAGAAGAATATCAACAATAGTAATAATTTAAAGAAATATATAAGATACTTGTCTTTTGAGAACATGTCAGCCCCCTTTTAATCTTAGCCTTCTTGCATCCAACCTGCAAATCAACGCCATCACCAAAATGCCATTTCTTCCAGGAGCCAGGGTTTCGTCTTTCAAGCAAAAGCAACCAATTCATAAGCCCTAGGCTTTCTTCTGCAACCCTTTTTGTCTAGATAGGGTTAACAATTGTTTAGATAGGGATCAAATATCAGAACCCTAGGATGTCCTTTACATGTCATCATCCAAACAAGGATGTCCAAGAACCTCTGCTTCCTCATACTCATTGTAGTAGAAACAATATCCTCATTTCAATGTGAAGGTAATGGCTTCATCACCCAAACATAGAAAATGCAAGATATAAGTTCAATCAAAACTTCAATGTCTTTTATCATAGTACAACAAATGATTTATTATCTTCAGATTCTGCTTCAACAATTTGACAGTTTTGGATTCATGAACCAAGATAATCTTGTTTCAACAATTTTTCATCATCATCACTCATAAAAGGTAACTCAGTATCTGTTTCAAAACAGGTTGACAGTGATGCCTTTCTTTCTTCCTTTCGCGTTTGAGTATTCATGAAATAGACACCAACAATTGTTTGCCAGGCAGGGTTTATGACATATCATGTGCAAGACAACATTTTATAAAGGGGTTTATGACATATCATGTGCAAGGCAACATTTTATAAAGGGAGGTATATACTCAATACTAGAACCTTATATCTTAGGCATTTATGCAGACCTTCACGTGGCCTTCTTTAGTTTCTGTCACATCCATTCATCCTAACAGCTCCCACAATTCTTTGTTAACTATCATTGTCCCAATCTTTAATAACATGAATTCTATTCGATTCTCTAAGTACCTCTCCTTTTAATGCTTTCTCAAGTCAAGACACAAATAATATAATGCAGATCAATCAAGTCGACCTTTTTGCAATGAATGTCGTCATTCTTTTATGTATAGATTCTAGAACAATGCTCTGAGAGATTTGGTATAACGAGATCTTTGAATCCTCCATATAATTTTACAAAAAGTAGGATCAAGGTCAACTCTCATAGAGATCTGTAGCTCAAAATTCATACTGTGCTTTAGGGATTTACCTCAGAAATCAAGTCTTCCAAGAGGACTGAAGTCCGTCCTCTGTCTCAGCTTACAAGGCTTCGCATCATGCCTCAGAATGTGAGCCTCAGACTTCGCATGGTTCCTCAGAACTTCGGTCTTGACTACTTACAAGCTCAGACTTGTTTCCTCAAACCTGGCCTTCTGAGGCTCCTACATCCTGAAGTACTTTGGACCTTTGAGGATGGAGGCATCAAAACCTTGACCCTCCTAGTAGGGCTAAATAAGATTTTCTTTATGCAAGCTCGGATTGCTATCACCATAATTCAGACTCTAGCTTCAGACTTCAACACAGAGAGCTGATATGCCATAACTCATAACATCATTGGCTCAGATCACTTCACAACAATGTAGTCATCTTTTATGAAACTCAGGTCACCTATAGACCTCGAACCTCTGATATGGTTCTACTGGAGCTGTCATTTTGTGAGAGGAAATACCTCTATTGTCATTCGCTGATAACACACACACATGCACACACACACACACACACACACATATATTGTGTTAGAGACATATTTCAGATGCCTAGGATGCTATGATATTGGACTTGTCATTGTTCTATTGAGGTTTGGGCTTGATTACTAACACAAAGTCTATAGGCTTCTCAGAGATGTAGCTCAGACTTAACATAATTCCAAAGAGGTAAACTCCTGCTGTATAATTTGGATTTCCCTCAAAGTGTCTCATATTTGATCATTCAATGGGATGACGGAGCTCAGACCTGATAAGGCAGGAGGAGGCTTGGGATTGAACTTTACAACACAGATACAACAATACCACTTTAACTCGGATGCCATAAAGATGTAAATCGAATTATTCCACAGAGATTACACAGTTCAGGTGCCTTATGTCAAGGAGCTCGGACACATATCCTAACACAGAGATGGATCTTAACTTGAGGACCTTTGGACTTTTAGCACAAACTTTGGAATTCTTTTCCAGACTTCGGATAACAACCACAAACTTCCTCTACAGACTTTGGATCACAGAGGATATGTCAGATCTTCTTTTAAACTGCTCTTTAATTCATAACTCTAATACCATGTTGATATTTCTAGCAGAAACAGACTAGAACATTTTCCTTCAACGATAACTACTTCCAGTGATTTATTTGCATCATATAACATTCAATGTCAAGCAGTGATACATTAGAAAATTTCAAACATTGATCACAATAGAGCAGTAGAAATAACAATGAGACAATGAGACGAGACATAGAGAATTAGGGTTGTGGCCAGGGAAAAACCCATAAATCTTTCCTTATGAGAGAGAGTCAATGTTCATTAATTTATCCAGAAACAAAACATCAAAATAACAGCTAACCAGTACAAGGCGTCCCACAAAAGTGCCAAGGCATCAAAACCTCCTCGTCTTCCTTATATCCTCGCTGGAACATAGATACACAAGAGATCATGCGATGCCCAAATGAGAGGGAGAACTCTCTGTTGACAATTGGCAGCTCAAGGATGAATTTCCTTATCTAAAATCTCATTTTTGACAATTCTGGAGTGACTTTTTAAAAATAGAAAGTTGTGTCTAGCATCTCAAACATTGCTTTCAAAAAATAGTAAATCACCTTGCATCAATTGGTAATCAAGTATAGTTGATGGAAAATCACTTATCATTAATCAATCCTAATAGTTCAATCTTGACTTAATTATCAATATTATTATTATTGTTACTATTATGATTTATCTTTAATGATACTATTATATTACTATTAAAAGGAAATTCATGTCTCTTAATCATGGCACTCAATCATGTCATATGTAACTCCCCTCAATTATGTGAAAATTCCTAGATCTAACAATGTCAGGAATCCTACTGCAACCAGCTGAATTTACTTCTTCTAGATTGTAAATAACCTTACACACTTATTTCAAATTTCTTCATGAAATATCGAAGCAAATTATTGAAGCAACCTATAACAATTTAATTATGATTCCGAAGCATAGAAGCTGGGCAAGGAAAATAGAAACACATATGACACAATTAGTTTTGGACAGAAAGTCCTCGGAAAAACCAATGCAGGAAAACTGGTGCAGTAGCTCTGAGGGTTTTATTATTATGCAGGAAAAAATCTGAGTACAATTCAAGGATGTTGAACTAGCAATCTGATATAGAGAGAATACTAAACAAAAGACTAGTGAAATGATCTCACCTTGTCATTGGAGAATCAGTGACTTATCCTGCTGCTCTAGACTCTGGAGGCTCTGTGTCACCCTCTGCGTGGCCTCTTGTCATGTCCCTTCTCAAACACATTTGTAACAGGGTGCTGCTACACAATTTTGCACAATTTTGGCTAAGGAAGAGAACCCGTAATTTTTGACTTAGGGACTTAGAAGGCAATTCAAATTTTTTTGGTTGCTAGTGGAATGTGGGGGCCACCCACATGGGAGTTCGAATTGGCCCATTCAAATAGCATGGAGGGAAAGTCGAATAGGTGGATGGAGGGGCCCACATGAGGCTAGGGAGGCCCAAGGAGTTAAAAGGAGGGAACAACTCTCATTTTGAATTCATTCTTACACCTTGCAATCAAAATTACTTCACTGTTCGCTCTGTTGTTTAGTTGAGTCAACCGACTGTTTAGCCGCGAATCTCTCAAGCGAGAGATTTAACCTCTAATTCGGGGTCTATCCGTGCCCGCCCTAGAGAGGCAGTTCCATAAGTATTTCAAAAGTTCCGGGAGTGTGTTACAACACTACCATTCAACCACAACAGGGAGTGCGTATTTCTGGCTAGTTGGAGAATATGCAGGGGGAGTTTGGAGCTATCAATTATCAAGCATTTGCCGGGAGAGTTAGAGGATTGGGAGAGTAGCAAAGGGCTAGCCTTTCTTGCGAGTTTGGAGCCAGCAAAGCCAGCATCCCAGTAGTTCGATTTACAGTTACCTGGGTCTGCGCAGAGCCATCACTAGGGTCATGTGGGAGTTGGAGGAGGGAATTGTAGAGTTGGAGCTAGCTGGGAGAAGTAGGAGATCACTTGGAGGGCCATTTGAAGAGGATTGCTAGAGTTGGGAGAACAAAGATTGATAGTATCAGTCACAACAACAAAATTCGAAATTGAAGGAGGGCCAAGCTGTGAAGGGTCAATTTTTGAAGGTTGGAACTAACAGAAACCCTTTCTGGGTTTTTATGGGTTTTGGGCCAGGATCACACTTATAATTTTATAGAATTTTCTGGACAGATCTAAGGGGTCAAACAGGGGTCCCAACTCAGCTAGCAACTAGAGGAGCTAAGGGGAATTTGGGCCAAAATTTGGAGTTCAGCCTTTGGCCAATTCCTTCGTGGGTTTTTTTGGGTTTAGGCCAAGGAGCAAGGAGTTGAAATCTCATAATTTTCTAAGCACGGGAAGCAGTGATTCCAACCCTTCGAAGTCAACAGACAAAGCCGTTTTCTGGGGCAACGCAGTTCAGTTTGGTGCAACAGTCGTAACAACTTTCAGTTCAACATCTTCTCACCTGGATTTTGTCACGCTTGTCCATTGAGACAAGTCCAAGTGCACCATTCTATTTTACTATTGTATTTGCTCCTGAAGAAGTAATAAAATGGCTCAACAATCTTCTATTTCCAGTGTTTCCATGGGTGCTTAATGTGTATTTCATTTTTTTGATTGCTGGATTATTTGCATGCTTTGTATATCACTTATATTCCTGTTTAGGAACATTACACCTCTGTGCAATTTCTGTGTCACCCCTCCTGGGTATTACGCTGCCTCTCTTCCAGATCCTCTACTGGCTGGGAAATTGACCTTCTGCCTCCCAGAATCACAACCTGGCTTTTGACAACTGAATTTCAACTTCCCTCAGCAGGAACTTGACTTCCCCTCAAGGACAACGCTACCTTTGCATCAGCACTGCATGGGCCAGCGTCAACCTTCCTCTGGACATCTTTCTGTTCTCCCTATGCCTCGTACTCTACGAAAATTCCTTCTCTCGGATTCTCACTGCCCCTCTGCTGTAAGATCTCCTCAATCGATTTTCCTCCTAAGAACTTCTGACTTCAGAAAATCAATTTTCTCAGTCTCTCTTTGACCCTCAAGCCCCTTATATCTTCCTATTGGACAACCAACGACCTAGATTAAATCATAATCAAAGACTCATATCGTTTTGGCTTGATCCATGGCTTTTTTTAGAAGTTTTACCCTTGATTAGATTAATACCCATTAATATTTTATTTTTCCAAAGTTTAGGATTAGGAACCCCATTAAAAATATTAATTATTTTAATAAAATCACTTATGGGTGGAATTTCCCAAAACGATTTCTGTGTTCTTTGGAATACTTGTGCTCAAGCCTCCCTGCAAAATTTGAGGCTTAGACCACATCCGATGCTACCCCAAATCAACACTCCCTCTTAGCGAGGAATGTGCTCTAGCAATACACTGCCTCTCTGCATACTGCTCTGACTCTGAAGCATCGTCTTTGCGTTGCTGCTGTTTGACCTGTTGTCCACTAACTGCTGCGCTGCTGCTGCTGTTGCTGTTGCTGTACTGTTGCCTTTAACACTGCCACTGTCAATGCTACATCTGTACTGCAGCTCCCTTTGCATCCTTGCTATTGCTGGTCCTTCCTCCCAACACTGCATCCTCACTGCAACTGAGTTGTTGAGAGAAGCAACTGAAAATACCTAAAACTGGACAAGTATCTAGTGGATACTTCTCGGTGTTGAAATCTTGACTGCTGCTAGTCCCATGTTGCCTCTGAGGCCACTGTGGTGCTTAAGCTCTGCACTGTGCCTCCTCGCACTACTGCCTCCCTGCTCTGCACTGCTCAGTCTCTGGCTCTCCTAGCCACTGCATCTGTCGAATCAACACTCCATGGCACCAACTGAAACTCCACCATCTCGCTAGTCCTGATCATGGGCTCCCGTAGCAAGGTGACGATCCAAGAGGTGCGCTCCTTTAGGATCCTGCCCATCTGTAGCTATATCGAACTACAATTCTATATCAGCCCACCTCCCTCCTGGAGTTCTCTTGACTGTCATGGTGAACTCTTACTCCTGTTCAATCTTTGCGGCTGGAACCTTGGGATCATGTTTCTCATCCTTGCCCTTTTTCTTCAAAGGACATTGGGATGCATAGTGGCCCATCTCGCCACATCTGAAGCTCTTCACTTTGGAGATGTCTTTCTTTCGCCTCTATTGCCCTTGTTGTCCCTTCGATGCAAGGGCTGCATTATCCTCTTCCTCCACTTTGGTCTTCGCACACTGCTGCTGCTGCTCCCGACAAGTTTAACCTTGAGCAGGTCTCTCCTCAGCTCTTCTTGTTTCAGAGTTGCCCACATCTTGTCCCAATTTGGCAATGCTGCTCTGCCCAGGATACTCTGGACCAAGATCTGCCAATCATCTAAGATGGAATTTAGAGCCAGCCTCACTAACTCTGAGTCCTGAGGTGTATGTACTACGTCCCGCAGTTGACAGCTCATCACAGGTCTCCTTCAATTTCGTGAGGAACGTATCCACACGTTCTCCATTTTTGCATGTGAGCAGATCTCAACATTTGCTCTAAGTACATCTTCCGTTGCTCGGAAGATCCCTGATACAATGTGGCCAAGGCATCCCACATGTCCTTAGCGGTTCTTTAATGTTCCTAAGTGGTAATATGAGTGATATTCTAAACAAATAAACAGTGCAACAACATAAAATTAAAAACATTCATTATACATCCATGGAAACACTGTAAATCTGGAACTTCTGAGCCATATATTATAAAATCTGAGAGCATAGGTACAATATAAAATGGAGTGGTGCAACTGGGATGGTCTTAAGGACAAGCTGGACCAAACCCAGGTGATGGAATAGCTGAGCTAAAGGCTGCCTAGTTGCTGCACCACTCTGCACTGCGCTGTTCCAGTGAAACTGCCATCCCGCTGAACTTCGACCCGCTGGAATGTACCCAAAATCTTCCTAGAAAATTATGTCCTTTCAGCCTTAGACTCCTTGGACAAAACACAGGAAAACCCGGAAGGTATTTTCTCTGGTTTTGACTTTGGATTTTCGGCTTCCTTGGAGCCTCTCCCCAGCTGCTACTGCCAAATTCGACTTGCTAGGAAACAACCTGCAAATCCCTCTGAAAATACCCCTCGAACGCTGGGTTCACCTATATTGACTAACTCCTTGCTCCCTGGATGACCCTTGGCTCGGATGACTGCTCTCCCAGCACCACGAGTTTGCTGCTATAGAGGCCTCTGTGCAACACCTCTATCTAGAACTTCGACTGACTACTGCGCTGGTCTAGCTGGCCACTACTCTAGCAAAATTTCCTTTTCTATGCTACCTCCTCCACTCTCGACTCTCCCAACAAGCTGTGAATCCCCCTTGCTAATTTTCAACTCCTCCTGCATGTTCTTTGGCTACCCAGGAATACGTAGTTTCCTCCCTGCGCTGATGGTTGAAGTGTGTGACTGTACCAAACTCCCTGAAAACTCCTGTGTAACAACCTCCGTAGGGCGGGCATGGATGGTCCCCTGAAGAAGAGGTTGAATCTCCGGCATGAGAGATTTGTGGCTAAATAACTGGTAGACTCGCTAAGCAGCAGAGCGCACAAAAGGGTGTTGTTTGCAAATGTTCAAGATGCTGCAAAATGAGAGCTCCTTACCCTTTTATCACCTTGGGTCCCCTTAGCCTCTTGTGGGTCCCTCCTTCCACTAATTCGATTCCCTCCAACGCATGCCTTGGCCAAGTTCGAATTATTCATGTGGGTGGCCCCCACATTCCATTCACTGTCAGAAATAAAGTCGAATTGCCTAGAGTTCCTAAGTTCTGCGTGTGGGGTCCTCCACCTAAACCAAAAATGATGCCAAGATTTTGTAGTTGCAGGCCGTGACTAATCTATTTGAGAAGCGACATGATAGTCCTCCCCTCCCAAATGTTGCTTGCCCTCAAATAACCTCAAATTCGGGTGCTCTAGTATGTGCTCAACTTCCCAGGTGGCATCCTCATCCAGCAAGTTCTTCCACCATACCAAGAAGTCCCCGATGGTCGTGCTCCTACGTCTCCTCTCCCTGCTTTCCAGAATGGCCTTAGTTCCAACACCAAATGGCCCTCATCATCCAATGGGGGTAGATCAGCTACTGTGGTCACCTGTTGTCCCAACACCTTCTTCAGGCATGAGACATGAAATACGTTATGGATTCTACTCCCCGGAGGCAACTCTAGCTCATAAGCCACCTCCCCAACCCGCCTAGTCACCTGGTAGGGCCCATAGAAGCGTGGCTGTAGCTTCTCGGCCCCCTTCTGTTTCAGCGTAGACTGTCTGTAAGGCTGCAATCGGAGGTATACTAAGTCCCCCTCCTCAAAGTGCCTCTCTATCCTGTGCCGATCTGCATATAGTTTTTGCTGATTTTGCATTGTTGCTAGATTATCCTTGAGAGCTTTGAGGATATCTTGACTCTCTTGGACCTAGTCTTTGGCCTTTGGGGCCCGTCTTTCTCCGAAAATAGCATCAACAAAAGTTAGTGCATCATAACCATAGAGGGCACGGAAAGGAGTCATACCGATAGACATGTGGCGTGTGGTGTTGTAGTAGAACCCGCCCAAGTGCAACAACCAATCCACGTCCTCTGCTGACTTGTCACATAATTCCTCAGGTACCCCTCCAACCACTGGTTGACCCTCTTCGTCTAGCCGTCCGTTTGAGGGTGATAACTGGTGCTAGGAGTGAGCTCCGTCCCAACCAACCTGAAGAGCTCCTGCCAAAAGCCACCCATAAATCTACTGTCTCTGTCGCTCACAATGTTCTTGGGGAGCCCATGTAGCCTAAAAACCTCCTGGAAGAACAACTCGACAACCTGTGCAGCCGTGTATCTAGTGGGGATGGCGAAGAAGTGGGCAAATTTGGTCAACCTGTCGACCACTACATATATGCAATCCTTCCCCTGTACTGTGGGGAGCCCAGTGATGAAATCCATCGAAATACTTTGCCATTTCCCCTCCAGTATGGGAAGTGGCTGTAGTACCCCTGCAGGGTGAGTGAACTCCCCCTTATTCCATTGGAAGGCTTCACACTCCCTTACGTGCTGCAGCACGTCCTCCTTGATGCCTTTCCTGTTGAAATTTCTAAGTCTAACCTGTTAGAAAGTTTTCTTGTACTATCTGGTTTATTTCTCCTACTTGTTTAATTACTTAACAAGTTATTTACTATGTAAATACTGAAAATAAACACAAGTACAGTATCAACATCTACAAATCATCAACTGAAAGAAAGCAAGCACACAAGTGACACTGTTATTTTTGGACCAATGTCCCTGGAAAAACCCAATGGGCAAAAACCGGTGCAACTATTCAGAGGGTTATATTATTATGCCGTTTATCTGAGTACATTTGGGTGCCTAAACCGGCTCACTCGATAGAGAAAAATTATACGACAGCAATACCTCTATATCCGGAAACAGGTATTCAAAAAACCTGTCCCACGAAACACTCTCAGGCACAACTGAAGCTCAGCGCTAGCCCTTCTGGACTCTGTGTCAGCCTCCTGATGACCTGCGTCAGCCCCAGGGCTCTTTGCATCAGCGCTCTGAGGCATTGCGCAACGTCTGGGAGCCTCTGCGTCACTCCCTCTGCCCTTTGCGTGGATGACGCAGTCTCTCTGGGCTCTGCGCTGCCTCTGTTGGGCTCTGCGTAGCCTGGATTGACTGCTGCTCTGGCTCTCTCCGCTTCTGTGCTGGTCTCCCAGTATTGTCCCTGCCTCTCTGCCTCGTACTCACTGCCCCTCGCTGCTGATCACTGATTCAACTTTGCTTAGCAACCCTGCTCTAGCAAAATGAATGACTGATCACTCTAGTGTGTTCTGCAACTGACCCTCAAGCCTCCTCTTATACTTTTCTTTTTGGTCCATCAACGACCGAGATTAAATCTCTAACCAACGGCTAAGATTAGATTTGGCTTGATCCATGACTTTTGGATCCTTCTAACCCAGTTTTATATTAATATCCATTAATATTTTATTTTTCTAAGTTTAGACTTAGGAACTCCATTAAAAATATTAATTATTTTAATATCTCCCAAACTGGTTATAATCTGCCCAAACCATTTCTGGGTCTTGGAGATCTCATGTGCTTTAGCCTCTCCACCAATTTTCATAGCTAGAGCACGTCCAATGCTACCCCAAATCAACACTCCCTCTTAGTGAGGACTGTGCTCTAGTAATACTCCTCGCTGAGCATCACCCTGATTATCTCGCATCAGTCCCGGTGCTGTTGCTAGGCCTTCCCACCCAACATCCTCTGCACTGCTGCATCCTGTGCTACTGCCCATGGCCCTACCACTGCCACTGCTGCGTCCATACGACAACTCCCTCTGCATCCGTGCTGTTGCTGGTCCATCTTCCCAACACTTCATCCCCTCTCATCATGCTGCATCGTGCTACTGCATACTGCTACTGCACTGCAACTCAGTTACTGAGAAGTAAGTAACTGATCCACCCAACTCTGACATCCTTGTTAGGCTAGAGACACTCCCGATGGTGAAGCTCCCTTTGTCGCTAACAAGTGCTCCCTTTACTGACTTCTGCATGAACTCCCTGCATCTTGCACCATTGCACACCTCTCTGTGCCATCTTGCACTGGTGCAACACTCTCGTGCCTCTTGCACTGTTGCAACCTGCTAGCCTCGCGTTGTCCGGGGATTCCTGCACTGTAGCACTCTCTGTCGCTTCATCCGCATCGGTGTCTACCTGCATTCGCTAGTACTACTACTCCTCTTTGGGGCTCTTGTAGCAAGGTATAATCCAAGAGGTTGGGTACCTCAAGGATCCTGCCCCTTATCGCCTGTAGTTCATTTGACTACAGCTCGATGCCTCGCCACTTCTTCTCAAGTGGCACATGAGCACTCATGGCACAATCGTCTTCCTCCTCGACTTCCTTCTCCGCCTTTGCAGGCACTGCCTTCGAGTTCGAAGCCTCTCCCTTACTCTTCTTCCTAAGACATTGGTTCGCAAAATGACACAGTTCCCCACAATGGAAGCACTTGACCTTGGAGAGGTCCTTATTCTTCCTCTTCTCCTACTTTCCCGCTGATGCTAGAGCCGTATCCTCTTCTTCCTCCTTCTTGATCCTAACCCCCTTTTCTGCTACTCCCCGCCTTGTTCAGTCGTCTGATCTGTTCTTGTTGAAGAGCCGCCCACAGTTCTTCCCAATTTGGAAGACTCGTCCTGCCTAGTATGCTCTGGACAAATACCTCCCAATCCTCGGAAACTGCATTCAGTGCGATCTTCACCATCAATTCCTCATCTGGTGTGGCTCCTATGGAAGTTAGTTGGTCACGGATCTCCTTTAAGTGACCGAGGAAGACATCTATCTGCTCTCCCTTCTGCATCTGGTATGCCCTTTTAGCTGATTCTCCAAGAGCATCTTCCTCTGCACAGAAGTATGCTGGTACAATGTCTTCAAGGCATCCCACATGTCCTTTGCCATTTCCTTCTCGGCAATATGTGGTACCACATGATCCTTGACCCCATCAAGGATGATGCACTTAGCCTTAGCTGTTGCCTCCTCGTACCTTTCATTAGCTACCGGGTCAACTGGGATAACTATCACTCTTGAGACGAAGCATTTGAGGCGATGTCTGTCTAGAATGGACAAGATCTTGGCCTTCCAGACCACAAAGTTGGACGCTTCGTCCAGCCAATCCTGATATCTCAGCCCATTCACGGCCATCTTGCTGCTCTTATTTTGACTCCTCTGAGTCTCTTTACTTCCCTCCTGGAAGTCCTTTGTTCGACTCATGCTAAGTCTCTCAACTTCCCGTCTGGAAGTTCTTGGTTCGACTCCCTCTGAGTCTTGATTTCCCTTCTGGAAATCCCTCTGCCAACTTCATGTTGCCCCACTCTGATTGTCTGTGCAACTGCACCACTGATCCAGATTCCTTGGCTAGAAATCCGCCTCGGCAACAACTCCCTCTACCTTGGTCTTTCCCTGTTAGGTACTGTTCTAACCACAGTACCCAACCAACGTTGTTCTGCAAACTACCCACAACCTCCTATGTCCCAGCAACTCAAGGATTGAGCCACTTGGCTCTGTGCAATCCTGGCACCGGCAAATCAGCTCCCCCAGCCAACTGCGTCAACCCTCCTGGCCTCTGCGTGACCCTGATTCTGCCTCCCTTAGTCTCCGCGCTGCCTTTCTCTGGCCCAGAATGATGACACAGTCCCTCTGCGTCACTCCTTCCTCTGTCGCCTTCTGCAAGGATCAACTCTGTCACTCGGGACAGCTGAATCTACTGCAAATGCTCTGCTCAACTGATGCCTTCAATTTTCCTGTGATATGCAACCACGCTTTGATACCATGTTGAAATTTCTAAGTCTAACCTGTTAGAAATTTTTCTTGTACTATCTGGTTTATTTCTCCTACTTGTTTGATTACTTAGCAAGTTATTTACCATGTAAATACTGAAAATAAACACAAGTACAATATCAACATTTACATATCATCAACTGAAAGAAAGTAAGCACACAAGTGACACTGTTATTTTTGGACCAATGTCCCTGGAAAAAGCTAATGCGGGAAAACCGGTGCAACTATTCAGAGGGTTATATTATTATGCAGTTTATCTGAGTGCAACTGGGTGCCTAAATTGGCTCACCCGACATAGAAAAATATACGACAACAATACCTCTATATCCGGAAACAGGTATTCAGAAAACCTGCCCCACGGAACCCTCTCCGGCACAACTGAAGCTCAGCGCTGGCTCTTCTGGCCTCTGCATCAGCCCTAGGACTCTCTGCGCCAGCCCTTTGAGGCACTGCGCAGCCTCTGGGAGCCTCTGCGTCACTTCCTCTGCCCTCTGCATGGATGACGCAGTCTCTCTGGGCTCTGCATTGCCTCTTCTGGGCACTGCGTAGCTTGGACTGACTGCTGCTCTGGCTCTCTCCGCTTCTGTGTTGGTCTCCCAGTATTGTCCCTGCCTCTCTGCCTCGTACTCACTGCCCCTCGCTGCTGATCACTGATTCAACTTTGCTTAGCAACCCTGCTCTAGCAAAATGAATTATTGATCTCTCTGGTGTGTTCTCCAACTGACCCTCAAGCCTCCTCTTATACGTTTCTCGTTGGTCCATCGACGACCGAGATTAAATCTCTAATCAATGGCTAAGATTAGATTTGGCTTGATCCATGACTTTTGGAACCTTCTAACCCAATTTTATATTAATACCCATTAATATTTTATTTTTCCTAAGCTTAGACTTAGGAACTCCATTAAAAATATTAATTATTTTAATATCTTCCAAACTGGTTAGAATCTGCCCAAACCATTTCTCGGTCTTGGAGATCTCATGTGCTTTAACCTCTCCACCAATTTTCATGGCTAGAGCACATCCGATGCTACTCCAAATCAACATTTCTACGTGAACCTCTCCTAAACAACCATGTAAGTCTTCCGGAACCCCAGGTGTCCGGACAATGGTGAATCGTGAGCTGCCTGGAGTACCCTCTCCCTCAACTGTGAGTTGAGCACCAAGTAAATGCCCCCCTTGTAATAGATGACGTCATCCATCACACGATAACGCTCATTTGCATGTGCCCCCTCCAACACCTCGCATAACTTTTTGTCCGTGGAGTACTCTACCAACAACTGAGCCTTCCAATCCTAGCAGATGCTCATAAGAGATAACCCAACCGCCTTTTGGATAGAGCATCGACCACTACATTGTGCTTGCCCCGCACATACTCAATATCAAAGTCATAGGCCTGCACCTTGTTGACCCATCTCTACTGCCTGTCATTGAGGCCCTGCTGCCCCATGAAATGTCGAAGATTGTTGTGGTTAGTCTTCACTCGGAATCGGTTTCCCACCAAGTATTGGTGGAACTTGGCCAATGCATGCATAATGGCTAATATCTCCTTGTCATATATGGAATATGATAGCTCATGCGGTACGAGCTCCGACTCTCGAAAAGTATGGGGTGCCCCTCTTGTGACAATACGGCTCCAACTCTTATCCTTGATGCATCACACTCCACTGTGAATGGCTGGGAAAAATCCGGGAATGGCAAAATAGGGCAACTGCTCATCACCTCCTTGAGGTGATCGAAGGCGCCCTGTGCTCCCTCAGTCCATGCGAAGGCCCCTTACTTGGTCAAGTTGATCAAGGGTGCTGCCAGCTGTGAGAACCCTTTGACAAATTTCGTGTAGTAAGTGCAAATGCCCAAGAAGCCTCTCAGCGTAGTCACGTCTCGAGGTACTGGCCAATCCCGGATGGCCCGGATGTTCTGCTTATGAACCTTCACCCTGTCTGCTCCAATGATATGCCCGAGATAAAGCATCTCTGTCAATCCAAACTTTCACTTGGAGAGTTTGGCATAAAACTGCTGCTCCTCCATAATGCACAGTACCTCCCCCAAGTGTTGGAGGTGCTCCTCCCATGTCTGGCTATAGATCAGGATGTCATAAAAAATTACTAGCACAAACCTCCTCAGCTGCCCCCGAAAGATATGGTTCATGCAAGATTGAAATGTGGCGGGAGCGTTGGTCATCCCAAATGACATGACCAGAAACTCAAAGTGCCCATAGTGGCACCAGAATGCTGTCTTTGGGATGTGCTGATACCGAACTCTGATCTGGTGGTACCCCGAATGCGGATCGATCTTAGAGAAGTACTTGGCTCCTCTAAGCTCATCCATTAGCTCATCAATGCGGGGAATGGGGTACTGGTTCTTGAGAGTCTTCCTGTTAAGGGCTCTGTAGTTGATAAACATCTTGAGGGTCCCATCCTTCTTCTTCACTAGCGCTACGGAAGAAGCGAAAGGACTAGAACTAGTCTTGATGTGGCCCAATGCAAGCAGCTCTTGAATAACCTTCTCTATCTCATCCTTATAGGCTTTGGGGTGCCTATAAGGAGTAGTGATGATTGCCTGTATACCCGACTCCAGCTCAATGGTGTGCTCAAACCATCTTTCTGGTGGCTGCCCTGGTGGAATGTCCCCAAACACTACTGCGTACCTGTCCAGTAGAGCCTGTATGTCTGCGGGTGGTGACTCTGCTTGTCCCCCAACTTTTGAGATCCTCAACTCGACTGCCCATGCATGCAATGTCCCCATGTCGAAGATCTGCCTCCATCCTGTGGGCTGAAACTGTTTGAGGCGGATAAGATTGCATGCCAATCAAGACCACCAGTTTGCCATCTGGCCCCATGAACTCCATCTATCTCAAGTTTCCTCCAATCTGTCGTGACTCGCCCAAGGGAATACAACCACTGGACACCCATGACCACGTTGGTGTCTGACACATCGACCACAAAGAAGTGGTCCATCATCAAGTAGTTTCCGATAACTATTGTCAAGGAGGGTACGTATTTGGTACACTAGATGGTACGGTCACCTGGCACTAGGATGGAGAACCCCCTCAAACTCTACTGTGGTGAGGCCCCTCCTGTGGATCAACTGTGCATCTATGAAGTTGTGGGTAGCCCCACTATCCACTAGCACCGACACCTCAGTCCCTGTACTGTACCTCTGATCTTGAGTGTCAAAAACTTAGGAATCCTGCATAGAGAAGCAAGGACTCCCCCTGATGAGGCAAGAGATGCCCCTCCCTGTGGAGGTGGTGGTAGTGGTGGCCCTCTGTCCTCCGAACTCTATCCATCTGTCCCACCACAATCTTGCTGCACCTCTTTCTCCTGGTCATTGTCAGAAAAGACCTCAATGTAATGTGCTCTACCCGCTGTGCATCTATGGCCTGGTGTCCAGGGCTCTCTGCATATGAAGCATAGCTTCCTCCTCCGGAGGTCCTTCCGTGTCTCCTCATATAGCTGCCTGCTCCCCTGTGTGGTCCTCGATGGTGGGGGTCTAGTCTCATGCCCCTTTTGTGGGAAAGGGGTCCGTGCAGGAAATGGTGCTTTGGTCTTGGGGATGGCCCCCTGCAAATCTCTGGCACACACCATATCTTGGTGCAACATGGAGGGTCTGCATGAATTCACCAGTCCACGTAGAGGCTCAAGCAAGCCCTCAATGAAGGTGTATATCCTCCTGGTCTTAGACATATCCAGGGCCATCACAGACACACGCAGAAAATTAGAAAAGTACTGCTCTAGGTTGCCTGTTTGGCGTAGTTGTGTCAGCTTCATGAAATATGCCTCCGGACCCCTCTGATCAAATCGCTCCACCACCCTCCTGGTGAAGTCCTCATAAGAAATTATCCAGGCATGCCCCAAAGTGGTTAGGCCGTGAAACCACTAGTCATGGGCTTCCCCCTCCAAGTGCAGCGCTGCCATCTTAATGGCTTCCTGCTCCGTGATCTGGTTGAGTTGAAAGTATGTGTCCATATTTTCAACCCAAGCCCTGACTGTGCACTTGGAAGTGCCATCAAATGTAGGTAAGTACATCCTCGCTATAGTTCTCTGCAACTCATAGTTTTGGGTCCCATGTCCTCCGTACCCCTTGTTCCTCTCACTCTGAAGGAGAGGGCTTCTTTGAAATCTTCATCCATCGCGTGCCACTTTCTGAAGTAGTCCCTCACCTGGGGAGTGTCTTCCTCCCTTGCTGGTTTGATTTGTGCTATTGGCACGAAAGAGGGTAGTGAATCCCTATTGGGCACATTCACTGAAGGGCACTGTGCTGCTAGTGGGTGATCAAAAGGTTGAGAAGCCCCGGAAGTTTCTCCACACAGAAACCCTCTAGGTGTGGCTCTGTCTCTGTTCTGTGATTTGATCTCCTCCAGCATATCTTTCTGTCCCTTGGCCAAGTCACTCAAAGCCCTCAAGAGGCTATCGAAAGCCATCTCTTCCCTGCTCTTGGGCTCTGTCATTTCTTCCTCTTCAGCCACTGCTTTCCCTTTTTCCTCCGCATCTGGTGTAATTTCCAGCTCCCTTTCTTTGCTACTGTGCCTCTGCCACTGACAAGTGATGTTCTCCTGGTCTTCTCCTCTCATAGGGAACCAACCCCACAACTGAGCCAAGAACTAGGCTCTGATACCACTGTAATGTTCCGAAGTGGTAATACGAGTGATATTCTAGACAAATAAACAGTGCAACAACATAAAATTAAAAACATGCATTATACATCCATGGAAACACTGTAAATCTGGAACCGCTGAGCCATATATTATAAAATCTGAGAGCATAGGTACAATATAAAATGGAGTGGTGCACCTGGGCTTGTCTCAAGGACAAGCTGGACCAAACCCTGGTGATGGAATCGCTGAGCTGAAGGCTGCCTAGTTGCTGCACCACACTGCACTGTGCTGTTCCAGTAAAACTACCGTCCTGCTAAACTTCGCCCTGCTGGAATGTGCCCAAAAACTGCCCAAAAAACTATGTCCTTTCAGCTTTAGACTCCTTGGAAAAAATGCAGAAAAACCCAGAAGGATATTTCTCTGGTTTTGACTTTGGATTTTCGGCTTCCTTGGAGCCTCTCCTCAGCGGCTACAGCCAAATTCGACTTTCAGGGAACAACCTACAAATCCCTCTAAAAATACCCCTCGAACATTGGGTTCACCTGTATTGACTAACTCCTTGCTCCCTGGATGACCCTTGGCTCGGATGACTACTCTCCCAGCACCATGAGCTTGCTGCTACAGAGGCCTCTGTGCAGCACCTCTGTCCAGAACTTCGACTGACTATTGCGCTAGTCTAGCTGGCTGCTACTCCAACAACATTGCCTTTTCTATGCTACCTCCTCAACTCCCGGCTCTCCCAGCGAGCTGTTAATCCCTTTGTTGATCTATTCCCGGATCTCCCATCAAGCTGTGAATCCCCCTTGCTGATTTCCAACTCCTCCTGCGTGTTCTCTCGCTGCCCAAGAATATGCAATTTCCTCTCTACGCTGATGGCTAAAGTGTGTGACTATACCAGACTCCCTAAAAACTCTTGTGTAACAGCCTCCCTAGGGCGGGCACGGATGGTCCCCCAAAGAAGAGGTTGAATCTCTCGCTTGAGATATTCGTGGCTAAACAGCCGATAAACTTGCTAAGCAGCAGAGCATACAAAAGGGTGTTTGTTTGCAATTGTTTAAGATGCTGCAAAATGAGAGCTCCTTCCCCTTTTATCGCCTTGGGTCCCCTTCGCTTCTTGTGGGTCCCTCCTTCCACTAATTCAATTCCCTCCAACGCATGACTTGGCCAAGTTCGAATTATTCATGTGGGTCGCCCCCACATTCCACTAGCTGCTAGAAATAAATTTGAATTTCCTATAGTTCCTAAGTTCTGCGTGTGGGGTCCTCCACGTAAACCAAAAATGATGCCAAAATTGTGTAGTTGCACCCCGTGACTAATATATTTGAGAAGGGGCACGACAGGTTCCTTTGCTTGCAATGTGGCACACCACGTGATCAATGACTCCATCCAGGATCATCTTCTTTACCTTAGCCATCTCAGCTCTGTACTTCGTCAGTGGATCTGCATCCGATGGGACAACTACCACATTATCAACATAAGTCTTGAGGGCATGCTCATCTAGAAGGAAGGTCATTCTAGCCTTCCAGATGGCATAGTTGGAAGCCCCGTCCAACCTGTCCTTATCCCTTAAGCCATTGGTTTCCATCTTCTTCGAAAACTGTTGAACAACTCCCTCTTTCTCCCTTTGCGTAGCTCCTAGGTTGACTTACGCACTCCTTGATGGAGCTGGTAAGCTGTTGCTCCTCTGCTGCTCAACAATTGAGAAACGCTGATTTCCTTGACAAGAAATCATTGAGGAAGTATTCCCTCACTATACTCTTCTTCTTTCTTTTGATGTCTTTCATCCCGACAAAACTGCCCACTAAAAAATCTGCACCGCACCAACTGCTCCTTACGCTGAGGCTCAACGCTGCTCCCTTTGCCACGTCAAAATTCGAACTGGAAGCTCTTTCTCTCCGTCAACTCACTCGGAGAGAGACTACGTCGATATATATATATATATATATATATATATATATATATATATATATATATTAGCCTCACTACTTGGGCATTGTGAAGGAAGAATTCAAACTTGAGAGAGAGAGATGGAGAGACTTGAAGAAGATTGTGAGAGACTTGGAGACTAAGAACAGGACTTGGTGAGCCAAGGTTGATTCAATGTTTCAATGTTGATTCAGTTGAAGGGAAGGTTGATCCAGTGTTTGCATCTGTTGCTGCTACCAGTGATCTTTATGCTACAACTTGTTCAAATTTGGGTGAACTTACTCATTCTATTCATCTCTCATTGTACTCTGTATCTCTGCTGAACAATTGATATCTAATAGAAGAAGAATTTGGTTGGGTTTTCTCCTTGTGGGTTTTATCCTGGTCATTGGACCTAAATTCTTTGTGTTTCATTTCTGTTCTTGGCTATCTTCTATTGTTAATTTGACTTATGTTCTATCTACAATTGCTCAACTAGTATTGCGGTAGAATGAAGTTTTTGAAATAAGTAATTGTTACAGCATAGATCTTCAGAATTTTAGCACTCCCATATTAATAGTCTTTAAAGGGGGTCGAATAGGAGCCTCTAAGGGTGCCAGACCGACTTGATCAAGGGGGCCGACTTGAAACTTGTGGGACCATAAATTCAAAACATTAAATTTTCTTTTTGTTTATTGATGAAAATACCGACTATGGCTACTCAATTCCAACTAGAGTTGCGGGGGAGCCCCCCCTGAACTCGCTCTCGAAGTGCACTCTGCTTAGGAGCGACCTCGAGAGCATGCTACCTTAAAAAAAATTCGCTCCCTATTTTTTCGGGAGCGAAATAGGGAGCGATTGGAGAGCATTTGCTCCTTGACCGCTCCTGTTCATTCTTGGAGCGGATTTTTTCAGGAGGGAGCAGTGATGGAGTGATTGTTCCCAGTTGCTCCCGCCTTAAAAAATTCGCTCCCCGTGGGCGAAATTGGCGGGTTGTGCTTACGGGAAAGGGAGGGAGGGGAAGGGCCAAAAGAAATATAAGGCCCACCTCCTCTCCCATTATTTATCCATTTGCATATTGAGAGAGCAAGAGAGGGCTTTTGGACTTGGAGCTTGAGTTGTCGAGGAAGATTGAGAGAATGATTGAGAGGATTGCTTGGGAGCTTGAGGAGCTTGCAAGGGAGATTGGAGCTTGGGATTGAAGGCCAAAGAGATAGGATCTTGACTCTAATCTAGCATTTGTGTTTTTTATATGTTCATTGTTAAAGGAAAATGTTCTCTTCTCTCTTTCCCATTGCCATTCCTCCATTTTACTGGAGGCAAGAAATGTTGATTTGGGGTAGCATCCAATGTGCTCTAACCATGAAAATTGGTGGAGAGGCTAAAGAACATGAGATCTCCAAGACCTAGAAATGGTTTGGAGAGAATCTAACCGGTTTGGGAGATATTAAAATAATAATATTTTTAATGGAGTTCCTAAGTCTAAACTTAAGAAAAATAAAATATTAATGGGTATTAATACAAAACTGGGATAGAAGGTTCCAAAATTCATGGATCAAGCCAAATCTAATCTTAGCCATTGATTAGAGATTTAATCTCGGCTGTTGAAGGACCAATAGGAAAAGTATAAGAAGTGGCTTGAGGGTCAGTTGGAGAACACCCTAAGGGAGACCAGTCAGTTTGATTTTTGGAGTGGGGTTAGCTGAGAAATTTGAACTAGTGGTTTGGATAGTAGCAGGAGGTAGCAAGTACGGAACAGAGAGTCGGGAACAACACCAGGGGAACAACACAGAGGTTGGAGAGGCAGACGCAGAGCCTTTGAGGCAAATGCAGAGGTTGCAGACTGCGCAGTCACTGGAGGGCCTGCGTGGGTGACGCAGAGAGGCCCAGTGTTGACGCAGAGAGGTAGGGGCTGACACAGAGGGTCTGGGAGCTACGCAGAGGTCAGCCAGGCTGATGCTGGGACTAGGGGAAGTGCTGAAGAATTTTCTCTTTGTTGGGTAAGCCAGTTTGGCACCCAGTTGTATTGAAGAATTGCTGAATAATAAAATCCTCCCTTGCTGCACCGGTTTTCCCACATTGGGTTTTTCCGAGAACTGATTGTTCAAAATATTTGTGTTGATGTGTTAAATCTTGCGCATGTGTTTGTTTCTGTATTATGATGTGATATCTGCAACAGAATTTATTTTAATGTTTATTGAAGGATTTTCATAAATAACTTATCAGGAAATAAGTAGGTAAAGTAAATCAGTTGTTGCAGTGATAGAATTTTCGCAAGAAACAATAACTCCACCAAAGTTCAAAGAATCAAAACTTCAAACATCACGACTATATGGCTTGGCATTCTCTTGATATTGGTTCCTTTATTTTGTTATTATGCTGTTGGAGAGTAGAAGGGGGCTTGATCATGATGAAGATGATGAAGAAGTGGGTAGTGGTGGATTTGAAAACCCTTGAGAGGAGTACCTTGGTGAGGAGGAAGAGGAGAGTGGAGATGATGAGGGCACAAAAACGAAAGCAAACCAAACCCCATTATGGAAATATGTTTCTAGGCCCGAAGCAGGGAAAGGGGGTGGAACCACTAAATTTACATGCCTCCATTGCAAAAACACTTACACAAGTTCATACACCCGTGCCAAAAAGTAGCTTTATGGGAAAATGCCATAGGATGGAGGTAAACAAGTAGGAACCAAAACTTGTGTAAATGTGACAACACAGCGAAGAGACAAATACATAAGGGAAGAGGAGGAAGCCCAATATAAATCTAAAAGATCAAAGGGTGACTTTGAACATGATAGCCCACAATCACATAGACAAAGAACTCCATCAACATCCTCCCATGGTAGTGGATATGGAGGCATAGGAACAGACATCCCTTTAAGGCGTAGAACCATATCAGATTTCCTTGACGAAGGGTGTAGGAATGTTGTGGATTAAAAAATTTACCGGTTTCTCTATGCATGTGGAATACCTTTCAATGTTCTTTGCTGACCTTATTGGCATGAAATGGTTTTCACCATTAATGATGCCCCCAAAGGATATAAGAGCCCTGGGTATGACAGGGCTAGAACCGTGGGACTAGATCATGAAAAAACAAAAATAGCACATGCTTTGGGTAAAATGACAAATTCTTGGAATGAGCATGGGGTATCCATTGTTTCTGATGGATGGACAAATGTAAAAGGCAAGCCATTGATAAGTGTTCTTGCTGTGTCTACTAGTGGTACAATTTTCCTTTCAACATATGATTCCTCAGAAAAGTTCAAGACCAGCATCAACATTGCAGAACCATTACTTCAAACAATTGAAAGTATCGGCCCATACATGTCATCCAAGTCATCACTGATAATGCTTCTAATTGTAAGGCATTGGGAGCAATTATTGAGGATAAATACCCCAACATATTTTGGTCTGGGTGTTTGGTTCACACAAGGAACCTTTTGATGCATGATATTATTAAGAACAAACACCCTAAACACAAATGGATTGGTGATTTGTATAGGAGAGGAAAGAGAATGATAAAATTTATTACCAGTCATAGCAATACCCATGGGATTTTCCGCAGTCACTCAAGTTTGGATCCGTTGAAGATTGCGAAGACTAGATTTTCTAGCTATTACCTCACCTTCAGGCGCCTTTTGAAGGTAAGAGAGTCATTGGCTAGCATGGTATCAAGTCAACACTGGCAGGTATTAAAGGACATGGCTCCAACGACAACTGACAAGCAAGATTTTGAAGAGGTGGAGAACAACACTATTGATGGTTTGTTTTGGGCATGTGTGAGGGAAGTTTTGCAATTCACCAAGCCCATTTATAACATGATTCGTTTTGTAGATACAGGTGCACCAGTGACTGGGAAGGTGTATGAGCAGATGGATAACATGTTGGGGCAAATAAAAGATATTGTTCAAGAAAAGATCCCAACTTGTATGATATTATTCACGAATTTGTGTGTGCATGGTGGAATAAACTTAATGTTCCACTACATGCCTTGGCATATATCCTTATCCCAAAATACTACTCTCTAGCTTGGTTGGGCAAACCTGCACCTGTTGGTGGGGTTAGGGACAAACCCCATACATATGCAGAGGTACAAGAGGGATATATGAAAGCATTAGACAAGTTGGTCCCTGACAAGGAGGATTGTGCTAATCTGCGTCTTGAATTAGGTAGATACTTCGCTAGCACTAGAGTGTTTGGTTCTTTGCATGCATTGGAAGATAGAGACATATTTGATGCTATCACATGATGGGACGCATATGGCGGGTAGGGACTTCTGCAAAAATGGCAAAAAAGGTGCTCTGACAGGTTGTAAATACTTATTCTACAGAGAGGTGTTGGAGCACCTACAGCTTCATCCATAACGTGAGAAGAAAGAGACTCAATGAAAACCTGGCAGAAAGCTTGGTTTATGTGCACTACAACTTGAGGTTGTTGAGTCATTATGTTGATCGGGCTCATGAGGATACATCATATACAACTTGGGACAACAACCCAGAGGAAGATAATTTGGAGGATGGTGCTCTGCATCTAGAAGAATTGCAAACAAAACTTTTGAAAGATGATGATGAAGCAACGCTAGCCATGCCACCCCCACCATCCAATAGCGATGCTCGAGTTCCAACATCTTTGCCTTTGTTGCAACCACCTCCATTTACATCCTCACGTGGAGGGCATGTGGCTTTTGGTTATGGTCGTCTGACTATGTGGGAGGAGACTCCCAGTACTAGTAGACCACCGCGACCTTCTTAGAGATTAGACATTTCTCATGGCGGCAAGAGGAAGTAGTAAATAATAGATTTACTTGTATTTTCTAGTTTCTAGTAGTTTTTATAATTGTCGACTCTTTCATATTTATTATGATCTTTTTTGTAAACAATATATGACAATTGAAATTTGAAGTTTGAAGTTGGAAATTATAACTCATTGGTAATGAATTATGAATATGATGCTTCGTGAAAGTTGAAAGTTGAAACATTTCATTTCATGTTAGATATTCTTTGTTATAGTTTGGTTACTTGGTAATGGTAATGGTTACAAGTACAACTTTAGTGATCAATGATGATAAATGTTATATATTGAATTTTGAAAGCTTGAAACTTTAAGATTGATGAATCATGAGACTCGATATGTTGTATGTTACTAACTTGTGGACGTGGTTGATGAAGATTATAACTTCTAGATGATTGATGTTATATGGTTCAATCCATGTTTTTATGCTTTTTATATCTAATTCATCATTCTACATGCTTTTGTTGACATATATGCATCAAAATATATAAAAATATATATTATATAAAAATTTGCTCCCAAACCGGGAGCTTTTGAAAATGTCGCTCCCTACTTCCGCTCCCACTCCCCGTTTCCGCTCCCGCTCCCAAGTAACCCTAATTCCAACACTTTTAACCATCATTGGAGAGCGCCCTAACCTATTTAACTTGGCAAGTTATTTGGGGTGGTTATGGAGGTTGTTAGTGGGAGGCATGTGGCACATGAGGAGGGTCACACATGTGACTTGGCATGCTCTTGTACTTGGTGTCCTTTATTCTTGGAGATTATTCTTGAAGGTTGCAAATGTGGAAGAATGTTTCTTCTTGTTATTTTTGGATATTCTTGGAGGGCGCACTTGTGGATATGCTTTTTGCTATTCTTAGAGATATATATTTTATTATTTCATGATGTTTTGGCATGGTCAAAACCCTGGTTTGCCCTTATCTCCATGGATTTCCTTTGTCAAGATGTTCCACTTGCTATTTCGGTTTTTCGACTACATCTCTACTTGTCGAATGCTTCATTCACTTGGCACATTCATCCATGGAATTAGGTACCTTGGAATTCACAAGCGTGAAGTGGTTAACATTCATGGAGTGCGCATTCCATGTGGACACTTGGCATTTGACTTGGTTTGATGCCTATTGTTGGTGGTGCACCCACTTAATGAGCATTGTTTGGTGTATAATAATACTATTTTTGGATGAGGGCAAATTGCCTTGGAGAAGCTAATTTCAACATGATGGAGGATGGGCAACCATGGATTTAGGAGAGATCTAATTACTTTGTTATTGAATTATTTGTTGGACTTGTCATGGAGTTAGTTGGAAAATAATATATTTTATTTATTAGAGAAGAGACTCTATATAAAGACGAGCTCTCTCTCCACTGCGATGGTGGAGGATTTGGAGATTGAGGAGCTCTCCCCTTGGGCTATATTGTACATCATTTTGACAAATTTAATGGAGAATTTGAGGTATATTTTCATTTGATGCGAGGCTTTATTATGCATTATATTTTGTGTGTTGATTTTATAATAGGAAACCATTGTAGCATGTTGTGATCACCTTTAAAATAAACCATGCTTTATTTTTGGTAGAGTAATGTGAGGTTTCAACCATCTTATTCATGTTGTGAATATGTTAGCCTACAATATAATGACTCCAATTTTGTTAGATTAACATAACCACACATTCATGACAAATGCTCAATTACGGCTCCTATATAATTCCAAGGTAGTTTTTTTGTTGATACGAGCAATATGCATCAATACTAGTCTCCTCGTGCGACGACCGAGTGTTTGCTACAATGGGATGCTATCCCCTCCACTTGGTTTCAAATCCCACGGGGGAAATCTTTGGCCTGTTGTGATAAGGCTCAAGGAGTAGGCTCCCTCACCCTCATGGAATCTTGGCCCTTGCGAAGTCAGAAATTCCTGGTATATCTGGCTTACGGGATTTGGGGTATACTCTTGTTGTTATAGTGGCAGCTGCTAGGTTTGATCCTGCGCCTTGCCCAGATTACTCCAACGAGTTACTGATTCACCATGGTAAAAAAAATCATATTGATCAATATTATAGCCTAACCATAAGTAGTCATTGTACGGTTGAGTAAAGCCTTAGTGCATTTGCAGTGCTAGTAGCATATTAAAGATCTGTTGCAACAAACTATCCATTGGAATATCAAATGGATTTTACAGATCATTGAGACCTGCTTGTGAAAGTGATTGCTTCATGTAGTTTGTATTGTCTGTGAATTACAGTGCTGTCCCCAGAAGACAATGTTGTCCAGCCTAGAATTTTTAGAAAGGTTGAAAACATTTTTCGTGCAAATGTTTTTCTTTGAGGCATAATCTGAATGCTGTTCTTTTTTTTAATGTAATGGAGGTTTATGTTGTTGGTGAAAATGGGGTGCTATTAATTGTTTCACTGGGGTTCAAGTCTCCTCAGCAACATTTTTTCCTCTTGTGGGTTGCTTGTGGTTGTTCTTTTGGTTGGGGCCATGGGCAAGTCTTCTTTGACTTTGGAAAAATACATTCCCCCACTCATGTTATCATAGCCTATTAATTGTAATACTCTCAGATTTGTTTTTTTGGGGGGTGGAGTGCAAAATTGTTACATCAGGATAAAGAGAAACTAGTAAAAACTGTAAAACCGTGCGTGATCTTGGTGAGATTTTGTTGTTGCTTCAAGCAGCAATAAAAGAGTTTTGGTAAGGAGTAAGAGTTAAAAGGCTTTTTTTTCCTGTAAAAAGTCTAATCTTAGGAGGAGATAAACCTTCATAACTTTCTAAACTGGATGAATTGCGATGCAGTGATTGATGGCTGCAAGTGATTTGAAATTGAGGTCTTCAAGTTCATTACTTCTGAGCCCTTTAAAATTGTGTTTCTGCTCTGGTAAGACAAGCTAGTGCCAGAATGACATTCAAAACCTGAAAAATATTCTTCTCAAAAATATGTCAGGCTTGGTGGTTGTATGAACCTGTATGGTAAGATGAAAATAACACTTGCTGTACTGAAACATTTCCAAGCACATCACTGTTTTCTTTCAGAGTCATTTCGATGAAATTTATTATCATCAACTATGGCCCTGAAATTCCAGATAAGCAAACTAGCTGACTCCAATTATTAACTGATTTACTTGTTCTTTAATGCCATGTTTATGTCATGAGAGCTGGCTTTAGTCACCTATTTAGCAGGTAATTTGGGTCTAGATCTTAGATTCATAGTTTGATTTATGGAATCTTGGATTTGGTGTCAGCATTATTGTTGGTAATATTTTATATTTAAATGATATCTAGTATATAATATTTAATATCAAAGAAAATTTATTTTCTTTATTGCAGGTACTGCAAGTCTAGAGCTGTTTTTATCACTCTTGGTTTTTTATTAAAATAATCTCAATGTATGTATTGTGAAAGGAAGAGAACGAGTCTCCAGCATGGACCCAACTGAAGCTTCCTGGCCAAGCACCTGCAGCTCGCTGTGGTCATACCATTACCTATGGAGGTACTCAGGTATTGGGAAGATGGAATTCTGGGTTTTGTAAGGTGATAATTGTAAAATATTGTTTGAAAGGGTTATTGTTTGTGTTTAGAGCAAAGTTCGTATACAAAGTAGAATATTCAAAATATTTGAAATATAAGAATGTCCATCATGGGACAAATAATATATTTATATAAAAATGTTTGAATATAAGTGATATGAGATATATGAGATGTGGGATTGTTACAACTGAGGGTCCCATATATATACTAGGTGGGTACCCTTTCATGAATGGTCATGTCTTTTGAGACATACCTCTTCAGTATATTAATCACTGTTAACTATTTAATTATTAATTATTTACATTCATAACATTACCTTCCCCTCTAGAAAAGCTCTGTCCTCAAAGCATATTAATGAAAAGGCTTGATCTCTTTTTTTTGTCTTAAATCTCTTCTTGTCTCGGAACTGTCATCTTTGATACAAGAGGAAATGAACTTCCGATTGTGGTATAAAATTGTCATACTGTGAAATTATCTAACCATCCAAAATCAATCTTCTGCGGAATCTTGTGATTATTGGAAACTTGAGATGAATTGTTATCATAAGACTGGATTATGGTGACATCGATGTTCTTGGGGATATTGTCACCTAAGATGTACACCTAATCATGGGAAAAGTTTCCCACCCCACAAGGTAAATCTTTATGGTGCAACACTCAGAGTAGGGGCTGTCATCTATTCCCTACTCATTTCGTTTAAACTCTCTCCTAGGCAAGCTAAGGGGGGTAGTTCCTAAAAGATGGAAAACTTGTTGAAACAACAAGTCTAGGAGATTGAAGTGTAAAACTTCCGGATAACAGAAATATATATAAAAATACTTTATTAATAAATGAATAGACAGATGATGATTGTTTTACAGTGGGCTGCCTGGCTTATATACCGCCATGGGCACCCTTTAGGAAAGGGCATGATCTTATGATCGTGCCCTTTCATCTAACTAAACCTAAAATTAAACAATAACCTAAAATTAACTAATTTTTTTACATAACATTGCCTTCCTCTCGAAAGAATGCTTTGTCCTCAAAGCATGCGCAACGACGGATGTTGATGACAAAATGCTTCATTCTCCCAAGAACGTCTTCTTTGGGAAGTCCTTCCACTTGAGCAGATATTCCAAGATAATCAATGTCACATACTGTAAAAGGTTTTGGATTAATCTCTCAATTTCCGTTTTTTGGAGATGTGGATATCGGTATGGCTTGATGTTGACAAGGTCTGATCTTGCTTTAACTTATGTTCTACGCTCAATTTCCCTACTAGGCGGCATCTTCATAGGTAGGTCTTGAATCACTAGTGATTCTTCTCTGGTCATATTTGTAGATAACATTTCTAATTGGTGACATTGTATTGCATAAGCAGGTGCTCTTCTTCGACTCAGCTTCATCATCTGAGATGATGATACAACATGATTTTCTGGTGCTTGGAATCCATGTAGTTTGTACTTCTGACCTCCCCATTTGAATTTTATAAATTGTACTTGATGGTTGGCTGCATAAGTACCTAAAGTTCGTAGCCATTGGATACCTAAGACTACATCTACTCCTCCTAACGGTACTGTGAAAAACGGAGACTCTAAACTGAAGTCTTGAATTTGCAATTTAACCTTATGACATTTTCCCACCTTTTCAATCTTCTTACCGTTAGCTATCATCACTTTCATGTTTGGTAAGGGAAATGAAAATATATTGAGTCTCTTTGCCATGGTTGCATCTAGAAAATTGTGTGTGCTTCCAGAGTCGACGAGAACCACTATGTTGTTCTTCTTTATGTGTCCTTTTAACTTTAAAGTCTGAGGTTGTGATATACCTGTCATAGCTGATAATGATACTTGTGGAATACTTCCATCATCTAGTTCTGGTGAGAATTCTGGGGCGTCTTCTGTGTCTTCTACGTCATAATCTTCACTGTTTGAATCATTGGTTGCTTCACAATTATATAAGTTCTTTGGTTCTTTTCCTTTAACACATCTATGTTTGGGGTCCCACTTCTCACCACAGCGTTTACATTTACCTTCTTTTATCCTTTGCATTTCCACATTAGATTTTTCATCTTCACGACGATGTGGTGGAACATATCTTGTATTATTTGAGTCCACATACTGGGGTATCCTTCGTCTTGCATAAGCTTTTTCCGCTGTTGACCAAAATATTGGTTCGGATTTCTTTTCGGCTGTTTTTGCCTTTCGTCTTGCTTCTTCTATAGATGTAATATCATGCATCTCAAGTTCTGCTTGTAAATGGGTTTTGAGTCCCGAGATGTATGACTGAATTAGACGAGATTCTGATAACCTAGGTACTCGTGTTACTAAGGTCTCCCATTCTTGAGTGTATTCATCGACACTTCCTTTTTGTCGTAGTTTGATGAGTTTTGAAAAGAACTCTTCTTCCTTTACACCTTGGAATCTTTTGAAGAATGCATCGTTAAATTTCCTCCAGCTAATGACATGTGTTGTCTTTTTCCACCACATATACTAGTTATATGCTTCTCCCTCCATTTTCATGGATGCATGTCTGAGCTTTTCGTCATCGTCAGTGATGTCATATATTTCAAAGTATTCTTCTGCTTTATTTATCCATGCAACATTGTTTTTTTCGTTTCCATCGAATTTAGGCATCTCGACCTTTGCCCTTCGCTGGTATGTTGCCACTGGTTGAGCGAAAAAAGGGTGTTGATTGGTAAAGTTATCCCAGAGTTGCTTGTTTGTAAAGATTGTGTTACTTGCTTCTTGGTGGGGTGTCGCTGATTTTTTTGGGGATTCAACCTTGTCATGAGAGTCTGTGGACTTAGTTGAATCCGACGAGACGTGTTCTTGATTCTCTTCACCTTCTTTCAGTAGTTGTTCGGGCGTACAATTCGACCTTTTACACAGAACTTTTAGCATTGTTAAGACCTCTTTGAATTTTACTTCTGTTTGGACATGTTGACTTTCCATTTTTATCTCTATTCGATTTGTCGTATCTTCAAGATTTTTGATTTTGTCCGCTTGCTCTCCCAGCTTGCTCTCGACTTCATTTAATCTTTTACTGACCTCGTCGTGGTTGTTATTTATCCTTTGCTCTACATCCAACAACCTTTTTTGGAAATCCGCCATTGTCATTGTCGACATTGAGCGGGTTTGCGGAGGTGTGTATTTATTTGCCAGCTAATATATTTTTCCTTCCCTTCTTTTTTTTATTTTTAAATAATTAAATTAAATTAATTAAATTAATATTTTTTTTTTTAAATTAAATTAAATTAATATTTTTTTTTAATTATAAATTATAATAATTATAATTTATAATTATTAATTATTATATATATATATATATAAAATTTAAAGTTATAAATTATATAACTTTTAATTAAATTATATATATAATATATATAATTAAAATATAATATATATATAACCAAATCACGTTATAATTATAATATATATATATAATATATAATATATAACTATATAATATAGTTTATTATAACTATATATATAACGAAAAGGTAATATTGAACTTTACCGCTATTTAATGTAATGAAACGCTGTTTAATTGAAACCACAGGCACGTTCTGTGACTTTTCAAACCCCTTCTTCGAGCGGACAGGAATAATAACCGTAGAAAAGGAAATGGGAACCTCAGTGCTTATATAGTTATATACCCAACGTAATCCAATAAATGATGTGTCCCTCAGACGGTTGAATAATACACCACGTCAAAGAACATTGCACCAGCGTTGACCGAGGCAAGATATTGATCGAAGATAATTGGCACTGTGTGGAAGTGTGTTAACTACGATAGTGTGGATTGTCGGAAGGGACAACAGACTGAGAGTCCGGGTACACAACAATTGGGTGCAAAAGACGTTGTCAGGACAGGGATGGAACGAGACAGGGCTTGTTGACAGTGGTTGACAGTGGTGGAGCGATGGATTACAATGGAAATGGATTACGCAGCAATGGATTGGGTGCAGACACGTCGGCGGGGATAGGGATGGACGAGACCTAGAGGTGTGTTGACAACGGCAAAGCGATGGATTACAGACAAGTGAAAATGCAGCAGACTGCACAGTGGAAAACACAATGCGATGAGACAATGGGATGCACAGTGGGAGTAACTATGTGCGGAAAAGTAGTGAGGCTTTTCAGAGGCCCTAGGTGCTCTGATACCAGATGAAGTGTAAAACTTCCGGATAACAGAAATATATATAAAAATACTTTATTAATAAATGAATAGACAGATGATGATTGTTTTACAGTGGGCTGCCTGGCTTATATACCGCCATGGGCACCCTTTAGGAAAGGGCATGATCTTATGATCGTGCCCTTTCATCTAACTAAACCTAAAATTAAACAATAACCTAAAATTAACTAATTTTTTTACATAACAGAGATCTACGGTCAAAACAATTATTATTAATGTAACTCGACTAATTAGAGCAAGTGTAAATATCTATGAGCAATGTGAAGGATAGATTTGATTAAGATCAATATGGCAAACACAAGATGTAAAGGATGATAGACCAGTGCCTTATAAACAATGCTCAAATACAAATCAAGGTACTTGCAAAAGTAGATTGATATTTTAAGTCACAATAACAACAATGCTGGAAGACAAATGCTAGTATAAGATGAGAGAATATCGAAATATGAGCAGAAATTATGGTTTGCAAAAATGAAAGAAATTTGTACTTCAGTTCAAGAGAAAGGATTGAATAAGATATGACAATGACAGTATAGAGCAGTAATGAAATATTGCAAGTGAAATAAAATGTTCACATTTAACAATATGCTCAAACAAGAGAAATTTAGACAAATGAATGCAAAACTAAGCTATGTGATATGCAAGATCTTGGTAAATTTTAATTAAAATGCATAATCTAAGTTGAAGGCCTTCTCCTCAATTGCTAGAAACTAGTCTTAAACAAGTTTGTAGAAAAAATTCTGGGGAAGGACGCTAAGACCTCATTAATGATACCTACCCAGGACTTCTAACGACCCAAGTGCCTCCGTTCCTACAAGGGATTGCCTACAAGAGAACTGCAAGTTCACCCGTTTTAACTATTGAGTAAGGGTGTAGCTCTTAGATTGAATGCTGGAGAAGGTTTGCCTAACTTTCTATTTGACCAAGCTTATGCTTGGAGGTAGGTTATAAGGATACAGGATCTAAAATCTAAGATGCAAATACAAGATGCACTGTTTCAATGAGATACATTGATGTCAAGATGCTTCAAAAGGAAATAATATACCAATATGAAATAAACACTTATAGCACAAGATTATGACAATAAACAATGAAGCGATATCGAGATACTCAATGAAACAAGAGCTAAGATGATAATTATACTTATATGAGTTAGGAAACACTCCACAATGCCTTTAAAATATTTATTTCAGATGATCTTCACTTAGTTTAGACAAGGAAATAAGTGAAAACTATATGATGTAAACACAACTTAAAGATGGTTGATGAGATTGCTAACAAGAAATATGATTTTTTTTTTAGATTATTAATAGCAATTGAAACAAGACGAGATATTTCAAATGCAATTTATATCAAAGCTAGTTAGATGATGCAAAATGTTAAATCTAGGACTAATTAACAAGTGCAAGAGATGAGATATGGGTTAGTAAGAGATTTAAATTAGTGAGTTAGCAAGTTAGTCAATTCTCCTTTTTAAATAAGGAGAAAAATGATACGAAGGGGTCAAAGTCCCAAGCTCCATCAAGAAAAAGGATTAGTTTTATTAATGAGATTACAATGGAAGATGCCTTCTAGACAAAGGAGAAGGGCTCTTCTTCAAGGAGCTTCACAACATAAGATGATAACTTTACAAAACAAAGGATCTCCTCAAGAAACAAATGGATCCACTTGAGATGGCTCAAAATTCTCCAAGGATCAGAGTTCAAGTGCCCTCGACCTTCCAATAGAATGATAGCAGAATGATGGCTCCTCGACCTTCCAACAAAATGATAGCAGAATGATGGCTCTTGGTTTAGGGAGCTAAATATTCAAAATTGGTTCGATCCAATGGCTCACAAGTATGATGAATCTCTACTACAAGGGAGGCTTGACTCTTTAGTGATAGACCTTCCTGCAAACCAAAAGATTAGACCCTACAAATCCCTTGCACTAGTGATAAAAAATGCTGACGGCCAGAGAGGAAATAAGCCTCCATTTGCTCACAACTGTCTCCCAAAACTTGATTTAGAATTTTAATTAAATTGTTAAAATTTGTTAAGGGAAATTTGATTAATGTTCAGGGCTTGAAGCCTCCTAAAAAAATTGCAAAATGACTAGACCACTTTAGAACCTAGAGGCCTCCCACACTAGGTGAACGTGAAGCTCTTTGGGCTCATGACAATGAAAGAATAGGCCTTCCAGGAAGCCCTTTCTCGGTCATAGAAAAAAACACAAGGGTTAGATCAATGAAATCTCCACAAAATCAAATCGTAAACCCTCATAAAATTAACTCAACCTCTGCAAAATAGACAAGGGTCAATTAGCAATTGATGCAAATAATTCCTAGTCTCCATAAGCCTGCAACCACAATTTTAAAACTTAGAATCAGATTCAGAACTGGCTGAGGGTCGACTCCGACTCTGACTTCGACTCGGTATCAACTCGGCCTAGTTGATTTCAGTGACTCGGTCGTTGTAAAAAATACATTATATATATGTATTTTTTTTATAATCTGAAAAAAAACATATTTTTAAAGATTTTCATTCATGTTTCCAAACTCGAAGCATTAGAATATAGAGCAAAGACAACATATGATCAAAGTATGCTCATGAATATATCTATTATATCAAAATGGCACCGAGTACACTGTCCAATACATGTAATATATAAAGATTTGAACAAAATCACATAACCAAGGAGGCTCTAAATGGCCTCTACAACAAATCATGACTAGTCACTACTGCTAAACAAGGCAAGATCATTTGGCTCAGACTCTGAATCAAAGTTAGACGGGGAAACCCATGGCTTCTCCTCACTACTACTCCAAAAATCAACTCCAACTCTTCACAAACTCCTCACAAATGCTCACAAAAATTCAATAAGATAGTTGTGAGAAAATGTGAGGGGGTTGGGTCACTTTTATAGGCTTGAGAGATAGGTAGAGGGATTAAGAAAAAAAATAAAAAATTGAGTTTGAAGTCCGAGTTGTTCCCTCGTGGACTAGCTCGGTCAGTTTAAGACCAGCTTGGCTGAACCGACTGGTCCGTTACCGAACCAGCCAAATCAGTGTCCAACTCAGTCGATTCAGTGATGGACTGATCGTTGGACCAATTTTTCTACCTAGACGACCTGGGCAGGGGTTTGGCTCGGTCTACCAGGTTGAATCAGATTCATATCGACCTAGTTTTAAAGCACTGCCTGCAACTTAGAAGATATATATTATAGCCTCAAGAACCATTGCAACTAAGCTTGAAATTATGGCAAATGGATCAAGTTTTTCACCTGAAAAATTGTCTTTAAAGGATTTTGTCAAAACCTTCTCAAATAGGCTCAGATCCTCCTACAACACAAAGATTAGTGGTACAATACGAAAACTGTGAAACTTTCTGACCATAAATTCTAATGTTGCAGCAACTGATTTATTTTACCTACTTATTTTCGATAAGTTATTTACGAAATCCCTTCTATAAATATTAAAATAAATTCTACTGCAGATATCACGCCATTATACACAAATACATGCACAAGAATCAAACACATCAACACAGTTTTTTTTGGGCAATTGTTCCCGGAAATTCCCAATGCAGGAAAATCGGTGCAGCAGTTGAGGGTTTTATTAATCTTCAACAACAATTGCTTTTACAAAAATATTTTTGCATAGACATTGGGAGAAAACACCCGAAACTTTTCTATGAGACTTTCTAACACCTTGGAGGACTTCCTTTCCCAACTGTGTCATCCTGCTTGGCTCTACGTTGCTCCGTCCTTCACTGCGTCATCCACTACATCCCTTATCTGCGTCTCCCTCTGCGCTGTCTCTCAGAGCCCCTACATCACCCTTTCTGAACTTCCTGACTACTACTAGTCACTCCCTCTTCCTCCACCCCGCTACTCGCCCTCTGAAATTGATTTTCCTTCCTCTCTGAGAAAATCGATTTTCCTTGGGATACTGAATATCTACCGGTGTATCTCCAAATGATCCTCGAGTCTTCTCTTATACTTTTCCTGTTGATGAATCAATGACCGAGATTAAGTCCCTAATCAATGGCTAAGATTAAAATAGACTTGATCCTCGTCTCTTAGAAGCTTCTCATCCTTATCTTTATTAATACCCATTAATATTTTTATTTTCCTAAGTTTAGACTTAGGAACCCATTAAAAATATTAATTATTTTAATAACTCCTCATCCGGATGGAATTTCCCAAAACGATTTCTGGGTCTTGGAGATCTCATGTGCTTTAGCCTCTCCACCAATTTTCATGGCTAGAGCACATCCGATGCTACCCCAAATCAACACTCCCTCTTAGCGAGGAATGTGCTCTAGTAATGCTCCACCACTGAACATCACCCTGATCATCCGGCACCGGTACCTGTGCTGATGCTTGGCCTGCTACCCAACATCCTCTACACTGTTGCCTCCTGTACTGCTGCCCATGGCTCTGCCACTACCACTGCTACATCTGTACTGCAGCTCCTTCTGCATCTGTGCTGCTGTTGGTCCTTCCTCCCAACACTGCAACTCTTTCTCAAATGCTACATCACGCTGCACATAGCACTGCAACACCTGACACTTATCCATTTTTGCTACTGAAATGGATTCTTTACCATCCCCATCTTCTCCCTGAAATAAACGAACTTTGTTCTTCCAAGGGCCTTAGTAAGGATGTCTGCCACCTGTTCTCCTGTAGGAGTGTAGCTCAACTGTACAACTCCTCGTTGGACACAGTCTCTGACAAAGTGACACCGAATATCAATGTGCTTTGACTGATCATGAAATACTGGATTCTCAGAGAGCTTGATGCAACTCTGATTATCACACATGATCTTGGTCGCCTCCATCTTTCTTCTGAATAGGTTCACAAGCAATTTTCTAAGCCATATGGCTTCGCACGAAGCTGTGCTAGCGGCCATATATTCTGCTTCAGCTGAGCTTAGAGCTACGGATTTCTGTTTCCTATTGCACCAGGAGGTCATCCCTGATCCAATGTTGAAATAGTACCCAAAGGTACTTTTCCGATCTACTGAACTTCCAGCCCAATCTGCATCAGTAAACCCACTCAGTCTGATATCATTACTTCTGGTGTATAAGAGTCCATACTCGATTGTTCCTTGTATATATCTGAGAACATGTTTGTCTGCTGCCCAATGCGCCCTCTTTGGTTCCACCATGAATTGACTGAGGGTGTTGACATCGTAACGAATGTCTGGCCTGGTATTGACTAGATACATTAGGGACCCTATGAGCTGCCTATATAAGGTGGGATCAACATCCTTGTCTTCTGATGTATCAATTTTCTTCCAGTTGGTGATCATTGGAGTAGCCATAGACCTATAGTCTTGCATCCTGAATCTTTTCAGGATTTCTGTAGCATATCTCCCTTGTCCAAGGAAGATCTCACCCAGTGTTACTTGGGAGCGGGAGCGAAAGCAGGGAGCGGGAGCGAAAATGGGTGCGGGAGCGACGCTTTCAAAAGCTCCCGGTTTGGGAGCAAATCCCAGAGCGTTTTTTATATAATATATATATTTTGATACATATATGTCAACAAAAAAATGTAGAATGATGAATTAGATATAAAAAACATAAAAAACCATAGATTGAACCATATAACAACAATCATCTAGAAGTTATAATCTTCATCAACCATGTCTAGAAGTTAGTAACATAGTAACATACAACATATTGAGTCATGATTCATCAATCTTATAGTTTCAAGCTTTCAAAATTCAACATATAACATTTATTATCATTGATCACCAAAGTTGTACTTGTAAGCTAAGTGTAACCATTACAACAAATAATATCTAACATCAAATGAAATGTTATAAAATGAAATCAAATGAAACAACTTTCAACTTTCATGAAGCATCATATTCATAATTCATTATTACTAAGTTATAATTGCCAACTTCAAAATTAAATTGTCATATATTGTTTAAAAAAATATCATAATAAATATGAAAGAGTCAATAGTTATAAAAACTACTAGAAACTAGAAAAGACAAGTAAATCTATTATCTATTGCTTATGCTTGGGCCTCTTGCCACAACGAGAAACGTCTAATTTTTTAGTCTTATTGGAAAATCAGGATCTTTATCATTAATATCACCCTCTAAGCATTAATATCCAGAGGTATCTTTGTCATTATCTTTGTATCTGTATAGGGATCTTTGTCATTAATATCACCCTCTAAGCATTAACATAAGATAGAAAAAGCATAGCATGTCAAGTCAAGATTTTGTTTGAGTGATGCGTACATTTTTAGGCGGGTCATGATAGAGGAGTTCGACAACCAATGTCACTAACATCAAGGTACATAGAGGGATTGGTGCTCTTGATTAAATACGAGTTCCATATCCTAATACATGACAAAATTCAATGGAAACAATGCAATCCTGAAATCCTAAAAAACTGATAAGTCTGCTGGATTTTGAATGAAATCTAAAATTCTACTTTTTGCATATGAAATCCAATGAAGTCGGAACCACTCTCAAACATCTTGAGTCATTTCATGGTAATGTTAAAAATTTAAGTAAAAGGATGAAAATGAAGATTAAAGAGAATGTCGCTTTTACTTTAAGAATTTAACATTGCCATGAATCGCATATCAATGCTAGGGCCATAGACTTGATCATTAAGCTGCCCCACTAAAAACTTATTTGTTTCTTTGAAAAACAATTGCATTTGGAACATCATTGCAAAAAAAAATTTGCAAAAAAGGCAAAACGCTCTCGAAAACGCTCCCGAAAAGGCTGGGAGCGATTTTTTTTAGGGAGCGCACTCCCGACCCGCTCCCGAGTCGCTCCCGCCCGGAGCGCGGATTGGGAGCGGGATCGAGGGGGGGGAGGCGCACCCCGCAACTATGCTGATTCTCACCCTTCTGCTGCCAAACTTCCAACCCCAGGAAATAATGCATCTATCCCAAATCCTTCATGTCGATTTCTGTGGCTAGATTCTTCTTGCAATCATCAATGAGCCTGGATGATCTTGTCAGGAAGAGATTGTCCACATATAATACTAGGACTACAGGCTCATTCTCTACAATCAGATAGTAGAGATTTGGATCTGCATCAGTCCTGACGAACTCCATCTTTTGCAGGTAGCCATCAATTCGACAATACCATGCTCTAGGTGCCTGTTTGAGCCCATATAAGGCTTTCTTCAGTCTACATACATGTGATTTCTTCTCATGTGTTTCAAAGCCTTTTGGTTGTTCAATGTATCCTTCCTCTTCTATCACTCTGTTCAAGAATGTCATTTTGACATCCATATGATGAATCTCCCACCTCATCTGTGCTGCAAGAGATATCACGGTTCTAATTGATGTATACCTGGCTACTGGGGCGAGGTCTCTTCATAGTCTATTCCTTCCTTCTGAGCATACCCCTTAGCCACAAACCTGGCTTTGTATTTTTCCACACTGCCGTCTGCAGCGTATTTGATCTTGTAGATCCATCTCGAACCTACCATTAATATGTTCTGAGGCCTAGGCACTACTTCCCAGACAGCATTCACCATTATAGAGTTGTATTCCTCCACCATTGCATCCATCCAAACTTGATGTAAAGCGACCTCCTGAAAACTGGAAGGTTCCCCAACTTGAGCTACTAAGGCCTGATATCTATCTTGCTTTTTGCGCTCCATTTTATTGTTCTTGGGTGCATCAATGAAATCTTCTGCATCCTGTAGAATTTGTCGGAGTTCCCTGCTCGTTCTTCCTCTGGTAGTAGGTGCATCTGTTAGCTCTTCCTCTTCCTGTGATTCCTCCTGTTCTGGAGGAGAATTCCTGGTACTGGCTTCCGCTGGTTGAAGAGGTTTGACCAACGACTCATCTTTTGACTGCTCCTCGGAAGGCATTTCTCGAGATTTTCTGAAGGCCTTGTCTTCCATGAACTTCACATCTCACCGAACTACTACCTTCTTGCTCCCTGGAAGATAGATTCTATATGCCTTAGCATTCTTGCTATATCCCACAAGATATCCTTTCTCTGTAGTCTGATCTAACTTCTTCCTCTTCTCCTCGGGTATACATCAATATGCTAAACTCCCAAATATCCTGAAATGAATGACTTCAGGTGTCTTCTGGGTGAAGACTTGCTCTGGAGTAATCTTTCCCAATGCCCTATGATGAGTTCTGTTCTGGACATAGACTGTTGTGTTGCATTCTTCCGCCCGCAAGAATTTTGGCATATTTTGATCATACATCATAGCCCTAGTTGCTTCCACGATAGCCCTGTTCTTTCTTTCCGCTACTCCATTCTGCTCCAGATTGTAAGGAGCTGCCCACTCTCTTCTGATGCCCTCCCTAGCGCAAAAATCGGTGAAGTCCTTGTCGACATACTCTCCACCATTGTCTGAGTGCAACACTTTTATTTTCTTTCCTTTCAGATTCTCCACTAGAGCTTTGAATTCTTTGAATTGACAGAAAACATCATCCTTGGTTTTCAGAAAATAGATCCAAGTATTCTTGGAATGGTCATCGATGAAGGTGATGAAGTATTTGGCACCAGTAAGAGATTTTGTGGACATCGGTCCGCAGATATCTGAGTGTATTAATCCTAGTACACTCTTGGCCCTATTTTTACTTCTAGGAAACGTTGCTTTGGCAAACTTGCCTAGAGCATACCCTTTGCATACATCATCTTGTTCTGTACTAAGATCTAGAACTCCTGTTACAGTTTTCCTGAGAATTCTCAGAGCCCCATGGTGCAAATGTTCCATCCTTCTGTGCCATAGTTCATTCAAATCCTTGTCTCCATTACTGCTTATTAGTGTCATTAGTGATTCCAGTTGCAACCTGTACAACCTATTACTTGTGATTTCGATCTGCACCTTCTTTTTGCAACTCGGGTGTTTGACATATACTGTCTCCTTAATGAAGAAAATGTCATAGCCCTTGCTTTGAAGTTGAGAGACGGAAAGTAAGTTCATCCCCAGTCCTGGCACCTGCAGCACATTGGTAGCTCGAAACCACTTTTGTATTTTTGTTTGAAAAACTATAGTACCCTTCCCTACTGGAGTACATTTTGCCTTATTCCCCATGATGATCTGAAAATTCATTCTTTATACCTACCCATGATGATGCAGAGCGAAGCCAACATAGAGAAATCGAAATTTCTATCTCTTATGCAATCTTCTGAAAATCTGCACGAGTCACCAGATGTGGATGCCTCTACATCATGATCTTGACCCATAATTGATTTTCCCTTCCTGTCTCTGAATCTTTCTTGCTCTGATACCATGTGAAAATTTCTGAACAAAAATTCTAATGTTGCAGAAACTGATTTATTTTACCTACTTATTTTCGATAAGTTATTTACAAAATCGCTCCAGTAAATATTAAAATAAATTCTACTGCAAATATCACGCCATTATACAGAAACAAATATATGCACAAGAATCAAATACATCAACATAGTTATTTTTGGACAATTGTCTCCAGAAAAACCCAATGTGGGAAAACCAATGTAGCAGAGGAGGGTTTTATTAATCTTCAGCAACAATCTCTTTTACAGAAAGATTTTTACATAGACATTGGAAGAAAACACCAGAAACTTTTCTTTGAGGCTTTTTGACACCATGGAGGACTTCCTTTCCCAACTGCGTCAGCCCTGCGTCATCTTTCTTGGCTCTGCGCTGCTCTGTCCTTCACTGCGTTATCCACTATGTCCTTGATCTGCGTCTCCCTCTGCACTGTCTCGCAGACGCCCTGTGTCACCCTTTGTGAACTTCCTGACTGCTGCTAGTCACCCCATCTTCCTCCACCCTGCTACTCTCCCTTTGAAATTGATTTTCCTTCCTCTATGAGAAAATCGATTTTCCTTTGGATACTGAGTATCTGCTGGTGTATCTCCAAAGGACCCTCAAGTCTTCTCTTATACTTTTTCTGTTGATGAATCAACAGCCGAGATTAAGTCCCTAATCAACAATTAAGATTAAAATAGACTTGATTCTCGTCTCTTAAAAGCTTCTCATCCTTATCTTTATTAATACCCATTAATATTTTTATTTTCCTAAGTTTAGACTTAGGAACCTATTAAAACTATTAATTATTTTAATAACTCTTCATCCAGATGGAATTTCCCAAAACGATTTCTGGGCCTTGGAGATCTCATGTGCTTTAGCCTCTCCACCAATTTTCATGGCTAGAGCACATCCGATGCTACCCCAAATCAACAAAAACAAGTGAAATTACTTAAACCCTTGCGGTTATGATAAAACACCCTCAATAGTCTTTTAAAACCCTTTAATCAAATCAATGTGACTTACTTGAAAATTATTTAAAACCCTTAAAGAAATTTTATGTTAATGGATCAAGGGTTTGGAGCAATGTTGCACGAAGCGGGAGCGAAGCGGAAGCGCGAAGCGGAAGCGCGGAGCGCGGAAGCGTCATTTTCCAAAAATCTAGGGAGCGAAGCGTCCGCGGAAGCGTCTGCTATATATATATATTTTTTTATATTTTTTTGCATTTATACTCAAAACAAACATCCCAAATACCAAATTAATTGTAGAAGACATGAAAACATGCATATTTTTGCATAAATCAAGATAGATATGGCATCCATGATTCCATTGTAGTTACTAGTATGTACAACAATCATCTATATTCTAGCTATTACAAACATACATCAAATTTTGAAGCATATTATAAAACATAAAACATTTAAGCATATTATAAAACATAAAACATAGAGCATATTATGATTTATCTAGCAAGTGAGCAACTGTCAACATTTGTCATGTCCAAAATTCAAATAATAATGTTTACAAAATATGTCACTTGGTCACCGCCAAGCCAAAAAGGTTCAAAATTCAAATTCACAAGTCTACAAGTCTAATGAGTAATCTATGACAAAAAGAAGTAGATTGTGAATATATCTACTAATCTCTCCTCCTTCCACCACGAATAGAACGTGATGGCGGGCCTCCACGTGGTGGCAATGAAGAAGATGGTCCCTGTGTAAGTCGTGGCACTGGAACTGATGAAGAAGAACCTCCTCTAGTAGAAACCAAGGGACCAGATGGGGGTGGGGGTGGTGGCATATCAACACCCGTGTCATCATCCTAGAATCGCTCAAAAAATTCATGCAAAAAAAAAACACTAGTTAACAAAAAAATTAAAAACATGAATTCTTTATAAGGGAAAATTGGAAAATTCATACCACAATGGACATACCTGGATAAGAGAATCCTCTAATTGCTCTAGTCGCAACACTCCATCCTCCAAATTGGGCTCCTCTGGATTCTTGTCCCAAGTCAACAAGTCTTTATTAGACTTTGCATCTTCACAGTAATGGGACAACAATCGCAAGTTGTAATGAACATAAACCAAGCTCTCTGCCCGGTCTAAATTCAACCTGTTCCTTTTAACACTGTGGATGAAAGAATAAGAGCTCCAACACCTCTCTGCAGAAGAAGTGTTTACCACCTGTGATAGCACCCGCAATGCCAAACTCTGTAGAAGTGGAGTAGGCCCTCCATGCATGTTCCACCACTCAAGAGCAGAAAAATTCTCTCGATCTTGAATTGCATGCATGCTCGAAAATGGACCAGTGCTGCTCGTATAGTTGCTCACGTGTCTCCGTACCAATGCAGCCTCCTCCTCATCAGGGATTAATCTACTCAATGCAGCCATATATTTTTCGTGAACCTCTTTATCTTGGTGTGGTCTTCTCCTGACTCCCCCCCCAGGTGCTGGTTTTGAAAGCCATGATGGATGATAGTATTTAGGTGTCAAAACATATGCTAATGCATGCAATGGAACATTTAGGCTATCCCATCGTTTTACCACCTCTTCACGAATATAATTGTACAAGGTGGTATCTCTAGGCTCAACAATGTCTTTAATCTGCCCCAACATGCTATCCATTTGCTCATACACCTCCCCAATTACTGGTCGATCTGAATCTGCAAACTTGATCATGTAATAAATTGGTTTGGTGAATTGCAAAACATATTTAACCTGTGACCAAAAGTAACTGTCAAGAACAATGTCCTTGACTTCATTAGCACCATCTGTGTCATTGTTAATTTCATCCCATGTTTCAGCACACACCAGATTAGTTAAAGCTTGTCTCACCCTCACTAGCCGCCTAAAGGTGAGGTAATAACTAGCAAATCTTGTCTTTGCAATTTTAAGCAATTGCAACTTGGAGTAAGTGCCATAGAAGTAGTTTACCCTTGTATGCCCTGTGATGAATTTAATGAGCTGCTTCCCTTTCCTGTAAACCTCAGCAATCCACCCACAATCTTTGTGTTTCACAATATCATGCATCAAAAGGTTCAATGTGTGAACCAGGCACCCAGACCAAAAGATGTGTGGATGAGTACGCTCAATAATTTTTCCTGCTAACTTACAATTTGCTGCATTATCTGTGATCACTTGAATCACATTATTCGGACCAACATCTTTGATTGATTTCAATAGGAGATCTGCAATGTTTTGTGCAGTTGCACTGATGGAGGAGGAGTCATGAGATGCAATAAATACTGCACCACTAGAAGAAACACCAAGAACATTTATCAAATGTTGGTTTCTAATATTTGTCCACCCATCTGATACAATGGATACCCCATAATCCACCCACTCATGTGTAAAACGTGTCAAAGCTCTTTGAACCTTAGCTTTTTCTCTTTCTAATAACACTGTTCTAGCTTTCTCATAGTTGGGGGCCTTGTATCCTTTTGGGGCTTCATTGATGGCCTTTACCATGTCATGCCAATAGGGAGAGCGAAGCACATTGAATGGTACACCGCAAGCACAAAGAAAACGGACTATCTTTCCATCCACATCATCCCTCCCAGTAACATTAAGGAAATCCCCTATTGTTTTTCTACCTCCAGAGGTTGCAAAAGTACCATGAGGAGATGGGCAACTACCAAATTTAGAGGTTGCACTTGATTCAGAATGAGTTTTTTGTTTCTTGTTTTTTCCTTGTGCAGCCATCTCTAATTTGATGTATTTTTGTCTTTGTTCACTTGAAATGTTTGGGCAAATGGTTACCCCCACGGAACCCTTTCTTTCATCACTGTCTAGCACCCCACAAAGATGCCTCCTCAGACGGGTATATGAACCCGTATATGGTTTTCCTCCATGACAACCATGAGGGCACATCCATTTGTAAGATCCACCACCCTTTCCCCCTTCAAGTTTGGTCACAAAGGTCCACAAGGGATTTGATGTACCTTTCCCATCTTGTGCTTCAGTGTCCTCTTCAAGTTCATCCCCTTCCTCTTCAAACCCTTCCTCCTCATCATACATTGGGTCACTACTATTAGGACCAAGTTCATCCCCTTCCTCTTCCCCTCTATTCCTCACCCTTGCCATCATTAAAACCAAGAGTGGAATGATACATAGAAGCCAAAAGAACACCATCTTGGAATATGGATATAGGTGGTGGACAACCTGTAAATAAAGGAGCAAGTAGAAACAATGGGAAAGAGTAGGAGAGGGAGGAGAAAAATACAATTTTTTTTTCAAAAAAACAAGGGAGTTTGGGGTTTGAACTTACCTCTTTAGCTCTTGTAGATGAAGTCCTCCAAGCTCTTGCTCCAAGCTCCTCCTCCTTCTCCTAGCTCCTCCTTCTTCACTCCTCCAAGCTCTCCTCTCTTCTCCTCTCCTTTCCTCTCTTCTCTTCTCCTCTCCTCTCTTCTCTTCTCCAACTCTCATAAACTCAAAGTGAGAAAATGAGAAGAGAATGGGGGCTTTATTCTTTTCTAAAGTCACCCTAGACTCACCCTAAACCAACCTAACCCACCCCCTCATGCTAGTTAAGACTCAAGTTAAAACAAATTAAAAAAAAATCAAGTTAAAAAAATGATGCCGCGGGTTGCTTCCGGAATCGCCTGGGAACCGTGCGGGTGGCGTGCGGTTCCGGGCCGGAAGCTTGGCGCCACCCCGTGCCCGAACCGCCCTCGGATCCGCGGTTCCGGGGTGGCCGCAACCTATATGGCAGGAACCGCGTATAAAAGACGGAACCGCGCCCCCTCCTCCTCAGAATCGCGATTCCCAAATGGATTCCGGGACGGTTCGCTCCGAACCGCGGTTCCGGGTTTGGATCCTCCGGGGGGGGGGCGATTCCTGCAACACTGGTTTGGAGGCTTGAAAAGGCCTGTGCACTCTCTAAAATAAACTTCCTAAGGCCCAAAATTCAAAAAAAAAATTGTTAACCAGGGCTGCAAAGGAGGAGGAGGATTTAGCCCTTGAAAATTTCTTCATTTATCCTCTTGTGAGGCTAGATCCACTTGCAAATAATCCATTAAAGAGATCTATCTTCTAGCCTTTGGATCTGCAATCAAACGTTAAGAGAAAAACTCAACAAAAATTTATATACAAAAATCAATTACAAAATATACAATTGCAAGATCTATCCACAAAATTTATTTGCAATATTTACAATGGACTAGATCAAGGGGAATATGAGCTCAACTCCATTCCCTTGTCTAGTGAACAATAGCTCTAAATAGTAGATCTATGAAATTTGTAGCACAATTAATAAAGAATAATCATATTTTCCTTTAGATTAATGGAAAAGAAACTCCCTTCAAAGATGTTCTTATGATGAACCTTTGAGAGTCCCACTATGGGTTTTTAGTTGCTATGTGCCAAGGAGATGGAGATCCAAACAGGAATTACTCCAAATGCTCGATATCTGATCACACCAAGATTTTCTACACAAAAACGAAAGATTTTGTTAGTTTCTATAGGGATTAGATGACACAGAGAGAAGGAGCTCTAGTGATTCAAACGAGAATCCACTAGATCTACCCAATCAACAATGTTTCCCCAATCCAAATAGAGGTGGAAAACAAGCAACCATTAAATACAATAGGCTAATGAGAATAACAAATTTAAACTTTGTAGAAATTGAAGCACAAATCATTAGAACACTATTATTATAACAAGCTGAAGATTACACCATAGCTTTTCCCCAAAGACTTTTGCTTTTATTAATTAGAGAAAATATTATAGAGCTTCCAGAGCCAATTACACCATACAAAGATATTTACAATAAGGAACCTTAGGCTCAATTTATAAAAAATGAGAGATCTAGATCCCTATCCAAGTGGAAAACAACTAGGTTCAATGAAGTGCACACATTTGACTTGATCCCGGAGAATAACAACTACAGGAAAAATGATCCATGCCAAAATTTAATCCTAAACCTTGATCTGGAAGAAAAAAATCGAATTTGTTGATGAGGTATTTAATCTCGGCCCATTTTTTTTTTTTCAAAATTTTCTCCTTGAAAAATCCTCCTTCAATTAACCAACTTGGTCCAAGAATTCAATTTTCCTTAAAAAAAATTGATTTTTTACTTGATGAAGGGTCACAAAATATTTTATTTAATTTTTCCTTCTCGAAATTCCCTCATTCAATTTAACCACTTGGACCAAAAATATCGATTTTCCTTGAGAAATTATTTTTCTGGCCCAACAAGTTTTTTGTGGGATTTTTTTGCTTTGAAAATGAGTCCTTCAAATTTAATATTCTCGAGAAAGTCAATATTCTCCAAAAAAATCATTTTTCCACATTGAGAGAATTTCTATTTTCTCTCTTTTGATTTTTCTGACCTCTGGTTAATTATTTAGCCATCTTTTGTCAAGAAAGGAAAATAATTTGAGGGGATAGACATAATTCAACCCTCACAAATGGTCTAAATACAAAGTTGAGGTGTAGAAGTTCTAATTAAGAGTACTCATACCCCCATGAACTTCTATAGAGATTACATTTTACAATTTACATCAAAATAATTATTAAAATCCCTAACAGTTGGAGATTTTAATAATTAAAATTAGACACTGTTGTAGCGGCTACAACCACCCTCCAAAATTTTGGCTTGCATGCAAATTTCAGAGCTTACCTTAAGGTCCTGCGATCGATTATCCTTGGTCGTTTGATTGGTAAGATGATGATTTCAGTCTCCCCTCCTTGATCTTAAGAGTTGTCCGTGTTCTCATCTGCGTGCAACATGTGTCATATTTGGGCACATGGGTTGTTGTTTGTCGTGCAAAGGGGATGTTGTCTTGCTTCAAGGGAATTGTGTGCATATGAGTGGTTGTCATCACATAGACATGTTTCACACTCACCTCATGCACTCATGTCATAAAGGTTGTTGCATCAAGCAAAGTATGTCTTATGTATTCTGGATGGTCTACGTTGTGTCACTAAGTGTCTGTGTGCGATCACAGTCGAGTCCTATCAATGTTTGCATATGTTTCATTGATCTCACACTTAACCATTTTCCCAAGCAACCTAGCCTCATCCAGCTTCCCGGAACTATGCGCTTTGTTTCTGCAACCATCAATCTTCCTCCCTTGCCTACTGAAACCCCACAGTGTGTAGAGACACCAACCTCCCCTGCCTGTTGAAACCCTGTAGCCCGTAGAGGCCCTAGCTAGCACTGCTCTCCAGAAATGACAGAGCAGTCCAGCTACACAACACTCAGAAATTGCGCAGAGGTGTCCTCCCAGGATCCCTGTCCCACAACAGTGCTTTGAACCTCAAAACTGCGCAGTGTTGTCCAAGTTTTCTTGTCAGTCTTGCATGCAGAAATTGCGTAGACGAGCCTCCCAGGGCCTCATTCCGACAACAGTCACTGTTTGCTGAAATTGCGAAGATCTACCTCTCAGTGACTACAGGAAAAGATGACATGTTGAAATCGCTTCCAAGGAGCTGAGGAGAAGGACCAAGGAGCTGAGTAATGGAATAGATCAGGACCACATGCAAACTCCATCAGATGCATGATCATCTTGAGGGTAAGTATGGTAAGTACGGAACATATTTCGAAGTACACTTCTTAGTTGAGTTTGCAGGACTGCTTGTCATTTTCATATCACCCTGTCCTCAGTAACATGCATGTGCGCAAACACGAAAAGTCATCTTATGTGTTTCTTCTACATGTCTTGCTTCTTTTTCACTTGTTCGACCAACTGTCGTCTTCCGCATGTTGATTGCTATGTCATGCTTGCAAACTCGTTCTGGTGATGTTTGTGGTTGTGTTTGAGTTGTGTGCACTTTGTAAACATTTATCACACTCACACACGATGTTGTATACACTGTCGCACAAGCGTCGTTGCGGTCATTCAACGATCTATCATAAGTGTCACACTTGTCGCTCGCACCGTCGGTCAGTCACACTAAGTATATGTTGTCTTGATGGTTTGAGGTTTCTTTTCGTCGAGTCATGTTGAGTGTGTGTTCGCAAGGTCGTGTATGCACAAGTTCAGTCGCTCACACACTTAGTCATTTTGCTGAAATTCTGACGACCGGATCACCCTCCAACAGCTGGACCTTCGCTGAGCTGCATTGCGTAGTTTCAGCCCTTAGTGAACATGTACTGCTACCCAGAATTACACAGAGCTTGAGGCTGTCTCCCAGGCAGCCTGCACTATGCAATCCTGAAATTGACTAGATCGACTGTCATCCAGAACAACGCAGAAGTTCCTTAGCAAGCCATCTCAATCTGCGCTGCTTGCAAGCAAATCAACCAACCCTCCTGCTGGTCAACTGGAGAGTTTGACCGGGCAGTCAGCCCGGGACTCACTCCCCTCAAAAATTGCGCAAAAGATGCAGACCTTGCCCGCTCCGTTGACTAAGAAAATTGCGCAGGTAGGTCAAACAGACACTAGTGCCCGTCCCTGTCTCCTCCAGAAATTGCGTATTTTTTCTGCCAGCCAGACAGTCGACCCACTGCTCACCCAACAAACTACGCAGATTTCATGAGCAAGACCCTCAGCTGCTCGGCATCCCGCTCAACTTAGAAATTGCGCAGACAGTAGGTCAACCTCCCAACAATTGTGCAGTTTTTGTCTCTAGCGATCGCACAGCCCGCTGCCAGCTCCCTTTAGGAATTGTGTAGTTTTGGCTGCCAAGCCTCTTAATGCTGTCCTGCTTGTGTTGGTCACCTCCCTGGACATTAGACAAAACCATTCATGTAAACTTGTTATAACGACTATCGCACTCTTGCGGACTGCCCCGTTGGGTGTTGAATGTGCTACTCCCTTTGTATGTTGTGACTGCTGCATCTGTGTATTGCTCTTCCGGAAGCTGTGCATGTCTTGTTGTGTTGTGTGTCTCTAACAGAGTCGGGACTTCCTCCCTTCCGACTAGAGACTCACTCCCACCCTCTCTCTCTGCTGTGAAAGAACCTTGACACAAGTAACACTAGCACTCACTAGGCACGCGAACCTCGTTGTTCGAAGACAAACCAGACCACTCTCATATGTTGACAAGCAAGAGCTAAGGCATATCTTTAAGATAATGGCAACCGGGCCATTATCCCGGATAGGACTCCTACAACAAACAGTGTGAGGTCTAGTTGGGACTTCATACCGGGGAGATCCCTTGATGTTGGCAGGTCCAACACCGTCAACGGACACTTAGACTTTACCAAATTCTGCAAGACTTTAGACATGATCTAGCATGATAATTTACATCAACTCTATACATTAGGACTCACCTAAGACATCAAGATGCCGGCTAAGGACCATCTTGGATATTTTTTTTTTCTCCTAGGATATCACCCACAAAATGGTAGGTAACATCTAGCTCCAACTGGGATGTGATCTCTCGAAGAAGGGGATGAAGCTACTCGAACAAGAGGTCGCGAGAACTCCAACAATCTCTCGGTTACTGTAGACATGTTACTTGCACATATAATAGATGAAGAAGATGGGGCAGCATGCTTTCGCGACGTCTCATGATAGCACATATTTAGTTTTAGGCCATAAAATGAACAAAAAAATAAAATATGCAAATTTTAATTTAGATGCATTTAATTTACCATGAGAAATATCATATGATGTTAGTTCTAATGTGAAAATCAACATGCAACGCATCCTACCCTAACATACATATAGTAAGGTCAGTACTAAGTGTAATCATAAAGCCAGTGCAACCAAGATATCATCATAGCACTATACATATGCGTGCCAGTATGATTACTCATGAAGCAAAACCCAAGGCGAATGTAGACATAATCACATGGAGGGTGAAGTGGGTGAGAAATGGGAAAACATGATCTCCATTCGATGTAAAAGGAAGCCCTACGAGAAGGGGGTAAGGTCAGTCTAGAAGTGCGGGGCTTTCCCTCTAAGTACACAATGATGGAATGAAAGATCACTCTTAAGAACTCCTTATCACAATCATTGCTTGTAATATTATGCTTTGTAGATGCCACAAGGTCGTGATGAGAAGGGAACGAAGGGTGAGGGATAGGAGGAGTGCAACAAATAGGTCTCCCATGGTGATGGTGACATTGGGGAGGGGAGGTCGCAGAGTGATCATAATCCTGAGGATGAGTCAAAGGGGATAAAGTATATTCAATGAAGGGTTCTTCCTTGACAACATATTTAGAAAGGGGAAAAGGGGCATGGTCACTCACTTGAGGAAGATTCAAGGTGATGAACAAGAGGGAAAGACAAATGGGAGGGTCAAGTGTCATATTCAACAGGTTTTCCTTCCCCATAATCTAAAAGCTCAAGTGATTTGAATACATAATTATAAGGTGGATAGATAGGGGCCTCATTGTTTTCCTCATTGTAAGCATCAAAGATTGGGCTTTCAGCAGAAGGAGAGTCAATCAATTCCCACTGTCCTCCTTCAAGGGAAAATAATAATTCTCCTTCCTAATGGTATTGATGGATATGTCATTGCAAGTAATTCCCGGGAAAAAGGATAAACCAATCTCAATCTCATCTTCTTTGTCAGTATCGTAAATGGGAACACAATCAAATTGAGGCGCAACAATCTCCCATTCTCCTTTTCAATGCGGAAATAATCTCCAGTGTCATCTTCCAAGGAGCTCATGGGATCACCTTCCTGAAGGCTCTCAAAAGGAGAATCGTCAGGAGTGATACCCTTGAGAAAGGTAAGGTCTCTCTCGGCCTTACTTTCCATAACCTCATTCTCCTCACGCATGTGCTCTCAAAATCATCCTATTCATCTTGCGACTCCAACGAGGACCCATCTTCCTACTCATCACTGAAATTCTCAAAGTCATCTTCATCTTGGTTGGTCGACAAGCGGGCCTCTCTTCTTCTCTCTTCTCTTGAAGAACAATGGCTAAGGTATTCGTTACATGATTTTGGTGATATGCCTCTAGGAAGAGAGTATAAGTAGGATTCTCTTTATATTCACATTTAATCTTATGAAGCTTCACCTCTTCATCATATAAATGGGAGAAAACTTCATTAGAATTATATTCCCTCACAACCTCCCTGCATGACCTACTATATTCATCCATTCTTTCTTGCATGATTTGGAGGCTTCAACGATCCAACTCTTCATCATTAGAGGTGTTGCTCTTATCATCGCCATAGTCTTCTAATTCTATAACTGACATTTTCTCATCATCCTCACCCACACTTGAGCTTTCTTCAATGTCATCCAATTTATTTCCTATAGTGGGACTTTGCGGTTGACTATGAAATTTATCATTGATTAGATCAGTCAAAATATTTAGAGCATAGGTTAGGCGAGCAAGGTCAAAGAGGTGACTAGGATCCCCCTTATACGAATCCCTCATTACGTTGAGTTGCACTTGTTGTGATCTATAAAACCTGAGCATGAGTTCCATCTCCATACATTCCAATACATTTTGATAAGATTTTGCATATTTATTCCCATTCTTTTGCAGTTCTTGAATGTCTTGGTTAGTGAGTTTTGCAAATTTAGGACCAAGATCATTCTTTGTTTTACTATAGTCCATTTTCTATGATCTTGCATATTAGGATTGAAATGAGTCTCTAGGGTGAATTAAAGTGCCTTGTAGATGCTTGCTTTGTTGAAGAATCTAGGGCAAGTGGGATTAATGTGATTCTTCTAGACTTGATAACAATTTGTGAAGTGCTTTTGAAATTTATCTTAGCTTGATCTTCTTCTTCTTATTAGTGTGTGTGTTTGCTTCATCAAACTGCTATCAAAATAAAGAGACAAGAACACAAGATGTTTGGCTTTCTGCTAGGGCCAAAACCTCTCCCTCTTGGAGAGAAAACCCTCACATAATTCTTCTAATAGAGATTCCAATTGACGAACACCAAGACCTAGACCCTTGACCTGTTAAGCCATTCCAAGACCAAGACACCAATCCTCTTCTTCGTCATCGCTGAGATCATTATCATTACTACTGCTTCATCAAGGTTATCTTCACTGAGATATTTATTATAATAGTGAAATCATTACTACACCTCCATTGTCATATCTTCGCTGAGGTCTTCACTGCTTTTCACTGAGATTATTTCTACACCTTTAATGACATCATCAATATAACAAAGAGATCTCGATGTTTAGATATGTATATATCTTTGACAATTGCACAAAGATCTTTTCATGATTATTACCTTGTAACTGAGACCAAGATCATGACTACATCTAAATCATGCCAGAGCGTGTTACTGTGAGATCTGTTTATCATTCATATGCCAAGACAGAGTATGCCAAGAGTGTGATACTATGGAATCACATCTGTGTTGAGACAGAGATTATCATCGCAAATATAGTGAGCGTAATCCTTCCTTGCACCGAGATCTAAATATGCTTCACTGAGAGACTGTGGATGCCTAACCGAGAGACTGTGGTTCTGTGTAGACTTCATCGAGAGACAGTGTATACTTCTTCACCAAGAGACTGCGGTTCTGTGTATACTTCACCTTCGCTTTTCCTCTTCCGAGATCATCTGAAGTACTGTGCTTGACATGTCACTCCATGCATTATACATATGGGTCATTGTTGACATCCATTAGGCCGACATGTGAGCCATAAGTCATGCCGACTTATCAAGGAGATCACTGTGTTTTCATTTAGCCGACTTGCAGTGCTTGTTAATTCATTTTGCTTGCTGCCTTCTTCAAGGAGATGGTGCTTGTCTTGGAGGGCTTTGATCTAGACACTAGGTTGACTCTTTTACATTACATATAAGCTCAAGAAGAGCATGACATTGACTCTTTGACTTTCCTAAGAAATGAGCAAGAAACTCATTCTTATAATTCACAAAAAAAAATATTTCTTTTTCTTGACAAGTACAAAGATCAAAATTACATTTGTAAATTCCGAACTTAGTTACACTTTCTTCAACACTCCCTCTTAACTAGGGAGGTATTTACAATGGTACTTGGTTGTTCTCAATTTGAAGAATTTCTCATAAGAAGAATCAGATTGGTAATCCCATTTGTATAGCATCATATCAATCAACATTGTCATAGTGCAAGGCCTTGACTAACAGCTCTGTCTATCCACGAGACCATGAACTACACTGCTGGAAAGACCAATGATTTATAGATACCTTCATCATTGTCTCTCAAGGTACATACCCACCCGGGTGTTCATTGAGTATGACCTTCTAGGACTATTCGTCTTGGGTTCCCAACCCTCAAAGAATATCGGTCCTCTTGCCTACTCTTGTCTTGGATGCCCTACACATCCTCAAAGAGTATCAAATGCCAGATGATTACCCAATCCTCTGATTCTTTCTTCCCAAGTAAAGACAAGAATGTTGTGTCTATCATGTGTCTACATTTCCATTCATGACCTTTATCTAGACTTGCGGTTGTTAGTCCTGGTTTAGTGCATGACACATGTAATGGAAAAACACAATTGTCACTCCTTTGTAATCAGGGGTGATCTTAATTCAAACTCCCTCTTGATCAGGGACTTGTTAGAGCTCCCTCTTAGTTAGGGACTCTTATATATATCAACATCTTTTTTCTTTTTGGGTCCTTTAGCTGCTTGATCAACTTATCTCCTTGATGTCATAAAATTCAGTTGAGCTTCTTTCTTGTAGGGCATCAACCATCGATCACTTTCCTTCTTGGTTCGTAATGTCATTCCTTTCTTTATGGAAAGTGGCCTTCTTGATACATATCTGGAACCTTTGTCACATAGCTACTTCTTTCACATCATGCTTCTTTCAGGATTTTCCATCCACCACATGAATGCTAGTTGTACTTGTGCTTACAACTCTTGTTCTAGTAGCCCTGCATGCACTCTAGAACCTTCATCACATAGCTACTTCTTTCCCATCATGCTTCTTTTAGGAATTTCCATCCACCACATGAATGCTAGTTGTACTTGTGCTTACAACTCTTGTTCTAGTAGCCTTGCATGCACTCGTCCAGATGTTATTCAAGAAATCAAAACATAACATTAAATCAAATCGTACCTTACTAGATGGCTCTTCATCTTGACATCTTCCTGTAGGTATCAACATCCTGCATTCATGTTGACACATCTCTCAAAGATATCCACTGTCAAGGGTTTCCATCTTTTTCAGACTTTCATCAGAGTATTCATATCCTTCTAGGAGATTTCTTGGTCAAATCTTCTTGGTCTATTGGATGTTGATTGCCTTCATCATGGTTGCATATCTCACGATCAATTCCTTCCTCACTCATTCCATTCCACGAGCTTTCAATCAGAGTTTCTTAACTATAGTCAACCACCTCATACTTCATATGAGGATATATTATGTTGATTTTATCTTAGTGTGACTTTATGCCTTCCTACATCCTTTCAGAGGAGGAGATCCTTTTTCTCTTGATCATGCTTCTTAAGATAGAAGCAATGATCCATGTTACCTGCAACCATATGACATGACATTATAATATTAAACATAATCATACATACCTTATTTTACCTTCAAGTCATCGAGGCTTCTTCCAACAACTTCCTTGATTGAAAAGATCTTCAATCCCTTGATTTACTTCATGTCATATCATCTCATGGATTCCATATGTTGGAGTTCTTGTTGAAACACTTGCTTCCTCTCTAGATTTGTGAACCCTACGATGAGGATTCCTTTAGAGAATTTTGAGGATCTTGTATATCCCCAACTGGAAGATGTTTCCTTTTTGACTTGATGTATGATGAGCCTTAGATGACTCCTTTTCTTTCCTTCAATGTCCACTAAGTTTCCCAAGAGCTATATATCCTACTTGTTGTCTGCCATGGATTTTTGTTCTTCATGATCTTAATGGAGATGTTACGAGCTCTTGTTTCTAATGCTTCCAAGATGCCATGAACCATCTTATTATCATTGTCATATCTTATAACACAAGACTTAGGAGCTTATGATAGGACCCTTTTGTGAGGGATACTATCTTGCTCCTAGGAGAGATTTGTTACTCCCTCTTTCCTTGGCCCTTTTCTTCAGCTTCCTGCATCTTTCAGTGATATGAGCTTCCAAAATTTTTCTATACTATTGAACAGTGTTGCGGGGGAGCATCCCCCCCGAACCCGCTCTCAATCCGCACTCCCAGAAAAAAAATTTGTGCTCCCTGCCAAAATAGGGAGCGACTTCGGGAGCGTCGCTCCGGGAGAGAAAAATAAAGCCCAGGAGCGATCAGGGAGCAATCGCTCCCGATCGCTCCTGGGCTTTATTTTTCGCTCCCGGAGCAATGTGCGTTGCCGCCGGGAGTGAAAGTCGCGGAAAAAAAATCTGGACGTAAAAAAATATTTGTTTTAATTTTTTTTTTTGTTATATAAGGGCTTGGAGGGCTTTTGTAAGTCATTGTGACTTGAGAGAGTTGGAGGAGAGCCAAGGAGCTTGTGCCAAGGAGTGAGGAGGAGCGAGGAGCGAGCGCCGAGGAGCAAGGAGCAAGCCTGCAAGGAGGTTAGTAACTTAGTAATTTAGTAGGTTAGTAACTTAGTAACTTATTTCTAGAATGATGAATCTAAATAAATAAAATTAATAAATAGTAAATACATTTTTAATTTTCTCATTCCCATTCCCATTAAATTTTGCAGATTCAAAACTACAAATTTCAAACATCATGGACTTGGTTATATTTCTTGGCATTTTCTTCTTCTTGGTCCCTTTTCTGGTTATTATGGTGCTGGAGAGTAGGAAAAGGAGGGGTCAAAATGAAGAGGGGGATGAAGAAGGGGGACAAAGTGGATTTGATGAAAACCCCGGTGAGGAGGAGCTGGAGGAGGGTGAACTTGACTCTCAAAAAACTAAACAAGACCAAACCCATTGTGGAAATATGTTAACAGGCCTGAAGCAGGGAAAGGGGGTGGAACCACTAAATTACATTGCCCCCATTGCAACAATAATTACACAGGTTCATACACCCGTGCTAGAAAACACCTCTACGGGAAATGACCATGGGATGGAGATAAACAAATAGGAATCAAAAGTTGTGCAGCTGTGTCAACAACAGATAGAGCTAAATACCAGTGTTGATAATATCGCCGAGATATCAGTGATATTAGGAAATATTGCGATATTTTCGGCGAGCCGGCGAGCCGATATATCGCCGACCAAATATCGCGATATTTTATGGTTTTGAAAATATTGCGCGATTTCCGATATATCGCCGATGTTTCGGAAAATATCGCGCGACAACGTAAAATATCGCCCGGTGATAGCGAAATCTTTCCGCGAGGCCTATAAAATTTGATTTTTGGTTTTTTTCATGTCATTTTGTTTTTCTGAGCGCTGGAGAAGGAATGTGGTTGCTGCTAAGGAGGGTTTGAATGAATCCATAGCCATTATTGCCAATTTTCCACCAAGAACGAAGATTTATCTAAGCTGCAAGTGCCAAGAATAGTGAGGCATCTCATTCTTCCCTACAATCATTTTGCTTGGTTTTTGTTTTCCATTTCAAAATGCAAGGGTTTTAAATTTATCACCATAGTGTGCACTGTGTAGGAGAGAGATGCATTGAAACTCTTTGCAAAACATAGTGATTCTCACTGCTCAGAACAAACATATATTCAAAAGTTCCAAACATTAATTGCTACATCTGTTTCAAAAGATTGCACAAGTCATCAAGGTTTGTCACTATGTTTTCATTGCTGCCATCATAGATCACTTTTAGTGTCAAAATTTTAAATTATTACCACTGTTAAGATTCTTCAATTGGTGATGGAAGGGAAGGCTATCCTATTCCTAGAGAAAAAGAAACAGCTTCACAGTAGATTAGAATGGAATGAAAATACTGGACAATGGATAATTAAGTAATGAACTAGTTTACCTGTTCAAATTTTTTGATCCATATATGACCAAAATCAGTAAAATCATGACCAAAATAGGTCCAAAAAATAGAACAGTTAGACAATTCCTTCACATGACAGTTTTTTTACCTTCTTGTTGAGGTGCATTTTGAATAATAATTGAAGTAAATGGCTGATCTTCATCTCACTAAAACAGATTGAAAATCCATTTCTATTTCACATCAGATTGGAACTATTAACTTAAGAAACTCTCCATGCCACTATTATGGCCATACATCATCATCGAGTTACTTAGAGCCTAGAGGATCATTGTTGTCAGGAGAGTCAAGCTCATTGTGATGTGTCACATCTATATCAGGCCTGTATCATTGTCAAGTGACAAGCCATCATTAGGTTCATATCACTGTCAAGGTAATACAAATACAAAAGAGGTCACTGCTAGGAGGCTGAAACCGTTGAATACCGAGGTCTAATAATGCACCTACAGCAGTGGTATAATAATTAGTTATTAATTAAGTAACAGTCACCTCATTTCCTCATTTCCTTGGCATATCATTTGCAATTTTGCATTCACCTCATTTCCTTGGCATATCATTTGCAATTTTGCATTGCTAGGCTCTTTCATTGCTTGGCATCTTTGGTTAAAGTGGCAATTATTGCATGATACAAGCTCACTGTCCTCTTAACTTTTAAGTCTGCTCTTTTTAAAATTTTTCATGCCCATTGCAAAATTGCAAATTTGCAAATAATGTAGCAAAAAAAGTTAAAATTGTTTTGTAAAATGATGTGGTTATTAACTTATTTGTAATTTTGTATTACTTATTAAGTTACTAATTCCAAATTATTTTTGGTGCTCTAGGTTTCCTTTTGAGTTAGCCCACTACAAAATACAAATATGCCAAAAGCTTTGGACCCATTTTGGGAGTATGGGAGCCCTGATGGTGGGACAAATCGTGCATATCTTACATGCAAATTGTGTGGGACCAAGATGACAGGTGGGATTACACGACTGAAATACCATCTTGCTAGACTCAGTGGACATGATGTTGGGGTTTGTACAGTTTCTAGTCCGGAGCTTATACAAAAAGCTCTTGAGGCAATTGAAGAAAAGGACAAAAAGAAGGAAGAGGCGGAAAGAAACAAAGCTGAACGTGCAGGTAGATCTTTCGGGATATCTTCTCCTGATTTTGGTGTTGAGGGTAGTGGGCCTAGTGGCCCTAGTGGGAGGGGCTCCACAACTGGCACACCATCACATGCTACTGCTAGTGTGAGTGCGAGGTCATCATTTTTTGTTCCACGAACAGGAGCTGGAGCACAACCTGGCATAAAATCGCTTGTTAAAAAGAAGGAGAAGCAAGAAGCAGATAAAGTCATGGGGAGGTGTATTTTTTGGAGCGACTTACCTCTCAGCATCACAAAAACCAATGCATTTTGGCAGCCAATGTGTGATGCTATTGCTGTTGTGGGCCTAGGGTACAAAAGTGCCACATATGAGGAGTTGCGGGGACCAATTCTTCAAGCATAAAAACAGGACATCAACTCTAGATTGGCGGAGTTGAAAAAGACATGGGAAGTCACTGGATGCACAGTGATGTCTGATGGTTGGACAGATAGGAAGGGTAGGACCCTTCTAAATTTCTTGGTACATTGTCCTAAAGGTACCATGTTTATTAAATCGTTGGATGCATCAGAACATATCAAAGATGCAACAACGGTATGTGAGTTGTTAGATGGGTTCATTCGGGAGATTGGTGTGCAGAATGTGGTGCAAGTCATAACAGACAATGCAGCTAATTATGTGTCTGCCGGCAGAATGCTTATGGAGAGGCATCCCACATTGTTTTGGACTCATGTGCAGCGCATTGTCTGATTTGTTGCTTGAGGATATGGGGAAACTCTCCTTCATCAATGAGGCAGTTGATATGGCTAGGAGCATCCCCAAGTTTATTTATAACCATGCTTTTGTTCTTAGCCTTATGAGGAGGTTCACTAGAAACAAGGAGTTTCGGCGTCCTGCCATCACACGTTTTGCCACAACCTTTATTACTGTTTAGTCTTTGCTTCGATGTCAATTCGAGTTGAAGCAAATGTTTGTGTCTGATGATTGGCGTAATTGTAGATACAACAGGAGACCTGATGGGAAAGCCATTGCAAAAATGGTGTACTCTGAGACATTTTGGCGTGGAGTAGAAGAAGCATGTGTAGTTAGCGAACCTATAGTAAAGGTTCTTAGATTGGTGGATGGAGAGAAGCCTGCAATGCCTTATTTTTATGAGGGCATGGGTAGGCCAAGGAGGCCATTCGTTCCTATTATGTAGACAAGGGTTCTGTTGGCCTTGATAGGCAGATGATGTTATGGGATGTGATCGATAGTCGGTGGACAGGGATGCTTCATCGACCCATTCATGCAGCAGCACTCTTCCTCAACCCCGCATTTTCATACAAATGCAACTTTGATTTTGATGGCAAGGTAATGGAAGGGCTCTATTCTTGTATTCAGAGGATGGTACCTGATCCTGAGCTTCGTAGCAAAATCAATCGCAAGACACAGTCTTATCGGGATTGTGTTGGCCTATTTGGCTTTGATGATGCCATTAGGGAAAGGACCCTCTTCATGCCATGTAAGTGACAAGTCATCACTCATTAGGAATTAGAATTTTAAATTTAATTATGTTTTAACTTTTAACTTTTTGAATTTTTTATTTCATTATTTTGTTGTAGATATTTGGTGGCGAAGCTATGGTGCAAGGGCACCAAATTTGCAAAAATTGGCTATACGAATCTTGAGTCAAACATGTAGCTCTTCAGGGTGTGAGCACAATTGGAGTGTATTTGAGAAAATACACGCCAAAAAGCGCAACAGGTATAACTTTGAACTCAAGCCTTCAGTTGAGCAATTACACTTATTGTAATTTTTAATTTTTAATTTATGACCTTCAAGTGTCAAGAGTCAAGATTCAAGACTCATTACTTTTTTTGACACTCTTACAGGTTGGAGTTCGCACGCCTCAACGATTTGGTGTATGTGCATTACAACATCTGACTTCGAGTGAGGCAAATAGAATCACCAATGGATCCAGATGCCATTTCCTTAGACAATATTGATGTATTGTCTCCATGGAGGGTGGAGTCAGAGGAGCCCATATTGGAGGAGTCACCTTTATGGTTAGAGCCAGTGGCAGATGATCCATTAGAGCAGGGGCAGCAAGAGGCGGACTCAGAGTCAGAGGAGTAGTAGCACTTAGAGGAGGAGGAGGAGGAGGAGGAGGAGGAGGAGGAGGACACTGCGGGAGCATCAACATCAACACCATCTGCTATAGATATAGGAGAGCATAGCTCCATACCTAGCACTCATTATTTGACATTAGGTGCACAGGCAGGGTCAAGGCCTTCTACTACTAGGGGCAGGCCTGGCAAACAGCCCATCATGTTTTCCCGTAAAAGGGGGAGAGGGCAGTAGATAGATAGCTGCTAGTTTTATTTGTTATGCTACATGTAACTCATGATGATGAGATACTTTTATATATGTGATGTTATTTTGTATTGGTTCTCCACATTTGAGTCCTTGAATGGACAATTGTCAGGGATCAGCAGGGTTTGGTATCGCCTTTGATATATCATTTCTATTTGACATCATATATATCAGTGTTTTCTTCATATTTATGTGCCAATGTGTTTATTTCATGTTGTTATTGCTTTATATGTTTAAAAATCTGAAAAAAATGAATATATTATGCATTTTTTATGCTTGCCGATATTTGCCGATATTTTGCCGATATTTTCGCCGATATTGCCGATAAGATATTTTCTGGACCCTCGCCGATATTTTCCCGATACTGATATTATCAACACTGCTAAATACACAAGGGAAGAGGAGGAAGCCCAATACAAATCTAAAAAATCAAGGGGTTTCTTTTAACCAAGCTCACAATCACAAGCACAAAGAACTCCTTCAACATCCTCCCAAGGCATTGGACATGGAGGCATAGGGTCACCAACTCTAAGGTGTAGAACCATATCAAATTTCCTTGATGAGGGGTGTAGGAATGATGTGGATTCAAAAGTTTATAGGTTTCTCTATGCATGTGGGATACCATTCAATGTTCTTCACTCACCTTATTGGCACGAAATGGTTTCTGCCATAAATGATGCCCCTAAACGATACAAGAGCCCTGGGTATGACAAGGCAAGAACCGTTGGACTTGATCATGAAAAAGCAAAAATATCTCATTCTTTGAATAGAATGACAAGTTCTTGGATTGACCATGGGGTGTCCATTGTATCTGATGGATGGACAAATGTAAAAAGCAAGCCATTGATAAGAGTTCTTGCTATGTCTGTTAGTGGTGCCATCTTTCTAAATGCATATGATTACTCAGAGAAGTTCAAGACCGGCATCAACATTGCAGAAGCATTACTTGAAACAATTGACCATATTGGGCCATACAATGTCATCCAAGTCATCACTGATAATGCTTCTAATTGTAACGCAGTGGGAGCAATTATTGAGGATAAATACCCCAAAATATTTTGGTCTGGGTGTTTGGTTCACACATTGAACCTTTTGATGCATGATGTTGTTAAGAACAAAAATGAACAATACAAATGGATTGGTGATTTGTACAAGAAAGGCAAACAAATGATAAAATTTATTACAAATCATAGCAATACCCATGGCCTTTTCCGCAGTCATTCAAGATTGGAGTTGTTGAAGATTGCGAGGACTAGATTTGGTAGCTATTACCTCACCTTCAGGCGCCTTTTGAAGGTAAGAGAGTCATTGGCTAGCATGGTATCAAGTCCACACTGGCAGGTATTAAAGGAAAGAGCTACAAGTGCAGCTGACAGGCGAGGTTTTGAACTGGTGGAGGAGGTCTCTCTTGATGGTATGTTTTGGTCAAGTGTGAGGCAAGTATTGGATTTCACCAAGCCCATTTATCACATGATTCGGTTTGCAGATACAGATAAACCAGTGATTGGTGAGGTGTATGAGCAGATGGATACCATGTTGGGGCAAATAAAAGATATTGCTCATAACAATGATCCCGACTTGTACAAACTGATTCACGATTGTGTGTGTGTATGGTGGAATAAACCTAATCTTCCACTACATTGCTTGGCGTATATCCTTACGCCAAAATACTACTCTACATCTTGGTTGGGCCACCCTGCACCAGGGGGTGGGGTTAGGACCAAACCCCATATAGATGAAGAGGTAACTAGAGGATATTTGGATGGATTAGAAAAGTTGATACTTGACAGAGAGGAATGTGCAGCGGTGCACCTTGAAATAGGCGGATACTTCAGTGGCACTGGTTCACTGGTTTGTTTGGTACCTTCCATGCAATGGAAGATAGAGACAGATTTGATTCTCTCACATGGTGGGAATCATATGGCGGCTAGGGAATTTTGCCAAAATTGGCAAAAAAAGTTCTATCACAGGTTGTAAATACTTCTTCTGCAGAGAGTTGTTGGAGCACCTATAGCTTCAGACATAATGTGAAAAGAAACAAACTCAATGAAAACCGGGCAGAAAGCTTGGTTTATGTGCACTACAACTTGAGGTTGTTGAGTCATTACTGTGATTGGGCTTATGAGGATCCAACATATAAAATTTGGGACAACCACCTAGAGGATGACAATTTGGAGGATGGCACTATACATCTTGAAGAACTAGAAGAGGAACTTATAAGGGATGAAGATGAAGCAGCTGCAGCAGCCATGCCACCTCCACCATCCAGCAGTAGTGCTCAAGTTCTGAGTCTTGTTCCTTTGCTGTCGCCACCTCCATCTACACCCTCACGTGGAGGGCATGTGCCTTCTAGTTCTGGTCGTCGGTCTGTGCGGGAGACTCCTAGAACACCACCACGACCTGCTCATACAGTAGACTCTCGTGGCAAGGGCCACATGTAGTAGTAGATAATAGATTTATAATTTACTTATCTTTTCTAGTTTCTATTAGTTTTCATAACTGTTAAGTCTTGAGTCCTTGACTCTTGACTCTTTCATATCATAATGATATTTTTTGTAAACAATATATGACTGTGACAATGAAAGTTTGAAGTTTGAAGTTGGCAATTATAACTCATTGGTAATGATTGTGAATTATGAATATGATGCTTCCTGAAAGACTAAAGTTGTTTCATTTCATTTCATGTTAACAGTTAGAACCTAGAAATATCTAAGATATTATTTCTTGTAATGGTTAAACTTAGCTTACAAGTACAACTTTGGTGATCAATGATGATAAATGTTATATATTGAATTTTCAATTTTGAAAGGTTGAAGTTGAAACTTTAAGATTGAATTTGATGAATCATAATTCACGAGACTCAATATGTTGCAGTTGTAATATGTATGTTACTAACTTGTGGACGAGGTTGATGAAGATTATAACTTCTAGATGATTGATGTGATATGGCTCAATGATCAATCTATGTTTTTTAATGTTTTTTATATCTAATTCATCATTCTACATGTTTTTGTTGACATATATGTATATAATATATATAAATATATATATAAATATATATATATATAAAATTGCTCCGGGATTCGCTCCCAAACCAGGAGCTTCTGAAAATGTCACTTTCGCACCCGTTTTCGCTCCCGCACCCCGCTTTTGCTTCCTCTCCCCGCTTTCACTCCCGCTTCCAAGTAACACTGCTATTGAATCTTAACTACACTTATTTTTGTCTTTGCTTGAGCACCAACCTTGCCTTTCCTTTCTGCACAGGGTTGAATTCTTTTATCCTTTAATACTATAGACCGCAACTTGTCTTTCTATATCTAGCATAGAGACCACAAATTGCCGGGTGAGGCAACCTTCTTTGTTTATTGATATTTGTTGCCTCGCTCATCAATGATGACTACCTTCTTATCATCTTTCCTAGATCTGCATGAAGTTATTCCTTCATTCTTTGATACCTTTACTATTGTATAGATCTAAGTGACCTTATCTAATTTAATTTCCGAGGGTATACCTAGCATTTTATATATCTCTCTTTATGTCTCCTCTTTTGCTATCTAGGTATGAGAGGACTTTTGAGTGATATCATATGAATTCTATGAATCTCTTGATGGATTCAAACAATACTTGACCTTCATAGACCTTTTCATAGATATCAATGATTTCTCTTTTCTATGAGGATTATGACAATCCTCCTTATTCTATGCAAGGACTTTCAATTATCTAACCGATTTATAAATCTCCTTGCAATCATGAAATCATTTAACCAAATCTGATTATAAAATTGAAAGATACTTACTTGGTGTGTGAAGAGGAGATCTGCAGCTTGATGCTTCTTTTGCTTGTGCTGCCCATCATTAGTATCCTTTCATCACGACTTCCTTGGAGGCCTTCTAGCACCATGACATCAGTGGTCTAATATCACCGAGACTGCTCCATGACCTTCCTAATTCATTTTAAGGTATTTTCTGATTTGAGCACCATGCTATTGAGATCATAATCATAGACAGACTTCGAGACTGTGACAAGTATATTGATATGGCACTGCACAGTGATGTCTATGTGCATTTCATAGAGAGGTAATGTATAGAGAGCCCAAACTTGTCAATGAATGACATAACTAAACTATGGGTGGCACTGTATAGATAGATTGTCTCATCACTGAAATTGCCTTGATGTAATAACTACACTGCTACAGTGATGCAATCATGGATTGTGAGAGGTATTCCTTGGATTAATTCTGCAATATATATATACTTGAGACTATCTTTTATGCATGGAGAAAGTTCAGTGATCGAGAAGTGAGGATCACTGATATACTCCATCAAAATGAGCATGAGTTGAGTGCATGACTGTAATTACTAAAGTTGGTACTTTGTAGACTTGCTTGTTTTATACTTGCTCCTTTAATCCTTTTAACTTGCTTTGATGTCCTTGAAGACAGATCCTTGTATGTCTCTTTTGCAACCCTTCATTTGACTTCAACACCTTAGCTCTGATACCATGTTGAAGAATCTAGGGAAAGTGGGATTAATGTGATTCTTCTAGACTTGATAACAATTTGTGAAGTGCTTTTGCAATTTATCTTAGCTTGATCTTCTTCTTATTATTAGTGTGTGTTTGCTTCATCAAACTACTATCAAGACAAAGAGACAAGAACACAAGTTGTTTGGCTTTCTGCCAGGGCCAAAACCTCTCCCTCTTGGAGAGGAAAACCCACACATAATTCTTCTTATAGAGATTCCAATTGACGAACACCAAGACCTGGACCCTTGACCTGCTAAGCCATTCCAAGACCAAGACACCAATCCTCTTCTTCGTCATTGCTGAGATCATCATCATTACTACTGCTTCCTCAAGGTTATCTTCACTAAGATATTTATTATAATAGCGAAATCATTACTACACCTCCATTGTCATATCTTCACTGAGGTCTTCCCTGCTTTTCACTGAGATTATTTCTATAGCTTTAATGACATCGTCACTATAACAAAGAGATCTCGATATTGAGATATGTATATATCTTTGACAACTGCACAAAGATCTTTTCATGATCAATACCTTGTAACTGAGACCGAGATCATGACTTCATCTAAATCGTGCCAAAGCGTGTTACTGTGAGATTTGTTTATCATTCATATGCCTAGACAAAGTATACCAAGAGTGTGATACTATGGAATCACATCTGTGTTGAGACAGAGATTATCATCGCAAATATAGTGAGCATAATCCTTCCTTTCACAGAGATCTAAATATGCCTCACTGACCGTGGATGCCTAATCAAGAGACTGTGGTTCTGTGTAGACTTTACCAAGAGACAGTGTATACTTCTTCACCAAGAGATTGCGGTTCTGTGTATACTTCACCTTCGCTTTTCCTCTTCCGAGATTATCCAAAGTACTGTGCTTGACATGTCACTCCATGCGTTATACATATGGGGCATTGTTGACATGCATTAGGCCGACATGTGACCCATAAGTCAGGCCGACTTATCAAGGAGATCACTGTGTTTTTATTTAGTCGGCTTGCAATGCTTGTTATTTCCTTTTGCTTGCTGCCTTCTTCAAGGAGATGGTGCTTGTCTTGGAGGGCTTTGATCTAGACACTAGTTTGACTCTTTTACATTACCTATAAGCTCAAGAAGAGCATGACATTGACTCTTTGACTTTCCTAAGAAATGAGCAAGAAACTCATTCTTATAATTCACAAAAAGTAATATTTTTTTTCTTGACAAGTACAAAGATCAAAATTACATTTGTAAATTCCGAACCTAGTTACAATTTCTTAACCAAGCATTAACTTTAAATCTTAATTAAGAACTAGTGCTTCGTTCTTCCAATGGGGTCGCCAATAATGATATGTCAGTATGTCATATGGGGAACAAAACACACGTCTCGTGTCCTCAACAACGACACCAAAATGTTACTGCTCAAACTAGCAGGGGGCATAAGAGGGGTTCCTAAAGGGGAACTACTATATCAAAGGGCAACAATGGAGGCTTAGCCCACTGTCACCTCAGCGAAGACTCCCTACTCTTTACGAACTTTCACCAATGGGAGGAGACTCAGTATATAGGTCACTTGTGAAGGATGAATCAACTAATGGATATGGAGTGACCCTTATAATCCTTTTTCTAGAAGGGGTTTTAAGAATAGAGCTTTCTTGCTTATCAAGTAAGGTACGAAGATTTCTAGAAAAAGGAGGTGAGGACTTGAGGGTTAGGTTTAGAGGAATATGACTTATGAAGGAGTTTCCCAATCCTAAAATCCTTATTGAACTTGACTTCCTAAATAGTTCCTGAAGATTTGACTTTTCAAAGGTGCGGGACCCCATGGGACCAAGTAGACCAGCCTAGGTTAAGGGGCAAGAATTTAGCAACCAATGATGTTCTTAACCCAGACAAGGAGGGGGAAAGGATCAAAGCAAGAATTTTCACTTAAAGGTGTCAAATTGATCCTATGACGCAGTAGCCCTGGGGATGCCAGGGCAAAGTTCGATCTTAGAGCTAGCGCTTGGGTGATCTCACAACTCCACTGTCGAAATGGCTTCAAAATTGGAGGTGGTCTTGAGGACACACTAATGCATGAGAGGCTAGGAGATCAAACATTTTTGAGAGCTACTTTTTTGGGAAAGTGATGCCCTAGGTGACCCAACTTGGCTAGACCTAGAAGAAAGTGAAAAAGAGTTGATTTTTGAGTGACCACCTCTTGGTAGATAAATATGAATGAGGACCTTGTTTCTTGGTCAAGGAGGCCTTAACACTACCTCGCTTGTCTTCTAGGGCAAAGGGAAGCAACCTTACAACTTTATACTTCGACTTGCAAAAGGTGATGGCTTATCAAGATGAATTCAGTGATAGAATTATTCCTGGGAAATTTCATTCAAAATTACATGGCCCATGCATTGAGCGATGCTATATAGAGACAAAATTCCACAATTTAAGCAGTAAATGCATGCAATAATTAGACCTAAAAATAACGAAATTCCCAATCCAATGTATATGAAAAAGTAAAAATAAGAATAACATTAAAAGCATATACTTACATGTAACAGAACATATCCAACCATCAACAATTTGACAATAGAGAAGCTCCAAGATAGGATAAACCAAATCCAAACATCAAAATTCATCCATGCTCTAATTCATCCTCAAAGAAGAAGTGCGAAATTCTCAAGAGAGAGAAGAGGTCCAATCCAAAGTGATGATGAGAAAATCAACCCATCTCACTAGTATTTATACAATAATTAGGAGTTCGAATTAGTCTGTTAGGCCTACATAAACCCCAAAAATAAAATAATGTGCTAATAACCTAACTTTTGGGGACAAGCCCACCAAACTAGCTCATAAATGAAATAATAAGCCTCTTAAGAGGTCAAATTATAAAGAATATATGTCGTAGGGCCCTCCAAGAGGCCTCATGAGGTCCATAGGTTCCATAATGAAGAATAGGACCCTCAAAGTGATGGACAAGGGATTGGCCACTCGTTCTCCAAACAATAAACTTGTGGTGCTCCCAGTGGGTGTGGGGGCACAATAATAACCTCATGGGTCTCCAAATGAGTCGAAGATGCCTGTAGATCATTTGTAAGGGCTCCAATGATGGTGTAGGTGATGCCACATCATCCTACAAGTCCTGGTTTAGCTGCCAATCGTATGGTACATCTATGGGGTTGGCTGGGCAAAGGTGAACTAGGTGCATCTTCATCGTCCAATAGATGAATCTCAAGCAATCTATGAACGTCTCTGGGGATCCATGGAGTGTTGTCTACTGCTGTGGGGGCCCATGGCTCTCAACACACACCCTACATGTGCCAATGTAGCCCTCTCGAGGGTTAGGACCCCGTCTAGGGAAACCAAATCCAATATGGAGACCACTTAAAATCTTGCATAAGATCCAATGCGTCTGCTAGCCTTCCAGTACAATAAGTCATCAAGGAAATTGAGTAAAAGAGCTTACAACCCATGGACTGCAAGTGGAGACTTCATAATGGCCCGCCCTTCCATAATGGGCTTTGGCATATGCTAATGTCTCCAAATTCCGAATGGGGTTAACCAAGTATCCTATTAGGTGGTTTCTACTGCTAAAGGGTATAATATGCTCAAGGTACATCCTTCAAAAGGTTGTGGTATGTTATAAAGAGGTGAGTGGAGAAGGGGATGAGAAGGGGCAACCTTCGACCACATGCTAGGATACAAGGGTAGTTAATAAAAGGGAAGCCCACACTTGGGTATATAATGTATAGGAGGGAGCAATCATGGTACATGAGGTGCCCCAACCTTGATTTTTTCACCCTTCTTTATATGCCTTTTGCCTTTTCATGATTTTTCATGAATTAACTACTCGGGGCTCAAGGGGTAACAACATGATGTGTGAGATGTAGTAGTGGATACCCCCTTTTAAGGTAGGGTGGTTCGTTGCCCACCAGGGGTTGGGACAATCATGGGTTCCTATATGATGAAGGAGGTTCATATAACCTGTAGGAACCAAGGCGACGACTATGATGATGTGGTAGAGCTCATGTATTGGCTTTTGCCCACGTGCTAAATGTGTTTGTTTCGACCATCTTTTGCATTTTGTGGTGCATTTCCTATTGAATGTGGCCAATTATGCTTTTACTTTTCTTTTTAGCTGCATCAACCTCCGGGGCATCATTACAAGCCTGACCCAAGGTTTAGGGTTTAGGGGAGAGCTAACCCTATGTGAACCCAGTGGAGGAATGTAGACCCAGGTGGGAGAAATGATGAATGGGGTAATAATGAGCGGAAAGGGGATAATATATGCGGATGAGGGAGCTGGACCATGCAACCAAAATCAGGGTTTCCTGTGAAATACCATATCTAAAGCCAAATGGTCAGTAAAAGAGATCCCACGAGACTACAATCCAAGGTTAATATCCAAAAGGTTCCTAGGGGACAAAAGAACAAACCTAGCCCATTCTTTCTTTCGAATCCACCCATTAATCCATGCCCAGAAGTGTCTATGATAAGCAAACTACAATACTCAATTACCAAATGACAAAGCATATGTTTAAGTTTGGGATGCCCACCTTCAAACATATGATCATAGCAGATGGGCGAGGGACCACATGGCTGGCTCAGGTGGTGGAGAAATGGCATAATGGGCTAGTTGGTGGCTGTAAGGGGCTGCCGGCTGAGGACCATCTTGGAGAAATTTATTTTTTTCCTAGGGATATCACCCACAAAATGGTGGGTAACATCTAGCTCCCACTGGGACGTTATCTCTCGAGGAAATGGATGAAGCTACTCGAACAGGAGGTCACGAGAACCCCAATATTCTCTTAGTTACCGTAGACCTGTTACCTGCACATATAATAGATGAAGAAGACAGGGCAACATGCTTTCATGATTTCTCATGATCGCACATGCTTAATGTTAGGCCATAAAATGAACAAAAAATAAAATATGCAAATTTTAATTTAGTTGCATCTAATCTACCATGAGAAATATCATATGATGTTAGTTATAATGTGAAAATTAGCATGCAATGCATCCTACCCTAACATACATATAGTAAGGTCAATTCTAAGTGTAATCATAAAGCGAGTGCAACCAACATATCATCATATCACTATACATATGCGTGCCGATATGATTACTCATGAAACAAAACCCAAGGCGAATGCAAACATAATCACATGGAGGGTGAGGTGGGTGGGTGGTGGGAAAATACAATCTCCATTCGATGTAAAAGGAAGCCCTACGAGACGGGCGATAGGTCAATCTAGAAGTGCGGGGCTTTCCCTCTAAGTACATAATGATGGAATGAAAGATCGCTCTCAAGAACTGCATATCACAATCATTACTTGTAATATTATGCTTTGTAGATGCCACAAGGTCATGATGAGAAGGGAACAAAGGTTGAGAGATAGGAGGAGTGCAACAAATAGGCCTCCCATGGTGATGGTCAGATTGGGGAGGGGAGGTCGCAGAGTGATCATAATCCTGAGGATGAGTCAAATGGGATAAAGTATATTCAATGAAGGGTTCTTCCTTGACACCATAGTCAAAAAGGGGAAAAGGGGCATGGTCACTCGAGATCATACCAAAAGGTACGAGGTACTCACTTGAGGAAGACTCAAGGCGATGAGTAAGAGGGAAAGGCAAAGGAGAGGGTCAAGTGTCATATTCAACAGGTTTTCCTTCACCATAATCTAAAGGTTCAAGTGATTTGAATACATAATTATAAGGTGGGTAGGTAGGGGCCTCATTGCTTTCCTCAATGTAAGCATCAAAGATTGTGCTTTCATTAAAAGGAGAATCAATCACTTCCAACTGTCTTCCTTCATGCAAGGGAAAATAATAATTCTCCTTCCCAAGGGTATCGATGGATATGTCATCGCAAGTAATGCCTGGGAAAAAGGAAAAACCAATCTCAATCTCATCTTCTTTGTCAGTATCATAAATGGGAGCACAATCAAATTGAGGCCCAACAATCTCCCATTTCTCCTTTTCAATGCGGAAATAATCTCTAATGTCATCTTCAAAGGAGCTCATGGGATCAGCTTCCTCAAGGTCTTCAAAGGGAGAGTCATCAGGAGTGATACCCTTGAGAAAGGTAAGGTCAGTCTCGGCATTACTTTCCATAGCCCTATTCTCCTTAACACATGTGCTCTCAAAATCATCTTGTCCATGTTGCGGCCCCAACGAGGACTCATCTTCCTGCTCATCACGGAGGTCCTCAAGGTCATCTTCATCTTGGTTGGTTGACAAACACGACCTATCTTCTTCTCTCTTCTCTTGAAGAACAATGGCTAAGGTATTTGTTACATGATTTTGGTAATATGCCTTTAGGAGGAGAACATTAGTAGGGTTCTCTTTATATTCACATTTCTTCTTATGAAGCTTCTCCTCTTCATCATATAAACGAGAGAAAACTTCATTAGAATTATATTCCCCCACTACCTCCCTGTATGACCTACTATATTCCTCCATTCTTATAGGATCCAACTCTTTATCATCAAAGTAGGTGTTCCTCTTCTCATCACCACAGTCTTCCAATTCTATAATTGAGAGCCTTAAAATATTTAAAGCGACCGAAGACCTCATCTTTGGTCTTCAAGAAGTAGATCCAGGTTTTCCTGGAATGGTTATCAATAAAGGTGATGGAGTGTTTGGCACCACTGAGAGCTCTAGTGGACATCGGGCCACAAATATCTGAATGTATAAGTCCTAACACGCCATCTGCTCTGTTGTCACTTCTTGGCAATGCTGCCTTAGCATACTTCCCAAGTACGCATCGCCTGCGCACATCATCATATTCTGTGCCAAGTTTTGGAACCCCTGTAACTGTTTCCTTGAGCATCTGGAGTGCTCAATGGTGTAGATGTCCCATTCTCCTATGCCATAACTCATTTAGATCCTTCCCACTGCTGTTTTCACTACCTATTAGTGCCATTGGGGAGTCGACCTGGAACCTGTACAATCTGTTGCTTCAGACTCCCATATGTCTTACCTTCTTCCAACTTGAGTGTTTAATAAATACTCTCTTCCCTACGAAGTGGATATCATATCCTTTATCCTGTAGCTCGGATACTTAAATCAGGTTCATACCCAATCTTGGCACATGCAGTGCACTTGTAGCACTGGTGCTTGCTCTTGACTCCCTCTGAAAATCGATGGTACCTCTCCCTACTGGAGTACACTTAGTTCTGTTTCCCATCGTAATCTGGAAGTCCATCTGCTCCTCCTTGTAGCTAGAGAAATATTCTCTAACCCTTGTCATATGAGCTGACGCTCCACTGTCTATATACCAGACACCCTGTGAAGCCGAGCCTGATAAGCAAGCAAACTCATCCTCCAATCTGGAAGATAAATCTGAAGCTACTTGAATATCAAATCGATCCATGGCCAAACTGTGTGCTATAACTCTTCCCCTCCCGACATTGATTCTGCTTCTGCACCCTGTAGCAAAACCCTTTGCATCCAACCAGGAATTTTTTCATCGAAAATCTGAGCTGTCGCTACTCCCTCTGCCTACTAGAATCACTGATCTGGGAAATTCAAACTTTTTTTATCTCCTGCAATGAAAAACCGAACTTCCCCAAGCAACTCAGCCTGCATGGCAATGGACTGTGCTACCTCAAGAATTTCGTTTTGCTGCTCGTCCTGAGTAGCGAAATTCTTTCCTTTCGCCTAAACTGTCCACTGATCATTTATCCTCTGATACCATGTGAAAATATCATCTATTGCAACAACTGTAAATTATTCTCCTAACAGTAAATTAAATTGTGCAGTTTATCTGCTACGACAAACAATGAATAAAATCGCAATTGCAATTTTCACCCTAAAAACACTGCGGAAATTAAAATATTGGAAACTGAGAAATTTTTGGACAATTGTCCTCGGAAAAACCTAATGTGGGAAAACCGGTGCAACAAATGAGGGTTTTATGATTATTCTTCAACAGCGATTCTGAGTACAATAATTTAGATGCTCTACTGACAATCCAATATGAGGAAAATTCTGGCAAAATTATTGTGAGAATTTTCTCTCACCCCACAGCTAATTTCTGCCACCGGAACTGCCTCCCCACCCACACGCTAAGCCTTCTGCATCACCGTCTGCGTAGTGCTTGCACAGAACCTATGGGGAATTTGACCTTCCTATCACTGCCTCTTCCCGGGATTGGAATACTTCCACTTGGAATGCTGCTACTCCCTTTGCCACCTGCTACTCACCCTGTAGCTATATCTTCCCTACTGAACCTCTGCCCCTGAGAAAATCGAATTGCCTGGGCAACTGAGTATCTGCACTGGTGTATCCTCCATCACCACATTGATCTTTTCTTATATCTTCTTGTTGGGACTCCAACGACCAAGATTAAATCTTAAGTCAATGGCTCAAATCTTTTCTAGATCGATTCGTGTGAGTTTCTAGATGATTCTCACCTTATCTCAATTAATACTGATTAATTAACCATATTCCCTAAGTTTATAATTAGGAGATATTTAAAAATCGGCTAATAATCTAATTGAGACATTGCTAGGTGGAATTTCCAGAAATGATTTTCGGGTTTTGGAGATCTCATGTATTTTAGCCTCTCCACTAAATTTCGTGGCTAGAGCACATCCGATGCTACAAAAACTAACACATAACCCATAAATCATTTCTGGAAATTCTACCTAGAGACAACTCAATTAAATTAATTGTTCGATAATTGAAACTGCCTAAGTGTAACTTAGGGAAATTGATTAATTAATGAGAATTAATTGAGAAAGGTGAGGATTCTCTAGAAACTCACATGGATTGACTCAGAGATGATCTTAGTTGTTGATGAAGACTTAATCATGGCCATTGGTGAGCCAACGAGAGATTACGGGAGGAGGTCGATGGGGTTGGAGATAGATGGATGAGAGAGAAGCCAATAGTGCGAGTTCCATGGCAGATCGAGCTCTCCAGCTTCAAGAGGTTGAGCAAGAGAAGAGAGTTCGAGCCAGAAGGGATGCAGAGGGGAAGATAGAGTGATTCCAGAGGAAGTTTCCAGTTCCGGAGAGTCAGGAGAGGAGGCCGAGTTATTTCTCTAGGAGGCTGTGCAAGGAACTGCGCAGTAGCCTCAAGAGGGCAGCTCGATTTGGCTGAGCAGGAGAAGGATTCAATTGTTGGAGGCCGAAATAATTTTCCAGAGGGCAGGAGAATTCTTTCCAGAGCAACAGCAATTAGTTAGAGGCAAATTCGTGGCAGATCTGGGCAAAGCATGTGAGTGACTGCTCATGGCTTGCACGCAAGCTGCACAGAAGGGTCTGAGTTAGCCAGTTCAAGTGGCCAAACTGAGCCAGGATTGCTTGTGGAGGAGGATAAATTTCTCTCAGTTGATTTTGCTAGTATTTCTCTGAGATTGTATTGCTAGTTTGGGCATCCATAGATTGTACTCAGAATTTCACAACTGCACAATAATAAAACCCTCATCTGCTCCACCGGTTTTCCTGCATTGGGTTTTTTTGGGGACAAATGTCCAAAAATAACTGTTTCAATTTTTTATGCGTGTGCATCTATATTTCTCAGTTTCAGTTTATTTAAGCAACTTTTTTATTTGTGAAGAATTGCAGTGTGATTAATTCATTATTTTTCTGTAACAAAATAAACTGCATAATTTATCAGTTGGATTAATTCCAGTTGCTGCAATTTAAGGAAAATTTCACATCCTGAAATAATTAGCCAAAGGCTGATTTGAAACCATGGTTCCATAGGCACAAGGAGTAGTGATGCCACCAGTTAATAGTCTTGGATCTGCTGCCAATAGTTCCTGCAATAAAAATCTGTAAATGGAACCCAAATCTTGGGCACATTGATTAATGGATAAGATCTCTGGAAAAGGTCTACAGAACATTCTAAACAACCTCAAACAAAGTGCCTTTCTTAACCCAACAATGACACCATTGGAAAGTTGAAACAACTCCAAAACCACTTGATTTAGAGATTCTTTCATCTGCCAAATTCTGATCCCAAAGTATACTAACATGAACAGCTAGGAAAAAAAATTCTAACTAGTAGTGAAATATTTCATATGTGCTTACCCCCTAGCACCTTGACCATGACCTTGCCCAGGCTGATAGTCCTTGTGGTAATAGTCTCAAAGAAGAAGAGCTTTGTTAGGATGTCCCAAAAGCGTGAATGGAAATATTGGCATGCTGGCATGGCAAGGGATGCATACCCCTTACTAAGTCAGCACTTGGGAACAAGCCTCAAATTGAAATTGGAGCTTGTGAACTGAACCCCCAAATTTGTGTAAGTTGTAGTGATCTCAACCTCAGCTTGAAAATAGAATTGGAAATTCTCTACAAATTTCTTGGAGATATTAAACATCATGACTGTAGTCTTCGTAAGGTTTGCCACCATCCACTTAAGATAACAAAAGCTAGAATGTAAATCCATTTATCTCCGAAGGCCCTTGGGTAAGGAGGCAAAGAGGACCATATCATTTGTGAAAAAGATAATTACAATCTGGCCATGTTGTAGAGTGCTGACATCATCATCTTGAATATTCTCTTTGAGATACCGTTTTGGTTTCCTGATGTAGATCCCAGATTGTTGGGTCCCTATAATACTAGTGATTACCCCATTACTATTGTAGTTATACCCCTTATTTATATTGTTGTGCCCCTATTACCCCCATATTATTATTTCTGTGCCCCATAGAATCCCTCTATTGTTATTTTTGTGGCTTTATATTATTATTGTTAGGTCGGCTGGATTATATTGTGACTCCTTAGAGTCCTATATATAGAAAGGAGGTTTTGTCATTTGTATCATCCAAGAATTGTTCATTTATGTAATGTAAAGGAGGTTGCCCCCTCGAAGAGGCTGAATTCTAAGCCGTTGATCTATCTTTTCTATCTTTTCTTGAGCTGGTTTCATAACATTTGGTATCAGAGCTTTGGATTCTAGGGTTTCGCTACTCCAAACAGGTCATCGTGGCATTTTCGCTATGACTTTTTTTCTGTGACGTTTCAGAAGTCGCAAAAAAAACCCATTTGAGAAGAATTGGCGCTGAACCTTGGGTCCGAATTTCAGAGCTTTTCGCGCGATATTTTTGGAGATATGATCTGAGGAAGTTGGTCTTTTTGCAGACTCCTGAATTACATTCAAAACAGGTGACCTGGGGAAAATCGTCATAACTTTCTCTCTGAGGATCGGATTGAAATTTCGTAAAAAGGTACAGAAAGAGGACGGACTGTAGTTTCTTGTGGGTGTTTTTTAGATCCAAAGGTTGAAACAGTGACTCGCGGCACGTCGTACAAGTTAGCTCTACTGAACTAGTCTATAATCAAGTCACTGTGGGAGATTTCGCATAACTCTTCCTTGGAGAATCCAATTTGGGTCAGACTTGTGGCATTGGAAAGAGGACACAGAGAGCTACTACAGGTCACAAGTTCATAACTAGATGACTGGAAAGTACAGAGATACATCAGAGGCAATATCGAGCTCCTACAAAGTGAAAAAAGGTGTGTAGATTTTTTTAAATTTTTGCTTAAGCGTGGTTTGAAAATTTATTTTGAAGGAATTCAAAGGGCATAGTAGAGCATTATTATCGGTAACTGATGCTCCGAGGAAAGAAAATGCAAACACCTAGTAAGGAACCTGAAAGCTCTAGCATGACTCATGAAGAAGAGGAAGAAATGCTACATGATATATCAAAATTACAAGAACAAGTGCAACAAATGTCACGCTCACAAAAGTTAACAGATGCTAAGATAAATGGCGTGGAAGCTAAGATAAATGGCGTGGAAGCTAAGATGAATGGCATGGAAGCTAAGATGGACAATTTGAAGATAGATTTGGACACAAATTTGAAGACAGGCATGGCAGATTTGAAGACAGATTTGACTAATTTTCTACAAGAAATACTTACTAATGGTGAAAAGGTAGTAAAGGAAACTCATGATGAGAACAAAAGAAATGTTAATCATGATTCCATAGACGCTAATGTTGGATCGAAGAATCACCACATTCCAAAAATCGATATGAGGAAGTTTGATGGCAAGGATCCCGCCACATGGATATTACAGATGGAGCAATTCTTCGATCTCAATAATGTGCAAAACACACAAAAGGTACGTATGGCAACTTTATATTTGGAACCAAATCAGTTTGTATGGTATCAATGGCTTTGTTCTCGTAAACAATTTATCACTTGGGCAATTTTTACGGAAGAATTGATAGCACATTATGAGGATACAAAAAGCAACACTTTTTTTAGCCAATTGATAAGTCTCAAACAAAAGGGTTCAATAATGGAGCACATTGAGGAGTTCCAAAAATTGAACATAAGGGTAAAAGATATTCCAGAGGAGCATAGGATTGATGTGTTCATAGGGTCTTTAAAGGATAATATCCAACATGATGTGCGCCTTTGGGAACCTGATTCATTAGAGAAGGCATTCAGGTTAGCAAGAAAAATGGAAATCAAAATTATGGCAACTAGGAAGCATACCATTCACAACTATAAAGATGGAAGTGTTGTTGCCCATAGTCTTCCACAACCTACAAGGTTGACACCACAACAATTGGAAGAAAAAAGAGCAAAAGGGCTTTGTTACAATTGTGATAGCAAATACACAAAAGGTCATAAGTGTGCTGAGAAGAAATTATTCTACATAGATTGTGAAGAGGAAGAAGAAAAGGAGCAAGAAAGGTCAAAAGAAGAGAATATATTCCAGGAACAAAGCCTAGATGAAGAACAAATAAATCCGACCATATCTTGTAATGCATTGGCGGGAATTACCACTCCTCAAACCATCAAGATAGAAGGACAAATCAAGAAGAAAAAGGTAATAGTGTTGATTGATTCAGGAAGCACCCACAATTTTATTCATTGTAGGGTAGCAAAAGAATTGAATTGCTTCCTATATCCAGCACCAGAGTGTCAAGTGATGATTGCAAATGGAGGAACAATAAATTGTTCTGGAAAGTGCCATAATATCAAGCTATCCATGGGAGAATATGTATTGACTAGCCCAATGCTTTCCATTCCAATGGGAGGTGCTGATGTTGTACTAGGAGTCCAATGGCTACAATCCTTGGGTACAATAGCTTTTAATTTTCAAGAACTTTTCATGAAATTTTCTGTGGAAGGAAAGGAAGTTGAATTAAGGGGTATTGCAGGGAAACCAGGAAAGATAATCAGCTCTAATGGCATGACAAAGCTTCTAAAAAAGGAGCAAAGAGGTGTAATTGCACAATTATGTTTGCTAGATGTTTCCACATTGGAATCATCTATTTCTCCAGATCTCCAAAAAAAGGAGCAAAGAGGTGTAATTGCACAATTATGTTCGCTAGATGTTTCCACATTGGAATCATCTATTTCTCTAGATCTCCAAAAAGTCCTGGACAATCATTCCAAGGTATTTGAGGCTCCCAAAGGTCTCCCACCTATGCGTGATCATGATCATGCTATTCATCTGATTCCAGGAAGTGTTCCTCCAAACATCAGGCCGTACAGATATCCATATGTCCAAAAAAGTGAAATTGAACGTATGGTTGCAGAAATGCTAGAGGCTGGTATAATTCAACCGAGTCAAAGTTCTTTCTCAGCTCCAGTAGTATTGGTGCACAAGAAGGATGGATCATGGCGCATGTGTCCAGATTATAGGGAGCTCAACAAGCTCACTATTAAAGATAAGTTCCCCATTCCTGTCATTGATGAATTACTGGATGAATTGCATGGATCAATTTACTTCACCAAGTTGGATCTTCGTTCGGGATATCATCAAATCAGAATGAAGATTGAAGACATTTCGAAAACGGCATTTAGAACTCATGAGGGTCATTATGAATTTTTGGTCATGCCTTTTGGCCTTACCAATGCACCTTCAACATTTCAAGGTTTGATGAATTCAATTTTCAAACCATTCCTTAGAAAATTTGTGTTGGTATTTTTTGATGATATACTAATCTACAGCAAGTCTTGGAAGGATCATGTTGAACATGTTGACAAGGTGCTACAACTATTGGAGGAGAAACAATTATATGCAAAAAGATCCAAATGTTTCTTTGGAGTCCAGGAGGTGGAATATTTGGGTCATATTGTATCTCATGAAGGAGTTAAGGTAGACCCTAGCAAAATTAAAGCCATTAAGGAATGGAAAATCCCCACATCCATAAAGCATCTGCGAGGATTTCTTGGGTTGACAGGGTATTATCGCAAGTTCGTTAAGAATTATGGGAGAATAGCAGCACCTCTAACAACATTATTGAAGAAAGATTCATTTTCATGGACTCCGGAAGCAACAAAGGCCTTTAAACATCTTAAAGAGGCAATGTGCCAAGCACCGGTCTTAGCTACACCGGACTTCACAAAAACCTTTATTGTGGAATGTGATGCTTCAGGAAATGGAATTGGTGCTGTTCTAATGCAAGATGAAAGACCCATTGCTTTTGAAAGTCGTCCAATCAAGGGAAAGTTTTTAAGCAAAGCTATTTATGAGAAGGAAATGTTGGCAATACTCCATGCACTTAAGAAATGGCGACCCTACCTAATGGGAAGACACTTCAAGGTAAAAACGGATCATGATAGCTTTAAATACTTTTTAGAACAAAGATTATCCTCTGAAGAGCAACAAAAGTGGGTCACAAAGATGTTGGGTTATGACTTTGAAATCATCTACAAAAAAGGGAAGCAAAATGTGGTGGCAGATGCACTCTCAAGAAAGGATGAGGATATGGAAGCATTGTTGTGTGCCATTTCTATTATCCAACCAGATTGGATAAACGAAGCAAAGGAGGAATGGAAGAATGACGAAGAAGTGTGGGCACTTATTCGAAAGCTACAACAAGATTCCAGTACTTCTGATACATTTAGCTGGCAAAATGATTCGTTATGGTACAAAGATCGCTTATACCTCTGTAAGAATTCCCAGCTAAAACAAAAGATTCTTATGGAATTGCACACTTCTCCCTTAGGAGGGCACTCAGGATTTTTAAAAACTTACCACAGGGTTAAGAAGGAATTTTTTTGGGATGGCCTTAAATCAGATATTCAAAAGTTTGTGGCGGAATGTTTGGTTTGCCAACAAAATAAAGTTGAAACAATTAAGACACCGGGTCTATTACAACCTTTATCCATTCCAAGCCAACGTTGGGAGGAGGTTTCAATGGATTTTATCACAGGTTTACCCAAGTCTGAGGGAAAGAGTGTCATCATGGTGGTAGTTGACAGACTTACCAAGTATGCACACTTTTGTGCATTATCACATCCATTTAAAGCCAATACAGTTTCTACTGCATTTATGGAAACAGTTCAAAAGCTACATGGAAACCCAAAGATTATTGTAAGTGACAGAGATCCCATTTTCACTGGAAATTTTTGGACATAATTATTTTCTTGTCTGGGTACTCAGTTAGCTCATAGCTCATCTTATCATCCTCAATCTGATGGGCAAACTGAGATAGTAAACAAATGTTTGGAAGGATATCTTCGTTGCTTTGTATCTGATAAACAGACACAATGGGTCAAATGGTTGCCTCTGGCTAAATGGTGGTATAACACTTCCTTCCATACAGCAACAAAAATGACCCCATTTATGGCACTTTATGGGTACCAACCACCATCAATCACATCATATTTAAGAGAAAATTCTAAGGTTCAAGCAGTGGAACATCACATCGAACATCAACAACAAGTCCTCCAACTCTTAAAGGATAACCTCGTGTTGGCACAAAATAGAATGAAACAACAGGCAGATCAACATCGCAGTGAAAGAAGTTTTGATGTAGGTGATTGGGTATTCCTGCGGCTACAACCATATAAGCAAATGTCCCTAAAGCAAGCTAAGAAGGATAATAAATTATCACCAAAGTATTATGGTCCGTACAAGGTGTTGGAAAAGATTGGTACTATGGCATACAAATTGGAGCTTCCTGCAGCTTCTCGATTTCACCCAGTTTTCCATGTTTCATGTTTAAAGAAGGTTATAGGCGACAAGCTCCCAGTTCAAACAATATTGCCAGAACTTGACGAGGAAGGAAAAATTATATTGGAACCGGAAGCAGTCATAGAAACAAGAACTCGACAGCTACGAAATCGATCAATTTTAGAGTATCTTATCAAGTGGAAGAACTTATCCGCTGAAGATTCCACATGGGAGGATGAGAATTTTATGCAGAATTATCCAGAACTACTCAAGCGTTGAGGAGAACACTTTTTTGAAGGAGAGGGGCATGTTGGGTCCCTATAATACTAGTGGTTACCCCATTACTATTGTATATATACCCCTTATTTATATTGTTGTGCCCCTATTACCCCCATATTATTATTTCTGTGCCCCATAGAATCCCTCTATTGTTATTTTCGTGGCTTTATATTATTATTGTTAGGTCGGCTGGATTATATTGTGACTCCTTAGACTCCTATATATAGAAAGGAGGTTTTGTCATTTGTATCATCCAAGAATTGTTCATTTATGTAATGTAAAGGAGGTTGCCCCCTCGAAGAGGCTGAATTCTAAGGCGTTGATCTATCTTTTCTATGTTTTCTTGAGCTGGTTTCATAACACAGATAGTGTAGATGATAGGGGCAACGTTGCTTGATCCCATTTCAGAAAGGCCATTTACCTCCAGTCTAAAACTCAAATCAGCTTGTGCTTTAAACTGCATTAACCTATAATTTCCAAAAGTTTGCCTCAAAATCCTTGACACTTGTGGATTAGATTCCAAATATACTACCTTCCAAATGAAGGCTTAAAACCTGATAATCAGATTTCTCAAAATGTGGATTAGATCCATTTCTTGTGTAATTGTGTTATTCTTATGCTAACCAACTTTCTGTAATAAAATGGGGGTCAATAATTAGCGTTCTCTTTTGCAATTTCTGTAACTACTACTGTATTGCAGACATAGAAGGAACTTGTAATTATGCTATTGCAGGATCCTGTAGTGTGAAAGCTAATATTATCTTGGATATGTTAATCCTTAGTGAATTCTCCTCTATAAGACTGTTCATAGTTGCGGGGGAGCGCCTCCCCTCTTCGATCCTGCTCCCAATCTGCGCTCCGGGCGGGAGCGACTTGGGAGTGGGTCAGGAGTGCGCTCCCGAAATCGCTCCCGAAAAGGGAGAGATTTTGGGAGCGTGCTCCCTAAAAAAAAAATCGCTCCCTGCCTTTTTGGGAGCGTTTTGCCTTTTTTGCAAATTTTTTTTGCAATGATGTTGCAAATGCAATTGTTTTTCAAAGAAACAAATAAGTTTTTAGTGGGGCAACTTAATGATCAAGTCTATGGCCCTAGTGTTGATATGCGATTCATGGTAATGTTAAATTCTTAAAGTAAAAGGATGAATCCTTTTACTTAAATTTTTAACATTACCATGAAATGACTCAGGATGTTTGAGAGTGGTTCCGACCTCATTGGATTTCATATGCAAAAAGTAGAATTTTAGATTTCATTCAAAATCCAGCAGACTTATCAGTTTTTTAGGATTTCAGGATTGCATTGTTTCCATTGAATTTTGTCATGTATTAGGGTATGGAACTCGTATTTAATCAAGAGCACCAATCCCTCTATGTACCTTGATGTTAGTGACATTGGTTGTCAAACTCCTCTATCATGACCCTCATAAAAATGTACGCATCACTCAAACAAAATCTTGACTTGACATGTTATGCTTTTTCTATCTTATGTTAATGCTTAGAGGGTGATATTAATGACAAAGATCCCTATACAGATACAGATGTAATGACAAAGATACCTCTGGATATTAATGCTTAGAGGGTGATATTAATGATAAAGATCTTGATTTTCCAACAAGACTAAAAAATTAGAAATTTCTCGTTGTGGCAAGAGGCCCAAGCATAAGCAATAGATAATAGATTTACTTGTCTTTTCTAGTTTCTAGTAGTTGTTATAACTATTGACTCTTTCATATTTATTATGATATTTTTTTAAACAATATATGACAATTTAAGCTTGAAGTTGGCAATTATAACTCAGTAGTAATGAATTATGAATATGATGTTTCATGAAAGTTGAAAGTTGTTTCATTTCATTTTATAACATTTCATTTCATGTTAGATATTATTTGTTGTAATGGTTACACTTAGCTTACAAGTACAACTTTGGTGATCAATGATGATAAATGTTATATATTGAATTTTGAAAGCTTGAAGCTTTAAGATTGATGAATCATGACTCAATATCTTGTATGTTACTATGTTAATAACTTGTGGACATGGTTGATGAAGATTATAATTTCTAGACGATTGTTTTGTTGTAATGGTTACACTTAGCTTACAAGTACAACTTTGGTGATCAATGATGATAAATGTTATATATTGAATTTTGAAAGCTTGAAGCTTTAAGATTGATGAATCATGACTCAATATGTTGTATGTTACTATGTTACTAACTTGTGGACATGGTTGATGAAGATTATAACTTCTAGATGATTGTTGTTATATGGTTCAATCTATTTTTTTTATTTATTTTTAATGTTTTTTATATCTAATTCATCATTCTACATGTTTTTGTTGACATATATGTATAATATATATATATATATATATATATATATATATATATATATATATAAAACGCTCTGGGATTCGCTCCCAAACCGGGAGCTTTTGAAAATGTCGCTCCCGCACCCGTTTTCGCTCCCACTCCCCGCTTTCACTCCCGCTCCCAAGTAACACTGAGACTGTTGCTTTCTTATAAGTTAATTTGTTTTATATCAGAGTTTTGAGTGTGTGTGTGTGTAGTGGGAAGAGTATATCAGATTGTAATATATTAGTATTGTGATTTCCCTTTCCATAAGTTTGGTTGTAATTCACAGATTTTCATGTAATAAATTATTCTAAAACCTTTTTATCTTCTAATTAATCACACAATGCAAAGGATACTTCAAAGTGTGCAAATAGAAGGTAACAAAAATTCTGAATGCAGCATTAATTCTGTTTTGTCACCTGATTATAATTGTAGCTCTACTTTCCATACAGCTCTTAGTATTTGGTGGCCATGGAACGGCTGGATGGCTGACACGTTATGATGTTTATTACAATGATTGCATCATTCTGGACAGAGGTAAATGTTGCAGCATATAGATTTCAAATATTTCTGGATTGTTAAGGGCATCGTAGCTTGAAATGGAGGACGTTTCTGTATATGTTATGACATTATTCATTTTGTATATTTATTCAATCCATGAAGACAGTATTTTTGTGTTGTTAGAAATAGTCAGGAAAGATGTATTCCTTTGAGATGCTTAAGATTTATGAGAGTCAAAATGGTCCAGTTTGTAGTTGTACTCAAGCTTATTCAAGAGTTTTTTTGAAACATTGAGCAATATAATTCTTCCTTTTCCATCGTTTAATGTTTAATGCAAGCTATTTTTCTTGTTTTGCTGTGTTCATTTTATTTGCCTAATGCTATGATTCATCCTGCATTCTTTGGTTCATGGCTTTCTGGAAAAAATGGAAATAGAAATGCAAATATCTTGGATTTCAGTTTTATGTTAATGCAAATGTGATTTATTGAATGCATCTTTTATTGGTTATTGGTGGAAACTTCTTCACTTTTATAGTGTTTTCCTGCTTGGGATCATTGGTACTGAACTCAACTTTGGATGTGATTCGTTCTGGCCAAGGACTTGACAAAGACTCAGCAGCATGACAAGTATAAAATATAGATTTTCAAGAAAAATAAATTTATTTTTACACTATACATGAAAGATCACATTCAATATAATGCATTTGCATTGAATGAAATTTAGAAAACCAATTGATAAAACATAGCTAATACTGAAGATGGTCAAAAATCAATTATCAAGAATGGTTCATATCATCACCCATCTGTCATGAATGTCAAATATCAAGAGTCAAGACTCAAAACCCTAGTTTTGAAAAGTGGTATATTTGATGCCCTAATGGCAGGTGAAAGAGTCAAGGAATCAAATTTCTATCTAGATGGTGTACATTGCGGCCATTAATTTTTTGTTTTTTTCTTAATGTCTCTACCCCTCTCCCAAGCCTATAAAAGTGACCCAACCCCCTCACATTTACTCACAACTATCTCATTGCATTTGTGTGGGCATTTGTGAGGAGTTTGTGAAGAGTTGTAGTTGGTTTTTAGAGCAGTAGTGAGGAGGAGCCATGGGTTTCCCTGTCTGACTTTGATTCAAAGTCTGAGCCAGATTATCTTGCCTTGTTTAGCAGTAGTGACTAGTGATGTCTTGTTGTAGAGGCCATTTAGAGCCTCCTTGGTTATGTGTTTTTGTTCTGATCTCTATATATTACATGTATTGGAGAATGCACTGGGTGCCATTTTGATATAATAGATATATTCATGAGCATACTTTGATAATATGGTCTCTTCTTTCTATATTTTAATGTTTTGAGTTTGGAAACATGAATGAAAATCTTTAAAAATATGTTTTTTTCATAAAAAATAAATATTTAATGTATTTTTTACAACGATCTAGTCATTGAGATCAACTAGGCTGAGTCGATACGGAGTCGGAGTCGGAGTCAACCTTGGCCAGTTCCGAATCCGAGTTGGAGTTTTAAAACTATGCTTCAAACCCTTGTAGTAGCATAGATAGTATCCTTTTGATGCTGCTGTTGTAGACTTGTTAGCACGAATTTCTGCAATCTAAAAAGACGAAATAACTTCACAAATCTGCAGTGGAATTTAGTGTTTTATTTAGGAAAACCTGCCCGATGTGTCACCAGAAAATCTGCTCTTTGGGTTGGGGATTGCCAACTTCATGGGGGTGTCCCTAACTGTTCATGTACTGCAATTACTCCTGAAATCTACACATAAAATTCATATGACAGCACACAATATATTCTCTGGCATGTGATTAAACAGCTGAAGGGGTTATGAAAATAGTTTTGAATTTGTTTGGTGGAAATTTTTGATTACTCAGTATAAAAATGATGAGAAGAAAAGGAGAAGAAAACTCTTAAAAATTATATATCTTATCAGGGTACAAGGCTAAACTGACATTGTTATGAATGATTATTATCATTTACATTTTTTTACATTATTTCCTATATATTTATTCATAACAGAGATCCGATACATTGCACCAAGAAACAACAAAATACCAATAAACTTCAAGAGCCAAAAAGAAGCATAGTCATGACTCATGTTTTATTCTGCATTAGCCAAAAGGTTGATTGCACCGTAGAGACAGAGTATAGAACTGGTACAATGATGATCCCTGCACAAAGTATAGAAGCCTGAATAGAATAGAAGAGAATGAGAGAGAGATATATGCTCTTGTTGAAGAAAATCCAAGCATCACAAGAGAAACCTCCTCCTTTTATCAAAACTGAGGTTGAATTTGCCATGCAATGAGCCAATGCACATTGATTAGTTGAGTCTAGTCTCACCTTCATGCACTTTGTTGAACTGAAGACATTGTTGGCTAACTAGATGATAGATTGAGCTGAGTGCATGATCCAAGTGGAGATATCATTAGTCAGACTGACTATGGACTAAAGTCTTGTGGCAATATGCTTTGGTTAACTTGCTATGCATATTAGTGAATTGAGGAGAGAGTAGAGGGAGAATAGTCACGTGCTTTGTTGACTAGGAGAGTTTTCGAGTGAAGTAAAACATGCAAACTAGACCAGTGGAGACTTTCACCCCATGTGCTTTAGTTAACTAATGGTGATAATGTACTACATGTGCATGAGCTAAGTGAAGAAACCTTTTGTCTAACTGATGATGAAGTGGAGAGAGAATGCATGCACTTTAGTCAAGTGAAGATACTCCGAGTTTAATTGTTGACAAATTGATGTGAAGTGTTGAAGTGAACAAGTTCCTTCTTCAAAATAATTACTCCAAAAGACTTGGAATATAAAGATATCCACAAAGATACAAATATTATATTAAATGTATGAATAAGAATGATTTTACAACGAGTACGAGAGGCTTGTTTATATACCAAGCAGGTGTCTCTTCATGGAGAGTCATGTCTCATTTAGACATGTCTCTTCAACCTAATTACTAATTAACTAATCATTATTTATGATTATTATCATTTACATTATTTTACATTATTCCCTATATATTTATTCATGAATCATAACATTGCCTTCCTCCTCAGAAAGTTTTGTCCTCAAAGCTTGTTAATGAAAAAGGATGATCTCTTTTTCGGCTTCGAATGTCTTTCCATCTTGGAACTATCATCTTTGTCGATACATGTTGATATGATCCTCTAAGTGACAAACAAAACTGTTGCACTAAGAAAGGATCAGAGCATCGTAGATTAGTCTTCTGTATAATATTTTGATCACTGGAATTTTGAAACGACTTGTCATCATAGGGATGGATTAAGGTTACATCACTATTCTCTGGAACATCAGTTTGTTGTTTTTGTTTTGAATGGTCCTGATATGTAACTTGATTGAGTTGTCTACTTTCGTGATTCAGATGTCGATATGGAACTTTTTTGGTTTGACTTTCCCTTATTGGGTGTGTGGCAATTTTTTGATTTTCTTTTGGCGAAGATGTTGTTGAATTGGTTACGGAACATTCACTTGGGATGTTCATTGTCTGAACTGCAACATCTAAGTTTGTATTTTCTTCAACTTGCTTGTCTTCTTTCTGAGTTGTGACATTCACTGGATCGGTATCTGTTGTTTTTTCGTCAACTTGAATTCCTACATTTGATGCTTCCTTTTCGATAAGTTGTTGTACCTTGTTTTCTAATGACTTCTTATCCTTCTTAATTTTCTTAATTTGCATAAGTAATTTTTCAATATGGGCTTTAAGCCGAGAAACTTCCTCATTTTTGTCAGTAGTGATCTTGCCAACTTCTCCTTGCATATTTTGTAGAACTTTTTTACCTTCTTGAAAAATTACTTTTGAAATACCTTGTAAGTCATCTGGTGTTACTGAATTTGGCTTCAATGTAACATCTTGAAATGTTGTTTTTTTCTTTTTGTATGAAAATGTCAAAAACTTATTTTTCATATTCAGGATGAAGGAGCCTAGGGTTTCCATCCATGGGGATCCCAGAATAATGTCACTTGGGTCAGTCCATAGGGATTGAACTGAGAATTGCGATATAAATGTATAATTGCCAATGTTTAACTGTAAATCAGCTATTTCGTACTGTTTATTTTTCAAATAGTCTAATTTTTCGATTATATTTGACTCCGAAACTACTAATTGGTTTGCGATTTTAGGCGTTATATAATTTTATCTTCGGCAGGAGAGATAGCAATAGTGACATCTTTTCCTGTGAGAGTTCCTTTAATTTTAAATAGTATTTTAGCATAACCGATTAAGGTTTTTGGAAATCTTCCTTCTTTTATCTTTGATTTAAACTCCATTTTGTGTTGATATTTTTACGTCAATAATATGTCAACTTGAGCTTTTAAAAATATCCCTTTATTACCTTTTCACCCTCTTTTTTATTTTTGCTTATATATATATATATATAATTTTTTTAATTCTTTCTTTCCTTTTTTTAATATAATTTTGTTTATATATATATATATATTTAATAAATCCTTTGTATTTGGGTATATATATATATATTTTACATATTAAATGAATTTATTAAAACTGTATTAAAGTTTTTATAATATAGTTTCAAAAAAAGGACAAACGCATAAAACAAAATGCATGATTTTTGCATAAATGCTTTTGAGTGGGTTCCCGGACAGTCACGATGTTTCATAGGGTTGACCACGTCGATTAAAGTGGATGGATGAACAGGGACATGTGAACGAGGATGTGGGTCGGTTGCTGCGGGGTGGTCTGCTAGCAGCAAAGTGTAGCAGTGTGCAACATCGAAGGAGTAGTGGTAGATGGCGGGTGTAGGGAGGATGTGGACTAGTGCAGATGAATTTGTCGTGGGGTAAGAGGTGGACGCAGATGTAGCAGGCGGTGGTCGGACAGTGTGATGGTGGCACAAGGGCTGTTGACTGTGGGTACAGGGGCTATCTAATGCGGTTGAAGACGTTGTTGAATGCAGTATGTTTGTGGTTGACGGGTGGCTATAGTGCGGTGGCCCAACGAAAATGGTTGTGGAAGAACGTGGACGTCAGGCGTGTTGGTGTTCGGACGCAGGGAATGTAGATGGGGAGGGTAGGGCAAGAGAGAAGGGCCGGAAATGTGACGGAGATTACAGTTAAGGCTTTTGGTGCAAGATAGTGCTGACGTTTTTTGCATTTTTTTTTTCTTTTTTCTTTTTTAGTCCCTCGAATTATTATTGTTATTTTCTTTTAAAACTTGGCAGCGACTTTATTTTTTTTTTCTCAACTATTGAAATGCAAATAACCAAGGCCTGTTGTTAAAATTGGAAACTAGGGCCAAACTCCATGTGGGTCACCTTATTCATGGTTGATAATATTTTTCCTAGATTCCTCTCGTTGAGAGGTGTAGGATTGATCTAAAGATCATCCGATTCCGATAAGTATTTATGGAGATATGAATTTATTTTGATTATTGACAAACTATCAAAGTCAGCCAACAACTTATGTAGGCTCAGACGCCCAATGGACACATCTATTCACCTTCAGCGTTTGGATATAAATACAGGATGACTCCTCCTCATTTGGTCACTCACTTCTCATCATATCTCTCTCTCTCTTGCGCAAGAAAAGAGTCTCTTCTCTCTCTTGCACAGAAAGGCTCTCTCTCTCACCTGAGCCGAAACAGGTCATTCAAAGTCTTGCACTGGTGCACGACGAAGTCTTGGACTGGTGCATGGTGAAGTCTTGGATTGATGTGCGGCGAAGTCTTGGACTGGTGCATGATGAAGTCTTGGACTGATGCGCGGCGAAGTCTTGGACTGGTGCACGGCGAAGTCTTGGAATGATGCGCGATGAAGTCTTGGACTGGTGCACGACGAAGTCTTTGACTAGTGCACAGTGAATGACTCACCGGTGGAGACTTGATGAATTTGATCTAGGGTTTGCTGCTGCTGATATAAATCAGATCTTTGTACTATTTCTCTTTGCTGAATTATTGAAGATAAAAGAAGATTTGATCAAAGGGTTTTCCCATATTGGGGTTTGTCCCTGGCTAGCCGCCACATCTTGTGTCTCTTGTCTTGGCTTGTTTTCTGTTGATCGTTTAAATGTTCTATCTACACTTTACTTAATGTACATGTGATTGCTAATCTGTGGATATAATAAGGAAGATAAGTAAACTGCTCTAAGCCTAGAACATACCATAATTTAACATGGTATCAGCGCTGAGTTGAAGACAAAGCCCAAGCAAGAGCAAGAGCAATCACCAAAGAGAAGGTTGGCAAGGCTATCTAAAAGAAATCATGGAGTCCTCAACACACTTCCCTGCTGAAGACAAACTCCGTGAGAAGTCTGACTATCACGGATGGAAGATGTCTCTTGATCTAACATTAGAAGAACAGGAAGTGTTGGACCATGTGAGAGGCGGAATTGTTGAGCCTCCATCAAATGCATTTGCTGTTGCTAGGAACAAATGGACCAAGGGAGAAGTCAAAGCAAAGAAGATCATTCGGGACTCTATCGACAAACACTTGGTGGCCTATGTTTCTGAGCTGAACACCTCCAAGGAAATCTGTGATAGACTGGTGAGTTTATTTAAAGTTAATGATGCAAATCAAGCCTTGTTTCTTAGAAATAAGCTGAAGGAAATTAAGAAGGGCAAAGTTGAGATTATGCAAGCATATTTCTTAAGAATCATCGAGATCAAGATCGATCTCCTATCTATTAGGGAAGTAATTCCTGGCAGGGAAATGACACTCACCACTCTTGGAGGACTACCTTCTGATGCATTCAAGAAGAAACAAGGATGGAAGGGTAAGAAATACCCATACTTAAAGGTCATCCCTCTTCCTTTTCTTCTCATACTAAAAGGAGAAACAATTCCGGGGCTAAATTCAAAGGAAAGGCTGGACCAAAGGGTGGAAGAAAAGGACGATGTTACAATTGCAATAAAACGGGTCACTATGCAAGGGAGTGCCCTGATAAAAGGGACTCACACCGTGACAATGATCAAAATCCCTCTCAAATCAATCAAAGGAATGGCAAGTCAAATGGCAGAGGTAAAAGAAGTGCCGGAAATCAAAGAAGAGGACAACCATTCAAGAAGGCAAGAAATTCCAGGTAGGAATCTAACACTGTTGACAATAAGAAAGATGAATATTATCTACCAGCTGCTCTAACTACTACTGCTCCCTCGGACTCGCTGGGAAATTGGCTTATTGATAGTGGTGCCTCAAGGCACTTCACTGGTTACAAAGAAGCTCTCTATAATCTGGTAGAGAAAGAAACCAACCTAGAAATTGTTCTTGGAGACAATTCAAAATATCCCGTGAAAGGTGTAGGAAATGTCACTCTTCAAATCAGGGTAATACCATCCACTTACAAGATGTATTATATGTACCTGATCTCAAAAAGAACCTGGTGTCCATTTCGGCAATGGAAGACAAAGGCTACAAGGTGGCTTTCAGCGATGGCAAGGTAAGTGTATGGAAAAAGAACTTTAAAGATGCTTTTACTCTTGGGTTTTGAGTTGATTCATTATATTAGGTCGGAGGAAGTCCGTTCGGTGTCATGACTTGTGACACATCTCTTCAGTCCAAATTATGGCATCGGAGGTTTGCTCACCTTCATTATAAAGCTCTATCTGATGTAAGAAAAATGGTAACTGGGATGCCCGAGTTCAGATTAGAGCAAGAAGGTGTATGTCCAGGATGTGCCGAAGGGAAGCTCAAAAGGGGACCTTTACCCTCAAGCCAAAGCAAGACCTCCGATATATAGCAGTTGGTTCACTCAGACATATCCGGTATGATGCTTGTGAACTCTTTGGGAGAATATTTATATTACCTCACTTCTACTGATGATTATTCTCGCAAGACTTGGATATATTTCTTGAAAAAGAAGGATGAAGTGTTCTCTTGGTTTCGACACTTCAAAGCCTTGATCGAGAATTAAACCGAAAAGTAGATCAAGATCCTAAGGACTGATAATGGGACTGAATATGCATCCAATAAGTTTCATGACTTTTACAAAGAGGCTGGCATTAAGAGGGAGACCACTACACCCTATACTCCTGAGCAGAATGGTGTGGCGGAAAGGAAGAACCGTATGATTGTGGAAGCTGTCTGTGCTATGCTCCATGATCAAAGACTTCCAAAGTTTCTATGGGCCGAAGCTGTGAACACCGCTGTATATGTACAAAACTGATGCCGTCATCAAGCATTGGGTTCCAAAACTCCTAAAGAAATGTTCACCGGTAAGAAACCTGACGTATCTCATTTTAGAATTTTTGGAAGCCCGGTATATTTTCATGTGTCGAAAGAGAAAAGGAATAATTTGGGTGCATTTGGAAAGAAAGGAATCTTTGTGGGTTATAGTGAAAATACTAAGGGCTATAGAATCTATGTAGCTGGTCAAAGGGAAGTCGAGATTAGTCATGATGTCACCTTTGACGAAGATATGGCCCTTAGCAAGGTGGACAATCTTGCTACTTTGAGGAGCACTCAAGAAGCTGACACCAAGGAACCAAAAGAAAAAAAAGAGGAGACAATGCCTGATGTGGAAGAACCCATGGATCCTATTGATCCTCCTTCGCCTGAGCCCTCCTCGTCAAGGAAGAGGCCTTCATGGCTGAGGGGGACACTTGATGATGCTGAAGGACACACAACACCCCGAGGAACCTTCCGTGAAGGTAAGAAACCCGATAGGTATCAGGGATACCTGACCATCATGAGCACGATCATCCAAAATGAGCCTTCATCATTCACAGATGTCGTCAAGCATCAAGTATGGAAGGATGCTATGACCGAAGAATATGAGTCTATTATGAAGAACAATGTCTGGGATGTAGTCCCCAGACCCTAGGACAAGGCAGTTGTCACTTCAAAATGGCTTTACAAGATAAAGCATGCAGTTGATGGAAGTGCGGAAAAGTATAAGGCTCATTTTGTCGCTCGTGGCTTCTCCCAGAAGGAAGGTATAGACTATGACGAGATATTTGCACCTGTTGCCCGATATACCACCATCCGCTCGATCATAGCCCTTGCTGCTTCGCAAGGATGGAACCTACATCAGATGGATGTCAAGGCTGAGTTCTTACATGGTTCGATCAAAGAAGAGGTCTCTGTGGAGCAACCCGAAGGATTTGAGATTCATGATTGAGAATCTCATGTGTGCAGGTTGAAGAAGACCCTCTATGGGCTAAAGCAATTACCCCGAGCATGGTATGAGAGGATCGATAGCTACTTGATGAAGCTGGGTTTCACTAGGAGTGAAGCCGACCCCAACCTTTACTTTAAGGTTATAGATGACAAGCCTCTCATACTGGTGCTATATGTTGACGACCTCTTTCTAATAGGTGCAGACCCTCTCATTCTCGAATGTAAGAGGGAGCTGGCTTCTGAGTTCGAGATGAAAGACCTAGGACTTATGCACTATTTCCTGGACAAGAAGTCTGGCAGAAACCAGGGGAGATTTTCCTATCTCAAGGAAAATATGTGGTGAAGATATTGGAGAGATTCAGCATGGTGGACTACAAGCCTGTAACCACCCCAATGCAGTTTGACTTCAAGAATTTAAGCGGTAGTGTTGCTGGACCTGTTTTACGAAATACCACCGAGTATTGTCAACTCGTCGGAGCATTGATGTTCCTAGTGAACTCCTGTCTAGATATATGCTTTGCAGTCAACATGTTGAGTCAACACATGGTTGAACCTCACCACATACATTGGATTGGTGCCAGGATCTGCTAAGATATCTTCATGGCACAATTACTTATGGGTTAAGATACACTGCCAGAAATGTGAGACTACTTGGATACTCTGATGCTGATTGGGCAGGCAATGTGGTGGACTGTAAGAGCACTTCTGGGTGCTGTTTCTCCTTGGAATTTGCTTTGATATCTTGGATGAGCAGGAAGCAAAAGTCTGTGGCTTTGAGCACCATCGAGGCAGCGTACATTGCTGTTAGCATGGCCTCCTGTGAGGTAGTCTGGTTACGAAAGCTCTTCAGTGAGCTGTTTGGATTTACATTGGATACCACCGTGATCCTATGTGACAACCAGAGCGGGATTCGTTTATCAGAGAATCCCATATTCCATGATTGCTCCAAGCATATCGATATCAGGTACCATTATATTCGCAACATGGTGCAACAGGGAGCTATAACGCTCCAACATATCGGTACAGATGAATAGGTCGCCGACATTTTGACAAAGCCCCTAGGAAAGGTCAAATTTCTGACTTTCCGAGAACGACTTGGATTCGTTCAGAGACCCTCTTTTAAGGGTCAAGTATGATGTACTGAGCTCTGGCAGCTCCAGGGAGGCACGGGGTACTTCTTGGAGCAACATATGACCACAGGGTAACTCACCATCCCCTGTTGGTGCACTTTGTACAGGGTAAAAGGTTCAACCTTCCCCTAACACCCCGTGGCGACTTTGGAACAGGATGACTAGTTCTCCAGTGGGCCAGGATGATTCGTTCTCCTGTAGGCTAGGATGATTAGTTCTTCGTGGCATCCACTGGACAGGATGATTCGTTCTCCTGTGGATAGGATGATTAGTTCTCCTGTCGAGGCATCCTACCCATTCAGTCTGGGACTCATGGGAAGTACCTCTCATCTGATCAATGAGCAGGGAAATGAGGATAGGGACCATAGTAGTTCTATCGATGGATGCATCATAGTATCTACTGTACTCCCTATGCTAGGATGACCTCCATTGATCTGGGATCAATGATACTCGTCTGGGACCAGTGAGAGTGGTACACCCTCTGAAACTGACTTCGGGTCAGTAGAGGATTGGTCTGGGACCAGTGAAAGTGGTACACACTCCAGACTGACTTCGGGCCAGTGGAGGATGGTATGAGACATCCTCGATCACTAATTCTTCATAGTTCGAGCAGAGCAGAGCAGAACAAAGCAGAGCAGAGCAGAACAAAGCAGAGCAGAGCAGAGCAGCGCAACGGTTAAGCTGTACAAGGCAGTGCATTTGATGGATGAATGGTAGCGACGGTCAGACGAATTGTTGATGGAGTTCTCCCTAGTTGAGAGGGAGTGTTAAAATTGGCAACTAGGGCCAAACTCCATGTGGGTCACCTTATTCATGGCTGATAATATTTTTCCTAGATTCCTCTCGTCGAGAGGTGTAGGATTGATCTAAATATCATTCGATTCCGATAATTATTTATGGAGATATGAATTTATTTTGATTATTGACAAACTATCAAAGTCGGCCAACAGCTTATGTAGGCTCAGATGCCCAACAGACACATCTATTCACCTTCAACGTTTGGATATAAATACAGGATGACTCCTCCTCATTTGGTCACTCACTTTTCATCATATCTCTCTCTCTCATGCGCAAGAAAAGAGTCTCTTCTATCTCCTACGCAAAAAGGCTCTCTCTCACCCGAGCCGAAAGAGGTCGTTCAAAGTCTTGGACTCGTGCACAGCAAAGTCTTGCACTGATGCGCGGCGAAGTCTTGGACTAGTGCACGACGAAGTCTTGGACTGATGCGCGGTGAAGTCTCGGACTGGTGCACGACGAAGTCTTGAACTGATGCGCGGCAAAGTCTTGGACTGGTGCACGGTGAATGACTCACCGGTGGAGACTTGACGAATTTGATCTAGGGTTTGCTGCTGTTGATATAAATCAGATCTTTGTACTATTTCTCTCTGCTGAATTATTGAAGATAAAAGAAGATTTGATCAAAGGGTTTCCCCATATTAGGGTTTGTCCCTGGCTAGCTGCCACATCTTGTGTCTCTTGTCTTGGCTTGTTTTCTGTTGATTGTTTAAATGTTCTATCTGCTCTTTACTTAATGTACATGTGATTGCTAATCTGTGGATATAATAAGAAAGATAATTAAACTGCTCTAAGCCTAGAACATACCATAACTTAACAACTGTGGAATGGCTGATTACTTGCTTGTCGGATGTTGTTTGTACGATGAACATGGTAGGTGTGGCAGGGACTTACAGGTACATTGTGGTTGTTTTATGCCCCTTTTTTTAATATTATATCTATATATATATATACTTATTTTTTCAACTTTTTTTTAAAATAATATATTTTCGTTTTCTTCCATTTTTTTTTTCAACTTCTAATTTTTATATATATTTTTTTGAATTTAATATTTTTTTTCTCTTCTTTTATGGCCAAGGCGCGACGATGGAGAAACTCCAATTTGTGTAGCGAATGCTTCAGTCACGACGACAACAAGGTTGGTGAATTTGATGGTCAAAGACCTGGATCGGAGTACACAACTCTATGCAGCAGTGGGGTGGCCAGAGGATCGACTACTCTGATACCAAATGAAGTGAACAAGTTCTTTCTTCATATTAATTACTCCAGAAGACTTGGAATATAAAGATATCCATGAGGATACAAATATTATATTAAATGTATGAATAAGAATGATTTTACAATGAGAACGAGAGGCTTGCTTATACACCAAGCAAGTGTTTCTTCATGGAGTGTCATGTCTCATTTAGACACGCGTCTTCAACCTAATTACTAATTAACTAATCATTATTTATGATTATTATTATTTACATTATTTTACATTATTTCCTATATATTTATTCATAACAAGTGCCTTTTCTCGGGTCAATTGAACAAGGTGTCATAGTTAACTAATCCATGCATCTAGTTAACTCAAATTAACTACCTTGTTTAGTCATGCATGCATGCAATCTAGTTAACTTCAAGAAAGCACCAACTCACACCTAAATCCATGCATGCGTTCCAGCCGTCTTCAATCAACTGATGGGAGCACTCTAGTTAACTCTAAGACAGTGCTAGTCCTATCCATGTGCACTAATCCACATGCATGCACCCTAATGTTGCCACTTGTCATTCTCATAAACTACGAGGTGTTACCTTGCATGCATGTCACTCTAAGAACATGTTATCTCATCAAAACAAGCTGTCGCGTGTCACCCTTGCATAGCTACTGCTAAGAATAGAAAATTTCCACATGTCCATGAAATTATACACATTGGACTCAATTTTCAGTGAGGAGTTAAAATGTCGGATTATAATTGACATGCAAGCCCATATGAAAAGTAGTAATGTCTCGCATGTTGCCCAAAAATAGCTCATAAGAATCGTGAGATTGCAAGAATTTCAAATATATCATCTTTGACATGCAAGTTTATGAATTGGAGTTGTTGAAGAATGTACCATGCATGTCATCTGAAAATTTCATTTGAATCCCGAGCTCATGAATACTCCAAATATATAATCAATACTGCCATGCGGACCTCCGAACTCTGTCTCCTAAAATATATGAGTACTGGAAAAAATAGTAACTCTCACCGATCTGATGAAATCTTGTATAGTCTCTCTGAAAGCCAACTCTGAACTTGGACCATCTCACTGAATCATCCTGCATCTGAACTTTGTGTGAACCAACCTCTGACTCAATGAGAATTGTCCCTTGAATCATACTTTGAACACCATCTCGATGAAATGAGTTGGCCTTTAACTCTCTAGTTTGCTAAGAAGCAAATTTGGAGGTTAAGAAGACTATGACTATGAAACCCTTTTATAATCTAAAGTGAAGATGAGTAAAAATGAAAAAAAAAAGACTCTCAAATCTACTTTTATAGATCCACTGGTGAGCTGACTTAGAAATGTATTGGTGAGTCTTGCAAAATAATGCTAGTTTGGACAGAGTTTGAGTTGACTCATCGAGTAAATGCCTGTAGGGCAAGTTTTAATTGAGTCAACCTAGGTTTTGACTTGACTCATGTATGCTGGCAAGTCATTTAGATTTGGTGAGTATAGCAGACTCGATCGAGTTCGGTAGCTATGCTTGGGATAACTTACTTGTACACCAACATTTATGTCATTTTGTTTCTCTTGGTCTCATATTTCTTTTTCATTTCATTGCATCTTATATTTGAGGGATCCTTTGGACTCCCTCTTTGTTAAATTTGGCAACTAGGGCCAAACTTCACCTTGGACAACTCGTATGAAGCAGTTGGTATTTTTATTGGATTCCTCTCTTCGAGAGGTGTAGGATTGTTCTAAAGATCATCTCATTCTGACATGTACAAATGGAATTATGAATTTATTTTGTTTATGGACAAATCCTCAAGGTCGGCCAACAAACTAATGTAGGCTCAGAAGCCCAACAATCACAACTATTCATCCTCAATGTTTTCATATAAATACAAGGTGCCTCCTGCTCATTTAGACACTTAAATCACTCACGTATCTCTCTCTCCTTCATTGATTGGGTACGGATTTCTGAGGCAACTCTCCATACGTGCGAAGAAGGGCAGTTCTGTTCATGCATTGACTAGCGTTGTCCGAAGTTGCAGGAAGGGTTTTTGACCAACGTTGACTTGTTTGACTACGGTTTTGTGAGGGTTATCTCTATTTGGGCAGGCCACATTTTTGGGCATAGAAAATGAGGCAGACTGTACTGTTTGACTAGCATTGACTGCAGAAGGGATTGACAACAGTGTTGACATTTGTTGACCAGGTTTGATTGGATATTTTCAGACTGTTTTTGGGCTGATTTGATTTGCTATTGGAAGTCGAGTTGACCAAGTTTGACTGCGCTGTTTTGGAGGTCAACTTCTGCCCTATTGACCAGTGTTGACTTTTTGGTTAGGGTTTCTGTAGCTGCTGTTTGTTGGGACAGATTTCATTGTGATTGGGCAAGTGAATATTGCATATTGTACTCTCTCTCTGCTGAACTTTTGAAGAATAATTAGAAGAATTGATCAAAGGGTTTCCCCACATTGGGGTTTGTCCCTGGCTGGCACCATATCTTGTGTCCGCTTGTCTTGGCTTGTCTTCTACTATTATTGTTTATGGTCTATCTGCATTTTACTGTCATGTTGATGTGATTGCTAATCTGGATATTGATATTGGGCTAGTAAGAAAATTGAAGTAAAATTGCTCTTAAGCATAGAACATAACATTGTTGTGTAAAATTAACATGGTATCAGAGCTGAGGTGAAGACAAAGCCCAAGAAAGAGTGAAAAGAGCAATCACTGAGATCCTTTGATCAAGGACAAGATTCAATGGCCTCCACATCCTACTTCAAGTGATGATAAGCTTCATGATAAGTCTGATTATGATGCATGGAAGATGTCTCTTGATTTGACTTTAGAAGACCAAGATGTTATGGACTATGTGTAGGGAAATATTTCAGAACCTGCTTCTAATGCATCGATTGCTGCTAAGACAAAGTACGAGAAGGGTGAAGTCAAAGCGAAGAAGATCATCAGGGATTCTATTCATAAGCATTTAGTTGCTTACATCTCCGATTTGAACACATCAAAGGAGATATATGGCAGGTTGGTTGGCATGTTCAAATCTAGCAATGCAAACCAAATTCTCTTTCTCAAAAACAAGCTGAAGGATATAAAGAAGGGAAGAGGTGAAGACATTCAATCCTACTTCATGAGCATTACTGTGATCGAAAATGATCTTCTTTCGATTGGAGAAGCTATTGCTGATAGGGAGCTTACTCTCATTACCCTTGGAAGACTCCCTCGTGAATGGTACGTGTTCAACACCACTATTCTTAACAACGACAGTATTCCAAGTTTTGAAGAATTGCTGACTAGATGTTCTCAAGAAGAAATAAGGATGATGTAACTAGATATGCCTTCAAATAGGAATGATCCTACGACATTCTCTGCTCATGCTAAATAGAAGAATAATGCAAGTTTAAAGAAGCAATGTCAAGGAAGGTCGGGTTTCAAAAATGGATGGAAGGGAAGATGCTTCATTTTGCAACAAGTTTGGCCACTATGCTAGGGAGTGTCCTAATAGAAGGGATACACCTCATGATGATGCCAACCACAACAACAACAATTTTAGGGGCAACGAAAATCAAAAGAATGGCAGATGTTCTCAAGAAGAAATAAGGATGATGGAACTAGATATGCCTTCAAAATCCACTGAAGAATTGTTGACTAGATGTTCTCAAGAAGAAATAAGGATGATGGAACTAGATATGCCTTCAAATAGGAATGATCCTACTGCATTCTCTGCTCATGCTAAATAGAAGAACAATGCAGGTTCAAAAAAGCAATGTCAAGGAAGGTCAGGTTTCAAAAATGGATGGAAGGGAAGATGCTTCATTTTGCAACAAGTTTGGCCACTATGCTAGGGAGTGTCCTAATAGAAGGGATACACCTCATGATGATGCCAACCACAACAACAACAATTTAAGGGGCAACGACAATCAAAAGAATGGCAGATTCAACAACCGAGAAAAAAGGAATGCTCCCACTCCTTATCAAGGAAATGGTTGCCCTCTCAAGAGATCAAGAAACACTAGGTATGATGAATCTAATGTTGTTGATAACTAGCAAAAAGAATTTATCTTATTTCTGCCCTCTCTACTGCATCTCCTCCGAACACTTTGGGAAATTGGTTGATTGATAGTGGTGCCTCAAGGCACTTCACTGGGTATAAGGAAGCTCTTTCAAATCTGATTGAAAAGGATACAAATTTGGAAATTATCCTTGGAGACAATGCCACCTCTCCTGTGAAGGGAGTTGGGAATGTTACTCTTCTATTGAATCAAGGTAACACCATTCATTTACATGAAGTACTATATGTACCCGATCTAAAGAAGACCCTGGCATCTATCTTGGCAATGGAGGACAAAGGATTTAAGGTGGCATTCATTGATGGAAAGGTACGTGTGTGGAATAAAAATTTCAAAGATGCATTTACACTTGGATTCAGGGTTGATAGTCTATATCAAGTTGGAGGAAGTCCATTGGGAGCTGTGTCTTGCGACACATCACTTCAATTCAAATTATGGCACCGAAGGTTTTCTCATCTACATTATAAGGTTCTACCCGATTTGAGGAAGATGGTGACAAGTATGCCCAAATTTAAAGTAGAGCATGAAGGTGTTTGTTAGGGGTGTGCCGAAGGAAAGCATACAAAGGGACCATTCCCTTCAAGTGATAGCAAGACTACAGACATATTGCAATTGGTTCATTCTGATCTATCTGGTATGATGCCTGTGAACTCATTGGGAGGATACTTATATTATGCTATTTTTATGGATGATTTCTCTCGCAAGACTTGGATATATTTCTTGAAGAAGAAGGACGAAGTATTCTCATGGTTCCATTCTTTAAAAGCTTTGGTTGAAAATCAAACCGGGAAGAAGATCAAAATATTGAGGACCAATAGTGGAACCGAATATGAATCAAATAAGTTCAATAATTATTGTAGAGAAGCTGGCATTAAGAGGGAGACCACTATCGCATATACTCTTGAGAAAAATGGTGTTGATGAAAGGAAGAATTGTTCTATCGTAGAAGCCACTCGTGCCATGCTTCATGATCAAAGCCTTCCAAAGTTCTCATGGGTCGAAGCTGCAAACACTGCCATGTATGTTCAAAATAGATGCCTTCATCAAATGTTTTGTAATATCCCTTACCAGAGATATCCCTCAAATATAAGCAAACTCCAACCAGAGAAATAACAATAGTGCAACATACAACAATGTATACATAGAAAATAAGCAGATATTCGAGAAATGCAGAGAGAAATGCTAAGCCATTTTATTATACTGCGTAATGGAAAGAGTAGAAGAGGTGATCAAAAGGATATCACCTCGACTTGCATAAGGCAAGTGAAGAAATACACTCAGAATGGTAAGGAAATGGCCTCTCTCTGAACTGCGTCCAAACTGCCAGAGAACTACTGTGCTGCTGCTACTGCTGAAATCAAATGAGGATTTGGGGCTGTTCCCCTCCTCAGAAAATACTGAAACTCTGGAATTAGCCTCTGCTCAATAAACCCAGAAAAGCCCAGAAAGCTTTTCTACAATTGCTGACCCCCGAAAATCACCCTCTTGGGGATCTACTCAATCCCTCAAGGCTCTGCGCTGCTCCTGAAGAGAAACCTCCAGAACTCTGCCCCAAACTCTGCCAAGATCCTCCAATATGCAAGGGCTGATCCCTTACTCAATCTCCCAGCTCAAATCCTCCACAAAACCCAATCCAGAGCTCCTACCCAAAATAACTGCGTCCTCCCCTCTCAAGATTGCGCAGTCATCAAAATACTCAGCTCCTCCTGCAAAATACTGATGGAACTGCCTTGCCCGAGCAGGCACTCGAAGTCCCCCGGGGCTAAGGGTGAGATCTCCGAATAGAGACACTCGATGCACTAAACAGTGCTGCAGACAGGCGAAACAGTCAGCGTGCTCTAAGTCGAAGTGACTAGCCCAAATGCAACATAATCGAATGATCAAAATGAGAGGCTCCTCTCTCCTTTATAGCGTTGGCCTCTCTCAAAACCCTAAGGCCCACCTCCTCCAACGTAGCCTCTCTTTTGCCACGTGTTCCTTCTCCATCTACGCTTTCCCTCCAAGTGTCTGCGTGGACCCCTTCTCTACATGATCCTTGGGCCCCCTTGGCTCCCCTTTTATGTTACAACGTTGTGCTACTAGGGAGTGACTTTATTCATAAAGTGAGTTATGTCCCCCTTCCTCACTTTTTTATTTAAAACTAACTATAGAAGGCAAAATTGAGCAAAATCGAATATTCCAATTAGCCATGGCTAATTAGGAATATTACAGTCTCCCCCGGCAAAATGTTGCTTGTCCTCAAGCAACTGAAGTGATGGATGCTGCAAAATTTTCTCACTCTCCCAAGTGGCATCCTCATCTGGTAAATTCTTCCACCTCACCAAGAATTCCCGGACCGTCCTGCTCCGTAACTGCCTCCCCTTGGTATCAATAATAGCCTCTGGCTGCAACACCAAATGCCCCTCATCATCCGTGGGTGGTAGCTCATCTGTCAATGTCACCTGCTGCCCCAATGCCTTCTTCAGGTATGATACATGAAAAACGTTATGAATCTTGCTGCCTTGGGGCAGCTCCAATTCATACGCAACTTGTCTAATCCTGCGTATCACCCTGTATGGCCCATAAAAGTGGGGCTTGAGCTTATCTACTCCCTTCTGCTTCAGTGACGACTGTCGGTATGGCTGTAATCGTAGGTAGACCAAGTCCCCTACCTCAAATTGTCTCTCCACCTGACCCCTATCAGCTTACAGCTTCTGCTGGTTCTGCGCTGTAGCCATATTATCCTTGAGAGCTTGGAGGATATCCTGACTCTCTTGGATCCAAATCTTGGCTCTCGGAGCTTTGCTAGCACCCAACATCACGTCATCAAAAGATAAAGGATGATATCCATACAAAGCATAAAATGGTGACATACCAATGGACATGTGATGTGTAGTGTTGTAGCAGTACTCCCCCAGATGCAGCCACTTCAGCCATGCTCGCTGCTGCCCATTGACATAGTTACGCAAGTAGCCCTCTAGCCACTTGTTAACTCTCTCCGTTTGCCCGTCCGTCTGTGGGTGATAACTGGTACTCGGTGTCAACTCCGTCCCCACCAACCGGAAAAGCTCCTGCCAAAACCTGCCCATGAAACTGTTGTCCCTGTCACTGATGATGGTCTTAGGAAGACCATGTAGCCTGAAGACCTCTCTGAAGAATAGCTCGGCCACCTGCGCTGCTGTGTAGTGTGCGGATATGGCGAAAAAATGTGCGTACTTTGTCAGTCGATTAACGACGACAAAGATACAATCCTTGCCCTGCACCATGGGCAACCCTGTGATGAAGTCCATCGAAATACTCTCCCATTTCCCCTCCGGAATGGGAAGAGGCTGTAACAATACTGCGGGATGGCTCATCTCCCCCTTGTTCCTCTAGCAAACCTTGCTCCCGGATATGCTGGAGTACGTCCTCCTTGAGGCCCTTCCATGAGAACCTCTCTCTAATGGCTCTGTAGGTTATGGTAAACCCCTGATGGCTGGCCAATGGTGAATATGTGATGCCTGAAGTATCTTCTTCTTGAGCTGAGATCCCTCAGTCAAGAAGATCCAGTCCCTATAGTAGATTATCTGATTGATCACCCTGTACCTGTCATCCGCCACCTGCCCATCCAGGATCTCACATGCAAATCTGTCCTTGGAGTACTCTACTAAGAGTCGAGCCCCTTAGTCTGTGTCCAAGCTCATAAGAGACAACGTGGCTGGTCTACGTGAAAGGGCATCTGCTACCACATTGTTCTTACCCTTGACATAATGTCAAAGTCATACGCTTGGATCTTACTGATCCACTTTTGCTGCCTCTCCTGTAGCTGTTTCTGCTCCATAAAGAACCTGAGGCTGATGTGATCAGTCCTCACCTTGAACTTGTTACCCACTAAATACTGCTGAAATTTGGCCAATGCATGCATAATGGCCAGCATCTCCTTGTCGTATATAGAATACAACCTCTCATGCAGAAGGAGCTTCCAACTCTCAAAGGCTATAGGGTGACCCCCCTGCATCAACACTGCGCCGATCCCCTCTCTCGACACATCACACTCCAAAACAAATGGCTGCGAAAAATCTGGCAATACAAGCACTGGACAACTGCTCATAACCTCCTTGAGCCTGTCAAAGGCTCACTGCGCTGTATCTGACCAACTGAATGCCCCCTTCCTTGTCAGATCTGTTAGGGGTGCAACAAGCTGTGAGAAACTCTTAACGAACTTCTGGTAGTAAGTACAAATGCCAGTGAATCCCCGAAGTTCTGTCACGTTCCTCGGCTCTGACCAATCTTTGATGGCCCTGATCTTCTCCTCGTGGGCTCACACTCGGTCCACCCCTATGATGTGTCCCAAGTACAACATCTCCGTCAACCCAAACTCACACTTGGAGAGCTTGGCATAGAACTGCTGCTCCTCCAAGATGCACAACACTATCTGAATGTGCTGGAGATGCTCCTCCCAAGTCCTCCGGTAAATGAGAATGTCATCAAAGAACACCAACACAAACTTCCTTAAGTGACTGTGGAAGATGTGGTTCATGCAGGACTGGAATGTAGCTGGGGCGTTGGTTAGCCCGAAGGGCATCACCAAAAACTCAAAGTGCCCATAGTGACACCTGAAGGCGGTCTTGGGAATGTCCTGCTCCCTCACGCAAATCTGATGGTACCCAGATCTCAAATCAATCTTTGAGAAGAACCGTGCTCCTCTCAACTCATCCATCAACTCATCGATCCTAGGTATGGGGTACTTGTTCTTCAGGGTCTTCTTGTTCAGGGCCCTGTAGTCAATGGACATCCTTAATGTGCTGTCCTTATTCTTCACCAACACCATGGAAGAAGCAAAAGGACTTTGCTCGGCCGAATGTGCCCAAGATGCCTATAGGGGGTAGTAATCACTGCCTGTATGCCCTGCTCAAGCTCAATGGTGTGCTCAAACCCCCAGTCCGGTGGTTGTCCCAGCGGAATCTCCCCAAACACTGTGGCATACTGGTCAAGGATGGACTGTATCTCTGGGTGCACCATCTGCCCTGTAGTCTCTGCCTCTGATGCACGCAACTCCACTGCCAACTCTACATGTCCCTTCTGGAAGACTGCCTCCATTCGATGAGCCGAAACAGTTTGAGGCAGATATGTGTGTTGTCCCTGTATCTTCTCATGCCTCCCTGTCTTCTCATCATCCCACTCCATCTCTAGGGCCTTCCAATCTGTCGTGACCTTCACTAGAGTGATAAGCCACTGAACACCCAGTATCATGTTGGTGTCTGGAATATTGACCACGAAAAAGTGGTCAGTCAGTGTGTAGGTGCCCATCGTCATTAATAACTCTGGAACATAATGAGTACACACCATGGTCTGATCTCCTGGGACCAAATATGAAAAGTCATCGAAGCTCTCTGTCTGTATACCTCTCCGCTCAACCATTTGTGCATTGATGAGGTTGTGGGTTGCCCCACTGTCAGCCAAAACTGATACTCGCTGGCCACGTACTGTCCCCCGTACGCACAGTGTCAGATACTTGGGAACTCCTCGCAATGCTGCAAGGGCCCCTCTGGTAGATGCAAAGGCTGCACCATCGCTGCTGGTGGTGGAAGTGGCAAAGGATCCTATGCAGCATGACTATCTCCTACCTCCACATCATCCTCCTCATCCTCTTCCCCGCTTCTCTCGGAGAAGACCTCAATAAAATGTGCTTTGCCAGCAGCACATCTATGTCCCGGTGCCCACGGCTCCTGACCGGTAAAGCACAACCGCTTCTTCTTTAACTCCCTCCTAGCATCATCATCAATTTGTGCTCGTCCTGGATTCCCCTTTGGAGGCGGAATCCTCACATCCTTCCCCTTAGGCTGGAAAGCCTGTCTCTGGGGGTAAGGTGTCCGAGTCCTGGGTAAGGCATCCTGTAAGTTCGGGTCTTGCTAATAGCATCTTGGAGTGTGGCTGGTCTAGTGGATCTGACTAGACCCTGAAGTGGCTCTGCTAACCCTTCAACAAACATGTAGATCCTTCGTGCCGCAGATAGATCTGGCACCATCACTGAAATCCTCATGAAGTCTGCAATGTAAGTCTCTGGGTTCCCGGTCTGCTTGAGCCTCGTCAGCTCAACAAAGTGCTGTTCCGGATCCCTTCGGTCAAACCTCTCCATCAGTTTGTTGGTGAACTCGACATATGTCGTCACTGTGGAGTGTCCGAGTGTAACCAACCCATGGAACCACCAGCCTTGGGCCTCACCATCCAAATGTAATGTTGCCACCTTGATGGCCTTTGTCTTCGACATCTGGTTAAGCTGGAAATAGATGTCCAACTTCTCCACCCAAGACTTTGCCGGACTGTTTGATGAGCCATCAAACGTAGGCAAGTGAAATCTACAAGCTGTGCGGTGCGTGTCTCCATCATGATAATGCCCGTATCCTCTGTGATGGTCGCGGGGTCTACTATCCCGCTGGAGCTGAACAAAGTCTCTGAATGAGAGAGCATCCTTGAACTCCTGCCCATAGGCCTGGTACCCCGCAAAATAATCGCCCATATGACTGGGCTCTGCCTCCTGCTATGCTCCGGCCCTCGTGTCTGCTCCTAGGAAAGTGGGCATGGTAGAGCGTATAGGGGCATGTGAGGTCACCCGCTAAGGAGTATCACGCTGAGTGGCACCCTGCTCTGGAAAATGGTGAGATGCACCCGATCCCTCTCCAACCTGGAAAACCCGTGGGCTCTCACGTTGTCTAGCCTTCATTGCCGTGAATCTCTGCCCCATCACCTCGATCTGCCTCGACAGATTTTGCACTGATTTGAGGAGCATGTCTGCAAATTTCTTCCCGTTATCATCTGCCATCGGATTCTGCTCCTCCTGTTCTGTGTTCACCACAGGCTCCTCCTGTTCTGTGTTCACCACAGGCTCCTCCTGTTCTGTGTCCACCACCAGAATACAGTCTCCCTCTCCGTAGGTGTTCTCCAACCTATGCTCAATATCTTTGTATTTCCTACCTCTGTAACAGATGTAGGGCTTCTCCCTTGGTGTCATAGACTGCTAGGTCCACAGGCTGAGCCAGATCTATGCTCTGATACCACTGTAATATCCCTTACCAGAGATATCCCTCAAATACAAGCAAACTCCAACCATAGAAATAACAATAGTGCAACATACAACAATGTATACATAGAAAATAAGTAGATACTCGAGAAATGCAGAGAGAAATGCTAAGCCATTTTATTATACTGAGTAATGGAAAGAGTACAAGAGGTGATCAGAAGGATAACACCTCGACTTGCACAAGGCAAGTGAAGAAATACACTCATAATGGTAAGGAAATGGCCTCTCTCTGAACTGTGTCCAAACCGCCGGAGAACTGCGGTGCTGCTGCTACTTCTGAAATCAAATGAGGATTTGGGGCTGTTCCCCTCCTCAGAAAATATTGAAACTCTGGAATCCGCCTCTGCTCAGTAAACCCAGAAAAGCCCGGAAAGCTTTTCTAAAGTTGCTAACCCCCGAAAATCACCCTCGTGGGGATCTACTCAATCCCTCAAGGCTCTGCGCTGATCTTGAAGAGAAACCTCCAAAACTTTGCCCGAAACTCTGCCAAGATCCTCCAATTTGCAAGGGCTGATCCCTTGCTCAATCTCCCAGCTCAAATCCGGAGTTCCTACCCAAAAGAATTGCGTCCTCCCCTCTCAAGACTGTGCAATCATCAAAATACTCAGCTCCTCCTCAACTCTAGAAATCGCTCCTCCTGCAAAATACTGATGGAACTACCTTGCCTGAGCAGGCACTCGAAGTCCCCCGGGGCTAAGGGTGAGATCTCCGAATGGAGACACTCGTTGCACTAAACAGTGCTGCAGACAGGCTAAACAGCCAGCGTGCTCTAAGTCGAAGTGACTAGCTCAAATGCAACATAATCGAATGATCAAAATGAGAGGCTCCTCTCTCCTTTATAGCGTTGGCCTCTCTCAAAGCCCTAAGGCCCACCTCCTCCAACATAGCCTCTCTCTTGCCACGTGTTCCTTCTCCATTTGCGCAGTCCCTCCAAATGTTTGCGTGGGCCCCTTCTCTACATGGTCCTTGGGCCCCCTTGGCTCCCCTTTTAAGTCACAACGTTGTGCTACTAGGGAGTGACTTTATTCATAAAGTGAGTTATGTCCCCCTTCCTGACTTTTTTATTTATAACTAACTATAGAAGGAAAAATTGAGCAAAATCAAATATTCCAATTAGCCATGGCTAATTAGGAATATTACACATTTGACTACAAAACTCCGGAAGAAGTTTTCACCGGTAAGAAACCTGATGTTTGTCACTTTAGAATTTTTGGTAGCCCTGTATATTTTCATGTGCTGAAAGAAAAGAGAAGCAAATTGGATGCTTTTGGGAAGAAAGGAACATTTGTGGGGTACAATGAAACTTCTAAGGCGTATAGAATCTATGTTCCTGCTCAAAGAGAAGTGGAGATAAGTCATGATGTCACCTTCGATGAGGATGTTGCCCTTGGGAAGATTAGTAACCTTCCTATTTCAAGGAAGGACAAAGAAGCAGATTCAGGAAAGCTGGGAGAATTACATGATGAGCTGATGCCTGATGCTGAAGGTCTAATGGATCCAATTGATCCACCCCCTCATGAGCCCTCCTCCTCAAAAAGGAGACCCTCATGGCTTAGGGAAACTCTTGAAGATGTCGAGAGACATGTTGCACCAAGGGGGACATTTCGTGAAAGTAAGAAGCCGAATAGGTACAAAGGGTACTTAACTTCCATGAGCACCATTGTTCAATCTGAGCTTGCACATTCGAAGAAGCTGTGAATCACCAAGTTTGGAAGGATGCTATGGACGAAGAGTTTGTGTCGATTATGAAGAATGATGTTTGGGATGTGGTCCCTAGACCCAAGGACAAATTTGTTGTCACCTCGAAATGGCTCTACAAGATCAAGCATGGAGCTGATGGAAGTGCTGAAAAGTTCAAGGCTAGATTTGTTGCTCGAGGCTTCTCTCAAAAGGAAGGTGTGGACTACGATGAGATATTTGCACCTGTTGCTCGATATACCACCATCCTTTCGATTATAGCCCTTGCGCCTCACAAGGATGGAATCTACATCAGATGGATGTCGAGACCGCTTTCTTACATGGTTCAATTAAGGAGGAAGTCTATGTAGAACAACCTGAGGGGTTCGAAGTTCAAGATCGTCAAACACATGTATGCAGGTTGAAGGAATCCCTCTATGGGTTGAAGTGAGCTCCTCGAGCTTGGTATGAGAGGATCAACAACCATCTGATGACGCTGGGATTTACAAGAAGTGAAGCTGATCCAACATTTAGTTTAAGGTTGAGAATGATAGACCTCTCATCTTGGAAATTTATGTGGACGATCTCTTTTTGACGGGTGCAGACCCTCTTATTCATCAATGTAAGAGGGAGTTGGCATCCGAATTCGAGATGAATGACCTAGGATTGATGCATTACTACCTAGGGTTGGAGGTCTGGCAAAATTCAGATGAGATTTTCCTTTCTCAAGGAAAATACATCATGAAGCTACTTTAAAGATTTGGGATGGTGGACTGCAAGTCCGTGACTACTCTGATGGAACTTAACTTCAAGAAGTTATGCGGAAGTGCTGCTGGGCCCGATTTGGGAAATCCTTTTGAGTATCGTCAACTCGTGGGGCCATGATGTTCTTGGTGAACTCCAATTTGGACATATGTTTTATAGTGAATACATTGAGTCAGTTTATGGTTGAGCCTCATCACATACACTGGATTGCTGCCAAGAATCTCTTGAGTATCTCTGGGGCACAATCTCTTATGGACTGAGATACACTGCCGGGAATGTGAGGCTCCATGGTTAGTTTGATGCAGACTGGGTTGGCAGTGTGGTGGATCGCATTAGCACATCTGGATGTTGCTTCTCTCTAGGTTCTGCTTCGATATCATGGATGAGTAGGAAGCAAAAGTCGGTTGCCTTGAGCACTGTGAGGCTGAATACATTGTTGCTAGTATGGCCTCCTGTGAAGTTGTTTGGTTGAGGAAGCTCTTTAGTGAGCTGTTAGGACATGGGTTGGATACCACCGTGATCTATTGCGACAACCAAAGTGGGATTCGTCTGTCTGAGAATCCCGTGTTTCATGACCACTCCAAGCATATTGATATCAGGTACCACTTTATCCGAGATATGGTACAATGGGGAGCAATAAGGCTCCATCATATTGGGAATGATGATCAGGTCGCTGATATTCTTACGAAGTCCTTGGGGAGGGTCAAATTCTTAACCTTCCATGAACGACTTCGAGTCGTGGAGAGAACCTCTTATGAGGGTCCCGTATGAAATGGATGTTGATCTTTGGGAGCTCCGGGGGGCTTGGGGTACTTCTTGGAGTGATGAGCGACCATAGGGTGAGTGGTTCACCTTCCCCTATTAGTGCGCGATGTATAGGGTGAGTGGTTCACCTTCCCCTGTGATGCCCCATGTTGAGATATGCATAGGATGAGTGGTTCACCTTCTCCTATGGCATATGAGCAGAATGAGTGGTTCACCTTCTCCTGTCGGCACATCCTATCCATGCAGTTTGGGACTCATGGGAAGTACCTCTCATCTGGCAAATGAGCAGGGAAGTGAGGATAGGGACCATAGTACTATTGATGGATGCATCGTGTACTATAGTACTCTCTATGCTAGGATGTTTGATATTGATCTGGGATCAATGGAGACTGACTTTGAGTAAGTGGAGAGTAGTATGACACACTCTCGATTATTGGAGACTGGCTTCGAGTCAGTGGAGAATGGTATGATAAATTCTCAATCATTTCTTCTTTCTTCATGGTTTAGTAGAGCAGAGCCAGGGATGGTACAAATTGTCAGGCAAGTTAAGTTCTCCCTACTTGAGAGGGAGTGTTAAATTTGGCAACTAGGGCCAAACTTCACCTTGGATAGCTCATATGAAGCAGCTGATATTTTTATTGGATTCCTCTCTCCGAGGTGTAAGATTGATCTAAAGATCATTTCATTATGACATGTACAAATGGAATTATGAATTTATTTTGTTTATGGACAAATTGTCAAGGTTGGCCAACAAACTAATGTAGGCTCAGAAGCCCAACAATCACGTCTTCTCATCCTCAATGTTTTCATATAAATACAAGGTGCCTCCTCCTCATTTAGACACTTCACTCACTCACATATCTCTTTTTCCTTCATTGATTGGGTACGGATTTCTGAGGCAACTCTCCACACATGCAAAGAAGGGCAGTTTTGTTCCTGCATTGACCAACGTTGACCGAAGTTGCAAAAAGGGTTTTTGAGCAGCGTTGACCAACACCGTTGACCTGTTTGACTATGGTTTTGTGAGGGTTATCTCTATTTGGGAAAGCTGCATTTTTGGGCACAGAAAACTAGGTAGACTGTACTGTTTGACCAACATTGACTGCAGAAGGGTTTGATTGCAGTGTTGACTTTCGTTGACCAGGTTTGACTGGATATTTTCACATTGTTTTTGGGCTGATTTGCTTTGCTGTTGGGGGCCAAGTTTATCAAGTTTGACTGAGCTGTTTTGGAGGTCAACTTCTGCCCTGTTGACCAGCGTTGACTTTCTGGTTAGGGCTTTTTGTAGCTGCTGTTTGTTGGGACAAAGTTCACTGTGATTGGGCAAGTGAATATTGCATATTGTACTCTCTCTCCCTCTGCTGAACTTTTGAAGAATACTAAGAATTGATCAAAGGGTTTCCCCACATTGGGGTTTGCCCCAAGGTGGTGCCATATCTTGTGTCCTCTTGTCTTGGCATGTCTTCTATTGTTATCGTTTATGTTCTATTTGCATTTTACTGTCATGTTGATGTGGTTGCTAATCTGGATATTGGTATTGGGCTGGTAAGAAAATTGAATTAAAATTGCTCTTAAGCATAGCACATACCATTGTTATCTAAAATTAACACTCTTTTCTTGGCTATTATTGTTGGTTTTATTCTTGAGTCATTTTGACCTATTTTGATTTTTCAGTGGACATTATTTTTCCCTTCTTCCTTTCCTTTAGTGAACTTAGCAATGTTACTTTGTATCTATGTTGCATGAAACTTCAAGGAACCCGACGTTTTGGGACATACCCGTACCTGAAACTCCGAAACTCGGTCGAAACTCGACCATCATGTAATCTCATCTATGAGAGCTAATATAGACTTGGTTTTCCTAATAAATTGTCATCTATGTGTCTTATTCCCTTTTTCTTGCAAGATAATGTGTTTTTCACTTATTCTTAAATTTCTTTTTATATACATGAACATACATGATGTTCGAGTCAACATTTTGGCTGACGTTTCCTTTTTTGGGAGGTGACGTTTCTAAACGTACCCGTTTCGGAAACTTGGAAATGTTTCAGTGCTTCATGCAATTTAGCTTTGTATCAACACTTTTGTACCATACAATGCCATAACTAAGTTCAATTATTTGATAGACATCAATAAATTATGTGCCTATTTGTTTATTATATTCTTATCTAGTTTGCATTTGCAATAATTGTTTATCATTGGACTGTAGTTTTGCATTACAAATTAAAAAACCTTGAAGTTGAACATATGAGACATAAAATGCTTTAGCTATGCCATATACCAAACAAGGTTGTTCTTTCAAGTGCTGAATTTTTTTAATGCAAAGCACTGTTTTAATAATTTACAAGTTAAAGAACAATGCAGACCACTATGTATAGTATTTATAGAAATAGGCATTAAGAGGATCCAATAATTTGACACGTTTGAATATTTTTGTTCATTATTTTCTATCAATCATCAAGTGTCTAGTTAATTAGATCTCTACCTTCAAGTAGCTATGGTCATGCTTTCCTTAAGCTATATGTTGGGAAAATGGGTGGTTGGTAGCCAACAATTATGTTAAATATACCATGCTAGTAGCTGTTATTGCCCGCGACCATACTTTTAAAAATTGGAACCAATTTTTGAACCAACCACCTATCAAACGGGGTTCGAACCATAACTGAATTGAACGGGATTCAATGAACTGATTTCTAAATGATACATAAAATAATTAATTTTTAATGAAAAAATATTTTTAAGATTCCAAACCATTTGAGATAAAATTTGCAAAGTTTTCTCATCTATATACCATGTAAGAGTGAATATATCAAAATGGCACTAGGTGCAATAAATATCGGCAACAAAATACGTAATCAATGAGCCTCTGAATGACCTTTAGAGTCCAAAAAACATGCTACAAGCTACTGGGCCACTGGGCTTCTACAAATCACTGATAAACATAATCACTCATCTAACTTGTCAACACTACTGGAAATGGGATCACCAACAAAAGCTACATAACGTCATTTGGCTTGATCTTCAGACTTTAGACTCCTTAGAGACATTTGCAGCCTTAGTAATAGTAGTAGTACTAGGCCTAGTAGAAGCATGAGTTGACAAAGCTGCACGACTGGTGCTTGCATCTTCCATGCTTGGTGCTTCGTTTCCTTCAACTCCTAGTCTAACTACTGGATCTGCACTGGGATCACCCGCCAACCTCCATGACATTAATATTAAAATCAGGATCTAACTTTGGTGGTTGAGTCTCTTCAACATGTTACCCACCAAAAAGTGGGTAATCCCTAGGAGGAAACTTTTCTCCTCTTTGGATAGCTAGCAGCCCTATATGATCAAGACATAACATGATGCCAGGATTCTCCATTTCTTTCTCCAGTTAGATTTCTCTTTCCCATCTAACATTTCTTCTTGAAGGAAGGTTGGTCATCCGTCAACATGTACTTTAACCATTTTGCAATCATGTGTTTTCACTTAATTTTATGGGCATGCTAATATGGATCAAGGGGCAAACTAGATCATTGAATGATCTTGACTATATTTTTGTTCCCTCACTTCACCTGGGAGGTTAGTCTGATTCTATTCGAGTGGGACCTCCTTTGAGGCCTTATGGTTCTAGGAAGTGCACTACTAGGGAGGCTCTAATTTGTTGAAAAATCAAGGGGATAACCAGATGAGGGTGATTTCTCTTACTTTGATAATTGCTTGTGATGTTATTTTACTTAACTTGATGTACTTGTAATTAACTTATACTTTCACTTGATTATTATTGTGTTATTTTCATCAAACAACTACCAAACTATGAAGATCAATGAGACAAGAGGGCACAAAATGTAGGCTGCTAGCCAGGGCCAAAACCTCTCCTCTCGAGAGGAAAACCCACAAGAATTCTTCTTTTATAGAAAGTTCAAATGACAAATTCCAAGACCTAGGATACTTAACAAAGATCCCTCCAAGACCAAGTCAAACCTCTTCTTGATGAACTAACTTCTCACAAAGTCAACCCAAGCCAAACTTGCATCCCAACATCTGCAACCTCTCCTTCGACCACAATTTTGGACGTGCAATTTGTGATTGTGATTCTCTGCCTCCTTGCAGAAACCCTAGCTCGCACGTGTGGTAGGAATATGGTGGAATAGGTCTCTTTTCACTTTCGCTTGGTGAGCTTCCTCTTCGTTGAAATTCATCCTGCAAACTTAATCTTTTTCACACCTGATTTCGACCTTTAAGATGACTGCAATTTTCGATCTTGCTGCTGCAACAAATGACCTAGTTTTCTCACACGTGTGAAGGATTTATGGCCTCAAAACTCAAATTTCGGTTTCTCCTTTTGTCTCCTTGATTCTCCTTCTTTTTCACTCCTTATAGGTCAAGCTTCTATATATATAGGCTTCTTGTGAGGTTGAACAACCCTTTCATGAAATCTACTTGTCACTTTGTAGGCCGACTTGTTGCAACTAGGCTGACATGATCTTGGAGGGTCTTACATAAATTTTCTTTACATGATACATTATGTTCAATGGGGCCTTTCATATATGACATTGACTCTATTGATTTGACTCTATGATAAACCCTAGAAGCACTAAATGGGTGCTTGACCTACAAACAAAATTGGCCTTGAGCATGAAACCCATGCTAAATAATAATAATAATAATAATAATTTTCTCTTTTTACAAGATACAAGAATCAAGAGTACATTTAATATTTATGAAGACTGAACCTAGTTACATACTTCAACACTGCCTATTAACTAGGGAGGTATTCATAATACATACAAGGTACTTGGACATTCTCATACTAAAGAATTCTCATAAGAAGAGTTGGATTGGTAAGACATCTCGTAACTTATATTTTCAACTTATATCAATGCATCGCATCATATCAACCAACATTGTCACATAGCAAGGCCTTGACTAACAACTCTATCTCTCCACAAGATTAGAGCACAATGCCGGTGAGACAAATGAGTTTATAGACACCTTCATCATTGTCTCTCAAGGCACATACCCCATCCAAATGTTCGCTAGGTATGTCCTTCTAGGACCATTCCTGCCTTGGATTAACACATCCTCAAATAATTTCTTCTTTGACTACTCTTACCTATTGGATGCCCTACCTTATTCTCAAAGAGTATTTGTATTAGTCTCAAATGCTTACCCAATCCTCCATTCTTTCTTCATAACATGAAGACAAGAATGATGTGTCTATCTCTCCCTCTTAATTAGGGAGCATCTACTCCTTCCTGTAAATGGAATATACCCAAGCTCCCTCTTAACTAGGGACTTGTTTCCAACAACAACTATCTGCTCTTTGGTGGAGATCATGGTACTATCAGTTGCTCGTACGGCTCCTCCTTTCTGCATCATGTCATAGATGAACTTCAACTTCTTCATCATGGAGCCTTCTTCTTCCAGAACTTCTTCGTAGGGTATCGACCATCTTCTCCATCACTTCCCTTCAACGAAACATAGTGTTGAACCAATAATCATGTCATCCTTCTCTTCATCCAGAAGTAACCTTCTAGTCCACATCTGGCTATCTTTCATACAACTATTTTTTTTGGATCTTCCATCTAATTTTAGTTGTAAATGAACTTCTACAACCCTCTTTCGGTAGCCCTATTACAACCTAACCAGACGCTTTCTCAAAAATTAAAATGAACATTAAATCAAATTTATCTCTTTATGATGGCCTTTCGTGATGCCATCAACTTCTTGCAACATCAACATCCTTTCGCGTATCGTATGAATCCATCTCCAAGACATACATTACCGAGGTTCTCCTATTCCAGCATATATATTGGGATCTTCATACCTTTCTCCATGGAGATGTCATGTCTAATCCTTCATGTCATCAAATGTTTATCACTTTTCTTTTTGTGACTATAGCTACATCTTTCACGAACTCTTCTTTCTCCGTCTTCGCATAAGGCTTCCTCAAGATCTTCTATACATAGTTCCTTTATCATAGGAAACACAGTTGCCAACCACCTCATATTCTTCATGAGGTCATGTTATGTTGATTTCATCTTGTCAATAGGTAGAAGAGTTCAAGGTACATTGTATTTATACCTTCATGTATCATCCATAAGGAAGAGTCCCTTCTTCAATCATGCTCATGAGATAGAGCATTCAACCATTCTATCCACAACTATAGGATGACATGACTTTATCTATCTATTACCAGATATATACATACCTCTTATTCATGTGGTCATCTAGACTTCCATCGAGCAACTTCTAGTTCTTTCCTTGCTTGAAGATGAAAAATACTTAAACTAACTTGACATGTTGCACATCTTTGTCATTATACCATCATCCTACTAAACTGTGGATCACACAAAAGGTGGCATGTGGATCACTTATGTGACACTTGATTTTTCTAAGTAGAGGTGAATCTTTTAACAAAGATCCTAATGGAGGATCTTGATGATCCTCATTCTGCAAATTTTTCTTTCTAATGATGATGAAATGAGAGTGAGACAAACTTTTATCTTCCTATTTTGCTAGATGACTTTTTTCCCACCATAAAGTTGCTTATTTCGGTTGTCCTTCTATGCTTCCAATGAAGATGACATGAGCTACCGCCCTTTCATCAAGTACTATGACTGCTTCAACCATATAGACTTCTACTTTGACTATCTTTCCATGGCTCTATGATGATGTCATCTCAATCTTTGCTATAATGCATCCTATCATACTTGTGATGCTTTCTATCATAACTTTATCTTCTATAAACTGAAAGAAACTAAGTATACAATGTTATCTTAGTCATAGTAGAGGTCTTTTACTTCCTCCTTCTTTGACTTCTTCTTTTTAGGTTCTTTGTTAAAATTGGCAACCAGGGAAAAACTTCATGTGGGTCATCTTATTCATGGCTAATAATATTTTTATTAGATTCCTCTTGTCGAGAGGTGTAGGATTGATATAAAGATCATCCAATTCCGATAAGTATTCATGGAGATATGAATTTATTTTGATTATGGAATTATTATCAAGCCGACCTACAACTCATGTAGGCTCAGAAGCCCAACAGTTGCATCTATTCACCCACCAACGTTGTGTATAAATATAAGAGGACTTTTCCTCATTTAGACTCACTCATCTCATCACATCTCTCTCTCTCTACTGCGCAGATATGAGTCTTTTCTCTACTGCGCTGAAATGGGTCTCTCTCTCTCACACATGTGAAGCTGGAAACTGCTGAAACTGAAGCTGCAACTGCAGAAGTAAAGATTGACTTGCGTGGCCTAGAAGATCTCCTCTTTGGAACTGCGCTGTAGGTTCATCTGAACCTCCTTTGAAAGCCGCAACTTTTGGTGGTGGAATGAAGTCAATCCGACGAACGGTTTGCAAGATATCGACTGCCCTAGTTTGAAGCTGGAAACTGCTGAAACTGACGCTGCAACTGCAAAAGTAAAGATTGACTTGCGTGGCCTAGAAGATCTCCTCATCTGAACTGCGCTGTAGGTTCATCTGAACCTCCTTTGAAAGCCGAAACTTTTGGTGGTGGAATGAAGTCAATCCGACAGTCAGTTTGTGAGATATGGTCTGCCCTAGTTTGATAATGAAGCCGCTAATGCTGATGCTACTGATCTAGGGTTTGCTACTGCTGATATGAATCAGATTTATTGTACTATTTCTCTCTGCTGAATTATTGAAGATAAAAGAAGATTTGATCAAAGGGTTTCCCCACACATTGTGGGGTTTGTCCCTGGCTAGCCGCCACATCTTGTGTCTCTTGTCTTGGCTTGTTTTCTGTCGATCGTTTAATGTTCTATCTGCACTTTACTTTATGTACATGTGATTGCTAATTGGTGGAATATAATAAGAAAATGAAGTAAACTGTTATAAGCATAGAACATACCATAACTTAACATGGTATCAGAGCTGAGGTGAAGACAAAGCCCGAGCAAGAGCAAGAGCAATCATTGAAGAGAAGATTGGCAAGGCTATCCTAAAAGAACTATGGGGTCCTCAACACTCTTTCTTGCCGAAGACAAGCTCCATGAGAAAGCTGACTATCACGGATGGAAGATGTCTATCGATCTAACCCTTGAAGATCAAGGAGTGCTGGACCATGTAAGAGGCAATATTGTTGAGCCTTCATCAAATGCATCTGTTGCTGCCTGGAACAAATGGAAAAATGGAGAAGTCAAAACAAAGAAGATCATCCGGGACTCTATCGACAAGCGCTTGGTGGCCTACATCTCTGATCTAGACACCTCCAAGGAAATCTACGACAGACTGGTGAGTTTATTTAAAGTTAATGATGCAAATCAAGTTTTGTTTCTGAGAAATAAGTTGAGGGAAATCAAGAAGGGTAAAGATGAAAGTATGCAAGCATACTTCTTAAGAATCACTGAGATCAAGAACGATCTCCTATCTATTGGGGAAACCATTACTGACAGAGAAATGGCACTCACAACTCTCGGAGGATTACCATCTGAATGGTATGTGTTCAGGACTACTCTTCTGAACAATAATGTAATTCCTAGTTTCGAGGAATTAATGGCTAGATGCATTCAAGAACAAACAAGGGTAGAAGAGCAGGAAATGCCCTTGCCTACAAGTCCTCCTGCTGCTTTTTCCTCTCATGCTAAGAAAAGGAATAATTCTGGGTCTAAATCGAAAAGAAAGGCTGGATTTAAGGGTGGAAGAAAAGGACGATGTTTCATTTGCAATAAAGCAGGTCACTATGCAAGGGAATGCCCTGATAGAGAGGACTCTCACCGTGACGATGATCAAAATCCCTCTCATGGTAATCGAAGGAATGGAAAATTCAACTTCAAAGGAAAAAGGAATGCGAGAAATCAAGGAAGAGGGCAACCATTCAAGAAGGCTAGAAATTCCAGGTATGAATCTAACATTGTTGACGATAAGCAGGCTGAATATTATCTACCAGCTGCTCTATCTACCTCCGCTCCTTCGGACTCAATGGGAATTTGGCTCATTGATAGTGGTGCCTCAAGACACTTCACTGGTTACAAAGAAGTACTCTATAATCTGGTAGAGAAAGAAACTAACCTAGAAATTGTCCTTGGAGATGACATGAAATACCCAGTGAAAGGTGTAGGCAATGTTTCTCTTAAACTGAATCAAGGTAATACGATTCACTTACAAGATGTATTATATGTACCTGATCTCAAAAAGAACCTGGTATCCGTCTCGGCAATGGAAGACAAAGGCTATAAGGTAACCTTCAGCGATGGCAAGGTATGTATATGGAAAAATAATGTTAAAGATGCCTTTACTCTTGGGTTTAGTATTGATTCATTATATCAGGTCGATGGAAGTCTGCTAGGTGTCATGTCTTATGACACATCTCTTCAGTCCGAACTTTGGCATTAGAGGTTTTCGCCCCTTCATTATAAAGCTATACTCGGTGTAAGACAAATGGTGATAGGGATGCCTGAACTCTGAATAGAGAATGAAGGTGTATGTCCAGGATGTGCTGAAGGAAAGCTCAAAAGGGGACCATTCCCCTCAAGTCAAAGCAAGACCTTTGATATATTACAATTGGTTCACTCAGGCATACCTGAGGTTGGCATTAAGAGGGAGACTACTACACCACATACTCCTGAGCAGAATGGTGTGGTGGGAAGGAAGAACCGCACGATGATGGAAGCCGTCTGGGCCATGCTACATGATCAAAGACTTCTGATGTTTCTATGGGTTGAAACTACAATCACTGTCGTATATGTACAAAATTGATGCCCTCATCAAGCATTGGGTTCCAAGCAGTGTTGCAGGAAGCGCCCCCCCCGGATCCTAGGCCGGAATCGCGTCCCGTACGGAAGCGTTCCGGAAGCGCCAAAGGAAGCGCGATTCCATTTTTTCCGAAGCGCGATTCCGCATTTTTTGAGCGATTCCTGGTTTTTGAGAAGCGTTGCCCCCGAAGCGCGCTTCGGGCCTCCGGAAGCGCCACGCTTCGGGCCCGGAAGCGCACGCTTCGGAGCGCTTCCGAAAAATCCGCGCAGGCAAGGAATGACACTTCAATTTTTTTTAATTTTTTTTAAAAGTTAACTTAACTTGCAATGAGGGGGTGGGTTAGGGTGAGTTTAGGGTGAGTTTAGGTGAGGAATGAAAAGCATAAAGCTCCCATTCATTCCTCATTTTCTCACTTTGAGTTTATGAGAGTTGGAGAAGAGAAGAGAGGAGAGGAGAAGAGAAGAGAGGAAAGGAGAGGAGAAGAGAGGAGAGCTTGGAGGAGTGAAGAAGGAGGAGCTAGGAGAAGGAGGAGGAGCTTGGAGCAAGAGCTTGGAGGACTTCATCTACAAGAGCTAAAGAGGTAAGTTCAAACCCCAAACTCCCTTGTTTTTTTGAAAAAAAAATTGTATTTTTCTCCTCCCTCTCCTACTCTTTCCCATTGTTTCTACTTGCTCCTTTATTTACAGGTTGTCCACCACCTATATCCATATTCCAAGATGGTGTTCTTTTGGCTTCTTTGTATCATTCCACTCTTGGTTTTAATGATGGCAAGGGTGAGGAATAGAAGGGAAGAGGAAGGGGATGAACTTGGTCCTAATAGTAGTGACCCAATGTATGATGAGGAGGAAGGGTTTGAAGAGGAAGGGGATGAACTTGAAGGGGACACTGAAGCACAAGATGGGAAAGGTACATCAACACCCTTGTGGAACTATGTGACCAAACTTGATGGGGGAAAGGGTGGTGGATCTTACAAATTTGTGTGCCCTCATGGTTGTCATGGAGGAAAACCATATTGTGGTTCATATACTCGTCTGAGGAGGCATCTTTGTGGGGTGCTGGACAGTGATGAAAAAAAGGGTTCTGTGGGGGTACAAATTTGCCCAAACATTTCAACTGAAGAAAGAAGAAAATACATCCAAATAGAGATGGCTGCACAACAAAAAAACAAGAAACAAAAAACTCATTCTGAATCAAGTGCAACCTCTAAATTTGGTAGTTGCCCATCTCCTCATGGTACTTCTGCAACCTCTGGAGGTAGAAGAACAATAGGGGATTTCCTTAATGTTGCTGGGAGGGATGATGTGGATGGAAAGATAGTCCGTTTTCTTTGTGCTTGCGGTGTACCATTCAATGTGCTTCGCTCTCCCTATTGGCATGACATGGTAAAGGCCATCAATGAAGCCCCAAAAGGATACAAGGCCGCCAACTATGAGAAAGCTAGAACAGTGTTATTAGAAAGAGAAAAAGCTAAGGTTCAAAGAGCTTTGACACGTTTTACACATGAGTGGGTGGATTCTGGGGTATCCATTATATCAGATGGGTGGACAAATATTAGAAACCAACATTTGATAAATGTTCTTGGTGTTTCTTCTAGTGGTGCAGTATTTATTGCATGTCATGACTCCTCCTCCATCAGTGCAACTGCACAAAACATTGCAGATCTCCTATTGAAATCAATCAAAGATGTTGGTCCGAATAATGTGGTTCAAGTGATCACAGATAATGCAACAAATTGTAAGGCAGCAGGAAAAATTATTGAGCGTACTCATCCACACATCTTTTGGTCTGGGTGCCTGGTTCACACATTGAACCTTTTGATGCATGATATTGTGAAACACAAAGATTGTGGGTGGATTGCTGAGGTTTACAGGAAAGGGAAGCAGCTCATTAAATTCATCACAGGGCATACAAGGGTAAACTACTTCTATGGCACTTACTCCAAGTTGCAATTGCTTAAAATTGCAAAGACAAGATTTGCTAGTTATTACCTCACCTTTAGGCGGCTAGTGAGGGTGAGACAAGCTTTAACTAATCTGGTGTGTGCTGAAACATGGGATGAAATTAACACTGACACAGATGGTGCTAATGCAGTCAAGGACACTGTTCTTGACAGTTACTTTTGGTCATAGGTTAAATATGTTTTGCAATTCACCAAACCAATTTATTACATGATCAAGTTTGCAGATTCAGATCGACCAGTAATTGGGGAGGTGTATGAGCAAATGGATAGCATGTTGGGGCAGATTAAAGACATTGTTGAGCCTAGAGATACCACCTTGTACAATTATATTCGTGTAGAGGTGCAAAACCGATGGGAAATGCTAAATATTCCATTGCATGCATTAGCATATGTTTTGACACCTAAATACTATCATCCATCATGGCTTTCAACACCAACACCTGGGGGGGGAAGCAGGAAAAAACCACACCAAGATAGAGAGGTTCACGAAAAATATATGGCTGCATTGAGTAAATTAATCCCTGATGAGGAGGAGGCTGCATTGGTACGGAGACAGGTGAGCAACTATACGCTCAACACTGGTCCATTTGGGAGCATGCATGCAATTCAAGATTGAGAGACTTTTTCTGCTCTTGAGTGGTGGAACATGCATGGAGGGGGTACTCCACTTCTACAGAGTTTGGCATTGCGGGTGCTATCACAGGTGGTAAACACTTCTTCTGCAAAGAGGTGTTGGAGCTCTTATTCTTTCATCCACAGTGTTAAAAGGAACAGGTTGAATTTAGACCGGGCAGAGAGCTTGGTTTATGTTCATTACAACTTGCGATTGTTGTCCCATTACTGTGAAGATGCAAAGTCTAATAAAGACTTGTTGATTTGGGACAGGAATCCAGAGGAGCCCAATTTGGAGGATGGAGTGTTGCGACTAGAGCAATTAGAGGATGCTCTTATCCAGGTATGTCCATTGTGGTATGAATTTTCCAATTTTCCCTTATAAAGCATTTCTCTAATTCATGTTTTTAATTTTTTTGTTAACCAGTGTTTTTTTTTTTGCATGAATTTTTTGAGCGATTCTAGGATGATGATGACCGTGTTGATATGCCACCACCCCCACCCTCATCTGGTCCCTTGGTTCCTAGGTTCCATGGTTCAACACCAACAGCAGGGGGTTCTTCTTCATCAGTTTCAGTGCCACGACTTACACAGGGACCATCTTCTTCATTGCCACCACGTGGAGGCCCGCCATCACGTTCTATTCGTGGTGGAAGGAGGAGAGATTAGTAGATATATTCACAATCTACTACTTTTTGTCATAGATTACTCATTAGACTTGTAGACTTGTGAATTTGAATTTTGAACCTTTTTGGCTTGGCGGTGACCAAGTGACATATTTTGTAAACATTATTATTTGAATTTTGGACATGACAAATGTTGACAGTTGCTCACTTGCTAGATAAATCATAATATGCTCTATGTTTTATGTTTTATAATATGCTTAAATGTTTTATGTTTTATAATATGCTTAAAAATTTGATGTATGTTTGTAATAGCTAGAATATAGATGATTGTTGTACATACTAGTAACTACAATGGAATCATGGATGCCATATCTATCTTGATTTATGCAAAAATATGCATGTTTTCATGTCTTCTACAATTAATTTGGTATTTGGGATGTTTGTTTTGAGTATAAATGCAAAAAAATATAAAAAAATATATATATATAGCAGACGCTTCCGCGGACGCTTCGCTTCCTAGATTTTTGGAAAATGACGCTTCCGCGCTCCCGCTTCCGCTTCCGCGCTCCCGCTTCCGCTTCCGCTTCCGCGCTTCCGCTTCGCTCCCGCTTCGTGCAACATTGGTTCCAAGACTCCTAAAGAAAAGTTCACCGCAAGGTGAACAATCTTTCGACTTTGAGGAGCTATCAAGAAGCCAACACCAGGGAACCGAAAGAAAAGGATGATGAATCAATGCCTGATGTAGAAAAACCCATGGATCTGATAGATTCTCATCCTCATGAGCCTTCCTCTTCTAGGAAGAGGCCTTCATGGCTTAGGGGGATACTTGATGATGCTAAAGGACATGCTGCACCCTGAGGAACCTTCCGTCAAAGTAAGAAACTTAATAGGTATCAAGGATACCTGACCATCATGAGCACGATCATACAAAATGAGCCTTCGTCATTCTCAGATGCCGTCAAGCATCAAGTATGGAAGGATGCTATGACCGTAGAATATGAGTCTATTATGGAGAATGATGTCTGGGAAGTAGTTCCCAAACCCTGGACAAGACAATTGTTACTTCAAAATGGCTTTACAAGATAAAGCATGCAGCAGATGGAAGCACGGAAAAGTATAAGGCTGGTTTTGTTGCTCGAGGTTTCTCCCAAAAGGAAGGTATAGACTATGATGAGATATTTGCACCTGTTGCCAGATATACGACCATCCGCTCGATCATAGCCCTTGCCGCTTCACAAGGATGGAACCTACATCAGATGGAAGTCAAGACTGCGTTCTTGCATGGCTCGATCAAAGAAGAGGTCTGCATGGAGCAACCCGAAGGATTTGAGATTTATGATCGAAAATCTCATGTATGCAGGTTGAAGAAAGCTCTCTATGGGCTGAAGCAAGCACCCCGAGCATGGTATGAGAGGATCGATAGCTACTTGATGAAGCTGGGATTCACTAGGAGTGAAGCCGATCCTAACCTTTACTTTAAGGTTGAAGATGACAAGCCTCTCATACTGGTATTGTATGTAGATGACCTCTTTCTAACAGATGCAGACCCTCTCATTCACAAATGTAAGAGGGAGCTGGCCTCTGAATTTGAAATGAAAGACCTAGGACTGATGCACTACTTCCTCGGACTTGAAGTATGGCAGAAGCCAAGGGAAATTTTCCTATCTCAAGGGAAATATGTGGTAAAGATATTGGAAAGATTTGGTATGATGGACTGCAAGCCTGTGACTACCTCGAGGATCTTAACTTTTAGAAGTTATATGGTAGTGATGTCGGACCAGATTTGAGAAATGCCTCTGAGTTTCATAAACATATTTCACATTGATGTTCTTGGTGAACCTCCGTCTGAACATAATTTTTGCAGTTAGCATTGTGAGCTCATATTTGGTTGAGCCTCACTGGATTGATGCCAGGAATCTTCTGAGATGTCTTCAAGACACAATCTCTCATAGATTAAGATACACTGCCGGAGATGTGAGACTACTTGGATATACTGATGTTGATTGGGCAGGCAGTGTGGTGGACCGTAAGAGCACTTCCGGGTGCTGTTTCACCTTGGGATCTGCTTCGATATCCTGGATGAGCAGGAAGCAGAAGTCGGTGACTTTGAGCACCGCTGAAGCAGGATATACTATTGCTAGCATGACCTCGTGTGAGGCAGTCTGGTTGCGAAAGCTCTTCAGTGAGCTGTTTGGATACCATTGTGATTCTCTATAACAACCAGAGGTGGGATTCGATTATTGAGGAATCCCGTATTCGTCGATTGCTCCAGCAGATAGACATCATCTGGGATATGGTAAGTTGATGAGCAAGGAGGCTCCATCGCATTAAGATGATGTACAGGTTGATACACCTTGTCAAAGCCCTGAGGAAAGATCTAATTTGTGATTTTCCCAAACGACTTGGAGTCATCAAGAAACCCTTGTACAAGGGTCCTACATGTTGCATACATTGAGCTCTGGGAGCTCTGAGGGCTTGTGGTTCTTACTGGAGCAACATACGACCACAGGGTGACTCACCCTCCCCTGGTGGTGCGCACTGGAACAAGATGATTCGCTCTCTTGTGGAACAAGATGATTCGCTCTCTTGTGGGACAAGATGATTCGCTCTCTTGTGGAACAGGATGATTCGCTCTCGTGTGTAGCATGATGATTAGTTCTCCTGTGAGGCCTGGATTGATGTGTTCTCCATGGCGATTGTAGCAGGATTGATGTGTTCTCCTGTGAGGCCTGGATTGATGTGTTCTCCATGGCGATTGTAGCAGGATTGATGTGTTCTCCTGTGAGGACAGGATTGATTAGTTCTCCTGTCGAGGCATCCTACCCATGCAGTCTGGGACTCATGGGAAGTACCTCTCATCTGATCAATGAGCAGGGAAATGAAGTTAGGGACCATAGTAGTACCGATGGACACATTGTTGTAGCTACCGTACTCCCTACGCTAGGATGACCTCCATTGATCTGGGATCAATGATACTGGTCTGGGACCAGTGGTAGGAGTTGTACCATACTATGACGCTGACTTCGGGTCGGTTGAGACTGGTCTGGGATCAGTGGTACATACTGTGAGACTGACTTTGAGTCAGTGGAGGATGATATTGGTCTGGGACCATTGGAGTTGTACTCACTATGACGCTGACTTTGGGTTGGTTGAGACTGGTCTGGGACCAGTAGTACATACTCTGAGACTGACTTTGAGTCAGTATGATACATCCTCGATCATTTCTTCTTCTTCATAATTCAGACAAAAGCAGAGTAGAACAGAACAATGCAAGAGCAGAGCAGAACAGAACAAAACAGTACAGATCAGTGCAGGGCAGAACAAGACAAAGCAGAACAGGCAAAATAGAGCAGAGCAGGGTAAGGGTCAGGTTGTACAAGGCAGTGCATTTGATGGATGAATAGTAACGACTGATAGACAGATTGCAGATGAAGTTCTCCATGGTTGAGAGGGAGTGTTAAAATTGGCAACCAGGGCAAAACTTCATGTGGGTCATCTTATTCATGGCTAAAGATCATCTAATTCCGATAAGTATTCATGGAGATATGAATTTATTTTGATTATGGAATTATTATCAAGCCGACCTACAACTCATGTAGGCTCAGAAGCCCAACAGTCGCATCTGTTCACCCACCAACGTTGTGTATAAATATAAGAGGACTTTTCCTCATTTAGACTCACTCATCTCATCACATCTCTCTCTCTACTGCGCAGATATGAGTCTCTTCTCTACTGTGCTGAAATGGGTCTCTCTCTCTCACACATGTGAAGCCGGAAACTGCTGAAACTGAAGCTGCAACTGCAGAAGTAAAGATTGACTTGCGTGGCCTAGAAGATCTCCTCTCTGGAACTGCGCTGTAGGTTCATCTGAACCTCCTTTGAAAGCCGCAACTTTTGGTGGTGGAATGAAGTCAATCCGACGAACGGTTTGCAAGATATCGAATGCCCTAGTTTGAAGCCGGAAACTGCTGAAACTGAAGCTGCAACTGCAGAAGTAAAGATTGACTTGCGTGGCCTAGAAGATCTCCTCATCTGAACTGCGCTGTAGGTTCATTTGAACCTCCTTTGAAAGCCGAAACTTTTGGTGGTGGAATGAAGTCAATCCGACTGTCGGTTTGTGAGATATGGTCTGCCCTAGTTTGATAATGAAGCCGCTAATGCTGATGCTACTGATCTAGGGTTTGCTACTGCTGATATGAATCAGATTTATTGTACTATTTCTCTCTGCTGAATTATTGAAGATAAAAGAAGATTTGATCAAAGGGTTTCCCCACACATTGTGGGGTTTGTCCCTGGCTAGCCGCCACATCTTGTGTCTCTTGTCTTGGCTTGTTTTCTGTCGATCGTTTAATGTTCTATCTGCAATTTACTTTATGTACATGTGATTGCTAATCGGTGGAATATAATAAGAAAAAGAAGTAAACTGTTATAAGCATAGAACATACCATAACTTAACATTCTTCAACTTCTTCGGTGACATGGGCTTCATTCCTTTCTCTTCTTGTTGTCCTTCTTGAGTTTAGGACAATTCCTTTTGAAACGCCCATACTCATTACATTCACAACATTGAATCTTAGACATATTGATTTTCTTTTGAAACTTCTTTTGAGGCTCAAACTTTCCAAATTTCCCTTTCCTCCTAGCCATTGCTGCATATGCTTGGGTTTGTTCACTTGCTCCAACGTCGTTCTTGTTGAAGAATGTAACTAGTGTCGGTCTTCATAATTGTTTTTGAGTCATGATGTAATGTATTTGTCAAAAGAAAGAAAAAGAAATTTTATTGACTTATTAAAGCATGGGTTTCATGCTTGGGTCAATTGTTTTTAGGTCAAAGCTTCCATTGAAGGCTTCTAGGGTTTATGTCAAGTGTCCTTGTCCATGTCATAATGGAAAAAACCCTTCTTGAGCTTCTATTGTCAAGAAATAAATTTATTTTATTATATTTCAGGTCTTCTAGGACTCCTCCAACGAGTCAGCCTAACTAAGAGGCAGAAACACCTATATAGAGGCAAGTCGAAATTTCAGAAGAAAAAGATAGTCGAATTTTAGAAGTATAGGCAGATTGAGAAGTGCAGGCAGACCGAGAAGTGTAGGTAGACTAAAAAGTGTAGGGAGACCAAGAAGTGCAAGCAGGTTCGAAATTCTGAAAAGGATGGGGCTGAAATTTCTGGGTTGTTGTTGTGCTATAACTGCTAAACAAAATAAGAATATTGAAAGCTGTTGTATGATCTTGGAAGGGTGGCTTGATGGAAGAGGAAGGTCTGTTGGTCTAAGGTCTTGATCTATCTCATTTTGAATCTATTGAAGGAAGATTTTTTCATTGGGTTTTCCCCTATATAGGGGTTTTAGACCTCCCTGAGTGCCTACATCTGGTGTCCTTGATCTTTGTGTTTTGGTTTTGGTAAATGCTTGATGAACAAAGATAATGAGAACATAAGAAAGTTAATAAGAATATAAAGACATCATAAGTAATTATCAACATAAAGAAAATCTTTCTTCCTTTCCAATTTTGTAGCAGTTCTTCGCCTTTAATCTTGTTTCTTCAATCTTGCATAATGATCATAGATCATTGAATGGGGTAGTTTCCTTCTTTCCATAGACACTTGATACAAACATGATTTCATAATTCCTAGTCACGACCATAACTTCTAAAATCTCAAGCTTCTTCCCAAAGGTAGAGCCTGTACTGCTGTCCAAGTCCTAGAAAGTGTCTACTATCAGTCTGAAAACTCTCCTCATAACATCATCATTGTTAGGAGCTATAGGGGCAGTTAGTCTCATGATGTTACTGAGACAAGATGCAACTGGAAGTCTAACCCCTTCACAAGGTTCTTCCAAGAACTTGTGTTGTATGAGAGCAAGCATAGCTGGTTTTAGAGCCCAAATCAGTTTCTTCCCTTCTAACTAGCTTACTTTGGAACACAGTGCATCCAACTCATCTAGTTTTAAAAGGACTTTCCATGTGACCCTTATGTGTTTTAAATCTGTCCCCATTGCAAAGATTTTGTGTCCTACTTCCTGCCCCTTCTGTACATCTTTTGGCAGTTCTTGGTGGAGAAGGGTGTGGATCCCTTTTGAGAATGGTTTGCTGTTCTGTGTGGTTTTTTGGTCCAGATTGCAGTCCATTGATGTTCTATTCTGTTGATTTAAAAGGTGTTCTAGGTACTCCATCATTCAATAGCAACATGACATCAACATTCAATCAAGCTAGTCAAACCTTAGAAACTCAACTATCGTACTCTCACACAACTCAGAACGTTGGCCCGAACACAATCTGTAATAGCACATAGACTCTCACTCAAATGTACAAATCTGTAATAACACATAGACTCACTCAAATGTACAAGGCTTGGCCCCAATGACAGTAGTGTACAGACATGTGGTATTAATGTATCTCTGCAATCTAGCATATAAATCCTCATTGACAACTCTCACCAACATATATTTGACATGCCTTGGATGGAAACAATCATACAGTCAGAAAATTACACAGACCACTGTTTGTGCCAATGAAAATGATTGATTTCAGACTAATAAATGACACGAGGTCTGAACATTCAATAAAACCTGATTTTGAATTGATTGCTTGTCGACTGGTGTCTGGAATTCTTCTGAGGTTTTCCCCAACAATTTGACTCTCCCAACTCTGCCAATAAAATTATGTCCAATCTTACTCCAATGATGATGCTCGGCTTCCAAGGAACAGTCGGCTATAACACTGGAAGTTTTGCTTCAGCAAGGGAAGCTTCAATTTGTCAATTCTGCTCCAAGAGTACAACCATAAACATCAGTCCCTTTCTCCAGTAATATATCAACTCATCCTAGTGCAATTTCAATAACCCTGCACTCCTTCATTTCAGAATTATCTATTTATTTTTTTGGTCTCTGTGGCTCTGATCCTTATGCTAACTTGACACAGTGATCAAAATTTTCCACAACACTCACTTACCCTCTAGAAATTTCTGAGTTGTGTGGCCAACTTCAGTGTGTAGTTTTACCAAACAGTTTGATACACTTGCTGTAGGCGTAGCCTTAATGATTTGTTTCAAATGACACATACAGAGATTTTGGTAACACAGAGAAGCCTCAAACTGTACCAACTTTATCTATGAACTCAAAATAATACATCCACAGTGAACTCCATTTGACATGATAATGCTTTCATGTGATAAATACTGATTTTATAAGTGCCCAGAAACACAGATAATGCTTCTGCCACTTTATTATTGCATTCATCAAAGATTGAAAATAGCAGTGGCAATGATTAGAGGAACCTGGTATACGGCAGCAGGATTGTCTTCAGTATTTGTGGCTCCTTCCAGTGTGACTGTTAGCAACTAAGTCACAGGACACGTCCCTCAGGGTCTCGTGTCCCTTATTTCACGTGTCGGACACGAAAACCACCCTAAAACGTGTCGAAATTGTTTTTCTTCGTGTCCTCCAATCGAGACACGTGTTTTGGACGTGTCGAAAACGTGCCCTAACGTTTTTGGTTCTTAGGACACGTGTCCCATGAAAAGTGACATTTAAAACCTGCAACATGGTTTATTTTTGGGTTTTTTTTGTCACTGTATGCCACCGAAGTTGAATTCGCTCGTTGTTGGAATCCAATTTGTTGTGCAGTGTGAGGAATTCCATCAGATTCGACGCAATGCTCACAACTTCACATCGACTTGGACCTGGAGATGTAGGAGACGAGCGTTTGCATGCTTTGCTGAGAGTTTGGAGCACTTAAATTTCTTGTAACTTGTGTTATAGCCTACGGAATTTAACTTAATTATACATGAGTGACCACATATAAATCATGTGTTGAAATAAAAATCCTAGCTCCCAGTCATGTGCTCATTGCTCACTACACCTTCGAGGTCTAAAGGAAGGGAAAGGTCGATTAACGCTCTCGTCAACAATGAAGTTTGAACACATATAAATTTATAGTTCATAAACTACCTTATGTGAAGTTTGATCATGATCAAACTTGTTTGAAGTTAATAACAAAAATTATAACATGAATAATGAACATTGAACTGTGAACATCATTGATGTAGTAAATTACTAAATTGTGAATAGTGTATACTAAATACTAAATAGATATCATCATGATTCACATCTATATGGGTCAAGCACTATATTTCAGTATTTTTTAATATATATATATATATATATATATAAAATGTGTCCCGTGTCCTGTTTCTGTGGTCGCTGCATCTCGTGTCGAATACTTGTATTTACGTGTCATGTGACTTAGGTTAGCAATGTATTTCCCAGGTGACTGCGCCCGCTTCACTGTGTAATAACCAACAAATGTAGCCTTCCAATGGACACCAAATACGTGCAGCCAGCAGAGGAATCCATAGCCCTTGTAGTGAAAGGGAAGTCGAGTCCTCTAAATTTCATTGGTGCCTCCCTGCAAATAAATGATGGGTTCTTCACAAAAAAATGTCGTCCTGCATTCCCAATTCTTTGCATAGAATGGATCGACCATGATTTTATTTCTTTTTTTCTGGCGGGTGGGTTCCAACTTGTCAATATGCTCAGATACGTTCAGGGCCAAACAATGTCTGCATGCACAACATGTACATTCAATTATTTCAATCGGCCTCTCCCCCGTCTTCAAATAAATGCAAGCTTCCTATCGTTTCTGGACCACACTCTGAGTTCACTTGCGATTGCATTAGTCAACTGTCAAGGCACACAAACATTTTTGTATCCAATTGTCAATAGCACATATGTCACTCGGTTCCGTGGGAAAAACAATTTTCCGCTGGTGAATAACAAAGAGAATGCGGCTAGCTCCTTCAACGAGTTTGGTGAGATAATTGGAATCGACTGCTGGGGAATTCTTATGTGCAATAATGCTTACTCCAATAGAGGCACTTCAACCAACCTGCTCCCAGGTATACGAGCTCATACTGGCTTGATCTAGCGAGAGGAGACGAACTCTAACCCGATCCAATAACAACTCAGCTCCCAGGGGCTGGTATAAGCGATGCCAACTTGGCCAAGATGGTAGTGGCGTATTCGACGGATCTCCACTTCTCTCTCCTCTTATTCGTGAGGTAGATGTGTCATGGACTTCTTCCTTGCGTCACAAAGAAATCGATTTTACAGTGCTCACCCAGTGCTTCGCATTCAGCCAGCTCGTCCTTCAGAGAATTCGTCCCACGACCCTTGATTTTTTTTTAAAATTTAGTATGGCCTCTATAAAGAAAGCACTCGACCCTCTTCAAAATATTGGACAGCTTTAAGAAGAATTAGTACTCACAGGTTCTGGAATTTTAATTCTTGGCCTGGGCTTCGAAATTCAATTTTAGAGCAACCCCTCTAAACAATTTACTCCCTTTTGATTAAAGTAATATTTCAAGGCCCCCATTTTCAAATAATGTGCCAGGACTTCATAAAATAATTCGGTCATCTAAATAATCTTGGCTCCACAAAATAATTTGATCCAAGAGTTAATATCCATGCGACAATTTCACTGGAATTTTGGTGCACATTCCATTAGGAATTTTGTCGAGCTCCTTAAACAATTCCTCATTTTGCTACATGAATTGAGTTTTTGACTTCTCCAAAAAGAACCCTCCAACAATAATGGTTGCAGCTGGAAACTGGGAAAATCTTTAGGCTAAGCCCAGACCAAGGCTCTGATACCATTGTAATGTCCCAAACGGGTTAGTTTGCTAATTTTACAGAAATCTAGCTTAATAAAAAATTATTCATAAAATAACCATTCAATTAACAAAAGATTTCCATGTAAATTATAACCGATAGAATGCATGCAATTCCAAAACACGATAAGCAGAAAATAATCTCAGCTTTATTATAATATAACTGGGGTTTACATGCTAATATAATAGAATAGATGAGATGCGAACCTGGCCTCAAGAATTTGCTTCCATGCTGTGCTGACCCTCCAAAAATTGAACTGAAATCAATCACTATGCCTGTGAATTATGGATGAATCCACCAAGGAGATGAGGTGGGTTTTCATCACTCTCACCAAAATCACTCAAGGGTTTTCATCTTGGGGCTACCAATGAAGAGTAGAGAACCAGATTCTCAACCTCTCATACAAGAAGAAATGTCAAATCCAAAATATCCTCTAATGGCCTCCTCCTCCTCTTTTTATAGATCTAATGGACCCTTCTAGAAGCTCCTATTTTATTATTATTTTAATCATTGAGCACATTTCCCTTAATTAAAATATTCTTTTTAATGTGGGAAAATGGTAAATTGGCCACCATGCCTCCTCAAGCCACCAAAAATCACTCTTAGCCATCTCGTCTTGTAGATTTTCTCGTTATGCTTCCAACGAGCTATTACACTAAGGTGTTCTGCCAAGTATTCCTCCTAAAATGCCAGATTAAGCGTAATTAATTGAGTTAGGCACATTAATAACTCAATTTTTTGAAAGTTGTCAGAATGCAACGGAACGAAAGACAAACTGTGCGGATGATGGGATATACCAAACGAATGCCATCAGATCTCATAAAAACTCCTCAAAACCCCACCAAAAACCCCTGGGCCCGCCGATGACACAAACCTGCACTTGTGACCTGTCTACGCCCAACTCTGAAGGTCCATCCTAACCTTGCCATAAGGAACACCAGGAAAAGGAACATTACACTTCATAGAGAGGGTGGTCATGGATGACAAGCATTGGATGTGCGAGATCCTTGTCATGTGTTGACAAGTGGATCCCCCCAAGCAATGATGAACCTTGGATGTGCGAGATCCTTGTCATGTGTTGACAAGTGGATCCCTCCAAGCTGTGAATCGTGATAAGTCTTAGATGTGCGAGATCCTTGTCATGTGTTGACAAGTGGATCCCCCCAAGCAGTGATGAGCCTTAGATGTGCGAGATCCTTGTCATGTGTTGGCAAGTGGACCCGCCAAGCAGAGATGAGACTTGGTTGTGTGAGATCCTTGTCATGTGTTGACAAGTGGAGCCCCCCCAAGAAGAGATGAGACTTGGTTGTGCGAGATCCTTGTTAAGTGGGTTATGCCCCCAAGCAGAAATGTGACTTGGTTGTGCGAGATCCTTGACAAGTGGGTTATCCCACCAAGCATAGATGTGTCTTGGTTGTGCGAGATCCTTGACAAGTGGTTTATACCCCTAAGCAGAGATGAGACTTAGTTGTTCGAGATCCTTGTCGAGTGGGTTATCCCTCCAAGCAGAGATGATACTTGGTTGTGCGAGATCCTTGTCATATGTTGGCAAGTGGCAAGCCCCCCAAGTGTATAGGGTGGTAGCTGGAGCTCCCCTATGACGATTCTTCTTTGTTAGAGTGAGACATCATTGTTCCTGATGATACGGAGCAGAGATGAGCAAAGAAAGAAAGGATATTTTGTTGTAGAAAGAAATTCCTCCCTAGTTGAGAGGGAATGTTGAAAATTTGGCAGCTTAGGGGATGAATTTCTAAAAATAAAAAGTCTAAAAATAGAAAGTTTGAAAATAGAAAGTCTCAAGTATGACTTTCGAACAATAGTAAATCACCTTGCATCGATTGGTAATCAAATATTGTTGATGGAAAATCCATTCTGATCGCCAATCAATCCTAATAGTTCAATTTCGACTTAATCATCAATATTATCATTAATATTATTATTCTTATGATACTATTATATTATTATTAAAAAGAAATTCAAGTTACTCAACCATGGCTCTCAATAATGTTCTCCTACACTGATTATTGGCTTGGCATATTCCTCTTACACTCTCATTAATGCTCTTACACTTTCTTACACTTTCTTACACTCATTAATGCACGTCAAAAAAGATTCTCTTACACTCTCTTACACTCAATAAAAACCTGTCATAAAAGATTCCTCTTACACACTCTTTAATGTATATGTTACACTCTCTCTTAAAAACATAAGTTACAAAGGCATGCGTACCTCCTTAATGGCATGAGTTACATTTTCTAAATGGGCATATGTTACTCTCCCGCTTGGCATGTGAGTTACTTGGAGAGTAAGAGCAGAACTTGGTGAGCCATGGTTGATTCAGTGATTCAGGGTTTTAGTGTTGATTCAGTTGAAGGGAAGGTTGATTCAGTGTGTGCATCTGCTGCTGCTACCATTGATCTTCATGCTACATCTTGTTCATATTTGGGTGAACTTATTCTCTTGATCTCTCATTGTACTCTGTATCTCTGCTAAACATTTGATTTCTAATAGAAGAAGAATCTAGTTGGGTTTTCCCCTTGTGGGTTTTGCTATGGTCATTGGAACTAAGTTCTCTGAGTCTACTTGTGTTCTTGGCTGTCTTCTATTTTGCATATGGTCTATACGATGTAGGTTCTATCTACAATTGCTTAATTAATATTGCAGAAGAAAGAAAGTTTTGGAATAAGTAATTGTTGTAGCATAGAACGTCAAAATTTCAACATAGGTCTTTATGCCCTCTTTGTTGATGTCCCCAATCTTCAATCAACTAGGCTCCGACCTGTTTGGTGCCAAGCTCTAACTTGGTCTTTATGAGGTTCCAACCTCTAGGGCTCCAACCTTATCTTCCATAAGACTCCAACCTTGTCTTTATGAGGCTCCGACCCTCTCCACTTGCACAGGCTCCAACCCAATCTTCTTGAGGACTCCTATCCTCTAGGGCTCCAACCCTCTGTTACAACTCTTTAAGACAAGTACAATGGTTCTTCAAGGCTTCCTCAATACGTTCTGCAACAAATCTTGACAATCTTCAATACCGCTTTCAATCAATCTTCAAGAATCCTTTTTTTTCATCAATGACAACTTTATTATTCTCAGAAGGTGTCGCCACAACTCTTCATGTCGCCCAAACAATTTTCTTCAAGGTCACTTCATGAGGGCCTCCAATAATGCTTCGAAACTTCAACCCTACCTGAATTAGGGTTTTCTCCAACATGGCAACAACTGCACAATAGGTTCTTTTCAACAGATAATCTTCAAAGATACTATAACAATGTCTCCAAAAACTCTTTACAGGTTTAGGTTTAAAAGGTCTTCCAATTATTCACCAAATAATTTGCAATTCATCCAATACAAGTCTGCAACAAATATACAGTTTTCAATTGCGTCACAAGTCCTTGTCTGGTATTCTCCTCAAATCTGAACCTTCAAAATCTTTAAGCCTTAGATCTTTCACAGTTCTAAACCTTCACTGTTTAGGTCCGAGCTTCTTCTTGTCACAGATTCCTTGGACTAAAATCTATTCTGCTCCAAAAATCAAGGTTATTCTTCCACTGGTCCAAAACAAAATGATCACCACAGGTCTCCAATAAGTATAACTACAGGTTTGAGTGATTTCCACAGGTTTACAACTCTAAACTTCTAGGAAGGAATCAACAATAAAAAAGTCTGAACTAATAACAAATGTTCCCCCCAATTCCAATAACACTTCTTCAGCAATAAGTCAGCTCCCTAATCCATATCCTGGGCACAACTCATAGGGATGTATGATGTCAATAGACTCAACCAATAACTGAAATAAACCCTATCTAATACTCCAGTGCAATAAGGCAACTCAGCCCCCAATTTGAGGCTTCAAGAGATATCGTACATATTTGCAATAAAGACTTCAAAAATATTACCCAGGTCTTCAACTCGCAAAGCAATCACCAAAACAAAATTCCAGAGATATGTCACATTCCAGAGTTTCACTAGCTAGTGCATAGGATTGGAGTGTGTCATTGATCCACAAGTTTTTAAAAAAAATATCCTGCCACAAGTCCGCAGGTAGATCCAAATCTTCACAATTCATAGAATATTTATCACTGTTTTGTAACAAATTACCTTCTACAGGTCCGCACAACTATCATCTACAGGTCCACACAGGTATTTTCTGCAGGTCCGCGAGATATAAGATGTCAGCACCAATTTTAGAATTGCTACACGTTAGTACGCCTCAATTCTCTTGACCTCTCTTCTATTGTGCTTCCGTTTCATCAATAAACGGACATCGAATTTTCTTCTACATATGTGAAGGATCTCTTTGTTCCTTAGTTTTGTTTTTGTCTCCGTGCTTTCAAACAAATGTTCTTTAACATGTATTTATATTCATTTTCATGTCACGTATGTGGTGGAGCCGACTAGTCTAGACTCTAGAGTTATAAAAACTTTAATATGTTGTTGAATATGTTCTTGCATATGTTCCTCCTTTTATTAATCATGTATTGATGCATGTCGTGGTTTCATCTATACGCTTTTCAGCATTATGAAAAAACTTTTAATATGTTTCTTTTGTTTTTTTGTTTTGTTTTTTGTATTCATGCATGGTTTCATATATATGCTATTCAACATTATAAAAGCTTTTATTATGTTTTTGTATTCTTACATGGTTTCACATATATATTATACACTAGGTCATTAATTCTCATTTTAGGGATAAAAGTTAGGTTTTAAATTTAGCAATGCATTTAGGACTTGGGGCTTGTTTGAACATATAATTCTAGGGTTTTATTAATGTATTTAGCTTTTTTTTATGTTAGGGCATCATCACGAACAAACATTCCTAGGGTTAGGGTTTCAATAGACTAGGGTTTCATTCGAGGGTTTGCTAGCCAACTTTTATTCATGCAATAACAAGGGTGTCATCTAGATCTAGGGTTTAGGGTTTCATCATGTTGACATCAGTTAGGGTTTTGCCATCTTCATCAATGCTCATATTGACATCAATGACAACTTTGACCAACACATACAACTAAAGATTCCAGAGTAATGACTAATGTGACCTCAAGTCTCTTTCCATCTCCGAAAACTAGGGTTTCATCCTCTCCTCTGATGACTTGTGTGGAGCTGGTGCTCTAGACCACAAGTTGCCCACCAACAATGCAACATACAGATTTGGAGGCCCCAAGATCGGATGCCCTTTGCTCTACACATGCACACACAGCTCTGCCTAAGTAGCCAGGTCCCCATTAAGAGCTTCTTCACTGGGGTCTTGGATGCTAAGAGTGTGAGATTTCCTCATTGCCATTGTTCCTCGAGGTTCATGCTAATACAACATAGCAATACCAATCCCCATCACTCGCTTGTTGTTATCAATTGACAGAACATTAGTCATTTCATAGTGGTTGAGGACATTGAGGTGGAGGCAAGGTTGCACGAAACGGGGAAACGGGTACGAGTTTCCGAAACGGGAAGCGATACGAAACGCGACCTCCCCAAATTTTGGAAACGGGGAAACGCGAATATATATATATATATATATATATATATATATATATATTAGGAATTTACGAAATATGTGCAATCATAAAGCATACATGATACATTCTAATTTATTACATTATGATAAAATTGTCAATTGTCAATGCATAGAATAAGTATCTAAATTTACATCACATTTATTCATGAATAATCACATAATGAAAATAGAAATATCCAAAATCAGCCACGAGAAATTTCTAATTTTTTGTCTCGTGGTTGATTGGGAGTCTCCTCCTACATAGTCGAATGACCTTAGTGCTCTTGATTAAATACAAGTTTCATACCCTAGTACCCTACATTCTCTTGATTATTGGGAGTCTCCCCTGCATAGAGGGCTTTGTTCTCTCGATTAAATACAAGTTCCATACCCTAGTACATGATAAAATCCAATGGAAACATTGAAATCCCCCCAATCCTGAAATCCTGAAAAACAGATAAGTCTGCTGGATTTTGAGTAAGATCTAAAATTCTACTTTCTCCATATGAAATCCAATGACGGCGAAACCACTCTCAAACATCCTGAGTCATTTCATGGTAATGTTAAAAATTTAAGTAAAAGGATGAAAATGAAAAATGAAGGAGAATATCACTTTTACTTTAAGAATTTAACATTACCATGAACTGCATATCAACACTAGGGCAAACAAATGTAAGAGATCTACATTAGAAAAAAAAAAATTAAAAAAAAAATGTTTTTTTGGGGGAAACGTGGCCCGTATGGCCTGGAAACGCGTTTCCGGCCGTACGGCCACGTTTCCATTTCGGGAAACGTGGTCGTACGGCCAGAAACGCGTTTCCAGGCCGTACGGTACGGGGAAACGCGTTTCGTTTCGTTTCCCCTGGCGAAACGCCCCCTAGGGCCACGTTTCCTGCAACTTAGGGTGGAGGATACCCTTCCTCATTGTTCCCCCTTCTCTCTCTTGGCAGCCAGCTTCAGCTAGTTTTGACATCCACCCTTGCCACAACCACATTGCCTTGATCAAGCTTCTATCACTCTACTCTGTACTTTAGCAGGATCTGTTGAACAGTCGTCCATAAATGCTACATGATCTGTGATTGGCTGGCAATAAACACTCAAATAGCACACTCATTCCACAGGTCAGCTTGTTGGTCTCAAAATAGTTTAAAACAATATTGCTTCTAAATTAGTAGCTGGAATTTTTACATTAAATTTTAATATCTTACATGACCTATTCTTTCAGTGAATGTTATGGCATTTGTCCTTCTATTTGTAGTTCTTTAAAATTTTAGCTTGGACAAAGTAGTTTTTTCTAGTTTCTATTCAATGATTCATTATTGCCTAACCATTCTACAGATTTTCAACTTGAAATTTTCATGTTTGTCTTATGCCTGTTCATGGTATGTAAAAGATGTATGTGGGCAGTTTGGGTCTTACTTGTATACAAAATAATGACTTGTTTCAAAAATCAGTGCAAGCTATTAGCCACACTCGAGTGATGTATAATTCTTGATAAAACTTTGCTACTGTATGGGTGAGTTTAAGAGAAACTGTAAATTTCTTCAATGATGTAAGAAACATATCTGAGCCCATACTTTCCTTCATTGTGCTAATAATAGAAACATCATGAATACTTTGATTTTTAAGGCAAAAGTAGTCATTCAAGGTGGCAAGGGCATGTGCCATTTTATTTTGTTTCTTCTGTTTTACATTCAGATTTCTTGTTGCTAATTCATCAGTGCCATGTATGATACAGCATCAGTGCAGTGGAAGCGCCTAGCTGTCAGTAATGAACCTCCACCAGCTCGGGCATATCATTCAATGACACGCATTGCTTCACGCTTTTTGTTGTTTGGGGGTTATGATGGAAAATCCACTTTTGGTGATATTTGGTGGCTCGTACCTGAAGGTTTCTCTCATTTCCTTTTCATACGTTGTGCTTATTTAAGGAGAACAATGGACAATTGAATCAGAGAGCTTCTATGTGTTTACCATTTCCATTTTCTCTGCAAGCTTCTTACACAAGGTGGAGAATTTGTATTCGAACATGTCTCAGATACTTATAAAAGTTGTATTTCTATCATATTATTTAGAAATTCACAGGACGATTATATTAGATAATGAGCTGGTGTGGCCATACTTTATTACTTTCCCCGATGTTATAGTATACACTTATTGCTTATGTTACACTGAGTTTCTTCCATGGATGGGGAGGGGAGGAAGATGGGACGAAGGGCAGCTGTAGGGCACCCTTTCCAATTTCCATGGGATGGGGGGATGAGGCTGCAATATATATATGAAAAATAGCAAGAGATAAAAGAATATTGGGAACTAAATATGTAAATTCCTGAATCAATGAACATGTTAAATAATACATGTTTTAGCAAACTTGTAAAATTATCAGCAGGAATCCTCTGCTGTTCTTATGCATTGCTGATATTTCATGTTATTTGATTGAACTTTTCTAGCAATTCTGAGAGCTTAATTTTTTCCTCTGCTGTTTTTATGCATTGCTGATATTGCACGTCATTCCATTGAACTTTTCTATCAATTCTGAGAGCTTAATTTTTATTGAAATATATCATCCATCCTTAGAGTTTAATTATCCTATTTTTTAGGTGTAGTGAAGAATAGATGCTGTGGGAGTATATTTCCTTTGGATAAGAGTGGATCTGAATACAGTTATAGTAGGGATTGGATATTCTATTTTTGGATCTATTTTATATTACCTATATAGATTTCTTACATCCACGTTAACCATTTAAATGTGCTATCTTGATTTTCTAGGAATTATCTGTACTAATTCTGTTTGAGGTGGCCACATTCATTGTTAAAACTTAATACCTCCAGTTCATTATTATATCAGATTGTAATGTTCCTAATTAGGAAAAACAGTGATAAACAAAGCACTAGCTGACATACATACACAAAATTCAGAAATATAAATAAACACCTATATTATCACCAAAAAGCATCATCCAGCTGAGCCATTTTATTATATTTTTGGAGCAATAGTACAGTGGGTACAGAAGAAGTGTACCTAGGCTTGCCTCAAAGGCAAGCTAGACAAGACTCAGGTTGGAGAATACAACGCCCAAATGATAGAATGAACTGCCCCAAAAATGCCTTGTCCAAGAGGAATTGCAGAGTCTGCTGGGAATGAACTGCTGAAAAACCCATCTCTGGTGCTCAGAAAATTCTGCAAAATTGGCCCCAACCTCGTCTCAATAAACCAACCCAAACCCATAAAAGGTTTGGCCTAGTTCCGACCTCCCAAAATTGACCCCAAATACCACGTCCTCCTCAAACTGGCTAGAAAATACGGTCTGGCTTGAAATTCACTGAAGCAGCTCTCCAAATACTCCAAAAATGCTGAATTATACTCGGATGATTTCATCAAACTCCTGGTACAACCGAGCTCCCAAACTCCTTTTCTCAATCTTCAGCAGAGACAAGCAAAACGACTTTATCAGAGGCAGGTTGGAGACTTGACGTTATAGGATTTGCGTAGAGCAGCGCAGAGGGTCTAGGAGGCCGAGTTTTTTGAAGGAAGTTGTGCCGGGATTGCTTGTGGAAGAAGGGTAATTCCCTTAAAATAATTTTGCCCAAATTTTCTCGCTGTTTCGATTACTAGTTGGGCATTCATAGATTGTATTCAGATTTCAATGCTGCTTAATAATATAAACCCTCAGCTGTTGCACCAGTTTTCCCATATTGGGCTTTTTTGGGGACAGTTGTCCAAAAATAACTGTCATTTTTATTGTGTGCTAGTATTTTCTCAGTTTCCAAGGCTATTATTTCCGCAATATTTTATTTGTGAAGGTTGTAGTGGATTTATTTGATATTTGCCATAGCAGATAAATTGTTAAAATAATTAACAATTGGAAAAATAAATTCCAATTGTGGAATTCTCACATGGTTAACCCCCTTTTTGAGCTTGGAGACACTTGCACTTGCCAAAGCCCACTATGGAAAGGCATGCCACCATGAAGTGTCCCATTGATCACATAACTTGTAAGCATTATTAATTGATTATTCTAATGATTTTTTGTATTGGAAGGCAATGAGACGCATTGAATCTTTTGCATGATTGCAGGCGGGTCTTCATTTAGGGCTTGGTCTCCCTATACGGGGTCCTAGCTCTTCAGAGGGCCACATTCGCACTTATAGAGTGAGCATTGAGAGCCATGGGTCTCCACCATAGCAGATATTACTTCATATCCTCAAAAATGTTCATTGATTGCTCATGTTCCACCTTTTGGATGAGGATGATGCACCTGGTCCACCATGCCCAACTGACTCCACAATTGCACAATACACTTGACAAATGTTCCAGGATGCCTCTCGATGCGAATGGAGGGTTTATGTCATCATTCCAACCCTTAAAAATGGATTACATGCATATTTGATCCATTTGGAGACCCATGAGGTTGTCCTTATGCCCCCACACGCACTTGGGAGCACCATAGGTTCTTGATTGGATAACAAGGGGCCAACCCCTTGTCCACTATGTTTGGAGTCCTTTTCTTCATCATGGCACCCCTTCAACCTCATCAGGCCTCCTCAAAGGCCCAACGACGTCATTTTGTTGATCATTTGACCCTCTTGAGAGGCTTATCTTTACATTATTTAGCTATTTGGTGGGTTTGTCACCAAAATTTTGTTATTATGCACATTATTTTATTTTAGGGGCTAAATTAGGCCTAACTAGCTAAATCAAATTCATTAGGAAGTGTATAAATAGAAGTGTGATGGAATCATTTGATCATCATCACTTGGATTGGATCATTCTCTCTTGTAAGATTTTCGCTATTCTTTTTGAAAGACGAAATTGGATGGATGGATGAATTTTGATGTTTAGATCTCTTCATTTTTTTCATGGAGCTTCTATGTTGGCGTATGATGATGATTGGATATACTTTTTCTCACATGCAAGTGCTCTTTTAATGCTAATTTGTCATTTTTCTTATGTCACATGCATGTTGTTGGGGAATTTCACTATACTAGGCTGAAATTTGTTGCTTTTCTTGTGTAAAATAGTGGAAATTTGTCTTCTTATAGCGTTGGATCATGTCATGGGCCATGTTTGAATAGGTGAATGTTCCTAGAGATATTTTGTTGAAATTTTAACTTGATAAGTCATCACATATTTCATATTGAAGTATAAAGACCTTGAAGCAATTGTCCCATGCCCTAATTCACATGCGAAATTGGTTCTAGAGGCCTCCTTGACCAAGTGAAATCATCCCAAGCATTGGTATTATCTTGACTCCATTTCTCCCAAAGGATTGGACATTGGTGCTCCATAGGTGATCACCAAAAAGCATAATCTTTATCACCTCCCTCTCTTTCTTCTAAGCCTAGCCTCCATAGGGGACCCAGGGCATCACATTTCTCACAAGTTACCCAAAAAAAAAAAATCAATCCCCTAGCCTCTACTGCACTGTTGTGTCTCCTAGGAGCCCTCCAAGTTTGAAGCCATTCTGACGGTGGGATCTCAAGATATTTCAAGCCCTATCTCCAAGATTTTTTCTTGCCCTTTAAGTCCCTTGGCTAGTGACCTCATTGGGATCATTGTATTAAGATTGTTGAAAATTCTTCCTTTGATCCCTTTCTTCCCCTCAATTAGGTCAGACATACCCTTGATTGATCAACTCCACCCCCTTAACCTAATTTTGGGACCTAGGTCCACTTGGTCTCATGTGGTTCCACAACCTTTTGAAGATAATTTCACAAAGACCACTTGGAATCCAAATTTTCACAAGGATCTCTAGGACTAGGTCCCTCGTTTGCAAGTGTTATTTTTAAACCCTAGCCCTTGAAATCCCCTTGGCCCTTCTTAGAGAGCCTTACACCTTGCTTCTCAAGCAAGCAACCCACAAAATTTAGTCTTTCTTTTAAATAGGCCCTTAGGAATCACTCTTTATCCCTTCATTGACTTATTCATCTAGTGATTCTCTTCATACTAGGTCTCCTCCCATCGATGAAAGTCTGTAAAGAGCAAGGAGCTTTATTTGAGGTGATGGTGGGCTATCACTCCATTGTTTCCCTTGACCTAGTAGTTGTCCCTTTAGGATCCCCTCCTAGGACCCTTGCTAGTTTAAGCGGTAACATCTTTGGTGCCATTGTCAGGGAGGAAGCAAGCTTACCTCCCTAGTGGATCATTGAGGAATTGATTCATTGACGACATTTCTAATATACCTCTGGCGACTCCATTCATTGTCCAATCCCCTAGTTTACTTGAAAGTGACAATATTCCTCCTTTAACTAGGGCCGCTGCAAGAAGGGGAGAACAAACTCCATCACCTGATAGAACACCCTTCTCCCTGAATTTGAAAAGATCAGTGGTCCTACCTCAAAGATGGCAACTAATTCCAACGCTGACTCAAAACAAGACCAACCCATAATGACCAAAAGTGAAAGGCGTTTGGTTAGTGTCTTTGCCCCTTTGAAGTTGAGTGATGTCCCCAAGCCATTACCTGGAAAATGCAATAAGTGGTTGCTCAAATTCATTGGCGGTGCTACCATAAGTGTCCATGACATTGTTGAAGAGTTCTATTGGAACATGTCTCCTAGGATGATTTTTGATGAGGATAGGCTTATGATGCTTTTTGCTTTGTCCCTTGAAGGACAAGGAAGAGAATGGTACCTTAGCCTTCCCCCAGCATGCATAGATGACTCTGACCAATTTGAGGACATGTTCATGAAAAGATGGTCATGCAATGCACAAGGAACCTTTAACATTGAAAAGTTTTATCAAATAACTAGGGGAAGGGAAGATATCCTAGAATTCATTCAATAATTTGATAAGGTAGTTAGGGATATCCTCGACCATTTGAAGCCCTCCGATGTTAACATTCGTGACAAACTCATCAAAGCTGTGGGTTGCCACCTGACCTACGCATTAAGGGACAAGAAACCTTCCACATTAACTGAGGCTAAAGACATAACAATGGAAGTTGAAGAAAACTTACGAATCTCTAGAATGGACATTAATGACCACCCTAAGGCCAAAGCTGAGGTCAAAAAGGATAGATCCAAATATCAACATGAAGAAACCCTTCTGGCCATCCTCAAAAAGATGGAAAAGCTTAGCGAAGAAGTGAACTCACGTGACAGACTCTCCATGAACAAAATCACTACCTTGGAAAGGGCCCAAAAATCTTACTACATCCCTAAAGGAAAGCCCTTTCCTAAAAAACAAAATGAAGAAGAGAAGCCAAGCTCATCTCAAGTCCCAAACACTTTGGCTCTGACTAATGCAATTGGGCATGATTCATCTTTTGAGGATGACCAAAGTGAAAAGGGTGAGAGTGATGATGAAGAGGTAGATGAGCAGGCTAAACTTGTAGAATCCGATGTCTTGAACATTTTGTTAGTAGGTTCATACACTCACCCTCCCATTAATGAGGTCACCTTAAAAAAGGAAGAGGAGGAGCCCATTCTTAATGCTATGATAGTGGAAGATTCAAAGGGGTTCAATATTCATGAAAGGACAATAATAAGGACCCTGCAACCTCTAAGGAACCCAACAAAGATGACTAAATTCCCAAGCAAGTCTCTCCTAAGGAACCTCTCTCTAAAGATCCTCACAAAAAGGATCCCCAAACGAAAGCCAATAAAAAAACAAGATCCTCCAAGGAAAGAAAACACCAAGAAGAAGGAAAAGGGCAAAGAGGTTGGACTTAACATTGACATACATATTACTATAGGGAAAATAACATACCTATTCCTTTGAAAGAGATTGCGAAACTTCTAAAGCAACAACAACAAATTAAGAAATCCCTAGGTTTTGAAGAGGAAGAATTACTTGAAGAGTTGCAAAACATTCACCTTCCCGATCTAAACCCTGGATATGAGCCATTCATGCTTACTTTAACCATCAATGACCTCCTATTGCATAATTGTATGTTAGACTTAGGGGCTTGCGCAAACATCATGCCCTTAAAAGTCATGAAGCAATCCGGTCTTAGCATCACTCGGCCATTTAAGAAGTTATGTGGTTTTAACTCCAAGCCTGTGGAGGTGGAAGGTCTCATAAAAGACCTTAAGGTTTCTTTGGCTATGAACCCTGATATATCCTTGCTTATGGATGTTGTGGTCATAGATATCCCTGACATGTGGGGTATGCTCCTATCTAGGAAGTGGGGAGCCACCATTGGAGGTCATCTTCAAATGGACTTGGCATATGCCACTATCTCGTAATTTGATGGTACCCCCTTCTCATGTGGTTAAGCTAGGACCAATCCCATACTATAAGACAAATGAGATCGAGAAGCCTTCTCCCATTCTCCCTTCACAAGAAGTCTGTATTCTCAAACGACTGAATCACAAAGCAAAAAGGTGGAAGCCTAAAAAATAATACAAGGTCAGGGACTTGGTCTTGGTTGATAAAGACCCAATGCCCTGTCAAGATCCACACGAAATTTGGGGAGGACTATTATTACATTGCTAAACTCAACGACGAACTTTGGCCACAGACGATCAAGTTAAGTTGTATCACCTCTTTCCTTGACACTTGACATTGTACCATATGCATGTTAGAGTAGGATGCATTGCATGCTGATTTTCCCATTAGAGTTGACATCATATGATATTTCTCATGGTAGAGTAGTTGCATTTAGATTAAATTCGTATACTATTTATTTTGCTATTGATTTTATGCTCTAATACTAAGCATGGGTGATCACAAGACACCACAACAACATGTTGCCCTGTGTGCTTGGCCTTTGATATGTGCAGGTAGTAGGTCTACGGTAACCAAGAGATTGTTTGTGTTCTCATGACCTCCCATTCGAGTGGCTTTGCGCACTGTTCTGAGAGCTCATGTCCCAGTTGGAGTCAGATGTTACCCACCACTTGTGGGTAGTGTATATGGGATATTTTTTTTCTCCTAGATGGTCCTTAGTCAGCAACCAATAACCCCTTCCAGCCCCCAGATAACTCAATGTGCCATTTTCTTTGCCACCTGAACCAGCCATGTGATCCCTTGCCCATCTGTTATGAATGCATGTTTGAAGGTGGGCCTCCTGACCCCGAAGGTATGACCTTTCATTGGTATAGTTGAGTAATTTTCCTTACTTGTCATGGGCACTTTGGGTTATGAATTAGTGGGGGGATTCAGCGAAAAGAATGGGTTAGGTTTGTATTCTTAGCTCCATTGCCCGATTTTGTGGTTACATTTATATCCTAGTCCCATGGGATCTCCTTTATTGGCCATTAGCTTCAGGGTTGGCACTACATGGGAAATATCGATTTTGGTTGCGTGGTCCTGCTTCTCGACACTACCTACATTACTCCCTTTCCACTCATTTGAGCCCCATTCATCTCTTTTCTCATCCGGGTCCACATGTGTCCACTGGGTCCACATAGGGTTATCCTCCCCGTCCCCTTGTCCACACCTTGGGTTGGGGCTGGAACGATGCCCCTGAGGTTGACGTAGCTAAAAAGAAAAGAAAATGCATAATTTTGCCACTCTCAACAGAAAATGTACCACAAAATGCAAAAGATGGCCAGGACATACAAATTTAGCATGTGGGCAAAAGCTGAACATGAGCTCTACCCTTTATTCATGAACATCTCCCTGGTTCCTATAGGCCCTAGATGAGCACCCTCCATAATAAAGGAATCCATGATTGTCCCAACCCCTGGTGGGTGATGAACTGCCCCACCTAAAAGGGGGTATCCACTGCTACATATTACACATCATGCTCTCCATTCCCTGGAGCCCCAAGTAGTTATGAAGAAAAATCAATCAAAGGAAAATGACATATGAGGAAGGGTGGAAACACAAAGGCCGGGGTAACTTATATACCACGATTTCCTCCCTCCTACACTCATATACATTGGTGTGTATTATAGCTACCCAATGTACCTTGACATGTGGTTTGGATGATTCCCCTTATCCCCACTCCATTCCATCATTATATCATTTTCTACCTACCTCTTAAAGGATGTACTATGGACATGCCACCCCCTTTATAGGTTGAAACCACCTAATAGGGTCCTTGGTTAACCCCCTCTTTGAGCTTGGAGACACTTGTACTCGCCGAAGCCCACTATAGAAGGGCATGCCACCATGAAGTGCCACATTGATCACATAACTTGTAAGCATTATTACTTGATTATTTTAATGATTTGTTGTATTAGAAGGCAAGGGGATGCATGGATCTTATGTAGGATTGCAAGTGGGTCTTCATTTAGTGCTTGGTGTACCTATATGGGGTCCTAACTCTCCAAAGGGCCGCATTCACTCTTGTAGGGTGAACGTTGAGAGTCATGGGTCTCCACCATAGTAGATATTACTTCATGGATCCCCACAATGTTCATTGATTGCTTGTGTTCCACCTTTTGGATGAGGATGATGCACCTGGTCCACTATGCCCAACCGGCTCCATAGTTGCACCATACACTTGGCAGATGTTCCAGGATGCCTCTCGATTCAATTGGAGGGTTTATGTCATCACTCCAGCCCTTACAGATGGTTTACAGGCATATTTGATCCATTTGGAGACCCATGAGGTTGTCCTTGTGCCCCCACACCCACTTGGGAGCACCACAGGTTCTTGATTGGATAATTATTGACCAACCCCTTGTCCACTATGTTTGGAGCCATTTTCTTCACCATGGCCTTGGACGTTATCAGGCCTCCTCAAAGGCCCAACAACATCACTTTGTTGATCATGCCTCAAGAAGGCAGTGAGTCAATAGGTTACTTCTTTAGTTGAGCTACCCCCTTTGGATGAGGAGGGTCAGTTAGTATTGATTCCAGAAGTTATAATGGATGAATGGGAGAGGAGATTGAGGGGCAGGATGTTCTCAGAAAACCTTATTAGGTGGAAGGATTTCCCCGAGGAGGATGCCATGTGGCATGGGGAACAGATTTTGTAGCACCTGAATCTGCAGTTTCTTGAGGACAAGCAATGTTGGGAAGGGGGGACTGTAATGTCCTCTTCGAACTAATTGCCCAAGGAAGAACGTAGTAGCCAATCTAACCCCGTAGGCAATAGTAATTTCAAAAGGGGGAATTATTATTTAATGTTACTTAGGTAACATTAGATAATAAAAATTAAATTGGGGAAAATAGAGGGAAACCTGCAAGTCGCTCAAATTTGAATTTAGAACATAAATGCGCCAAAGAGAAACTATATAAGGAAGGGAGGAGAGTCATTATGACCATTATGGATTGCTTTTCTTGTTGATTTTGAGTTGATTTCTCTTGGAGTGTTCTATGGCCCTTGTCTCTGATTGGTTTTGGTGGTGAAAGATTTCACCCTAGCCAATCTTTCCATCTTCTCTTGCTATAGGTGACTGAATTCTGGCTGGAGTCTATCTTTGTGAGGTAGCAAGAGGATGTGATCTATCTTTCTGAGGAAGCGACTGGCCAAGAAGTTATCTTTGTGAGGCAATGAGTGGTTGGAACCTAGTTTCCTGAGGTAGCGAAGGCTGGTAAAGTGTAGCAGATTAGATTGTCTGAGGAAGTGAAGGGCAACACACTGTTTGAGGCAATAGGGGGGCTAGTTTCTAGGCTCCTGCAACAACAAACTGAGATAAGTTTAAGTTCAAGGTAGCGAGTGGCCTAAGGGGCCATGCTTTGGAGACAGTGAGGATATAAGGGTGAATTCAGGGTGTTGACTGCCTAAGCACTGAGGCAGCAAGGGCTAAATAACGGTGCAGGATAGCAACAACGCTGACTGGTGTGATTTTGTAGCAGCAAGGCCAAGATATGCTGACTGACTGATTGTTATTTACTTGTTTCATTGGCCCAACTTTATATTGATTGCTTGTGGAATCAACTGTTGCTTGAGCCCTTCATTATACTACTTATTTATTCAATAAAAGATTAACACTGTTTTATAGATTAATGAGTGCTGCAAGACTGTTTTGAAATACACCACGACAATTGCTCAGGGTGGGGGCTATCACTCTAATCCCTGCCCACTTCGTTCTAGTTGTCTCCCAACAATAGGCTATGGGGGGTAGTCCCTATGGAATGAGGCGAAGGAAAGCAAGTTGAGAACAAACTTGTTTGGGAAACACAAATGAGTGGCCTAGCTACTCGGTTAAATTTAGCAATATTTATGATTAAATCATATTTTAAATATGAGATTAGTGCCTTATGGGGTCACAATTCTTGCTTAATTGTAAATTAATGCCAAGTAACCGGATGGGCACCCGCTGTTAAATTGGCAACTAGGGCCAAACTCCATGTGGGTCGGCTTATTTGTGGCAGCTAATATTTTTATTGGATCCCTCTCGTCGAGAGGTATAGGATTGATCCAAAGATCATCCGATTCCGATAAGTATTTATGGAGATATGAATTTATTTTGTTTATGTAATTATTATCAAGCCGACCAGCTCTTATGTAGGCTCTAGAAGCCCAACCGACGTGTCTATTCATCATCCTCGTTGTGGTATAAATAGATGAGGATTTGATATCATTTACACACTCACTCTCTCGTGATCTCTCTTCATCCTGTTTTGGGCTTGATGGAGAAGAGATCTAAAAGGAGTGCCCTAATATCTATGCTGCTCTAATGAAGATGAAATGCTGGACATCTAGATGCAAGCCCTATAGATGCAGTCATAGAGGATCCTTATACGTTGAATAAAGATGACCGTAATAAGCTCTAACCGTAGTGATAAAAGGAGGCACAACCGCAGTTGAAATGGAGCCATCCTAACATAGCACTGAGACCTTATACGCTATTCTCTGAACATGGATTACACGCATAACACGATGCCCTAACCTCAGCCGCAGTCAAAGGTGGGAGATGAACCACAGTAAGATGCAACAATACGCAGTCATGGGAAAATGCTCTACACGCAGTTCAACGATGATACGCTGGTCATGGGAAAATACATTAGACGCTGTTCATAAAAGACTATACGTTGATACATTGGAAACCCTCTACACTTCACGCAGTTCATAAAAGATCCTACGTAGCTATCAAGAGCCAAAGTCATATATGGAACGCAGTCTATACACGCACAGCTGGAGCACTCAGCCGCTGTCCACATGGTAGCCGCATTGATATATTGACACGTTGTAACCACAGTCATATATGGAACGCAATACACGCACAGCTGGATCAAGAGCCGTAGTCAAAAGCTACAGGCAGATATAAACGCAGTTCATGTCATGTCTTGACACGCTGTTCAGAAGCTACAGCGAGATATGAGGGTATCTGGAATGAAGTATTAGGTGCAGTCACACTCGGATAACTGAAGCGTATAGGTAATCTCAGCATTGCAGTATTGGGTTAATCTCGCATGAATAAGAGCAGTGTTTCGGATGGAGATAGAACAGTAAGACAATCATGCCACAAAATTGATCTCAGTATTACAAGAAAGAATATTCGGACCTGTTGCTTAATAGTCTTGTGTCTCGATGCTATACACTCAATGGAAGCATAGATATGGTCCTAATCTCATGTTAGATAATCTCATCATAATAAGACTGCATGCTAAATAGATAAGACGACATGAGGATACATGAGAGGAGCATTATAGTCATTGAGGTGCAGATCCATGATGATTGAGAATAGCTCAATAATTTCTGGAAGCAACACTACATAATGAATGTGTAGCATGATAGAATCATGCAATAGCACAACACATGGGCTGCATGATGTATGAAGTCATGGAAAATATGATGTGTGGATAGCACAGTGATCATGAGCAGCATGATGATATAGCATGATGGTGCTACACGGTCAAGTGCAACAAATGGACGAGATGCAGAACGATGATAGGTGAAGGAGTCACCTTGGAGTATCAGTTGAAGCAGAATGTCTTCAACTGATATCATCGTTATAGGAGATGATCTATGCTCAGATCTAGATAAGTCAAAGTGTTGACTTCTGTTGCAAATGTACTATCTCTCTCTCTCTCTCTCTCTCTCTCTCTCTCTCTTTCTCTGCTGAACTCTGAAGATAAAAGAAGATTTGATCATAGGGTTTCCCCACACATTGTGGGGTTTGTCCCTGGCTTGCGCCACATCCTGTGTCCTCTTGTCTTGGCTTGTCTTCTGCGATTTATATTTATGTGCTATCTGCAGTTTACTCTATGCTGATGTGATTGCTAATATGGAAAAGAAATTAATAAATTGCTCTAGCATAGAACATACCTAAAATTAACATGGGATCAGAGCTGAGGTGAAGACAATGTCCAAGCAAGAGTGAAAGAGCAATCACCGAAGACAGTTGGGACAAGACAAAAGGATCAGTGGGTTCCTCATAATTCACCTAGGGTGAAGTCAAAGCAGAGAATGTTATCAGAATGGCGCAGCGGAACATTCTGATGGTCCATCTTAAGATCACTTCATTGGGAAGTTCGGATCTAAGGGTGGAAGGAAAGGCGGATGCCTTGTTGAAATAAGTTTGGCCGTTATGCGAAGGAGTGTCCGAATGGCAAAGACACATCTCTTGATGAAGATAACAATCATTCTTGGGACATCTTCAATGATCAAAAGAATGACTGGTAATGCAGGTCATCAAGGAAATGGTCGACTCTTCCACGAAAGCAAGGAACCCCAAAATCTCTTTTATGTACCTGATCGAACCTGATGTCCATCTCGGAAATGGAAGTCAAAGGTTACAGGGTGGCACTTATCGATGGAAAGGTACGTGTTTGAAAATAGATCTTTTAAAGATGTTTTTGAGTTCAGGGTTGTATCAAGTTGCAGGAAGTCCACTGGGGACCATGTCCATTGACTCAGCACCGGAGGTCTGTGAGTCAGATGGTGACTAGGATGCCTGAATTCAAAAAGAAGCATGAAGGTACATGTCTGAAATGTACCGAAAGAAAAAATTATAAGGGGACTATTCCCCTCATGCAGCAGGTTCACAGGTTTAGAACAACACGAGGAGTTTGAGAATCATGATCAAGGAATCTCATGTATACAGGTGGAAGAAAGCCCTCCATGGCTTGAAGAAAAACACCTCGGGCATAGTATGAGAGGATTGATAGCTGTCTAATGCAGCTGAGATTCACTAGGAGTGAAACTGATCCAAACCATTACTCGAAGGTTGTGGATGATAAACCTCTCGTACCAGCACCTATGTCTGACAGGTGCAGACCCTCTCATTTATCGGAGACAGAGGGAGTTGGATTCTGAATGTGGGAAGATAAGCTGCAAGCTTGTGACTGCCTCGAGGATCTTAACTTTCAGAAGTTATATGGTAATGATGTCGGACCAGATTTGGGAAATGCCTCTGAGTTTCATAAACTCATTTGCGTTGATGTTCTTGGAGAACCTTCGTCCGAACATCTATGTTGCAGTTAGCATGGGGAGCTCATATTTGGTTGAGCCTCACTAGATCGGTGCCAAGAATCTTCTAAGATATCTTCAGGGCATAATCTCTCATGAATTGAGATACACTGCCGGAAATATGAAACCACATGATTATTCGAATGATGAGTGGGCAGGCAGTATGGAGGATCACTAGAGCACTTCTCAGTGCTGTTTCTCTTTGGAATCTACCTCGATATCCTGGATGAGCAGGAAGCAGAAGTCGGTGACTCTGAGCACCACCAAGGCAGAATACATTGCTGATAGTATGGCCTTCTGTGAGGCAGTCTGGTTGCTGAAGCTCTTCAGTGAGATGTTTATACACATGATGAATACCACTGTGATTCTCTGTGACAACCAGAGATGGGATTCGATTATTGAGGAATCCCGTATTTGACAGTTGCTCCAGCAGATAGACTTCAAATACTGCCTTATTTGGGATATGGTAAGTCGATGATTAAGGAGGCTCCATCGCATTGAGATGATGTACATGACAGAGCCCTGAGGAAAGATCAAATTTGTGATTTTCCCGAACGACTTGGAGTCGTCGAGAGACCTTTGTAAAAGGGTCCTGCATGTTGCATACATTGAGCTCTGGGAGCTTTGGGGGGCTTGCAGTTCTATTGGAGCAACATACGACCACAGGGTGACTCACCCTCCCCTGGTGGTGTGCATTGGAACAAGATGATTCGCTCTCTTGTGGGACAAGATGATTCGCTCTCTTGTGTAGCAGGATGATTAGTTCTCCTGTGAGGCCTGGATTGATGTGTTCTCCATGGCGATTGTAGCAGGATTGATGTGTTCTCCTGTGGGGACAGGATTAATTAAGTTCTCCTGTCGAGGCATCCTACCCATGCAGTCTGGGACTCATGGGAAGTACCTCTCATTTGATCAATGAGTAGGGAAATGAAGTTAGGGACCATAGTAGTACCAATGGACGCATCGTTGTATCTACCGTACTCCCTACGCTAGGATGTCCTCCATTGATCTGGGATCAATGATACTGGTCTAGGACCAGTGGTAGGAGTTGTACATACTATGACGTTGACTTCGGGTCGGCTGAGACTAGTCTGGGACCAGTGGTACATACTCCGAGACTGACTTCGTGTCAGTGCAGGACTGGTCTGGGACCAGTGAGAGTCGTACATACTATGACGCTGACTTTGGGTCGGTTGAGACTGGTTTGGGACCAGTAGTACACTCTTTGAGCCTGCGATACTGGTCTGGGACCGGTGGTAGGAGTTGTACATACTATGACGCTGACTTCGGGTCGGCTGAGACTGGTCTGGGACCAATGGTACATACTCCGAGATTGACTTCGTGTCAGTGCAGTACTGGTCTAGGACCAGTGGGAGTGGTACATTCTATGACGCTGACTTCGGGTCCGCTGAGACTAGTCTGGGACCAGTGGTACACTCTCTGATACTGCGATACTGGTCTGGGACTAGTAGTAGGAGTGGTACCTACTATGACGCTGACTTTTGGTCGGTTGAGACTGGTCTGGGACCAGTGGTACGCACGCTGAGTCTGACTTTGGGTTAGTGGAGAATGGTATGAGACATTCTCGATCAATTCTTCTTCTTCATAGTTCAACAGAGCTGAGCAGAGCAGAGCTAGCAGAGCCAGCAGCGCTGAGTAGAGCAGAGCTAGCAGAGCTGAGTAGAGCTAGCAGAGCTGAGTAGAGCTAGCAGAGCCAGCAGCGCTGAGCAGAGCAGAGCTAGCAGAGCCAGCAGAGCAGAGCGAGCAGAGCAGAGCAGAGCCAGCAAAGCTGAGTAAAGCCAGCAGAGCTGAGCAAAGCCAGCAGAGCTGAGCAGAGTAGAGCAGAGCCAGCAAAGCTGAGCAGAGTTGGGCAGAACAGTGCAGGGCATTGATGGTAGAGATAGTATAGTCGGAATTATGGATCAATGGATGGAGTTCTCCCTAGTTGAGAGGGAGTGTTAAATTGGCAACTAGGGCCAAACTCCATGTGGGTCGGCTTATTTATGGCAGCTGATATTTTTATTGGATCCCTCTCGTCGAGAGGTATAGGATTGATCCAAAGATCATCCGATTCCGATAAGTATTTATGGAGATATGAATTTATTTTGTTTATGTAATTATTATCAAGCTGACCAGCTCTTATGTAGGCTCTAGAAGCCCAATCGACGTGTCTATTCATCATCCTCGTTGTGGTATAAATAGATGAGGATTTGATATCATTTACACACTCACTCTCTCGTGATCTCTCTTCATCCTGTTTTGGGTTTGATGGAGAAGAGATCTAAAAGGAGTGCCCTAATATCTATGCTGCTCTAATGAAGATGAAATGCTGGACATCTAGATGCAGGCCCTATAGATGCAGTCACAGAGGATCCTTATACGCTGAATAAAGATGACCGTAATAAGCTCTAACCGTAGTGATAAAAGGAGGCACAGCCGTAGTTGAAATGGAGCCATCCTAACATAGCGCTGAGACCTTATACGCTATTCTCTGAACATGGATTACACGCATAACACGATGCCCTAACCTCAACCACAGTCAAAGGTGGAAGATGAACCACAGTAAGCTACAACAATACGCAGTCATGGGAAAATTCTCTACACGCAGTTCAACGATGATACGCTGGTCATGGGAAAATACATTAGACGCTGTTCATAAAAGACTATACGTTGATACACTGGAAACCATCTACACTTCACGCAGTTCATAAAAGATCCTACGTAGCTATCAAGAGCCAAAGTCATATATGGAACGCAGTCTATACACGCACAGCTGGAGCACTCAGCCGCTGTCCACATGGTAGACGCATTGATATATTGACACGTTGTAACCACAGTCATATATGGAACGCAATACACGCACAACTGGATCAAGAGCCGCAGTCAAAAGCTACAACCAGATATAGACACAGTTCATGTCATGTCTTGACACGCTGTTCAGAAGCTACAGCGAGATATGAGGGTGTCCGAAATGAAGTATTAGGTGCAGTCACACTCGGATAACTGAAGCGTATAGGTAATCTCAGTATTCTAGTATTGGGTTAATCTCGCATGAATAAGAGCAGTCTTTCGGATGGAGATAGAACAGTAAGACAGTCATGCCACAAAATTGATCTCAGTATTACAACAAAGAATATTCGGACCTGTTGCTTAATAGTCTTGTGTCTCGATGCTATACACTCAATGGAAGCATAGATATGGTCCTAATCTCATGTTAGATAATCTCATCATAATAAGACTGCATGCTAAATATATAAGACAGCATGAGGATACATGAGAGCAACATTATAGTCATTGAGGTGCAGATCCATGATGATTGAGAATAGCTCAACAATTTCTGGAAGCAGCACTACATAATGAATGGGCAGCATGATAGAATCATGCAACAACACAACACATGGGCTGCATGATGTATGAAGTCATGGAAAATATGATGTGTGGATAGCACAGTGATCATGAGTAGCATGATGATACAACATGATGGTGCTACACGGTCAGGTGCAACAAATGGACGAGATGCAGAACGATGATAGGTGAAGGAGTCACCTTGGAGGATCAGTTGAAGCAGAATGTCTTCAACTGATAACATCGTTATAGGAGATGATCTATGCTCAGATCTAGATAAGTCAAAGTGTTGACTTCTGTTGCAAATGTACTATCTCTCTCTCTCTCTCTCTCTCTCTCTTTCTCTGCTGAACTCTGAAGATAAAAGAAGATTTGATCAAAGGGGTTCCCCACACATTGTGGGGTTTGTCCCTGGCTTGCGCCACATCCTGTGTCCTCTTGTCTTGGCTTGTCTTTTGTGATTTATATTTATGTTCTATCTGCAGTTTACTCTATGCTGATGTGATTGCTAATATGGAAAAGAAATTAATAAATTGCTCTAGCATAGAACATACCTAAAATTAACATCGTGGAATCAACTGTTGCTTGAGCCCTTCATTATACTACTTATTTATTCAATAAAAGATTAACACTGTTTTATAGATTAATGAGTGCTGCAAGACTATTTTGAAATACACCACGACAATCGCTCAGGGTGGGGGCTATCACTCTAATCCCGACCCAATTCGTTCTAGCTGTCTCCCAACAACAGGCTATGGGGGGTAGTCCCTATGGAATGAGGCGAAGGAAAGCAAGTTGAGAACGAACTTGTTTGGGAGACACAAGTGAGTGGCCTAGCTACTCGGTTAAATTTAGCAATATTTATGATTAAATCATATTTTAAATATGAGATTAGTGCCTTATGGGGTCACAATTCTTGCTTAATTGTAAATTAATGCCAAGTAACCAGATGGGCACCCGTTGTTTAAATGATTGACTAACCTATATGATGTGCAAATCCTAGGATCAATGTGTGATGTAATGATCTTGTTTATTTTTAATTATATTCCTAGTTTAAGTGGAACTTCTCCCTTAGTTGTTTTGAGAAAAAGTCTTCAAAGTAGGTTGTGAAATGGAAGCCAACGGGAAATAGGTAGCAGCCTGATTAATGATATGTCCCCTGTGTTCCACCCACCCAGTGCTTCCGGTACTGCAGATACTGTGGCTCTGACGACTGCAAGGTCATTGTGTTAACAACTAAGAAGGGTTGAATCCCTTGAGCTAATTGGAAAATGGATGCCCTAAGAGTCTATCAACCTAGCTTATGCTAGGAGGTAAGTTCTTAATGCAGGCTAGATCCTAGAATGCTTATGCAAGATAGATTGAGTGAAGTCTTCTTGAGTTAAGATTGTTTATGTTGTTTAAGTACTTAGAGTGAATTATCTTATAGCCAGAGTACTTAACAATGATTAGATAACAATCTTAAGACAAGACAAGTGCTTAAAGATACAAGTGCCAATATTCAACAATATTCCACAAGATGTTTAGAACAGAGGTCTAATTCAACACAGGTTGCTTGAGATATGCCAATAAGCAATGTTGAAATGCTTACTTAGAATGATAACCAATTATACTTAAGATGCCAAATATGTCATGTCCCCATTTTAATTCTTCGTCATAGTACAACTAGGGTGGATTTCTAAGACAGGGGATGGCCAGGTCAATGGAGCAGGTTTATGTCATCAGGGGTCTCGATGGAGTTTTGAAGAGTTTTTATCAGTGTTGTTAAAATCGTGATAAAATCGCGATTTTTTCGGAAAATCGCGATTTTTTCGGAAAATCGCGATTTTTTCCCCTTCCCGCTTAAATCGCGATTTGTATACCAAAAAATCGCGGCTTTTTTTTATACCGATTTTTTCGGAAAAAATCGCGTTTTTTTGAAAAAAATCGCGATTTTTTCGAAAAAATCGCGATTTTTATGGAAAAAATCGCAGATGGTCGGGGCAGCGGGCTTTTAATAGGCAAAAAACGATTTTTTTTATCTCATTATGTTGTCTGCGCGCGGAGGAGGAGGAGAAGAGGTGAGGGAGAGGAGCTGAAGGGTTTCCGTCGAATTTGGGAGCGAATCCAAGTGGTTTTAACTTTTTGGAGAAATCCAAGACAAGATCACCAATTTGTCCATAAAAAAGGTATGTAGATTAATTTTTTTTTGTTTTGCTTCTATAAAAACTTTGTTTTACATTGTTTTTAAAGAATTTTTTGTAATTTTTCATTGATTTGGGATGGGTAATTTGTTATGACTATGAGAACCAATTTTTTATTTTTATTTTCTCATTTTTTTTAAACATTGTTTATTTTTTTTGAATTTTCATTGTTTTTTGGCATTTGCCATTGGCATTTGGTTGGGTAACTTGGGTTTGGAAATTGGGATTTTGGAAATAATTAACTTGTAATTTTGTAAATGCTAAATTGTAATTTGTATAATGTAATCCTAAATTCCTATTTCCTAATCCTTATTTTTCCATAGGTTTGCAAATTCAAAATTCAAAAACAAACATGCCAAGGAAATTGGATCCTTTCTGGGAATATGGTGAACCTAAAACTCCGAATGATAGACAAAACTTGTATTGCAAGTTGTGTGGAAAGGAGATATTCGGGGGGGTGTACAGGTTGAAGTTCCACCTTGCACAAATCCCTGGACATGATGTGGGGCCCTGTCTAAATACAACTGCTGAAATTATCCAAAGAGCCATGAGAGCATTGGGAGAATTAGAGCACACTAGAGAGGCCAAAGAAGAACTCAAAAGGCAACTAAAAAGGTCAGCTGAAGGAAGTGGGCCAAGTGGCACTGGTTCTACTGCAGCGTCAGTCAATCCGGTAGCTGCATCATCATATTTTGTTCCTCGAACCACACCTGGTTCACAACCAACTATCGGTTCAATGCTAAAAAGAACTGAAAAAGAACAAGCTGACAGGTTGATGACAAAATTTCTCCTCTGGAGTGATATTCCTTTCAGCATTATAAGGAATAATCCATTTTTCCAACCTACTGTTGATGCTATTGCCAGTGTTGGCCCGGGGTACAAAATCCCTTCTCTTCATGATTTCAGAGGCCGGCTTCTTCAAGATGAAAAGCGTGACTGCACCCAAAGATTGGAGGATTTTAGGGCATCATGGGCACAAACAGGATGCACTGTTATGTCAGATGGTTGGACTGACCAAAAGGGGAGAACCCTTATAAACTTCTTGGTTAGTTGTCCCAAGGGGACTATGTTTATCAAATCTATTGATGCAACTCATCAAATCAAAGATGCAAGAACTTTATGTGATTTGCTGGATGTGTTTATTTTGGAGGTGGGTGCCGAAAATGTTGTCCAAGTCATAACGGACAATGCTGCAAATTATGTTGCTGCTGGTAGAATGCTTATGGACAGGCATCCTACTTTATTTTGGACACCTTGTGCTGCCCATTGTATTGATTTGATGTTAGAGGACATAGGGAAAATTCCCTTTGTCAAAGAGATTGTTGACTCATCAAAAAGCATCACAAAATTTATTTACAATCACACATCTGTGCTTAGCTTGATGAGAAAATGCACCAACAACAAAGAGTTGGTGCGCCCCGCCATTACACGGTTTGCGACGAGTTTCATATCTCTTCAATCCCTCTTGAATTCTATGTGGGATTTGAAGAGAATGTTTCTTTCAGAGGAGTGGCGTGCTTCGTCAATGAGCCGCAAACCAGAAGGAGAGGCCGTGTGCAGACTAGTTTCATACCAGGAAGACTTCTGGGTGGGAGTGCAGGAGGTGTGCGCTGTTACTGAACCTTTGGTAAAGGTTCTTCGGTTGGTTGATGGTGAGAAGCCCGCAATGGGCTATTTGTATGAAGCCATGGACAGGGCCAAAGAAGCCATTCGGTCCTACTATGATGATAAGGGAGATGATGGGTTTCAGAGACAACTCCTTCTATGGGAAGTCATTGATGAGCGATGGAACAACACACTCCATCGTCCCATTCATGCTGCTGGGCTTTTCCTGAACCCTGCATTTTCTTATGCATGTGGGTTTGATTTTGATGTTGAGGTCGTGGAAGGATTATTAACCTGTGTCCAGAAGATGGTGAGATCTCCAGAAGAACGTATAGAGATCTCTAGACAAATTGAGACATATAAGATGTCAGGTGGCACATTTGGCTTTGAGATGGCTGTCACTGATAGGACGATTAAAATGCCAGGTATTTTTTAGTTTGTACTTTGTAACTTTGTTTCAAATTTCATTGTCTCTTCAAATTCCATTTTTTTCTTATGTTTATTTAAAATTTTATTTGTAATTTTGTTGTAGACGCATGGTGGAAGATGTATGGTGTCAGAGTACCCCTTTTGCAAAAGCTTGCCGTACGCATCCTCAGCCAAACATGCAGCTCCTCGGGATGTGAGCGCAATTGGAGTGTATTTGAAAAAATACACAACAAGAAACGCAATAGGTTAACACTTAAACATTTAAAATATTGCAAATTTCCAAATAAATTTTTGAATTCATTAAAGTTTTAAACAATATTTTTTTTATAATATTAATTATTAATTATTATTTCATGAACTTTGTACAGGTTGGAGTCCCATAGACTTAATGACATGGTCTATGTCTACTACAATCTTCGATTGTGGGTGAGACAACTAGAGAAGACACCTGATACGGAAGCCATCTCATTGGATGGGATTGACACCACTGCTGAATGGAGGGTTGAGACCGAGAGGCCTCTCATGGATCCCACTGATGATTGGTTAGTGCAGGATGAGGGGGAGGAGGAGGGGGAGGAGGAGGAGCAGGAGGAGCAGGAGCAGGAGCAGGAGGAGGAGCAGGTGGAGGAGGAGGAGCAGGAGGAGGAGGTGACACCGCCTACCCGGGCTACCACTACCACCAGTAGAGGACGTGGTCTCCGTCTACCTCAGCCTCCTGTAGCTGCTACTACTAGTTCTTCAGCTTCTAGAGCACGTCAGACTCCACTGCCATTTCCACCAGCACAGGCACCAGCTTCTACATCTAGAGGGAAAGAGAAAGTTGTGCCATTTTCTCGCAAGAGGGGCAGAGGAAATCAATAGGATTAGACTTTCATTTTATTGTATATGACATTATGACATGATGAGATACATTATCATATTTTTTGTTGATATTTTGAGGCTGAGTTGGGACTCAGGACTTACTATTCAGGACATGATTCAATGTTATGTGTGACTTTAGCGCTAGAAATGATATTAAACATCTTATATATTAGTTTTTTTATCATATTTATGTGTCAATGTATTTATTTTATGTTGTAGATGGTTTAGATATTAAAAAAATTGAAAAAAAATGAAAAAAAATGAATATTTTTGTGCCAAACGCTTTTTTCCCGCTTTTTTCCGCTTTTTTCCCGCTTTTGTCGATTTTTTCCGCTTTTTTCCCGGCGCCGATTAAATCCCGATCGCGCTTTTAACAACATTGGTTTTTATGGGATTTGATGGCATTCACTTGACATATTCCATCATTAGCATAGTTTGCCTTTCGTTTCGTTGCATTCCGACATCTTTCAAAAATCAACGTTATTATTGGGCATAACTTAATGAATTATGCTCGAGGTGGCATTCTGGGGAGATTAATTGATGGAGCACATCAGTGTAATAGCTCATTGGAACCGAAACAAGAAGATCTACATGATGGGACTTTTGTATGGGAGTTTTAGTGACCTGAGGAGACATGGTGGCCAATTTACGCTTTTCCTGCATTAAAAAGAATATTTCAATTAAAATAAAAGAGGGAAAAGTGTTCCATGATTAAAATAATAATAAAATAGAAGATCCTAGAGGAGTCCATCAAATCTATAAAAGAGGAGGAGGAGGCCATTGGATGACATCTTGGTTTTGATATCGTTTCTTGTATATGAGGTTGAGAACATGGTTCTCTACTCCATTGGTAGCCCCAGGACGAAAACCCTCAGGTGATTTAGAGAGATTGGGCGAGCACCCATCTCCCCTTCGTGGATTCATTCAGAATCCACAGGTGTATAGATTGTTTTTTTGTTTCAGTTTGGAGACCGGAGGGTCATTCCCAGCTATTGTATTAACATTTATCTATATATAATAAAGATGGATTTTGGTTGCTGCATATCTCATTGTTTCTCATGTTGTGATTTTTAATGAAATTTTATGCAATTTGTGAGTTTATGGTTTCAGTCAAATTTTTGGTGTTTGGGTTTCCATGGCAATTTCCTATTAAGTGCTAGATAATTTGATTTGAAGGGTTTGTTCCAAATTTCCTTGGTTTGGGACATTACAGTGGTATCAGAGCCTTGGTCTTGGCTCAGCCTGAGGGTTTGTTGCAGAAGATCAGGGTTGCATATCAAGTATTTAGGCCAAGTGTTTAGTCCGATCTGCCGGTTGAGGTTGCATTGTGTTGGTGTTTTATTTATGGCTAAATTTATTTACCTGGAATGCTGAATCATTGCCAAGTCGAATTTTTGGTTTTAAAGGGCCAACACCAAAATTCAACTGAGTGCTAATTTTTTTTTTCAGTTCCATTGCCCTCTTAATAATCATTCAACAACCTATTAAAATGTAAGATATTATTGGATATTATTGGAGCTGTCTATTTTTGAAGTACGTTAAGAGGACATAATTTTGTTTGGCCAAACTTTAGAGTTGTCACAAGTAAACCATACAACGGGGTTGAAAGCTAGCCGAATTATAATTTTTTTTGTGAATGTCGTAAAAGTATGAATAGTGGGGCCAAGTTGAATTATGTTATTAAAAAAAGGAAGGGCCAACTTCTATACTTTGAAAAAATCGTGGGGGTGAATTAAAAACCGAAATTTTTGCCAAATGTTTATTCCATGAGATTGCAAATTCAATGTGGCGGAGACCATCGAACTTACTGGAGGCGAGGGAGCCAAAGTTGAATTGAGCCAGAGAAGGATTTTATGCGTTGAGATGAAATTCGTTATTCTTCCAGCAAGTAGTCATTTGGCATATGTGGAGGCCGCAACAAATTATTATTGGCCACAATCATTTCTAGTAGAGCGCACAGGTGTGGAGAGCCCTAGCGAGTTACCAAAGATTTGAGGCCACAATTTTCTTCTACATTCATGGTCTGTCGTTTGACTGCAGCGTCATGAAGGACAACCGTTTGGTAGATATCGCCAATCGTGACACCCCACGAAATATTGACCACAACAATTGAAGGATTGCAGGAAAGGAGCTGAATCGACTAGGATATCAGAGAGCACGAAATCACATCTGGTGTCTGCAGCGTGTCAAGCGTTGGTGTTTGATCAGATCACATAGAATGCTTCCAAGCATAGGAGCCAAGTTTGGAACTTTGGCCAAAGTTGTTTCTTGAAGAGCAAGTGGTGAGCCCGAATTGTTATTGCATTGGCAGTGGACCAAAAATTTGGTGCATACCCAACGATCCATGAAGGATGAAATCCCTATGCACCAACAATAATCGTGGAGCCGCATAGTTGCAAGGACCGAATACTGGAAGGAAGAGTATTAAATCAAGCTGCAAGAATTTGTTGGAGTAGATTACTATTCCAGAGAAAGGATTGAGCCACCATTCACATCCTTGTCTACATGAGAGACCCGAACCACTGCAATTCCATTGGACTAAAAATCCCATCAACAGCGGATAATCAATTGAAAGGGCTAAATCTCCAGTTCTGAGTTAGCCATGAGTTCTGAAAGGGACAGTAAGGGAGTTGAGCACCTCTCTGAGATTACTTGTGGACCGTGCTTTCATTCTTAAGGCTGATATGAGTTGAAGTAGAAGCATCTGCTGGTGGGTATTCCCTTGAAGGTCCAACATCATCATCAATTCTGGGCCTATAGAAGCCATAATTATATTGTTGAACTAGGATGGATACTTCTTTCTGGAAGCTGAGCATATACCAGTTGAGGAGTTGCGTACCCCCGCCAGTAAGGCCGAGAGGCATAACACAGTTGGATGAGCATGGCAACAACCTAAGCAATCTGAGTCCTTTCTATCGCTGGGTGGTTGTGTGAGAAGTCTCAAAGTCATCATTCTTGAAGTGAGGATGCGCTGCTGATATTCTTTTTAAGTGGTACGTGTTGAAAGGAAAAAGGACTACTGCTGAATGAAGAAGGGCACGCTGTAGAAATCTGAGCCTTCAGACTTCATTGAGTGCTAGGACGTGCTATAACTGAATGCATATTGCAGTATGCTCCCTTATTTAATGGCTGCCTCTAAATACTAGGTTCTTAACTTTTATTTGGTTCACTGTATGCTTAAATATGAAGAGACTGTTTGTAGGTTATATCATCATGAATTAGCTATGTATTAATTTCTGAGTTGTCACAAAAGGGTATTTATGTGTTTGGGGAAGTTTGTTGATTCATGTTAGTCATTGTCCAGAAATTAAAATTTACAGTAGAATTGTTTGTCAGTTTAAGTTGTTAGTGTCCTGTGTCTATTAGTAAGAAAAAAGAGAGGTTGTTGTTGAACAGATCTTGTATTACAAGAGAAGGGGGGGGATCATATTGTGGGGAGTCCAAAAAGTGTCGTGAGCTGAGAGTGTCTATCTCGTTGTCAGTATTTACCCCCTACTTATATGCTTTGTCTTGAGTCAAATACTGCTATTATAATTGCCAATGAATGTCTTGAGGGGTGAGCAGAATCGATTGCTAGAATATATCTGTGTTTTTACATGCTGATGTAGTAGCCTTTTATTGTCATGTTTATTGTTGATTCATTGTAGCTAAAACCACTACTATTTCCATATATGTTGTTGAACAATGGAGTTGTTAAGACACCTCATAAACCAACATAACAGTACAACAATTGCTGCCTTAAACCAAATTGCTTCTATGGACCAAAAACCTAAGCAGAAAAACAAACCTTTCTCAGGAGGGGTCTATGCCATTCTTCCAAAAGGACAACCAAAGGATCTGCAGAAATATCATGAATTGGGACCCAAGATTTTTGCTCTTGGGACACATTTGAAGCACATGAGGGTCACATGGAAGGTTCTTTTCAAACTTGATGAATTAGATGCACTCTTTTCCAAAGTGAGCCAGTTATATGGGATGAGACTAATTTGGGCTCTAAAACTTGCTATGCTTGCTCTCATACAACACAAGTTCTTGGAGGAACCTTGTGAAAGGGTTAGACTCCCAGTTACATCCTGTCTCAGTCACATCATGAGACTAACCACCATTAGAGCTCCTTACAATGATGATGTTATGGGGAGAGTTTTCAAGCTGATAGTGGATACTTTTCAGGACTTGGACAACAGTGGAGGTCCTACTTTTGGGAAGAAGCTTGAGATTTTAGAAATTATGGCTGTAACTAGGACTTATGAAGTCATGTTTGATCTAGATTGTAATGGTTTGATCTTGTAGATGTTCCAATGTTTCTTCAGCATTAGGAAACACCATCCTCACAGAGTCACAACACACATGCAGTCCATCTTGTCCTCATGTATGAGAGGCCGTGATGCCATTTGTCGGGTGTTGCAGTCTTGATTGTTGTCTGTTTGGAGGAGAGAGCAATTGGTCTCACCTGTCGCTTATGGTCTAGCTGAGAGGTTAGTTGAGCAAAACATTGGGCTACTCAGGAGACAGTTGACTAGGGAGGAGCAACTCAGGTTTAGGGGCTTATGCAACAAGAATGAGATGAGGAGGAAGGGACTTTGCTTCATCTGCAAAGGACCTTGGGAACCTGACCACTTATGTTGGAGTGACACTGAGGAATGACAACAGTAGAGCAGGGAAATATTCTTTATGTCTGTTAGGATGAGGACTCTTCGTCGGATGAGTCCATGGGTTCATATGATGATACCTTAGAGGAGCACGAGCAGTCATATGGAGTTGATCACAGTAGCCTAGATATGCATCCATGTGTGGTAGAAGTATGAGGAGCAACTGATTGTTCTCATGTGGGAAAGAGATCAGGGAGCAGATACGCGACTAATGATTAGCATAGAGAACACATAGAGGGGCTCGAGTCATGGCGAGTCATTAACATCAGGCCAGATTCATGTGATGAGCAGTCCGTGGGTCCTAGGAGAGCCATTCAGGATAGTGTGTCACCAATGATGAGTCAACATGAGCAACATATGAGGGAGCATGAGTCAGCTGAGGAGGATGAGGCGTGCAGTATGAATGATGAGCCTTTTCGAGAGAGCCATCTGGAGGTTCATATTGAACCCGTGATGATGGAGGATGAGCAGCCACCCGTGGGGTCAGTCGTTGATGAGGAGTAGACAAATGTAGAGACAGCTGACAAGGTGACGATGTTCGCTGACACTTGTCCTCAGGAGATGCTGGATTATGACATGATAGTTTGGCATGAGATTGGTGGATCAGAAGAGCGTGGAGTTTCCTATCAGGCGAGGGAGAGGGCAGTGCATCCATCTTTGGGTCGACCCATTGATGAAGTGCAAATAGGGGTAGTGGCAGCTAGCCAAGATGCAACATTTTTAGGTAGCAACCCTCTTTAGGAGTACATAGACAGGGCTTGTAGCACAGTTTGGCTACTTGTACCCATTACGGGGAGAGAGGCAAGACTTTCTCGATGGATATTGCTAACCAACAGGATAGGGCAACATGAGTTGAGCATGGACCAACATCATCATAGTAGACTTGTTCCTTACACAGGAGTTCATGACTTAGATTGGTGGGGGATCATGAGTTGGTATCCTATTGGTGGATTATCATTAGTAGTCGGGAGCAGTGTACTGCATGAGCCCTTAGAGGTGGGGGATGTTACCTGCTCCAGTCGACAGCAAGATGTGGGTTGGTCACTCATCAGTATCTTAGTGAAACATCCATATGGTGAGACTGACCTTGGGGTATGCCAAGGATTGGATTGGAGAGAGGTGATGAGCTGGTACACAGTTGGTAGGGAAACATTCATAGCCGGAGCTACAACACAGCAGGAGCCATGTAGCATTAACGCTCCTTCTTGGTGGCATTGGGATCCAGGTGGATCTACTGGCAGCAGGTTGAGTCAGAGATGGACATGGGATCCAGGTATTGGAGGATCCAGTCATGTTTCGATAGCTTGGAGACATGACGTGGACTAGTGGTTCGTATGGGATCTGGGCATTGGGTCTCAGTGGCATTGGGCCACCAGATTGGTCCACAGATTTGGATTGCTTGAGGGCAAGCAATCTTGGGGTGGGAGGACTGTCATGTCCCCATTTTTATTCTTCTTCATAGTACAACCAGGGTGGATTTCCAGGACAAGGGATGACCAGGTCAGTGGAGCAGGTTTATGTCATCAGGGGTCCTGATGGAGTTTTGAGGAGTTTTTATGGGATTTGATGGCATTCGCTTGGCATATTCCATCATCAACACAATTTGTTTTTCATTCCGTTGCATTCCGACAACTTTCAAAAATCAACATTATTATTGGGCATAACTTAATTAATTATGCTCGAAGTGGCATTTTGGGGAGGTTAATTGATGGAGCACATCCGTGTAATAGCTCGTTGGAATGGGAACGAGAAGATCTACATGATGGGACTTTTGGATGGGAGTTTTAGTGACCTGAGGAGACATGGTGGCCAATTTACCCTTTTCCCGCATTAAAAAGAATATTTTAATTAAAATAAAAGAGGGAAAAGTGCTCCATGATTAAAATAATAATAAAATAGAAGATCCTATAGGGGTCCATCAGATCTGTAAAAGAGGAGCAGGAGGCCATTGGAGGACATCTTGGTTTTGATATTGTTTCTTGTATATGAGGTTGAGAACATGGTTCTCTACTCCATTGGTAGCCCAGGACGAAAACTCTTGGGTGATTTAGAGAGATTGGATGAACACCCTTCTCCCCTTGGTGGATTCATTCAGAATCCACAGGTGTAGAGGTTGTTTTTCTGTTTCAGTTTAGAGACTAGAGGGTCATTCCCAGCGATTGTATTGGCATCTATCTATATATAATAAAGCTGGATTTTGGTTGCTTCATATCTCATTGTTTCTCATGTTGTGATTTTTAATGAAATTTTATGCAATTTGTGAGTTTATGGTTTCAGTCAAATTTCTGGTGTTTGGGTTTCCATGGCAATTTCCTATTAAGTGCTAGATAATTTGATTTGAAGGGTTTGTTCCAAATTTCCTTGGTTTGGGACATTACAAAAGACTTAAGATAAACAACCAAGATATCAAAGCTTCTTAAGATTATGATTTTTGACTTAGAGCAATTATCTAATGATTTCTTAACAATGCCTTAATTAGATATCAAACACAATGATGCCAATTAGATCTCAATGCTCAAACAACTTAGACCATGAATGAGATTAGAGAGTCAAACTTGGATGTTAAGTGTGTTAAGTGCCAAGTTAGCAAATTATCAAGATAAGAAAGTGTTAAATTCCAAAGTTTACCATAACATTTCAACACTTATTAATTTTATGACAACTGTAGTGAGATCACTTTAACATGAAAGTTGCCAAAAACTTATGAGGTAGAAAATTTCCCATTTTTTATCCAATGTAAATTTACAATTTTTCAGACCTCTTAGGATGTTATATGTGATTGTTATGACCAATGTTGAAAATATCGGTATCGGAAAAATATTGGCGAGGGTCCAGAAAATATCTTATTGGGCAATATCGGCGAAAATATCAGCAAATATCGTCAAGCATAAAAAATGCATAATATATATATATATATATATATATATATTATTTATTTTTTTTATTTATTTTTTTCCCACTGGAAAAATCATAATCTTTCATTGATTGGAAAAATTACATGTTGTAGATGCATTTTGCATATGCTATATGTTCTTCCACCACACATGTGGGTAGCTGTAGTTTCTATTACTGTCTATCAAAAAGCAAAAATCATCTCGCAGGATGTTCTATATTGTCATATATACATATTGCCACGCAGGGCTATCAGTTATAATATTTATCAGCTATATACAAAATTGTTCAAAAAATATCTGTTCATATCAGTTTTTCATGGGCTGGCTGCCCTATGATACTGTGCATCTATGTATGGGCGGTGGCAGTACTGATATGCATTTGTACCTCGCTGCTCCTGTATCATCCACTCGCCTCTGGGAAGTGTCGTAGCCTCCTTGGATAGTTGGTCGGCACTGTTGTTGTGTTCCCTGTAGATATGATTGCAAGTGATGTCATTAAACTGTTCCTTCAGTAATTTAATTTCATCCAATATGCTGCTGAGTGTGTGTGAATGACAAGCAGAATTATTATTGAACCAATCTATGACAATCTTTGAATCCCCATATATGTTTAAGTGCAAGCAATTGTGGCTCAATGCAAAATGAAGAAGATGACGGAGGGTGATGAGCTCAGCGAAGTTGTTAGAACCAGCTCCCAAACCCAGCTTTGCTTTATAGAAATGCTGTTCGTTTATGTAGAGGAGAAAGCCCCCTCCACATCCCTGCTGTTGGGCAACACCATCGAAATAAGCCCATGGGCTGTTGTGATTGATTTGTGGAGGGTCACAGGGTCGGCGGACCTTTGGCTGCGGTGGCTCAGGAGTTTCATTGTAGGCTGATATGATCTTAGCAATTAGATGCAGCCAATGAACCGGTTTATCCTCGAAAGTCAAACGGTTTCGGGCCAGCCAGAGGTACCAACAGGTGATGATGGGCAAGCTTTGCAGTTTTGAGTTCCTGTGCTGATGGAACCATGTCTCCCAAGTTTGATTTATATCAACACCCTCCCATTTACCGGTGTATTGTATATCAGTGGAAATTGCTTGCCAAATGTGCGACAGAACAGAGCATTGAAGAAATAAGTGCGTGCGCGATTCGGCTGACTGTTTACATAGGATGCACCAAGACGGTCCATGGGCCGCACGTCTCATGAGGTATTCCCCCGTGGGAACTACACCCTTAAGGATGCACCAAAAGAATAGCTTTTGCCTGGGTGGGGATGTTAGTTTCCAAATGGAGTTCCACCAGAAAGATAATAAATCCGGGACCTTATGTGAAATCAGAGATAGGTACCCAGTTTTAGGGGTGTAAATGCCGTGCTCCGAAGGATACCAAATAAGCTCATCAGGTCCCTGCTTGATTCTAATGTGCGATTCAGATAAGGCACTGATATAAGACAGCCAATCTTGGTGCCAAAGAGGTGGGATGTTGATCTGATCTACAGTTTTCCATCGCTGTTCGAAAATGGTGGTGCGCTGTGGATCATCTATATAAGTGATCCCTTGTGAGTGCAGGTACCGGATGAGGGCTTCAGGCAATATATGCCTGCCTCCGCTTCCATTCCAAGGATCCAGGCCGATTCTGGCCTGTGTGCCATCATTGATTTTCCATATCAAGTTATCTCTGATAAGAGGTATAGCATGAAGTAGTGCTTTCCAAACTGATGATATTCCTGCTTTAGGCCAGGTCGGGAGACGGATCCAATCCATTAAATGAAGGGGCCAAATATATTTGTGGTATACCATATGAGTCCATAGGTTGTCTCCAGTGATTAAGGTCCATCCCATCTTTGCTGCCAGAGCCTGTGCGAAGGAAGGGAGATCTTTGAGCCCCCAGCCACCCCATTTCTTTGGAATGGCAATCCTCTTCCATCCAATCCATGCAAAAATGCGTTTCTCTTTTGCCCCATTCCATAAGTACCTATTGCAGGTTTGCTGTAATCTGGTCAGGATGCTGCGCGGGATCCAGGCCAAAGCCATCCAGAAGACCGGGGTAGCTTCCAAGACAGATTTAATCAGGACAAGTCTACCTGCTCGAGAGAGGTATCGATGGCTCCAGATATTGAGTCTCTTCTCCAATTTAGCAACTAGCCAGATCCAGTCCGCTATTTTTGGGCTAATAGGCTTGATCCAATATCCCAAGTATTTAAGGCCCTGATCTAGGGGGTGAATGCTGTAAGGAAAAAGCTGAAGTGCCAGTTGAGATTCATGGACAGTGGTTCTGGATAGGATAATAGATGATTTTGAATGGTTGGCCAGCATCCCAGTGGCGGATGAGAAGAGGGAGATAATATTTGAGAAAGAACGGGAGTCCCGGATACTACCATCAAGGAAGATCATAACGTCATCCACAAATAAAAGGTGGGTGAGGTAACAGTCCTCTGTTATCTTGAGACCACAAATATCTCCATTTCTCTTGGCTGAGGCAATAAGACGACTGAGGCCATCCATGACAATGAGGAAGAGAAGGGGAGACAGAGGGCACCCCTGTCTGAGGCCACGTTCAGAGTGGAAGAACTGGGATGCAGATCCATTAATCAGCACACTGAAGGAGGGAGTGGTAATGCAAGCCATGATCCAAGTGATAAATCGGTGAGGGAAGCCCAAATGAATAAGGAGCATTTTGATATAGAGCCAGCTGACCCGATCAAATGCTTTAGCTAGGTCAATTTTTAAGATGATGGCTTTATGGTGTTTAGACCAGATAGAGTGGAAAGCCTCATGAGCAACCCCAATAGCTTCATGAATCTGGCGGTGTTCCAGGAAGGCAAATTGTTGAGGGGCGATGTGGCGAGACAGAATGGGGCGAGTGCGGTTTGCAATGATTTTTGAGATGATCTTATAGAGTACATTACAGAGTGAGATGGGGCGATATTCATCAAAAGAGGAGGGAGAGTCAGTTTTAGGGATCAAAGCAATGAAAGTGGAGTTGATAGCATTATACAGGGATCCCATCATCCTACATTCCTCTAGTACCCGAAGAAGGTCCTGATTGATCGTCTCATAAAATGCAATGTAGAATTCGATGGTCCATCCATCCGGCCCCGGGTTACGCTCCTTAAACCATTTAATGGTGGATTCCAGTGTTTTTTTTTTTTTTTTTTTTCTCAGATTTTAAACATATAAAGCAATAACAACACGAACTAAACACATTGGCACATAAATATGAAGAAGGCACTGATATATATGATGTCAAATAGAAATGATACATCAAACTTCAAAGGCGATACCAAATCCTGCTGATCCTTGATAATTGTCCAATCAAGGACTCAAACAAAATAACATCACATATATAAAAATTTAAAAGTATTTCATCATCATGAGTTATAAACTTATATGTAGCAAAAGTTGCAAAACAAATAAAACTAGCAGCTATTTATCTGAGACCATTGGCCTCTCCCTAGCAGCTTTCTTGTTGTCTTGTTCAGCAATTGCTTCACGAGCATTTTGTATAACCTCTGCACTAGAAACCATACAAGGCATTACATCTGCATCATGTGCAGAGAGTCTAGCCAGATGGTATTTCAATCATGTAACCCCTCCTGACATCTTGGTCCCACACAATTTGCATGATATATATGCCTGATTTGCCCCATCAACAGCTTCCCCATACTCCCAAAATGGGTCCAAGGCTTTTGGCATATTTGACATTTGTAGTGAACTAATTCAAACCTAGGGCACAAAAAAAACAAAAAATTGGCATTAAACCCCCCAACTCAAAAAATAATAAGTAATAACCACCTCATTTAAAAAAAATTACTACATTATTTGCATTTTGCAATGTGAATGAAAAATGGCAATAAGAGGGTGCATAAGAAAGTTGAAAAAAAAATGAAGCTTCTTGTCCAAATATGGAGAAAACGCTTGCATTGGTTCATGGGCATGAAAATCATAGCAAATGGAAAAAAACAAAGAAACAAAATGTTGGTAGGCAAAGAGGCAAGCAGGCATAACCCTAAATCTATGAAAAAATCATTAGCATAGGGGTTGAAGAACATACATGTTAATGGAAGAAATGAAGTTTGTCTTACTATTCTTCAATCTTTGATCCACAAAAAAATCTTAGTTGGTGGTGATAATCGTTGTTTGATCCTCAAGCCCTCCTTGACAACCACCACAAAACTCTTCCCCTTCCTTCTCCAACACTCAGAAACAAAAATGAAGAAAAAAACGATTTTTCCTTTTTCTAGCCACGACAAAACACGCCCGGCAATATTTTATATCGTCTCGCGATACTTTGTTGAGATAACGCCGATATCTCGGAAATATCGCGATATTTTCGGGAGCTAAAAATATCGCGATATTTCCTGCGAGCCAAAATATCGCGATATTTTCGATATTCGGTGATATATCGTCGATATTATCTTCACTGGTTATGACAACAGTAAGAAAGTTATAACAACAGTGAGGAAAACACCTTAGATTCAATGGATAACAAGCCAATAGTGATTAACAATGATCAGTGAAATGCCCAACAACTTGCCAAAGGAAAATATGAGCTTTAAGCCACTTTAAGATGCAATATTCAAGGCTAGATCAGATCTGATATATCTTATAACAACAATAAACGAATCAGTAGATCAACAAGTTAATGATGCTAAAACCAATGCCCAATATGCCAAAAAATAGGAAAAATTTACCCAAACTTAAAAATCATTTTTTTGAGCCCTCTTTAGGTGTGTGATCCAGAAATTGTAGATCTGATTCAGTGACTTTTGCAGAAAATTCCAGCAAGCAAATATTTAGATCTGGACTAAATCCTAGATGCCCAAGTGGCCAAAGCTTAGAAAAATTAAGATTTTGCAATTTTGAGTGATTTTGATCAATTCAAATGTGATTTTAGGGCTATTATATCACCGTTATCACTGCTGTAATAAAACATAGGCAAAATGAGTGTTTAGAGAGCAAACCCTAGGCCCAAGGCCTTGAAGATGAACTTGCCCAAGTTGGTCAAAATTTCTCCAATGATCTTGTACCTGAAAACACAAGTTGTAGAACAAATTTCTCTTGTAAAACCACCAAGGAATTATTCTTGAAAATTTAAGTGATGCAACTAGTGCAAAATAAGTCAAGGAGGGTCAACACTAAGCCTAAAAGGACTAGTGTTTAGGGAAGAGGAGGCTAGGAGGGCAGATCAGGGGTAATTGAGGCAGGAAAAGGCCAAAAAGGGGCAATGTTGGAGGGAGAAAGACTCAAAAGGCTAGATGGCTAGGGTTTAGGGTAGATAAAGGCTTAAAAAGCCCACGACCAACCCAAGGGGCATAAAAGGGGGGCGAAGGCCCTTAGAGGCTACGACCTGCCTCGAAGAGGCCGAAAAAGATGATGCAAGGGGGAAAAAGGGTGATGCAGGGGCCATAGAGGAGGCTGGATCTAGGTCTGGGAAGGTTTAAAACTGAAACCCTTGCTTCAAATTATTTTTCTCCTCCGGACCTTAATTTTGCTGCAAATTTGTCAATGGTTGGTCTTGCAAAAAAATATTCTAGAGACTAGATCTTGCCCTCAAGGGCCTAGATCTAGCTCTACTTCATCCTTTTCTCTTGACTTCAATAGATTTTCCCTGCAAAAATGAAAGTAAAACACCTAAACCCCAAATATCTACAAAATCTTGAAATCCCAAAACCCTAATTAGCAAAAATTATTTACAAAATTATTTTAAAAATATACAAATAAACAAGGATTTTGAATATTTTTTTGAGAAATAATTTTTTTGTAGTTATTTTCTTTGATAAATGGCTAAAAATGCTTTAGAAACCCCATGCACACTAATAGCCTTAGCAAAAATTTAATCCACCACATAATTATTCAGGATCCAAGCGAAATTGATCCTTTCCCACAGTTTGTGAATTTGGAGACCAAGGATTGAAGTACGTGCAAACACTATGTATTTATCCCAAAATAATCATTTATTAGCACAACATAGGGAAGTCCGTAGTTGGTACATTCCACAAATCAATGAACATGGACACCTCGAGTTGCACCCCAAAGTCTTTATTATGATATAAAAAATAGTTCGCAGTGGGACAATAGTTTACACAAATGCTTTAGCAACAATTTCTTAGCCAAAAATCAGATGGCCATGAAGAAATTTCATCCCCCACTATGGTTATCAATTTTCCTTATCAGTCCATGAATTTAGTTTTAAATCCAAGCATGATAAAAATTCTAAAATCTGGAAATGACAAATTTTTTCTGAAAACACAAATTTAGAGATTTCACAACTGCTGAAATTGTAGAAATAAAACACAACAAAATTATGACAGTCACACAGAAAATAACACAGTGATTTTTGGTCAATGTGACCCTGGAGAAACCCCCTGCAACTCTTGGGGAAAACCAGTTTGAGAACTCTTTTTTATTTCTGAAAATGCTTTTATAGAGAAACTGAAATACACAATAAAAATTCCAGCAACCACAAATTACAACTTATCTCGATTTCCGTGCTTGAACTCCACCTCGAAAATCGTGCCAATCAGCAAACAACCAAAACATAATTTTTTACAGCAATAAAACAACATTAAATGCTATACGACCAGCCTCAAAAAATGTGCCCAAAACATGTTGTCCCCCTTGATTTCTGTGCCTTTCTCCTACTGTACAGTTTTTCCTTGGGCTGCGTGCCAATAAATGCTGTTTCCTAGATTTGCTGAAATGTCTTCTTGTTGCCCTCCTTCACTTCCTCACTGCTAAGAAATTTTCTCCTTGCTCTCCCTTCTTTTTCTCTCAAATGGTCATGAAAGAATTAATGATCTTTTCCTCCTCTTTTCCTTTTATTCTCTAAATGACCTTTTGGGTTACCCTGAGATCTAATGGCTGAGATTCATTTAGATCTAGGGATGAGAATAAATGTGCATTTAGTTCTCACTTTCTATTTTTTAACTTATCCACTTAAATAAAGATCCACTTAACCTTTTATTTCCATAGTCACCTTTTCACTTTCTAATTCTTCATTGAGTTTAATAAAGTCACCTTTAAATTAGAATGCAACTTTACCACTTATAAAGTCACTTTAGGAGAAAAGTACAAATAAATTTGGACACTTTTCCCTAGGCCAAATATCAAAGCCTGAGGGAACCACTTGTCCTCTGCTACTCAAATTTTAACACTCCCTCCTACCGAGGAAAGTGTTCCGACCACTCCCATCTTTTTTCTGAGGTAGACATGCTTGCCCCGTGGTAAGGCTTTGGTGAAAATGTCCACTACCTGCTCATTTGTGGAAATGTACTCAAGCTTGACAACTCCCTTTTGGACATAGTCTCTAATGAAGTGATACTTGATCTCAATATGCTTTGACCAGTCATGAAAAACTGGATTCTCCATGAGTTTTATGCAACTTTGATTATCACAGTAAATTACTGAAGGTCTCAATGCCTAACCAAATAGACCAAACAACATCTTGCGAAGCCATATGGCCTCACAACTAGTCAAACTAGCAGCCATATACTTTGGCGCAGCTGAAGTCAATGCAACTGACTGTTGTTTTCGGGTGATGCACGACACAACTGCCGAAACCAACCCAAAAAAACACCCAGAAGTACTCTTCCTATCTGAAGCAAAATCTGTCCAATTTGGATCCGTGTACCCTGCCAGTCTCACTCCATCACCCTGTCTATAATCCAGACCAAAATCCATAGTCCCATGCAAGTAATGAAGAATGTATTTTGTAGCCACCCAGTGCACTCTTCTGGGCTCACACATGAATTGACTCATAGTGTTAACTACAAAACATTTATTTGGTCGAATGTTGACCAAATACATCAAACAACCAATCAACTATTTGTATAGAGTAGGATCCACCAACTCGGAATCAAAAGTGTGAAGCTTCTTCCAGTTAGTGATCATAGGTGTAGACATGGGTTTGCAGTCCTCCATATGAAATCTGCTAAAAATATCCACAATGCACTTCCCTTGTCCTAGGAAGAAATGCCTCTCCTCGTGCCACACCTCCAATCCTAGAAAATAATGCATCAAGTCGATATCCTTCATCTCAAACTCTGAAGCAAGATCTCTCTTGCAGCCCTCAATGAGTCTCTCTACACGAGTGATGATAAAGTCATCAATATACAACACCAGAATGAGAGGCTCCTCACCCACCACAATGAAGTATAGGTTCGGATCAACCTCACTCTTTATGAAACCCAACTGCTGCAAGTATGTATCAATCTTAGAGTACCAAGCTCTAGGAGCTTTGCTTTAGGCCATAGAGTGCTTTTTTCAATCTGCATACATGGGACTCCTTCCCATGCACCTCAAAGCCCTGTGGCTGCTCAATATAAACCTCCTCCTGAATGAAGCCATTGAGAAATGCGGTCTTCTCATCCATCTGGTGGATCTTCCAACCCATCTCTATTGCAATCAATATAATGGAGTGAATAGATGTATACCGAGCTATGGGAGCGAAGGTCTCCTCATAGTCAACTCCCTCTACTTGTGAGAACCCTCTCGCCACAAATTGAGCTTTGAACTTCTCGATGCTGCCATCTGCAGCATGCTTTATCTTGTAGAGTCATCTGGAAGTAACAATTGATTTTCCTTTAGGCTTCGGAACTGCCTCCCAAACATCGTTCTTCATAATAGAAGAATACTCCTCCATCATGGCCTCTCTCTAGATCTGCTGGTTGGTTGCCTCCTCATAACTAGAAGGCTTAGAGTCAACAATGCTTGTTACCAATGCCATGTAACTACATAACCGCTCAGGTGGTTTACTTTCTCTAACCTGTCTCTTTGGTCCAACAACTGATGTGGCCTCGTGCAAGGTATCTTGAAGCCACTTGGGCTTCCTCTTCCCTGAGCATACTTCTCCCACCGGAGTGAAAAAATCCTCATCATCATTAGAAGCCTGAACACTTGAAGGCCTGCCAATTGACCTCATGCCTGAATTTGTGCCTGTAGATGCTGAAGTACCATGCGAACTGTCCATTAGTGGACTACCCTATGAACTGCTCTGCGGACTACCTTGCATACTGCCTGAAGAACCACCCAACTGACTCTGAGAGCCACTGCTCACTGATGGACCTGACACTGTAATCGATGTACCCCCTGATCCCTGACCACTGGATCCCTGTGACTGACTCAGTTGCTCCTGAGGGTCTGGTGACTCTGGATACTCTAACTCCTGTGACCTCCTGAATGCTCTCTCCTCCTCGAACTTCACATCCCGCCTGACGACCACATTCCTTTGCACATGAATATAAATCTGATAAGCTTTCGAGGTCTCTCTATAACCCACAAAGACGCCCTTGTCTGCAGTGGTCTCTAGCTTGGTCTTGTTCTCCTTGGGGACATAGGAATATGTAAGGCACCCAAAGATACGAAAGTGCCCAACATCATTCTTCTTCCCACAAAAAGCCTCCTCCGGAGTCACATTCCCCATGGCACAATGCAGACTCCTATTCTGCAAGTACACAACAGTGTTGCAGGCCTTTGCCCACAAAAATAAAGGTAACCCCTCATCATGAAGCATGGCTTTGGCAACCCCTGCAATGGATCTGTTCTTCCTCTCTGCAACCCCATTCTGCTTGGGGTAATAAGGAACTATGAACTCCCTTCTAATGCCTGTCTCAGCACAAAAATGAAAAATCAACAAACTCACCAAGGGTATACTTCCCTCCATTGTCCGACCTGAGGACCTTGATCTTCCTACCTATCTGGGTCTCCGCAAGAGCTTTGAACTCTTGAAACTGCTTGAAGACCTCACTCTTGGTCTTCAAGAAATAAATCCAAGTCTTCCAAGAGTGGTCATCAATGAATAAAACATAGTACTCATAGCCACTCAAGGATACATGAGACATCCGACCACTCACATCGGTATGAATCAAGTCAAGGATCCTGGCCGCTCTGCTGTCACTGCTGGGAAAATGGGATCTGTCAAATTTCCCCATAGCACATCCTCTGCATACATCAAGGTGATTAGAACTGAAATCTGGCACATCAGTGGTGATATCTCGCAATGTACTCAAGGCCCCATGATACATGTGCCCCATCCTGCGTGCCAAATCTCACACAACTCTGAACTGCTAGATCTATTGTCGGTCCTATCTCGGGTGCTGCTACTTAATGCCATCAGGGGCTGGAATGAGAACTTGTACACCTTGGCATGGCACACACCAATCTCTCTAGCTGAAGAAGTTGGAGTTCCCCTAGGATATATAAGCACTTGCCCTCTCCTGAACAACACATCATACCCTCTGTCCTCAAGTGCTGAGACGGATATCAGGTTCTTCTTCATTCCAGGCACATATAGAACATCTGACACTTTCAAGGGAGGTTTGGGTCCCCTATCAAATGTTAATGTCTCCACACCGATTGCTCTAACAATGCTGTCATCACCAAGTACTACCTCCATATCAGTATCACCCTCTAAAAGCTCTGAGAAGTACTCTCTGACTCCTGTCATGTGGCGGGAAGTATCACTGTCAACATACCAAATGCTAGAAGATGCTCTGCTAGTAGCGGGGAATGCACACTCCCTTTGAACCTGTATGGCAGGTGATCCTGCACTAGTGGCCTCAGAAGCTATAAATCCAAACTCCCGATCAAATCTCTCTGAGAAGCTCTCTATCTCTGTAGAAGTTGCCATGGGTTTGTATTTCCCTTTCTTGTTCTTCTTCTCTGGACACACAACAACATAGTGTCCCAACTTTTGACAATTCCAACATTTGACTTTGGAATAGTCCTTCTACTTGTTCTGCTGCTTGCCTTTACCTTTGCTTTTGCCTCCACTGTTGGAAGCTTGCTTTTTTGCTCTGCCCTTCTTGCCTCTTGCTAACAATGCTACATTGTCATCCTCCTCCACCTGTTTGGCTACCCCAAGATGGTTCTTTCTGATCTCATTCTGAATGCAATCATCCCACAACCTCTCCCAATCGGGAAGGTTTTCCCATGCAACAATGCCATCTAAAAAATTCTGCAAAGTCTTGGGAAGACAATTCAAAGCAATTCTCACCAACTTAGTGGGTGCAATGATCTCACCTACGACTGCCAACTCATCTCTCACTGAAGTGATCTTTGTGAGGTATGCTGTAGCATTGTCAGTATTAGCCATTTTAATGGCCTTCAGTTTCTCCTTTAGGACCATTTTTCTATTTCCATTTGAGCTCTGGTAAAGACTGGTCAAGGCTGCCCGAATCTCATGTGCATAAGTCTTTCCTCTCACATGAGGAATGACATGGTATTTGATTCCTTCCAGAATCAATCTTTTTGCCTTAGAGTTCTTTTTGTTAAACTCAACCAACTGTATATGGTCAGCAGGTACTACTACTGGGTTCTGTGTGGTATTTACCATAATGCCCCAGACTTTTGTTTCCTCAAAGATGTTCTGGATTCTCTCATTCCATGCACTGTAGTTGTTCTGCCCATCCAACCTATCTTCAACTCTCAAACCCAAAGACATGTTTCACTGTCCTACCAAATTGAAATTTTCAAATCTGTGGTAAAGGTTTCTGTTTTCTGTGTAAAAATCAGCTTGCTGTAATTTTCACTTTGCTGTCCCAAACTGCACTTTTTAGCCAACCAAGCTCTGATACCATGAAGAAATTTCAACCCCCACTCCGGTTATCAGTTTTCCTTATCACTCCATGCATTTAGTTTTAAATCCAAGCATGATAAAAATTACTAAAATTTGGAAATGACAATTTTTTTTCTGAAAACACAAATTTAGAGATTTCACAACTGCTGAAATTGCATAAATAAAACACAACAAAATTATGACAACCACACACAAAAAATAACATAGTGATTTTTGGTTAATGTGACCCTGGAAAAACCACCTACAACTCTTGGGGAAAACCAGTTTGAGAGCTCTTCTTTATTTCTGAAAATGCTTTTACAGAGACTGAAATACACAGTAAAAATTCCAGCAACCACAAATTACAACTTATCTCGATTTCCGTGCTTGAACTCCACCTTAGAAATCGTGCCAATCAGCAAATAGCCAAAACTAAAACAGTGCGAAAACACGCATATGGATTTTAAGGAATGAATTGATTTACAATGAGCAATGAAGCTCAATAAATAATACAACTGTATTTACAGAAACATCAAGTTTCTACTAAGAAAATAGAAACAAGTAGTTTCTACTAAAAAAATAGAAACAACAAGTTTCTAATAAGAAACTACTAATAAGATCACAGATGAGCATTGTTGACCACTACGTGTCAACTTCCCAGCAGTACACCCCCTTTTCTTCGCAAAAAGGGATAGCGCTTGATCAACATGTCCGTGCGATTCGACAGCCATCGACAACTTGATCAATTTATGTTGTAAACCCAGTCTGCATATTTAATTGTAAATAATCTTAGCAGAGTTGAGTCATGTATGTAAATTGTCTAGGTGGACCTAATTTTCTAGTGATAATCTACGTTCCAGAAGGTTTTTTGTCTCACCGATCTATGATCGGCAGAGTTTTCCTTCAGCCTAACCCCAAAGATGGAATGGATTTTGTCATTAGAATCTTAGGAGAATCCTAGTGTGTTAATCTGCTAGATTATAGTTGTGTCACAGAACTGGGTGATTTATGAGGGTCTATGTCAAATGGGTTCTCCCCCTTGAGATGTAAAGTTGTAAAAGTCATGATGTAAAGTGTCTTGAGGGTTAGAAAATGTTTTTAATCCCCTCATAAGTCCTAAGTCCTAGGTCCTAGGTGATTTTTCCAAAGGCTAAGTTCGAGGATCCATTTAAAAATAAATTAAAAAAATTAAAAAAATAAATAAATAAAAAAAATAAATAAATAAATAAATAAAAATAAAAAATAAAAAATAAAAAATAAAAAAAATAATAAAGTAAAAAACTTAAAAATTAATAAAATAATAATATTTTGAGTAAATAAATGCAGAATTTCAATTTTTTAATGCATTAAAAATTCGACGAATGAGATTAAGAGATATCTTGATCCTCATCGACGGTTGAGATCATTTTGACATGGATCACTCGAACTAGCTGTTGGGGATGTTTCCTTTGATTAGGGTGCTATGGGTCATTTGAGATAGAGATTAGATCTGTGAGTCTTGTGCTGAAGAAGCTCTCTTGTAGTCATTTTTTTGTGCAAAAAAGAAAGACTTTGGGGTTAAAAATCTTGTTGGTGTTACTCTTCTGAAAATACTGTAAGATTGTTTTATTTTTCTGCATAATTTTATTTTCAGCGATTGATGATAGCTTAATGAAGATTGATCTAGGCACATGTATCTTGTCTGATCTTTGTGGTTTGAATGATAGTTTAGATTCTGAAATATAGTGGCAGGTATCTCCATTTGATCTGGTTTTCACTATTGTTTTTTCCCTCTATGTTAATGGTTGATTTTAAGCTGTGTAGGAAATTCTTTTTTTTTTTTTTTTTTTTTCAGATTACCGGGCATTAGGGGAAGTTCTCGGCTGAACCAGCCAACTCCCGGATTGTGTTTTCTGAAAGAGCCCAGCTAGTTTTTGATCCCGAGCTTATCATTTGAATTTTTTTATGAATGCATGCAGGATTTTCTGAAGTATCTCACATTAAAATTAAATTCTGAAAATATAACTGTGGATTATTGACAAATCTGGCTGCTAAAGAGCCTTAGATCTGTAAATATTGTAAATTCGTAGCTGGTTTGAAGGGTCAAATTTTGTTTTATGCATATATTATAGGGTTTCATGTACTTCTGCAGGTTACAGGTGACACAGAGCAGAGAAATCCAGATATAATTTTCGAGGAGAAGTTTCATAGGTTTCTGGGCTACCTTCTATGCGTATTATCTCCACACTGTTCCCCATTCCACAATCGAGGTTACCCCAAACTGCTCATTGCCCACCAGCGTGTTTTTTTTTCTGTTCCAAAGTCTGCCGCTTGCCTGTTCACGCATATCTACCTACTCTATCTCTGCGCTCGCTGCTCTTCAACGCAGCTCCAACCTCCACATGCCCAGCCGCTTGTAATTTTCCCTGCACCTATGCATACTTACCATGAAAATTCGATTTGCTGTAATACGTTAAGGGAAAGCATTATAAATCGATCCATGCGGCTATGCCTTTCACTGCGTAACACCTCCGTTTATCCAAAATCCTGCAGTCAAAAATCGTGGGTCTGATCAGCACATAAATCATCATGGTTTACATGGTTGCTGGAAGCCGCAAACCCACAAACGATATTCATTCCGCCATCGAAGAGCATTTTGCTGATTGAATCCTGTGATCGCTTTTTTCTTTTGCGGGCCGGGTGAATTTTCGTGAGGCGTTTCACGTGAGGCTTTTCTCTGCCTGCGTAAGAAGAGTCGTTTTCGGCTTTTAACGTGACTGCAATGCGTATGCGGTATGGTAAGTTTAGTGCTTAGCGTAGTTTAGATTAGATTTCCATTTTTCCTTTTTAGCTTTGATTTATTTTGAGTTAAAAAAAAAAGTAAAATTCATAAATCATCAAAATCGTTTGTTTTAATTTAAGTTTCACCCCTTTTTAGGTTTAGACGTAGTTTCTTTTAGTTTAAGTTTAAATTAGAATAGATTTTTTGATTTCAATAGTTTTGTTTTAGTTTAGGAATTAAATTTTTTAATTTAGCTTAGTTTAATAATTTAAATTTTATTATTTGTTAAGCTTTAGATTTATTTTAAATAGTTTTAACTTTTTTAGATTTTATTAATTAAAAATCATAAAAGCAAAAAAAAAAAAAAAAGATTTTCTTTTCTTTTAGTTTAGATTTTAATATTTAGATTTTTTTTAATTCAAAGTTTCTTTTAGTCTTTAGTTTTCATTTGAAAAACGTAAAAATATTATGGAAATATTCAGTCTTGGCTCAGGGATTTATCACGTTTTATCTTTTCTGCCGAGGCTAAAATTTTGATGTGGGAATTAATGTTTATCATGCTTAAATGTTCATTCAAAGATTAACTATATGAATGTAATCTCTGGCTAGCATCTTACGTGATTGTTTGAAGCACTTTATCTTTCGAAATTTTAATCGCTGGAGTATCTTCAAACCATTAAGCATTTATTGATTATCTCGTATCTGGTAAAAGTTAAGCTTTTATGATAAATGATTGCTTTACATGGTTTATATTTCTGCAGCATCTGATAATTAATCGTTTAAACATTAAATCCACAAGGCACTGGTCCATTAAATTAATAAAATCAATTGAGTGCTGGTTTCCTTTCGTGTCTCCCAAACCAACTTGATTCACAGTGGGTCAATCATTTTCCCATAGGGTCTACCCCCCTTAGCCGCGGGAGACAGGCTTAAACGGAGAGATCCGGGATCAAAGTGACAGCCCCTGGTCTGAGCGTTGTCGTGACAATCTGTGCGACAATAAGCATTAAACACTAAAATAGCATTATTCTAATACCCTCCCTTAATGCTCAATCTATTTACAACACCTATAGACCGTCTGAATTTTACAAACTTATCAGGACCAAGGGGCTTGGTGAAGATGTCTACTGGCTACTCCATTGTGGGAACATACAGTGACTGAATGGATCCATCTTCAACAAGCTGTCGAATGTAGTGACAATGGGTTTCCACATGCTTTGTTCGTTCATGGAAGGCTGGATTCTTGGCAAGTTTGAGCACTCCCTGATTATCACAGAACAAAGGAGTAGGACCTGCCTGGGAAACATGCATATCTGCAAGCATATGTCGAAGCCAAACTGCCTCACAAGATGCCTTAACTGCTCCCCGATACTCTGCTTTTGTCGAGGAGAGAGCCACTGCTTGCTGCTTCTTACTAGTCCATGTGCCAACACCGGATCCTAGACTAAACACATGCCCAGCTGTCGACTTACTGTCATCAACCGAACTGGCCCAGCCGGAATCTGTGTAACCACTGAGTGTAGGATCTGAACTTCGAGTGTACAGAAGTCCATAATCAAGAGTGCCACGCACATAATGTAGCACACACTTCGCTGCTATCCAATGATCAGCCTTAGGAGCTGACATGAAGCGTGAAATGTATCTCACTGCAAAACTGATATCAGGTCTAGTGGTAGTAAGGTAGATGAGGCTGCCCACTAATTACCTGAATAAAGTTTCATCCACAAGTGGTGAGGATGACTGAGCTGAAAGTTTGAGCCCTGGTTCCATAGATGTCGTGGCAGGTTTGCAATCCTGCATTCTGAACCTGTCCACAAGATTTCTGGCATATTTGGACTGAGAGAGAAAGATGTTGTTCTCAGTCTGCCAGACTTCAACCCCCAAACAGTAATGAAGAAGTTCCAAATCTGTCATATCAAAAGTGCTGCACAAATATTGTTTGATCCCGTGGATCAAATGTGCTGAACTGCCAGTAATGATAAGGTCATCCACATAGACAACCACAAAAAAATATCATCACCAGTATGTTTGATATACAAGTTTGCATCAGATGGACTTCGCTGAAAACCATGATCTGTTATGTACTTATCAATTTTCATGTACCAAGCCCGAGGGGCTTGTTTCAGACCATAGAGTGCCTTGACTAATCTACAGACTTTCTGTTCTTGACCAGCAATCTTGAATCCTGGAGGTTGCATCATGTAGACTTCTTCCTGTAAGTCATCATTCAGAAAAGCACTCTTTACATCCATTTGATGGACTTTCCAACTGAACTGAGCGGCTAAGGCAAGGACAAGCCGTATGGTACTCATCTTGGTTGTAGGAGCAAAGGTCTCCTCATAGTCTATGCCTTCCTTCTGTGAGAACCCTCGAGCAACAAGACGAGCCTTATACTTGTCGAGGGTTCCGTCAGCTTTGTATTTCACTTTATACACCCATTTGTAGCTAATAGGCTTCTTCCCTGTAGGAAGATCAGAAAGGGTCCAAGTGTGATTCTTCTGAAGACTTTAGAATTCAACTTCCATAGCCTGTTCTCACTCAGGTATACCCTTAGCCTCTGAATAGGTTTGAGGCTCAAAAACACTGTGTAAGTTAGCCAAAAGAGCAAAATTTACTGGAGATTGTTGTTTGCTCTTATTTCTGGAAGTTCTACCTTCAAGGAGCTCATTATTCCGGAGATCACCAATAGTTTTAGCCCACCATTTAGGTTGGAGAGTAGAAGAACCAATATCAGGAGTAGGTGGAGGAGGCTCAGGGACAACAGGAGCAGCAAGAGGAGGATTATTTTCTGGAAGAAGCTCAAGTAGTCCATCATCAAATAATGATGCTACATCATCCGTCCCACCAGGTGGACCTAACGAAAGAACACTGTGAGGCCGATCCTCAGAACACTGCTCAGAAGGAGGAGACTGAAAGAACCCTCTGTCTTCATCAAATACTACGTCCCAACTGAAGCTAAGATGACCAGTGTCTATATCTATCAGCCTATAGGCCTTGTGGTGATCACTGTACCCTATCATCATGAGTTTTTGGCTTTTGGAATCCAACTTAGAGCGCTTAGCAGCTGGAATCCAAACATATGCAACCGAGCCAAACACTTTGAGGTGACTGATCTTAGGCTTACGGCTAGACCAAACCTCTTCTGGAGTCTTCCCCTTAATAGCCTGAGTAGATGATCGGTTAAGAAGAGAGACAACAGTAAACACTGCTTCAGCCCAAAATTTGTTTGGAACACTCCTATGTTGTAACATGGAACGAGCCATTTCAACAACCGTACAGTTGCGATGTTTGACAACACTGTTCTGCTGAAGAGTGTAGGGTGTAGTTAACTGACGTTTGATGCCATGGGTATCACAGAAGTTGGAGAAAGCAGAAGAACAAAATCCCCCCCCCGTTATCTGTCCTAAGAGTTATGATATTATAGCCAGACTCCTTTTCAGCTAAGGACTTAAACTTCTGAAATATACTAAATACATCAGATTTATGTTTTAGAAAGTACACCCACATCTTTCTACTGAAATCATCTACAATAAGCAAAAAATATTTGCAACCAGTAACTGAAGATGTATTCATAGGTCCACAAATATCAGCATGAATTAACTGGAGTACCTTAGATGCGTGCCAAGATTCTCCATCCTTGAATGAAGACCGATGTTGCTTGCCAGCTTGACAGGCGCCACACACTCCCAACTGTTGAATCTAAATATCAGGTAACCCTGGCACAAGTCCCTCCCAAGATAGTTGAGAGAGATACTAAATGTTTAGATGCCCATATTTCTGATGCCATAGAGTGCTAATGGGAGAAACACGAGCTGCTAGAGTCACTTCTGGAGAATCACTAGTGTCAAGAAGCCTGTATAGGCCATGATCTTCTAGGCCAACAACAACCGTAAGACAAGTTTCCCTGTCAATAATGGAGCACTTGTGTGCACTGAACACCACATCGAGCTGAGGAGAGTTCCTCATAATCTGGCTGACAGACAATAGATTAATTTCCATACCAGGAACATAGTACACATTCAGGAAGATGAGTGTGCGCCCACCAGACTGGATCTGAACTGTACCTTTGCCAACCACTGTGTACTCCTCACCTCCAACGAATACCACGGAATCACTGAAAGATGAGAAGTCAGTAAACCAGTCACGCTTGTGAGAGAAATGACATGATGCACCAGAGTCAGTGTACCAGGCAGAAGACGGGGCATGATCTGGGGACCTCTTAGCCATAAAGGCGTAAAACGCGATTCTTTCTGCTCAGAATGTTTTGCGACATTCACTTGTCGATGAGACCCTCCCTGCCTCTTCTGTTCAGAAGCAATCCTCTGTTTGCAATCTTTCTTCACGTGGCCGAACTTGTGATAATAATTACACTGCACATTTTTCTTCTTAGCAGAATCAGAACGCTGAGAAGAACCTTTCTGCTGAAAGGACTGAGAGGCCTGATATTTGGCAGTAAAAGCATTTCCTGAGGAGGCTGATGAAGCACCGCTACCAAACTGCTATTTCCAACGATCCTGTTGCAGGAGTTTGGTGCATAATGCCGGAAACTTCAGATCAACATTAGTGGAGGTAATGTTGAGTGTTTCTATGAAGTGCTCATAAGGTTTTGGTAGACTTTTCAGAGTGATGACTACCATAACTTCTTCCTCCATGGTCTGACCAATGGCTTTGCGCTGATCTTGAATGTCTTTAATCTTGTTAAGATGTTCTTGTAAAGACATTCGTTCGTCCATCACAATGGAGAACAACTGATTCTTTAGAAAGAAAGCTCTGCTCTTGTCGGATGTCTCGTGCAATTCCTTCAAATGTTGCTAGATTTCGGCAGCTGTCTTGTCGGAAGGAATCTATGGTAACTGATCATCAGTCACAGAGAGTTTGAGAAGCATAACAACCTCTCGATTTTGATCATCAAACTTATCTTGATCTGCACCAGGTGTACCAGGACTGATTTCTTTGCCCAAAATGAGCTGGTCAAGATGCCTATATTCAAAAATGGTCAACATTCTCTGTTTCCAGATGTTATAATTGTTGCCATTAAAGTGCTGATTGCCTTCCAACATCAGATTGGTTATCGAGGGCATCTGCATGTTTCCTAAGACACGGAAAACAACAAAGGAGTCTGGCACGGATTTCAATGCAGATGTTGGCTGATCTGGACAAAATCTCATAGGCGCTGGAAACAAAATTCAAATTTACTGACTTAAAAATCGAGGTATGGAAAACGATGCACCCAGAAAATTCTGATGACTACTCAGTTGAGATATCACAAAATCCACATAAAATATATAATCGGAAATTTTTTTTGACAAATGAAACAGATAAAATACCTTGGTCGAAAAAAATGAGCCACGAAAAAATCATCGACGGATTCTTGAGCTGGAGCCACCGGAATTAGAATTTCGGTTTTGTTCTTCAATTGTATATCTCCTACGCTTTGCCTTACTGTCCAGCCTTAGCTTCGGTTCTAGTACAACATTAACAAAACTCACAGCATAGATCGTGGCTCTGACCTGATAATTCTCATCTCGGGCTTCGAATAAAACTTTTATAACGAACTTATAGCGGGCTTCTCGTTAAAGCCAGTCCAAGAAGACAATTCTCTATTACATTCAAGCCTTTTATCGGCTTAAAGATTGAGTCCTGTTCAATAAACCCTGGAAACTGTGAAAGCTCAGCCGAATATGAAATGAGTCCTGGACATTGCTTTTAGCCGGATCTTTACAAAGGACATCACAAATTCTATGCTCTGATCTCTAATTTAATCTCCAATAAGGATTTGCTCACAAGGCCCGCAAAATGCAATTTCAAGGATTCAATTCCGATCTGCAACAATGCACATCAAACCCTATGGTATTCGCTCCAAATTGAGCAAAAGACAACTAATGTTGGCTCCGAAAAAATTCACAGTGTCCAGGATTACTAGTGAAGATGCCTGTCACATCGGATCTGACGATAAAACAACAGTGCCACCGCAGATTGAAGAACGAAATGGCAATCTGAGCAGAAGGTCCAAGCTCAAAACGATATTTAAAGGCTCAAATTGAAGTCGTCGAGCTCCTCCGTTGATCTGCAGCAACCTCGGAGTCGGATTGTGATGGGGCCCTTGGATCGTGCAGGTCGTGGTGAGGAACCACGCGGCGTGCCTGCTGGGGAAGATCCTAACTTCGAAGGTCCCTGCGGACCAGTGGAATATCGTCCACCTGATAGACAGAAAGTGCCTGCTTCAACCCCGCTTATCGCAGAAAAGAAAAAAACGCCGGTGCGGAAGACCACGGCAGAGTAGAGGGCGTTCGGAGCCACAGAAAGGCATATCGGTGGCTGAGAAAAAAAATTCGGGATGAAGTCATAGTGGGACAGGGTGAAATTGAGATTTTTCAAACAATCAAAAATTTCGAAAAAAAATAACTTAGCTCTGATACCATAAAACAATGCGAAAACACACATATGGATTTCAAGGAATGAATTAATTTACAATGAGAAATGAAGCTCAATAAATAATACAACTGTATTTACAGAAACAACAAGTTTCTACTAAGAAAATAGAAACAACAAGTTTCTACTAAAAAAATAGAAACAACAAGTTTTTAATAAGAAACTGCTAATAAGATCACAGATGAGCATTAAACACTAAAATAGCATTATTCTAATAAAAACGTAAATTTTTACAACAATAAAACAACATTAAATGTTGTACGGATAGCCTCGAAAAATGTGCCCAAAACTTGTTGCCCCCCTTCCTCAATTTCTGTGCCTTTTTTTCCTGCTGTACAATTTTTCCTTGGGATGCGTGCCAATAAATGCTGCTGCCCAGATTTGCTGAAATGTCTTCTTGCTGCTCTCCTTCACTTCCACACTGCTTAAAAATTTTCTCCTTGCTCTCCCTTCTCTTTCTCTCAAATGCTCATGAAAGAATTAATGATCTTTTCCTTTTCTCTTCTCCTTTTATTTTCTAAATGACCTTTTAGGTTACGCTAAGATCTAATGGCTGAGATTCATTTAGATCTAGGGATGAGAATAAATGTGCATTTAATTCTCACTTTCTATTTTTTAACTCACCCACTTAAATGAAGACCCACTTAGCCTTTTATTTCCATAGTCACTTTTTCACTTTCTAATTCTTCATTGAGTTTAATAAAGTCACCTTTAAATTAGAATGTAATTTTACCACTTATAAAGTCACTTTTGAATTAGAATGTAACTTTACCACTTATAAAGTCACTTTTAAATTAGAATGTAACTTTGTCACTTATAAAGCCACTTTAGGAGAAAACTACAAATAAATTTGGACACTTTTCCCTAGGGCAAAGATCAAAGCCTTACGGAACCACTTGTCCTCGAGTATCCAAATTTTAACAGGTCAGAGACTCAAATGACTCTCTAATTTATAGATAAATCCTCCAATTGAAAAATAATGGCTAGTTTCCTTGATCCTTGTCAAAATAATCTTGGCCATCGAAAATTATTTTATCATCTTTTAATCTTAGCCATTGAATTTTTATTTTTGAGGAAATTTCAAATTTATCATTTAATTCTATTTTAATTAGTTCAAAATTAATTATTTTGAGCTAGTTTCCTAAAAAATTTGACTTTGATTTAACCGATAAGGCCCAAGGGTCCAATTTTTTTTGAAATATCCAATATTTTCTTGGTGGAGTACCTCAAAAAATTAATTCTTTTAAAACCCACGAATTTTTCACATGGAGAATTTAATTTTCCTAAGATATTTTAATTTGACTCTAATTAATTAAATTTCCGGCTTAGGATTTTAATTTAATTTTGCCAGAAAATTTAATTAATTGACATATGAGGGGATTGATTTTTTTTTTCTCCCTTTAATATTTTAACCATGGTGTCTAAGTATGAGGGACCATACATCAAAATATTTTTTACAATTCAATCCTCGAAGGGGGATACCCATTTGGCTTAGACCCTCAAAATACGTACCCAATCTTCACACAATATGATCTAGTAGACCAAACAATTTGTAATAAAATAAATTAGCCAATTAGCTTAAATTATTCCCAAATCACTTTTACATAAGACTCGATTAGAACACTAAGACTCACCTAAGACTTTGATGAAGAATTCTACCCTAGCTTTAGGGTGAGGTTGGAGGGAAAAACACTGCCGACCATCTGTGTTTAGAAACACAAATGACTTAGTGAGACGAAAAACTTTCTCGGATGAAACTCTCGCCAAAATAATAGACTTACCTAGGTCGCTACATACATTCATGGTCTTACTAGCATCATTTACATTACATAGTTTGCATAATAGGTTTACAATGACACATGAACTACTGATAAATGATCTGATCCCGTTGAAAAAGTTGGTACTTCCACTTCCTTGGAACTTTGAAAAAATGAGTGAACACATCCCAAGGGTAATCTCTCTAAATGGGATAGTACAATCTGTAAGTACTAGTGGGTAGTTACTCCATTGTTACACTTTATTATATTTTGTTGTAATTTAGGTTAAGGTTGGCCTAGCCCCTCCTCCTTGGGCCTAGCACCCACATCCATCATTTGTACAATCATCACATTCAAGCGTGTTTAATCATTCTTTTTCCTAAGGGAACTTACACCAATTTACTCTACTTATGTTGTGCTCTCTTGGATTCCTTTGTGGTGCTGCTAATTGCAGCTTGTTTATTGGTTTAGGGTTTGTTAGAAAATTCCCTGTAGATCCTCTACCTCATGATTTTTAAAATCTTGAGTTTCAGAGTTTTACGATCTTTAGTTTAAGAACAAATCTATAAGAATTAAATCAGATGATTAAAGAGTGGCAAAGAATGGGCATAATAATCAGTTTATCATTGTTGCATAAATTTACTTTTAAGCAAACCCTGCATTGTTTTCAAAGTCGCAGATTACATTTATTTTCCATTCCCTTCCGTTTAAAATGGTCAAACTTCAAGTATATAGCTTTTGCGTATCCTAATTTTTCTGTTTGTTTGTGCCTTTGCTTTCTACAAATACAGGGATGGCCTCTGAAACTGAAAATATATTTTCTATTCAAGATTAATCCATACATTGAAATGATATCTTTTGTTTTGGGAATGTCTTTCAACTAGAAACAATATCTGGTTATTATGGTACTGTTTCTGCCAGTGTGCACATTATTTATTTCCTTGATGCTTGAAAGTATAGTACTAAAGTTCATCAGTTGTATCTGATGATGACTTCAATTGTGTTTTTTTCATATTTGTGGAATCTCTATTGTGCAGATGACCCAATGGCAAAACGTGCACTTCTGTCTCCAAGGAGCCGCCTATCTGCCATAGAGGCAACTGTACAGACTCAAGATTCAGCATCAGTTGATGTCAAGGTGAGGCTTAACAATTTTAAGCGGTAGGTGTTGAGAGTAAATATTTGATAATGCAGGAAGTTTTAATTAGGAGAATTAGGATATAGTGTAATAAAATATAATGTAATGTTAAGTTATGAATTGAGTTGATTAGAAAGTTAGTTAGGTGTTGGGAGTTATGAGTTGGGAGTTATGTAACCTACTCATAATGTATGTCTTCTGGCTTGTAATAAGACATTTCATATTGGAATAATATCAATCAAGCATCTCTCTCATATTTGCATATCATGACTCTGTGATTATGTATGTGTATATTTTTGACCTGGTATCAGAACCTTGTATTTAAATTTTAGAGAGCTGTGACACAAAGTGAAGGCTGAAGCAAAGTCGAGGAACTGTGGTCTCATAAGACTGAGTGAAGCCAGAGATCAAGGTACAGGTTGCTTAGATCATGGGTAGTGCCATAAAGCATAGCATAGGCATGCAAGGGAAAATATAAGTATTTGAATTTAATATTAAAGTCATATTAATAAATTAAATTGTTCACAAAGTTTTATAACTTAGTTTTCTTAAGTTCTCACTTAACTATGAATTGAAAATCTGTGGAGAGAGACGATGTGTAGTCACATGAATCCCAATGAATGGAGGCTCTGTGAGAAGGGCATAGGCATGCGAGAGGTGATTTTTTATAGGGGTGTTTTTCTGTAGGTGGGAGCTCCAAATTATTTTGCAGGGATAGATATCCAATTAATTCAAGATAGGAAAGTTCCTACCATACCATATAACTCACATGTACAATACTATATTATATAGAGTGTTATATTAATGAAAGAAATTAACAATGGGGGAAACATATGATATGGTTGAGAAAACATAGTTATCTCTAATTAATATTTATATCTCCGAGTCTCAAAATAAAAGGTGAGGGTACCATTCCATGTGACAAAGAGTTTCATTCCGTGGTGGAAGCAAGGGAAAGGGTATCACCATTAAAAGGAATGTAGAAGGAATCCAATATGGATTCATGAAAATGAAAAGTATTTTGCAAGGGTTTCACCAAAAAATGACCAGCCACAAATATCAATACCCCCAATATATCTAGAATGTCCAGCACATGATTGGTTTATGTGGGTTGATAATAAGACTAGAGAACTAACTTTAAACTGGGAAATGATTCTTATGTACTCTTTTTAAAGTTTCCCAGATATCAAAAGGCATGAACTAACATAGATAAATATCACAGAGGTATTTAATAAGTTAGCAATGACACTAATGATCTAGGATGCATTTGAGACATTTATTTTCAATGATGTTGACGATGAATTTAGAGTTCAATCCATTATTCCTGTTAGCACTAACTTCTACACCCTGTAAATTGATCTAAACATTAAAAATCAGCAGTAAAAATCAGTGAACATTTGGAAAATCTGCCCAAAGTGTCACGAGCAAATTTCACTCTGCATTTAGGCTGGTGCTTGCCAACCTCAGGGGTGTGTCCTTGACTCAGTCTTTGTTCCAACTTCCTGCTGGTCTAACCAGAAAATCTGCAACAAATCATAGAAAAAAATAGTAAGAGAGTGTCTGTTTGACAAGCAAGTTAGTGGCCAAACAAATGTGTAAAAAATTGTAAATATAATGCGTGGAATGGTTCTTTGCAAATCAGCGTTTAATATAAAGAATGGAATAAGAGGAAAATATATTTAATTAGCAAATTGCCAAAATACGTATCTGAAATTACTCTTAAATTTTAATATATGTTAGTTTTTGTAGCATCAGACAGGTGTTCTAGTCTCGACTTTGGTTAGAGAGGCTAAGCAATACAAGATCTCCAAAACCCAGAAAAGGTTTTGGAAGAAAACACCTAAAAACAACTCAATTAAATTAGTTGATTGATAATTAAAAATGCCCAAGTATAACTTAGGGAAATCAATTAATTAAAAGGAATTAATTGAGAAAAGTGAGAATGCTCTCGAAACTCACATGGATTGATTTTGAGATGATCTTAGCCGTTGATGTGGATCTAATCATGGTAGTTTGTTCACCAACGAGAGATTATAAGAGTAGGACGCTGGGATGGAGATAGATACATCGAGCTAGTGGGTGATCTAGGTGTTAAAATTTGGGTACCAGAGGACAAGTGGTTCCCTAAGGCTTTGATCTTTGGCCTAGGGAAAAGTGTCCATTTTTTTTTTTTTTTTTTACTTTTCTCCTAAAGTGACTTTATAAGTGGTAAAGTCAATTTAATTTAAAAGTGATTTCATAAGTGGTAAAGTCAATTTAATTTAAAAGTGGTAAAGTTACATACTAATTTAAAGGTGACTTTATTAAAGTCAATAAAGAATTAGAAAGTGAAAAAGTGACTATGGAAATAAAAGGCTAAGTGAGTCTTTATTTAAGTGGGTGAGTTAAAAAATAGAAAGTGAGAATAAAATGCACATTTATTCTCATCCCTAGAACTAAATGAATTTCAGCCGTTAGATCTTAGGGTAACCCAAAAGGTCATTTAGAGAATAAAACGAGAAGAGAAGAGGAAAAGATCAATTCGTTCTTTCATGAGCATTTGAGAGAAAGAAAAGAGAGAGCAAGGAGAAAATTTCTGAGCAGTGAGGAAGTGAAGGAGAGCAGCAAGAATACATTTCAGCAAATCTGGACAACAACATTTATTGGCACGCATTCCAAGGAAAAACTGTACAATAGGAGAAAAGCACAAAAATTGAGGAAGAGGGACAACAGAAGGGCATGAATTTCGAGGCAATCGCACTGCTGAAATCTGTATAGTCCGTACAACATTTAATGTTGTTTTATTGCTAGAAAATTTTCTATTTTGGTTGTTTGTTGATTGGCATGATTTTCGAGGTGGAGTTCAAGCATGAAAATCAAGATAAGTTGTAATTTGTGGTTGCTAAAATTTTTACTGTGTATTTTAGTTTCTCTGTAAAAACATTTTTAGAAATAAAGAAGAGCTCTCAAACTGGTTCTCCCTGAGAGTTGTAGGGGGTTTTTCCAGGGTCAAATTGACAAAAAATCATTGTGTTATTTTGTATGTGTGGTTTTCATAATTTCGTTGTGTTTTATTTCTGCAATTTCAACGGTTGTGAAATCTCTAAATTTGTGTTTTTTCAGAAAATATTGTCATTTTCAGATTTTAGAATTTTTTTATCATGCTTGGATTTAAAATTAAATTCATGGCGTGATAAGGAAAACTGATAGTCGGAGTGGTGGTTGAAATTTTTTCATGGTATCAGAGCTTGGTTGGCTGAAAAAGTGCAGTTTGGGACGACAAAGTGAAAATTACAGCAAACTGATTTTTACACAGAAAACAGAAAACCTTTACCACAGATTTGAAAATTTTAGTTTGGTAGGACAGTGAAACATGTCTTTAGATTTGAGAGTTGAAGACAGGTTGGATGGGAAAAACAACTACAGTGCATGGAAGGAGAGAATCCAGAGCATCTTTGAGGAAGCAAAAGTCTGGGGCATTATGGTAAATACCACACAGAACCCAGTAGTAGTACCTGCTGACCCTGTACAATTGGCAGAGTTTAACAAAAAGAATGCTAAGGTAAAAAGATTAATTCTGGAAGGAATCAAAGATCATGTCATTCCTCATTTGAGAGGAAAAACTTATGCACATGAGACGTGGACAACTTTGACCAATCTTTACCAGAGCTCAAATGAAAACAGAAAAATGGTCTTAAAGGAGAAACTGATGGCCATTAAAATGGCTATGACTGACAGTGCTACAACATACCTCACAAAGATCACTTCAGTGAAAGATGAGTGGGCAACCGTAGGTGAGATCATTGCACCCACTGAGTTGGTGAGGATTGCTTTGAATGGTCTTCCCAAGACTTGGGAGAATTTTGTGGATGGCATTGTTGCATGGGAAAACCTTCTCGATTAGGAGAGGTTGTGGTTTGATTGCATTCAGAATGCGATCAGAAAGAACCATCTTGGGGTAGCCAAACAGGTGGAGGAGGATGACAATGTGGCATTGTTAGCAAGCAGCAAGAAGGGCAGAGCAAAGAAGCAAGCTTCCAACAGTGGAGGCAAAGGCAAAGGTAAAGGCAAGCAGTAGAACAAGGAGAAGGACTATTCCAAAGTCAAATGTCGAAATTGTCAAAAGTTGGGACACTATGTTGTTGTGTGTCTAGAGAAGAAGAACAAGAAAGGGAACGACAAACCTTTGGCAACGTCTGCCGAGATAGAGAGCTTCTTAGAGAGATTTGATCAGGAGTTTGGGTTCATAGCTTGTGAGGCCACCAGTGCAGGATCACTTGCCATACAGGTCCAAAGGGAGTGTGCATTCCCCGCTACTAGCAGAGCATCTTCTAGCATTTGGTATGTTGACAATGGCGCTTCTCGCCACATGACAGGAATCAGAGAGTACTTCTCAGAGCTTTCAGAGGGTGATATTGATATGGAGGTAGTACTTGGTGATGACAACATTGTTAGAGCAGTTGATGTGGGGAGATTGACATTTGATAGGGGACCCAAACCTCCCTTGAAAGTGTCAGATGCAATGTGGAAAAAGTCGAAGTCGGGATTAATTCGGCAAGGGTCCAAAAGTTGAAAAACTCGGCAAAGTCGGGAGTTTTTCGAAAAAGTCGGCAAAATTAAAAAAATACAAAAATATTCATTTTTAAAAAAATCCGGACTTTTTCAATAAAATCCCGATTTTTTCAATAAAATCCCGATTTTTTCAAAGAAAAAAAAATCATTAAAGAAACTACCACGATTTTTTGGAAAAAGTCCCGATTTAATCCCGACTTTTTCGATTTAATCCCAATTTTTTCGTTTCTTAAAAAGTCGGCAAAAAATCGGCCGATTTAATCCTTTTCTTGAAAAAATCGCGTTTTGGGGAATAAATCCCGATTTTATCGGGACTTTTTCCACACTGGTCAGATGTTCTATATGTGCCTGGAATGAAGAAGAACTTGATATCCGTCCAAGCACTTGAGGACAGAGGGTATGATGTGTTGTTCAGGAGAGGGCAGGTGCTTATATATCCTAGGGGAACTCTAGCTTCTTCAGCTAGAGAGATTGGTGTGCGCCATGCCAAGGTGTACAAGTTCTCATTCCAACCCCTGATGGCATTGAGTAGCAGCACTCAAGATAGGTCCGACAACAGATCTAGCAGTTCAGAGTTGTGTGAGATTTGGCACCGTAGGATGGGGCACATGTATCATTGGGCCTTGAGTACATTGCAGGAGATCACCACTGGTGTGCCAGATTTCAGTTTTGATCACCTTGATGTATGCAGAGGATGTGCTATGGGGAAGTTTGCCAGATCACCTTTCTCAGCTATGACAGCAGAGCGACTGGGATCCTTAACTTTATTCATACCGATGTGAGTGGTTGAATGTCTCATGTATCCTTGAGTGGCTATGAGTACTATGTTTTATTCATTGATGACCATTCCCAGAAGACCTGGATTTATTTCTTGAAGACTAAGAGTGAGGCCTTCAAGTGGTTTCAAGAGTTCAAAGCTCTTGTGGAGACCCAGATAGGTAGGAAGATCAAGGTCCTCAGGTCAGACAATGGACGGGAGTATACCCTTGGTGAGTTTGTTGATTTTTGTGCTGAGGTAGGCATTAGGAGGGCGTTTCACAGTGCCTTGCTACCCCCAAAAGAATCGGGTTGCAGAGAGGAAGAACAGATCCATTGCAGGGGCTACAAAAGCCATGCTTCATGATTAGGGATTACCTTTATTTTTGTGGGTAGAGGCCTGCAACACTGATGTGTACTTGCAGAACAGGAGTCCACATCTTGCCTTGGGGAATGTGACTCCAGAGGAGGCGTTTTCTGGGAAGAAGCTTGACGTTGGGCACTTTCGTATCTTTGGGTGCCTTACATATTCCTATGTCCCCCAGGAGAACAGGACCAAGCTAGAGCCCACTGTAGACAAGGACATCTTTGTGGGTTATAGCGAGACCTCGAAAGCTTATTGGATTTATATTCCTGCGCAGAGGAAATTGGTTGTTAGGCTGGATGTGAAGTTCGAGGAGGAGAGAGCTTTCAAGAGGTCATGGGAGTTAGAGTATCCATAGTCATCAGACCCTCAGGAGCAGCTGAGTCAGTCACAGAGATCCAGTGGTCAGGGATCAAGAGGTACATCGATTACAGTGTCAGGTCCGTTAGTGAGCAGTGGCTCTCAGAGTCTGGTGGTTGGTTCTTCGGGCAACATGCAGGGCAGTCCGTAGAGTAGTTCATAGGGTAGTCCACTAATGGACAATTCGCACGGTACTTCAGCATCTACAGGCATAGATTCAGGCATGAGGTCAGTTGGCAGGCCTTCAAGATTTCAGGCTTCTGATGATGATGAGGATTCTTTCACTCCGGTGGGAGAAATATGCTTAAGGAAGAGGAAGCCCAAGTGGCTTCAAGATACCTTGCGCGAGGCCACATCAATTGCTAGGCCAAAGAGACAGGTTAGAGAGACTAAACCACCTGAGCGATTTTGTAGTTACATTGCATTGGTAACAAGCATTGTTGACTCCAAGCCTTCTAGTTATGAGGAGGCAGCCTGCCAGCACCTCTGGAGAGAGGCCATGATGGAGGAGTATTCTTCTATTATGAAGAACGATGTTTGGGAGGTAGTGCCGAGGCCTGAAGGTAAATCAATTGTACTTCCAGATGGCTCTTCAAGATAAAGCATGTTGCAGATGGCAGCATCGAGAAGTTGGAGGCTCGATTTGTGGCGAGAGGGTTCTCACAAGAAGAGGGAGTTGACTGTGAGGAGACCTTCTCTCTCGTAGCTCAAGATACATCTATTCGCTCCATTATATCAATTGCAGCAGAGATGGGTTGGAAGATCCACCAGATGGATGTGAAGACCACATTTCTCAATGGCTTCATTCATGAGGAGGTTTATATTGAGCAGCTGCAGGGCTTTGAGGTGCATGGGAAGGAGTCCCATGTATGTAGATTGAAAAAGACACTCTATGGCCTGAAGCAAGCTCCCATTGCTTGGTACTTGTAGCAGTTGGGTTTCACAAAGAATAAGGTTGATCCGAACCTATACTTCATTGTGGTGGGTGAGGAGCCCTCATTCTGGTGTTGTATGTTGATGACTTGATCATCACTGGTGCAAAGAGACTCATTGAGGGCTACAAGAGAGATCTTGCTTCTGAGTTTGAGATGAAGGATATTGGCTTGATGCATTATTTTCTGGGATTGGTGGTGTGGCAGGAGGAGGGGCATTTCTTCCTGGGACAAGGGAAGTACATTGTGGATATTCTTAGTAGATTTCACATGGAGGATTGCAAACCCATGTTTACACCTATGATCACTAATTGGAAGAAGCTTCACGCTTCTGATTCCAAGTTGGTAGATCCTACTCTATACATACATCTGATTGGTTGTTTGATGTATTTGGTCAACACTCGACCAGATATATGTTTTGCAGTTAACACTATGAGTCAGTTCATGTGTGAGAACAGGAGAGTGCACTGGGTGGCTGCAAAACACATTCTTCGTTACTTGCAGGAGACTATGGATTTGGGTCTGGATTATAGACAGGGTGATGGAGTGAGACTGGCAGGGTACACTGATTCAGATTGGGCAGGTTGTGCTTTTGATAGGAAGAGTACTTTTGGGTGTTGTTTTGGGTTGGGTTCGGCAGTTGTGTCGTGGATGAGCCAGAAACAACAGTTAGTTGCATTGAGTTCAGCTGAGGCAGAGTATATGGCTGCTAGTTTGGCTAATTGTGAGGCCATATGGCTTCGCAAAATGTTGTTTGGCCTATTTGATCAAGCATTGAGACCTTCAGTAATTTACTGTGATAATTAGAGTTGCATTAAACTCACGGAGAATCCAGTTTTTCATGACGGGTCAAAGCATATTGAGATCAAGTATCACTTCATTAGAGACTATGTCCAAAAGGGCGCTGTCAAGCTTGAGTACATTTCCACAAATGAGCAGGCAGTGGACATTTTCACCAAAGCCTTACCACGGGGCAAGCATGACTACTTTAGAAACAAGATGGGAGTGGTGAGGAACACTTTCCTCAGTAAGAGGGAGTGTTAAAATTTGGGTACCAGAGGACAAGTGGTTCCTTAAGGCTTTGATCTTTGGCCTAGGGAAAAATGTTCAAATTTATTTTTAACTTTTCTCCTAAAGTGACTTTATAAGTGGTAAAACCTATTTAATTTGAAAGTGACTTTATAAGTGGTAAAGTTACATTCTAATTTAAAGGTGACTTTATTAAAGTCAATGAAAAATTAGAAAGTGAAAAAGTGACTATGGAAATAAAAAGCTAAGTGGGTCTTTATTTAAGTGGGTGAGTTAAAAAATAGAAAGTGAGAATTAAATGCACATTTGTTTTCATCCCTAGATTTAAATGTCTCAGCCATTAGAACTTAGGGTAACGCAAAAGGTCATTTAGAGAATAAAAGGAGAAGAGAAGAGGAAAAGATCAATTCATTCTTTCATGAGCATTTGAGAGAAAGAGAAGAGAGAGCAAGGAGACAATTTCTAAGCAGTGAGGAAGTGAAGCAAAGCAGCAATAATACAGTTTAGTAAATCTGGACAACAACATTTATTGGCACGCATCCCAAGGCAAAACTGTACAATAGGAGAAAGGGAAAGAAAACGAGAAAGAGAGATAGCAGCAAGGGCATGAATTTCGAGGCAGTCGTAGCGCTGAAATCTGTACGGTTCGTACAACAAATTCTAGGCACATTTTCAAGGTAGGTTGTACAACATTTAACGCTGTTTTATTGCTGGAAAATTTTCTATTTTGGTTGTTTGCTGATTGGCACAATTTTCGAGGCAGAGTTCAAGCACGAAAATTGAGATAAATTGTAATTGTGGTTGCTGGAATTTTTACTATGTATTTCAGTTTCTCTGTAAAAGCATTTTCAGAAATAAGGAAGAGCTCTCAATCTGGTTTTCCCCAAGAGTTGTAGGGAGTTTTTTAGGGTCACATTGACAAAAAATTACTGTGTTATTTTTTGTGTGGCTGTCATAATTTTGCTGTGTTTTATTTCTGCAATTTCAACATTTGTGAAATCTCTAAATTTGTGTCTAGAAAATATTGTCATTTCCAGATTTTAGAATATTTTATCATGCTTAGATTTAAAACTAAATTCATGGAGTGATAAAGAAAAATAATAACCGGAGTGGGGATTGAAATTTTTTCACTCGGTAGATCTAGGCAGTTTGATTCAGCCATAGGAGAGGTCGATTCAGTTACTAGAGGCTGGAATAATTTTCTAGAGGGCTGGAGAATTACTTCCAGAGGCAGCAACAGGCAAGTTGTCTGATCCAGTGGTAGGTCCTGGCAGTGTGAGTTACAGGTTGTGTAGAGGTATATCGGGGCTAGTTTCGATGGTTAGTTTGTTGCAGGATTGCTTGTGGAGAAGGGAAAAATTGCCTTAATAATTTTGCCAGTGATTCATTTAGAGAGGATTGTCATTTTGGCATCCAGATTGTACTCATAATTTCTTTGTTGTATAATAATAATAAAACACTCATTTGTTGCACAGGTTTTCCCACATTGGGTTTTTCCGGGGACATTTGTCCAAAACTAACAGTGTCAATTTTATTGTGTGTGCTCTATTTTCTCAGTTCTCATTTTTTTATTTTCCATAGTAATTTTATGGGGAAGAAATTGCAGTGTGATTTATTCTTTATTTTGTTGTAACAAAATAAACTTCATATTTAATTAGTTAGAATAATAAATTCCAGTTGCTGTTTTTTCAAGGAATTTTCACATAGTATCAAAGCGGTGTTGAAGACAGATCATGAGCTCAAAAGTGAGAGAGAATTTTTGCAACTTCACAGGCAGTCTTCGAGCAAAAATCCTGAGTCTACGCAGAGGTCCTAAAGGCAGTGCAAAGTGTTGGGCAGAAGGGTTCAATTTCTAGTTGCAGGTGCAGGAAAAGTTCAAATTGTTAGAAAATCAGAAAGGCAGAAAGATTTTCTTATATAGATAATTACTTGTGATACTTTTATCTTTATGTTCTTATTTTATTTTTTAGTTCATCAAGCAATTACCAAAACAATAACACAAGGACAACAGATGTAGGCAGATAGCCAGGGAAAAACCCCTATCTAGGGGAAAACTCGGTCAACAATTCTTCCTTCAATAGTTTCTTGAGATAGTCCAAGACTCTTGACCTAGATAAATACTTCCTCCACATCAAGTCAGCCCTGAATCCTTCTTGCAGATGATAACCCTTCAAAAGCAACTTCGACCTAGCAGTATCAACATGCAGTAGCAGCTTTGATCCAGTGGTTGTAGCAGCAACAACTTCGACTAGGCAAAGAAAAACTTCGATCTCCTTTGATACTCAGAATAGAGAGAGAGAGATGGCCCAAAATTTCGATCTTGGTGTCTTCTATCTTCCTCCAAAAACTCGCACTCCTTTCCAGCCCTTTTCCAACTTTGCACTTCCCAGCTTCCAACTTTAGGATAATGAACTTTGTGAGAGAGAATGAATTGCTCCAAATGAATTTGATTTGCCTTGTATATATAGCCTTCCAATGAGGTCGAATTACCCTTCTTGAGGCCGACTTGGTGTGGAAAAGACTATATTCATTTTTGACTCAAAAATAATTCTTTTTACATGATTCGAAACCAAGAAGGGTCTCTTTTAATGGACAATGACTCTAGTGACTCAGAATAAATCCTAGAAGTCTTCAATGGGGACTTTGACCTAAAACAAGATGACCCAAGCATGAAATATATGCTTTAATAATAATAATAATAATATTTTCTTCATTCTTTTGATAAGTACATTTCATTTTGACTCAAATACATTTATGAAGACCAAACCTAGTTACATATTTCAACACTCCCTCTTAACTAGGGAGGTATTCACAAGTACAAAGAAGATCTCAGAACACATGAACCATGAAAAATTTAGGCATTGCAATGCCATGGGCTAGATTCCTAACCAGGGAAATCTATCCAAGGTCATCCAATAGCTTAGGCACCGCAATTCCATGGACTGGATTCCTGACCAAGAAAATTTATCCAGGTGGGACTAAGATGGACTAAAGCTTTCAACCTGTCTAGGTACCATTAGGCTTACTTGCTAACCATCAACCCAGGGATCTAGGTGCATATTCGAGGTCAGATCTCTATGACCAACGCCACCCTCCCTACTTCTAGAACTAGACATCAACACAAAGTGCCAACCAAATGTCCTCCTAGGCAATGTGTCTTATACGCAAAGCCTCAACACTCCCGATTATTTCAATTGGTAACAAATCCTCCCCAATCAAATAGATTGGTAACAAATCTCTCTCGTGTAACCTGCATGCTATCAAACCTCAGAGAGATTTACCTGTACGAACACAACCCCGATCAGTGACAAACTTTCAAATGTACATAAGTAAACACAAATCTTTGGGGTCTTCCAAACAACTAGATGTTGCTTCTCAATTTATCACTGTAGGACTTTCAAACGAATCTTGACAAAAGATTCCTTAATCATACATCTTCTTTTCCTAGTTCACATACATAGATCCAACTTTTCTTATTTCAACAGTCCTTCAAAATTCCTTCTCCAATTTTCTTCTTTCAAGGTGTTCAATATGGCTATTATATGCCCTCCCTCTCAACTTAGGGAGATTCCTTTCATCCAAGCTCCCTCTTAACTTAGGGAGATTTCTTTTATTCAAGCTCCCACTTAACTTAGGGAGCTTTACTTCTTTTCTACGACATTGGATAATCCTTCATGGCTTCGATCTATTTATCAGAGTTATCATGACCATCATCATTCCCATAACTTTTTCCGTCATGCTTATCATATCTATGAGCATCCTCACCATCTTGAAGATTATGCACTTGCACAACTTAGATAGCAAGTACGACCAAATATATAGAAGCATGAAGTTAACCATGTCAATGTTGATTTCTAGTAGCATTGGATGTGGTCTAAGCCTCAAATTTTGCAGGGAGGACAGGACATGTATTTCAGAATACCCAGAAATCGTTTTGGGAAATTCCAACCATAGACAATTTTATTAAAATAATTTATTATTTTTAATGAGTGCCTAAGCCTAAACTTAGGAAATTAAAATAATTAAGGGGTATTAATTAAACTGGGGGTGAAACTTCTAGAAGAAGATGAGGATCAAGTCGAAATGATTTGAGCTATTGATTAGAATCTAATTTGGGCTGTTGATTACTCAACTGGAAGATTATAAGAAGAGGCTTGATGGGCATTTGGAAAGCACATTGAGTGACAGATCAGAGATCGATTTTCTGAAGAGAGCAGTGCAACAGTTGTCAGAGAAGGTGATCGAGGAGATTTCTTGCAGTGAGGGGTAGGGATAGTTTTCTGGTTGGAGAGTTTCCTGAGTGCAACAGGCCCTCCCTAGTCTCTCAATGTGAGAGCATTCTCATTTGGGCTCCGAAATAGTTGTTTCACATCAAGGTGTGTCAAGGCTAGCCTAGGGGCATGTTGGGTCCAGTTGTGTCATCCTGAAAAATCATCAAATATTGGCCAACTGTGATTCATTGTGACAATTATAGTCGCATTAAACTATCTGAGAATACATTGTTTCATGATTGGTCCAGACTCCAAACATATAGTGATCACAAACCACTTCATGAGAGACATGGTCCATAGAGGTGTTGTGAGATTGCAATATATATCCTTAAAGGAGTAGGTAACAAATATTCTCACCAAGCCTCTAGCGAAGGGGAAGTTTGTATTTTATAGAGACAAGCTGGGGGTGGTGGGAATTCCTTGCTAGGAAGGAGTGTTGAAGTTTTTGTAGCTTCGAAAGGTTTTGTAGATTGGCTTGTTGTCTTAGCATGCAGAAGATATTTGATTACCTCTTTAGGTGCTTGCTTGGTGGAGTAAGTGATATTATGATTTTTTCCTAGGGTTAACTTAGAAAAATACAATAATTAATTTAATTAATTATTGTGGACTATGTTAGTGTCAATCAGTTCAGCCGGTCACTAGTGATCAAATATGCTTTTACAAGGTGTTGTTAGGGTGTCAAGTCAAATTTTTGTCATTTCAGTGAATCTTCAAATAAAAATTTGGTCACTGGCTGTTGTGTCTAGGTCACTGCTACTCCCTTCACTTACTCATGGTATTCATCACTCATCATGGTCATTGTCTTCTTCGAGGTCTCATATCTTCATTTAAATGTCTTGGGTCATGAAATGGTTGAATTCCTCGTTTTAGGTCATGGTCTAGGGTTTCACTCCATGTGTCATCATGATACCATATGTCAAAACAAAAACATGTCCATCATGTGATTCAATGGGTAAAGGGAGTTAGTAGCTTAGGGAAAGCAAAATAAAGGTAAAGGTAATGTTTTATTTCAAATAAAACACTCTGCGGTACACTACCTCGTTTCATCATTTCTCATATGGACATTTTTGCTTCAAAATATGTTTATGACCAAATGGAGAATAATTTTACAAAAGTGAAAGAGGTTTTTGTCAATTATAGTCCAAGGAACAAAACCCTCCTTCAATTTATGCACAAGTGTTATGATTTGAGAGAAATGCCCAAACTACACTTGCTATAGGAGAGTTGATAACTTCTAGACATTTTGACTTCAAGACAGTTTTTCAGGAATTTGGAGCAGGTGTTGGCAGTGCTTAAGGACTCTATTGTGTAGCAGACATCATAATCTTTCCAACCATACCACTTTTAGCCCAAAAATCCTGCAGGAAGGCATTAAAAAATGCTCTGCTAGTTGGCGCTGCGCTTTTGTCAGAAGCACGCTGTGTTTTTGGAGTGACTTTGGAAAAAACAAATTTTCTCCTTGCTGGAGTGTCCAAATTACATTCTTGATGAGTCCATCTTGTAGCAGACTTCAAGAGCTTTCCAACGAGCTATCAAGTTCGCAATTTGGAGTAGTTTAAGGCCTCTAAAAGCGGGTTGCAAGTTTGCAGTGCGTTTTTGGAGGTGGCGCTACGTTTCTGGCAGAGGCACTGCGCTTCTGTGAACTGCACTGCGCACAGGGCAGAGTATCCCAAAACTCATAGAAAATCACCCAAATTCAAAATTTAAGCTCGCATTCTAGTTTCTTCATGCTCTAAGCCTCATAAGAAGTAAGTACACTCATTTCACTCCCTCTTTTCCTTTGGCAAAACAAACAAAATGATGGTGAGTTTAGTCCTCTAGGGTTTGTATGAGTTTCATGTTTTAAAGCTTGAAAATGATCAGCTGGAGCTTTGAAACCCTAAAATCACTATCCCTATACCTTTGTTTGCATGCAAATCATCATCCCATCCACCAACAAACCATTTCCCTTCAGTTCACTTCACCTCCCTACAAACCCTAGCCCTAATCTATCAAATTGGGTAGTTTCCCTAGCTAGGACTGTGTTTAAATTTTCTAGCTCATCTCCCTCATTCATTTCCCTCCATTTAAATTCCTAAGGATTTCTAAAACCCCTGTCCATCTCCCAAAATTTCCCTACTCCCATCTCCTTTCCCTAAATCCCTCATTTCACCATTTCAATCACTTTTCATTGTTTTTCCCTTCACCTATCATCAAGGGTTTCAAAATGGAAGGAGACTCTTTACCATCAGAGAAAAGAAGACATCATAAAGAGGGGGAGATTCTGAGGTATAAGCCCACAAGTTGCAATGAAATCAATTATTCACCATTCATAAGACAATGCTTTGAAGATGTCAACTGCCTAGGGTTTTGTCAAAGAGTGGGAGAGGTAGGTTTTCATGAGCAGCTCACTGATTTGATTGCCATCAATCTGAAAGGAGAAAAGGCCACCGTTGTAGGGATTGATTTCACATTCTCAGTTGATCCCATCTCCCTTGCCACAGAGATACCAAATCATGGGGAGTATTGGTTCAAAGGCATGAAACTAGACCTAGAAGAGAACAAAAGCCACCAATGGAAGAATTGACCTTTGAGGAGAGGATTTCCATGGAAATAAATGAAGATAGGGAATTTTGGCTTGACAAGATCAATTTCCACCTTGAGAAGCTCCTTGACAAGTTTAAAAGGGATAACAAGTTGCAAAGGAAGATGACCATCCATTATTACACAAGGAATTAGGTTGCTAAGGTCAGAATCAAGCAGTTGAAGGCCAAACTCAAAGAAAACCCTAAAAAGAAAAAATGAGAAAGACAACTTGGAGATGCTTGCTAAAGCATCCATGATAGCATAATACACCTCATTTGGCACTTCTGGACCAATTTTGGGAGTTTTCTGAGCATTTTTTGTTTTTGGTGAAATTTGGTGCAAATTCAGAAAATACACTAGTTACAGAAACACAACACCTTGGTGCTGCGCTTTTTCCTCAGAGCTCCAAATTACAAGTGGCTTGCATTTCTAGAAGCTGATGGCCTCCTCTCAAAACCCATTTCATCAGATTTCTTAGACAAGGCTCAGATTTTGAGAAAAAGGAGAAAAAGGGGTTAAAAATCAACATTATACCACTCTTTTTGACAAGCGCTGCGCTTTTGGAGACACCTTGGGAGAATCAGTTTTTGAAGGCCTTCCCATGGGTCATTTTCAAAAATTCAAGATGTTCTGGAAACTATACAGGCAAGGCTAGATTATTGTTTTCTCAAATTTCAAATTTAACTTCAGAAAGACACCTAAAAGTGGCCTCAAAGTTGGCACTGCGCTTCTGCAATTTTAAGAGTTTTTAATTAAAAATTCCACTGTGTAATTTCTCAGATTTCTTGTTTGACGTGGTCAAAGATAACTTGATGTTGTAAATACAGTAGTTCGAAGTCTAGATGATGTAGTCATGAATAAATTAGCATGATAGGTTGTTTTAATGGTTAATTAGGCCGCATAAATGAAGCAAAACTCAAATCAAAGTCTAAGACAACAATTTGTTTTTGACCTTCTCACTCTCACTTGTTGGTTGAGAGATTCTTGGAAACTGTTCCACAACTTAGGGATTCGACCGCTGAAGGTGGGGAAGCTGTTTGTTTGAGTCTATATGTATCATTTCTCATTGAGAGAGAAGGGTTGGACTTCAGAGGAGAGCACTTGTATCTTATGCTTTCATATAGTTAATCAAGGAGCAGTTGCAACTATTTTTCAGGAATACATGTGCAGTGAGTTTGTGATGTTGTTTTCTTTCTATATCATTTTCCTATGAATGAATCCATCTCTCTTAACATGCTTTGCTTTCCTCAGTGATTTTCCTTACAGTTATATAGGCAAAAATTTTTATATTCAAAGCTCTGTTTATGTGGAAAATCATGTCTGTGTATTTCTTCTTCTAGATTAATGAATTCATGGTAACATGCTCATTATGACCTTCTAAGCTTTTCAGACCCTACACTACATTGACCAAACTCTTAAATCCATCACAAGACATTGCTATCTTGCTCCTCTTTATGCTTGCTACTGCAAACCTCTAAGACCTTAACCTAATTGCTTTTTCTCATCCCTAGTCCAACAACCCAAAACCATAAATTTTCAAAATCTCATCTAAAACTATTATATCAGCCTAAAATCCATTTGTCTTCTAGTCATTGGCAGTGAAATCCTTAGAGAGATCCCTATATGGTTTAGCAGGGCTAGCTGCTGAACTGCAAGTGGTTTGAAGTTACCTCTTTCGATCTCCTCCTCAACCTGGGACATTGTAGAGGATAACAGACTATTAGGCCAAAATTCTAAGGATAAATAATACAATTGTTTAAGTGACTTAGAATAATCTCAACTATTGATCTCAAGTGAAGCTTAGGATTTAATCCTAGCCATTGATCTCTTAGAAGATTAGGGTTCAGGGTTTTAGCTTAATGAAATTATAAAATAAGCCTAAGGGAGAGGTCAAGTCACAACACACAATTGTGGAGGAAGCGATTTTCTCTAGAGCAAGAGGCTGAACTAGACTAAAGAGAAGTGAGGAGAAGTGCAACAGGGAATTTCAAGAGAAATTCAAGGAGTTCAAGTTCAAGAAAGAGGGAGGCCAAGTTGCTGAAGAGGAGGGTTGAGTTGTGGAGGAGGTTGAGTTATCCAAGGAGGCTGATTTCTCTAGTGCGCAGGGGTCATATGAGACAGTGAGAAAGGGAGGATGATTTGTTGGTGAGACAAGTTAATTTTTTGGGGGCCAATTTGCTTTAGGTGGTTCAATTTCCAAAGGCCAAATTCTTTGTGGCTGATTTTGCCAGCGGGGTCAAGTTTCCAAGTACCTAGTAACTATGATTTCTATGTATTCTTTGTGGGTCTAGGCCTAGATTTTCTTGAGAAATGTAATGAAGGAAAATTGTGTTGGGTGTATTTTTTTTTGGTGTGATTGATGTCTTCATTTTTATTTCCGCTAGATCTTTTAAGTTAATATACCACTATATTTATTTTTCGGAAAATTCAGGAATATTTGAGATATATATTTTCTGGGTTTTTAAATAAAGTGTTGAAGTAAAACAGATTAGATCTGGTATGAGAGTAATTAACAAATTTTTGGATTTTCTTTTGGCCAAGTTGTATTGAGAACATGTTTACATTGATCTATGCAATATTCTTTAGAGGCGACTTCATTGACATTTAATGTTGTTGAGTGACTCAAGCTCTATGGTTCGTTCATCTCTAAGTGATATTTTGCACTGCTTGTGAGATTGGCATGAAGAATGTTGGCCATGGGCAAAGAGGTTTGCATACATAAGAGAAATGATCCGTGCAAGAAATAAAAATAGGTATGCTAGTGGCACAATAAGATGGGTGTTTCCAACCGTATATAGTACGATCACCTTTATGAGGCTAATACAACAAGTGTTCCTTTAACGTGCTTAAATAGATATAACCTCCATGAATGCCCAAATACCAACCTATGACATAAGCATGCCCATCAAGGCAGGGAGTTGCCTCTCATGACGGGGTAGTGAGCGAAGCAATAAAACAAAGCACCATGGAGATGAACTAAGAAGACCGGTCATGACTGTCCACTTCGGGGGAACTGGGACACACTTTTACACTTCATCCTACATGGCTTTATGGGGCCATAGATTGGATAGATTTGGGCCAAACTCGAATTAAACTCATGCACTCGTATAAGACCCGTGGGTTTGGCATAAGACCCGCATCAGACCCCTTTCAAACCTGTCGAACCTCAGATTGCGATTTTTATTTTCTTTTCTTTTTTGGAAATGAGGTGGAGGAAAAGGGAAATTGGAGGCAAGAAAATGCTTTATAAGCACCTCTCTCCCTTTCATTTGTCATTCACTTGTCATTTGAGTGTTTGGCTCATTGCTATGAGTGTTGAGTGAGTCCATTGCACAATGAAGGAGCTCTTGGAGGAGGCTAAAGGAGGCTTCATCAGATTAGACCCAACTTCAGGTAGGCTTCATGAAGCTTGTTTGAATTTTTTGCATGTAATTTTTTTTAAATCTTTTGTATTCAATTTTTTTTTTTTTTGGTTTTCAATTTTTTTTTAATTTGCAAATACACCTGCCTCACAATTGCTTCAACCTTCTGATGTTAGCACTAGTTCCACGAGGGCTTATTGTATGCGTAGTCATCCATGAGTGATGAGACTCAAGATTGTTATGAGACAATCATTTATCATTTATGACATATGTATTTGAATTTTGAATTCGCTGACATTTATTATTTTAATTATGGAATCATGAGTCCTTTTCTTATTCAATATCTAAATGTTTTGCTTACAAAAATCAAATATGTTATGTTGTACTTTTATAGATATGAGATGATGTTATGAATTATTGCATATATTGTCGTTTTTATAAGTATTGGAATTGTCATTAGTCTATTTTTTGTGCTTAAAATCTGCCATATTTTAAGTTTTTTTTTTTTGTATTTTGACGAGTCTTATATGGGTCATTCCCGAGTCTTATACTAGTTGATGAGGCAATAGCCATACGAGTCTTATACGAGTACAAGTCATGCAACATTGCTCCAAACCCTAGGCTAGAGGGTTGTGGAGGAATTGGCTTCATAAGGTCATTTGTGGGCTAAGAACCTAAGCTTGGGATTTTGTGCCCAAAGAAGTGGGGCCAAAACCATGAGGAGATTTGATGACTTGGGACATGGAGATGAAAGAGCACCCTTAAAGGAGCAAGGGGCAACTTCAAGCACCATGAGATGCCTTGTAAAAATGAAGAAATTAAATTTTTATGTGTTTATATAGGTAAAAAGACTAGAAGATTCAAATTGGCCTTAATTAAAGGACCCTCTTGGAAGGGCTAGCCATCGACCCTAAGAAGCATTTAAATAAGAGGAAGTTGGAGGATCATTTCCTCATCCAACAAGAGCAATTATTCTCTCAAGAAAGACTTTGCATGCCTTAGGTAGCTAAGTAGATCAAGAGCTGAAGAAAGGATGTGTTTTTTTCTTTGGTTTGGGCTTGTTTTGGCACAGGGAAAATAGGAAGAGAAGCCGAGTTGTGAGAGCTAACAACTAGACATGCAACTGAGTTTATGTAGCTCTGATCTGAAGTGGAAAGAAGTCTCATAGGGCCGAGTTGTTATCCTATAATTATCTCTGTTCCTTAGGTGAAAACAGGGTTGAAAATCTGAAAGTGTTCCTATGCGAGGACCAAGTCATAACAGGGCTGTTGTGTAATATCCTTAAGGAAAATTAACAGTGATAAACAAAGCATGCATAGCAAAAATACCCACAAAAATTTCACACAAATTAAACACCAAGAAATACGCCAAAAACTGCGCTAAATGGAGCCATTTTATTATAAATAGATGGGGTACAATAGAAACTCGGAATGCATGCACTTGGGCTTGCCCAAGACAAGATAGCAAAACCCAAGTGATGAAATCAGCTGCTCCAACTGCTAGGTAGTTTCCCCCACAATAGCTCTGCGCTGGCTCTTCAGAAACTGCACTGCTGGCTGCAAGGAATGGCTGATTTGACCCTCTTCTGGTGCTTAGAAAAATTTGGGAAATTAACCCCAAACTCCTCTCCAATAAACCACCAAATCCCTGAAAGGGTTTGGACTACTTCCGACCCCTGAAATTACCCCCAATTTCAACGTACTCTCTAATTGATTGGTAATTTCGTCCCACCTAAAGAATCACCTGATTCAACCCTCGAAAATGCTACAAAATGCCAAGGTTTGACCCCCTCCGAAAACCTTACCAAATCCCTAGCTTAAATCTGCTCCTAATGGTCACCCCCTAGCTCCCACATGTGCCCAAAAAAGTTGTCTGCGTAGGCCTACACAGTCACCCAGATGGTTTCTTTTCTCTAGCAAGACTCCTCACGTATTTGGCTCATCTCTCCCTCAAAAACTCCAGCAAATAGTGTGGCAAGACTCCTCTGGAAACCTCGGCCAAACTTCTGCTCTACGTCAGCCTCTCCAAGCAATTCATACTCCCCAACTACACCCTAGAAACTGCCATGAAACCACGACAAAATAACCTGAAACTAATGTTGAAGAGGCTCAAAAGGAAATCGACCTCCCTCCTTGGGCTAGCACTCGAAGTCCACCGAAGCAAGGGATGAGAAACTCACTTGGGAATCTCGGTTGCAGACTTGGCCAAACTACTCATGTGTGCTACGTGCACGTAAATGTTAAATTGCCAAAAAGCCCCTATCGTTGCCATCCTTCTCCTATTTATAATTTCTCCTTGTCTCCTCTTGTGGGTCCCTCCATCTAATATTTCGTCTCCCTCACCTTAGCAATTCGACCTTTCTCCATGGGGGGTGCATATTTCATGAGGGGGTGGCCCCCACATTCCACTAACCAAGTGATATCGACCCCCTTCTCCTAATTATTATCTTCAAAATTTCGTGGGTACCCCACAATAGCCAAAAATGCAAAAATGGTGAATCTTCTCTAGAAAAAATTATTTTGGGAGGGGATATGATTGTCCTCCCCTCCCAAATTTTGCTTGTCCCTAAACAACTGCAACTTTGGATGTTGAAGTATGTGCTCATCCTCCCAAGTAGCATCGCCATCTGGTAAGTTCCTGCAGCGTACCAGATATTATTTGATAGTTCTGCTCCTCAACCTCCTCTCTCTAGTTTCCAAGATGGCCTCTGGTTCCAGCACTAAGTGCCCCTTATCATCAAGCCGGGGTAATTCTATTGCAGTTGTCACATGTTGTTCCAACACCTTCTTGAGGCATGAGACATGGAAAACATTATGGACCTTGCTTCCGGGTGGAAGCTCCAACTTGTAAGTCACCTCTGCAATCCCTTGGGCCACTTTGTAAGGCCCATAAGAGCGTGGCTATAGCTTTTCGGCCCCCTTCTGCTTCAACATTGACATACTGTATGGCTGGAGGCGTGAAAAAACTAAGTCTCCCACCTTAAAGTGCCTCTCAACCCTGTGCTTGTCTGCATATATCTTCTGTTGATTTTGGGTGGTCTGCAAGTTTTCTTTGAGCGCCTTAAGGATGTTTTGGCTCTCTTGAATCTAGTCTTTGGCCCTTGGGGCCTTGTTGTCTCCAAAAAAAAAGGTTAGCAAAAGATAAAGCATCATACCCGTATAAAGCACGAAAAGACGACATACTAATGGACATGTGGTAGGTGGTGTTGTAGCAATTCTCCCCCAAGTGTAACCACCTCATCCAAGCCTGTTGTTGCCCTGTCACGTAGTTCCGCAGGTACCCTTCTAACCATATTTGTTGACTATCTTAGTCTGGCCGTCTGACTGTGGGTGGTAACTGGTGCTAGGAGTGAGCTTAGTTCCCACCAATTTGAAAAGTTCTTGCCAAAACGCCTCCATTAAATGGATGTGCTTGTCACTAATTATGCTCTTGGGAAGACCATGCAGACATAAGAACTCTATGAAGAACAACTCCGCAAGTTACGAAGCAGAGTACCAGGAGGGGTAGCAAAGAAATGTGCGTACTTTGTCACCCTGTTGTCCACCACGTAAATACAGTCACAAACTTGCACCATGGGAATCCATGTGATGAAATCCATGGAGATACTCTTCCACTTCCCCTTTCAGAATGGGAAGCGGCTATGGTAACCTAGTTGGCTAGGTTAGCTCCCCCTTGTTCCTTTGATAGGTCTCACACTCTTGAACATGCCTCAACACGCCCCCCTTAAGTCCTTTCCATGTGAAACGCTCCCTGACCGTCCTTTAAATCTTCAGGAGCACCTGATGTCCTGACAAGGGTGAATCATGGGTTGCCTGGAGAATTCTCTTCCTCAACTGTCAACTTGGTACCAAGAATATGCGCCCCTTGTAGTAAATGACATCTATTATCACCCGGTAGTGCTCATCCCCATGAGTTCCCTCCAAGATCTCACACGCCTGTTGATCCTTGGAGTACTCCACCAAAAGTCGTGCTTTCCAATCATGGCAGATGTTCATGAGGGAAAGTGTCGCGGGCCTCCTAGATAATGCATCCGCTACCACATTATGCTTGCCCTTGACGTACTCTATGTCGAAATCGTAAGCCTAGATCATGCTGACCCACTTCTATTGTCTATCATTGAGGCCTTTCTGCCCCAGAAAATGGCAAAGATTGTTGTGATCAGTCTTCACTCTAAACTTGTTGCCCACCAAGTATTGCCGGAATTTGGCCAATGCATGCATGATGGCCAACATCTGCTTGTCGTAAATCTAGTACAGTCTCTCCCGTGGAAGGAGCTTTTGACTCTCAAAAGGAATGGGATGACGACTCTGTGACAATACTGCGCCCACTCCTTCACCTAATGCATCACACTCCAAGGTGAACAACTGGGTAAAGTCAGGGAGTGCCAATACTGGGCAACTACTCATCACCTCTTTGAGTTGCTCAAATGCTGCTTGTGCCTTGTCTGTGCATGCAAATGCCCCTTGGTCAAATCGGTGAGGGGAGTTGCCAATTGAGAAGCCGTTCACGAACTTCTTGTAATAAGTGCTTATGCCCACAAATCCCCTCAGCTTGGTCAAATTCCGAAGCACTGACCAATCTCGAATGGCTCGAATATTCTCCTTATGCAACCTCACACCATCCTCCCCAGTGATGTGCCCCAAATAGAGCATCTCTGTTAGTCCATAATCACACTTGGACAACTTAGCATAGAATTGATGCCCCTCCAAAATCTTGATCACCTTGTTCAGATGTTGCAAGTGCTCCTGCCATGTCCTACTATAGATCAATATATCATCAAAGAAGACCAAGACATAACGCCTCAGGTGCCACCGAAATACATGGTTCATGCAGGACTAGAATGTGGCTGGCGCGTTGGCTAGCCCAAAGGGCATCACCAAAAAATCAAAATGGCAATAATGGCAGCGAAATGTTGTCTTGGGAATGTTCTGCTCATGCACCCTGATCTGGTCATACGCCGAACGCAAGCCTATCTTTCAGAAGTACTTAGCTCTTATAAGTTGATCCATCAACTTGTTGATCTAGGGAATGGGGTAGCGGTTCTTCAACATTTTCTTATTGAGAGCTCGGTAGTCAATACACATCCTCAACGTGCCATCCTTCTTCTTCACTAGAACAACTGATGAAGCGAAAGGGCTAGAACTGGGCCTAATATGCCCCAATGCCAACAACTCTTGAATGGCCCTCTCGATCTCATCCTGATAAGCCTTGGGATGTTGGTATGGAGTCGTAATTACCACTTGTACTCCTGGTTCGAGCTCAATAGTGTGCTCAAACCCCCTGTTAGTTGGCCATCTCGGTGGTATGTCTCCAAATACTGTTGGGTACCTATCTAAAATAGCCTGTACATCTGGGTGTGGTGGTTGGGGGTTACCCCCTGCATCAAATATCCTTAGCTCCACTGCCCACTCTATATCACCATGTCTCAAATCGAGCTTCATCTTGTGTGTTGACTTTGTCTATGGGGGGTATGAGTGTATGCCTCTCGATAAGACCATCTTTGTGTCAAGCCCCATAAACTCCATCTCCAAATTTTTCCAATTAGTAGTAACACGCCCAAGTGAGTACAACCACTGCACACCAAGCACCACGTTGGTGTCAGGAACATCAACCACAAAGAAGTGGTCCGTCATAGAGTAGTTCCCCATCACTACTATCATCCCAGGGACGTATTTGGTGCACTGCATAGTACAGTCTCTTGGTACCAAAACCGAGAACCCCTCGAAGACTTCATGCGTATGCCCTTCCTCTCCACCATCTGGGCATCTACGAAATTGTGGGTAGCCCCACTGTCCACTAGTATTGAAACACGTTGCCCATGCATTGTGCCCCTGATCCTCAAGGTGAGGTACTTCGGCACTCCCTGAAGTGAAGCGATGACCCCTGTTACTGACAAGAAAGGGGCTCCCCCTTGTGGGTTGGAGGGCCTTTACCTCCTCCTCCCTCCATAGGTGGACCATCATCTCTGACATCTATCTCTTGCTCCACATCATCCTTCGGTTCATTGTCAGAAAAAACCTCTATGAAGTGGGCCTTGCCCTTAGTACATCGATGCCATGGTGCCCACGATTCCTGGGAAGTGAAACATAACTTCCTTCGACAGAGGTCCCTCCTAGCCTCGTCATCCAACTGTCCATGCTTTGGGTGTCTCTCTATGGTGGGGCGCTAGTGTCTCTCCCTCTCGCTTGAAACACAGGTCTAGGGGTTATCTGCGTTCTGGTCCTTGGCAGAGCATCCTGCAAATCCCGGGCTCCACCCATTGCGTCCTGCAAAGTGGTGGGCGTATTGGACCTCACCAAGCCCCTCAGTGGCTCTGCTAGCCCCTCCACAAACATGTAGACCCTCCTAGCCTCCGATAAATCTAGCACCATCACTGACCCCCTCAGAAACTCAGAGATATAGGCCTCAACATTTCTAGTCTGCTTGAGCTCTGTCAACTCTCCAAAGTTCTCCTCCGGGTCTCTCCTCTCAAAACTCTCCAATACCCTCCGAGTGAAATCCTTATAGGCCATAACTCCTTCATGTCCCATCGTGGTCAACCCATTGAACCACCAATCATGGGCTTCCCCTTCTTAGTGCAACGTGGCAATTTTGATTGCCTCCACCTCTGTCATCTGGTTGAGCTAGAAGTAGACATCTAGCTTCTCAACCCATGCCCTGGCTGAGCTCTTAGGTGAGCCATAAAAAATCGAGAGGAATAACCTCCCCATAGTGCACTGTAAATCAATGCCATGTGTGTAGCCTCCTCCACTCTGTCTCCTGCTCCTATTGTTTCCCTTAACCTGACAGAAGTCCTTGAAGGTGACGGTTTCTTTGAAATGAGGCCCATAAGACTGATACTCTACAAAATAGTCCGCCATGGGTGTCTCCTCTGCCCTTGTGACCCTCCAACACTTGATGCTAGAAATGTGGGGACGGTTGACGTGGGTGGTGTGTTAGAAACAAGAGGTATGTTGGATGGATTTGCTACATGGTGGTGCAAAGTACTTGAGCCTTCACCCAGATGAATTTCTCCCCGAATCCCCTTGCCCTTGTTGTTGCTGCAGTTTTGTTGCCTCAGTTCATCAATGCCCCTAGACAAATCGTTGATGGCCTTCAAAAGATGTTGAGCAAACTCCTCTTCTTTACTCATCTTATCTCCCTCATTATCCCCCATGTTTGGCCTCTCAACCTTCGGCTCAACGGTTACAGGAGCAGGAGTAATTTGTAGCTGCCTTTGTATGTTTCTATACCTTTGCTTCTTGTAAGTGATATTCTGCTTATCCTCTGGCGTCATAGACTAATAACTGCTCCCACAGGCTGAGCCAAGACTATGCGCTCTGATGCCACTGTAATATCCCTAAGGAAAATTAACAGTGATAAACAAAGCATGCATAGGAAAAATAGCCACAAAATTTCACACAATCTAAACACCAGGAAATACACCAAAAATTGTGCTGAACTGAGCCATTTTATTATAAATAGATGGGGTACAATAGAAGCTCAGAATGTATGCATCTGGTCTTGCCCAAGTCATGAAATAAACTACTCCAATTGCTAGGTAGTTGCCCCCACAATAGCTCTGTGTTGACCCTTCAAAAATTGCATTGTTGGCTGCAAGGAATGGCTAATTTGGCCCTCTTCTGGTGCTCATAAAATTTCGGGAAATTAACCCTAGCCTCCTCTCCATTAACCCACCAAAACCTAGAGAGGGTTTGGCCTACTTTCAACCCCCGAAATTGACCCCAATTTCAGCATACTCTCCAACTGACTGGTAATTTCGGCCCACCTGAAGAATCAACAGATTTAGCCCTCCAAAATGCTGCAAAATACCAAGGCTTGACCCCTTTGGAAACCTCATCAAATCCCCAACTCAAATCTGCCCCAATGGTCAATCTCGTAGCTCCCATGTGTGCCCAAAAAGCTCCCCGCGCAAGGCCATGCAGTCACCCAGATGGCTACTTTGCTCCAACAACACACCTCCCAGATTTTGCTGATCACTCCCTCAAAAACTCTAGCAAATAGTGTGGCAAGACTCCCCCAGAAACCTCAGCAAATAGTAGAGATTCAGATCCGCGTTACTCTTGACAAACCCCATCTTTTGCAAGTAGCCATCTATTCGACCATACCACACTCTTGGTGCCTACTTCAGCCCATACAAGGCTTTCTTCAATCTGGATACATGAGACTTCTTCTCATGAGTTTCAAAGTCCTCTGGTTGTTCAATGTATACTTCTTCTTCTATTACCCCGTTCAGAAATGCTGTCTTGATATCCATCTGATGGATATCCCATCCCATCTGGGCTACAAGAGATATCACAGTCCTAATAGATGTATACCTAGCTACTGGGGCAAAGGTTTCCTCATAGTCAATCCCTTCCTTTTGAGCATACCCCTTAGCCACAAACTTGGCCTTGTATTTTTCAATACTGTCGTCCGCAGCATATTTGATCTTGTAGATCCATCTTGAACCTACCATAGATCTGTCTTGAGGCCTTGACACCACCTCTCAAACATTGTTTACCATTATGGAGTTATATTCCTCCACCATCGCATCTAGCCAGGCCTGATGCTGAGCTACCTCCTTGAAGCTGGCAGGCTCTCCATCTTGAGCTACTAATGCCTGATACCTATCTGGCTGTTTTCGCTCCCTTTTACTCTTCCTTGGCTCTCCGACGAAGTTCTCTGCATCACGCAGAATATGACGAAGTTCCCTGCTGGTTCTTCCTTGCCAACAGGTGCTTCTGTTTGCTCATCTTCCTCATCCTGAGAATCTTCCTGATCTGAGGAAGGATTTTTCACTTCCGTTGGTTGAAGAGGCATGACCAACGGATCCTCTTTCGACTGCTCCTTGGAAGGCATTTCACGAGATCTTCTGAAAGCTCTGTCCGCCATGAACTTCACATTTCGTCGTACTACTACCTTCTTGCTCCCTGGAAGATAGATCCTGTATGCCTTAGCGTTCTCGCTATATCCTGCAAGATACCCCTTTTTTGCAGTCTGATCCAGCTTCTTCCTCTTTTCTTCGGGTATGCGACAATATGCCAAACTCCCAAATATCCTGAAATGACTGACTTCAGGTGTCTTCCCAGTGAAGACTTTCTCTGGAGTAATCTTGCCTAATGCCCGATGAGGAGTCCTGTTCTGAACGTAGACAACTGTGTTGCATGCTTCTGCCCACAGGAATTTTGGCATATCCTGATCATACAGCATGGCCCTAGTTGCTTCTACAATAGTCCTATTTTTCCTTTCTGCCACCTCATTTTGCTCCGGATTATAGGGAGTTGTCCACTCTCTTTTGATGCCCTCCTTAGCGCAATAATCAGTGAAGTCCTTATCGACATATTCTCCACCATTATCTGAGCGCAAGACTTTGATTTTCTTACCTGTCAGATTCTCCACTAGAGCCTTGAACTCCTTGAATCAACAGAAAACCTCATCCTTGGTTTTCAAAAAATAGATCCAATTTTTCCTCGAGTGGTCATCAATGAAGGTAAGGAAATACGTGGCACTGCTGAGAACTTTGGCAGACATAGGTCCGCAGATATCTGAGTGTATCAATCCTAGTACACTCTTGGCCCTGTGGTTGCTCCTAGGAAATGCCGCCTTAGCATATTTTCCTAGAGCGCATCCCCTGCATACATCATCTCGTTCCGTACTCAGATCTAGAACTCCTGTTATAGTGCTCCTAAGAATTCTCAGAGCTCCATGGTGCAAGTGACCCATCCTTCTGTGCCATAGTTCATTCAAGTCTTTGTCCCCATGACTGCCTATTAGTGCCATTGGAGATTCTAGTTGTAATCTGTACAATCGATTACTTTTGATCCCGATCTGCACTTTCTTTTTCTAGCTCGGGTGTTTGACGTATACCTTTTCCTTGATGAAGTAGACGTCATAGCCCTTGCCTTGTAGTTGTGACACAGAAAGTAAGTTCATCCCCAATCCTGGCACATGCAGCACATTTGTGGCATGGAACCGCTCTCTTGATTCTGTCTGAAAAAACTATGGTACCTTTTCCTACTAGAGTACACTTTGCTGAAAGTTCATCTTCTCTTCTCAATATTCTGAGAAACACTCTTTGATTCCCGTCATATGCCACGAGGCTCCACTGTCTATATACCATACTTCTGATGATGCAACACTAGTCATGCACGCCACTTCTTCCAACCTGGAAGCCAACATAGAGAAATCGAAATCTCTCTCTTATGCAATCTTCTGAAAATCTGTGTGAGTCCCCTGAGGTGGATGCCTCTGCATTGTGGTCTCGACCCATAACTGATTTTCCCTTTTTGTCTCTGATTACTTGCTCTGATACCATGTGAAAATTCGATCATTGCAGCAACTAATTTACTTTTCCTACTTATTTCATCATAAGTTATTCATGAAACTACTTCAACAAACATTAAAATAGATACTGTTGCAAATATCACATCGTAATGCAGAAACAAAAATATGCACACATTGACACAGTTATTTTGGACTAATGTCCCTGGTAAAACCCGCTGTGGGAAAACCGATGCAGCAAGGGAGGATTTTATTATTCAGCAATTTTCTTGTATAACAGGGTGCCAAACTGGCTTACCCACAGATAGACAAACTTCCAGCACTTTCCTAAACCCAACGTAGGCCCTACTGACCTCTGCTATAGCCTGAAACCCTTTGTGTCAGCCTAAAACCCTTTGCGTTAGCCTATTGAGGTTCTGCGCAGCTTCTCTATGGTTCTGCGTCACTCCTGTAGCCTCTGCGTGGATGACGCAGGCCCTTCTGGCTTTGCACAGTCTCTGCTACCTCTGCATGGTTTCCTCTTGGTTCTGCATCTGCCTCTTCTGTGCTGATCTCCCATCTCTTTGTTTCGTACTTGCTGCCCCCTGACTGCTCTCTAGACCACTGGTTCAATTTCTCAGCAAACCCCACTCCAGAAATTGAACTAACTGGTCTCCCTCAGTATGTTCTCCAAGTGTCCCTCAAGCCTCCTCTTATACTTTTTCTGTTGACATCTCAACGGTCGAGATTAAGTCCCTAATCAACGACTAAGATTAGATCTAGCTTGATCCATGTCTCTTGGACCATTCTAACACAGATTCATATTAATATACATTAATATTTTATTTTCCCTAAGTTTAAACTTAGGGACTCCATTAAGCGTATTAATTATTTAATATCTCCTGATCTATTTAGAATCTGCCCAAACCCTTTCTGCGTATTGGAGATCTCATATGCCCCAACCTCCACCAAATTTCGTGGCTAGAGCACATCCAATGCTACCCCAAATCAACAATTAGCACTTTTAAATCTTTTCAGAGCATTAGTTAATCTTCAATTTTTATTAATGTTTATGCAGTAATAACAGTAAATAAAAGAACATAGTAGACACAAGACTAGCTGGAAAACTCCCTCAGAGTCAAAAACCACCAAATGCTTTTCTAATAAATTCTTTAATCTTCGGCCCCAACTAAAATGAAAGCAACAAATTCCTAGAATTTTAGAAAAGCATTCTTCTCCAACTCCCACTGGAAGGACGCCCCAATGCCATGGTTTCTTCAATAGTCTATTGAATGGATGCCCCAAAATCCTAGACCAACCTACCACCCTGAAGTGTTCACAGGCTCCAAGCTGTAGGCGACTTCATGCACTAACCTAGCACTTCCCTGCCACCCTATAATGACTGAAATGAGATAAGAGTGTGGATACCCCATATATTTTCAGGCTTTGCCCCATACTTCTTTTCAATCAAGGACACTGCTGAAGGAAGTCTGGATGACATAAAGGAAAATGAGATCTTACATTCAATATTGTAGAGTCATGTCATATGGTTGCAGGTAAACATGGATAAATGCTTTATCTCGAGAGCATGATCAAAAGAAAGGATCTCCTCCTTTGAAAGGATGCGGGAAAGCATGGGTCACACATTGTCTAGATGAAATCAACATAATATGTCCTCATATGAAATATGAGGTGGTTGATCGTGATTGGAGGAACTCTGATTAAAATTTCCTGGTAGGAAAATGTGTGAAGAAAGAAGGAAAGAGATCGTGGAATGTGCAACCATGAAGAAGGCAATCAACATCCAAGGACTAAGATATTTGACTAGGATATCTCCATGAAAGATATGAGGACTCTGATGAATTCTGAAAAAGAAAGAGACCCTTGATAGTATATATCTTTGGGAGATGTGTCAATATGTATGTCAGATGTTGATGCATGATGAAGGGCCATCACAAAGGTAACTTTGATTTAAAGTTCATTCCTTTATTTTTGAATGATATCTGGATGGGCTTGTGCAGGGCTACCAAGGGAAGATCTATGGATATCTTCCACCCATGATGTCCATGTAGTAGGATGAAAGATCCTTAAGGAAACATGACATGAAGAAGGCAGCATGGCATGAAGGAAGGCCAGATAGGAACTAATGGATCACTTTTCTATGAAAGGTATAAAGACACGACTGGCTCATGGATGAAAGTGATGGATGGTCTATGCCCTACAATGGAGTCCCAAAACATGAAGACTCTTGAATAAATATGTTCATGACATCATGAGGAGGAGTTCTTCAAGTAGTTGGTTGTCCCATCATCTCCACCTGAGGAGTTGTTGTAGGTCCCTAATTAAGAGGGAGCCTGGAAACAAGTTTCTTACTTGGTAGAAACTTGGAAGCAAAATTCCTAAGCCAAGAGGGAGCTTAGTTACATTCCTTTTGTAGGAATGAGTACATCCCTTAATTGGAATAGATATATCCTCCCTAATTAAGAGGGAGAGATAGACACATCATTCTTGTCTTCACTTGGGAAGACAGAATGGAGGATTGGATAAACATCTGGCATCCGATGCTCTTTGAGGATGAGTTAGGGCATCCAAGATAAGAGTAGTCATAAAGGAATGCTATTCTTTAAGGACCGCGAATCCAAGATAAGAATAGTTCTGGTGGAACACACCCTGAGAACCTGGGTGAGGTACGTTCAGAGAGAGACAATGATGATGGTGTCTAAACATCATTGGTCTCACCAACATTGAGCTCAAATCTTGTGGAGAGATAGAGTTGTTAGTCAAGGCCTTGCTATGTGACAATGCTGGTTGATATGATGCTAAACATATGGGTTACCAATCTGACTCTTCTTATGAGAATTCTTCAGATTGAGAATGACCAAGTACCATTATGAATACCTCCCTAGTTAAGAGTGAGTGTTGAAAAGTGTAACTAGGTTCGGTCTTCACAATGACATGTGTAATTGTGATTTTATGTAATAGATGCAAAGAAGAAAAACAAAATTATTATTGTAATGCTTGTCTCATGGGTTTCATGAGCAAGGAATTTTATTTTTAGGTAAGGCTCCCATTTAGAGCCATTAGGATTGGTCATAAAGTCAAACTAAGTCAATGTCATGTATGAAGGACCCTTCTTGGGCATGTTACTTTTTCGTATGAGTCATTAAAAGGATAAGAAAGCACTCCAAGACCAAGCAAAAGCATCTCCTTCAAGCCGACTACAAAATGAAATAATAAAGATACTCCAAATGACATCTCGGCCCGGGAAACTGTTAAGTTGTCTTATTTACTTTGGCAAACCACTATAAATAGGCAGCTTGACCTCATTTCAGAAGCAAGCAATCCGGTCAAGAACAACTTTGCAACAAGAAGTGCGAAGATCACCTGGGAAGGAACCTCATCATCAACGAAGAGAGAAAAAGGAAGAGCGAAGTCTTTAGCATCATTTTCGGATCTATTTTGGGTCACTTTGGTATGACACATGCAAAGAAGAGGAGGATCATTTGCTACAGAAGAAGCCGAGAAAAATTACAGTCCTCTTGGGTACCAAACTTGGAGAAGGGCAAGTCAAAAGAGAAGCCAAGTTTAGCTAGAAGGAGACTCTATCCTAAGCGAAGGAATCAAGGGCATTTTCTAGAAGGTGACACTTTCCAAGAAGCTACAACTAGGGCTTCTAAAGTAGGGGCGAAGATTTTAGACCTAAATCAAGGGGCCAAATTTTGAAGTGTAGTCGAGAAGGAGGAAGAAGCAAAGGTTTGACTATCGTTGACTCAAAGGAACTTGTCAAGGAAGCTTTGTGTCATGGTCTTGGAGACGCAATTAGGTCAAGGGTCTTGGTCTTGGTGTTCGTCAATTGAAGTCTCTATAAGAAGAAGAATTCATTTGAGTTTTCTTCTCAATTGGGAAAGGTTTTGTCCCTAGCTGATAGCCTAAATTGTGTGTCTCTTGTCTCTTTATTGTTTATGCTTTAGTAGTTGTTTGATGAAAAAGAACACAATAATAATCTAACGAAAGAGAAGACCCTAATCTATTTTAGTAAAACGCATTCACAAGCAATTATCGATAATAGAGAAATCACGTAATCTTGATGCCCCAGATTTCTCAACAGTTTGCAAACATAGACTAGCCCATCTCTATAGATGTTTGAGAGGTGGGATTCCATCTTTCACTCCATGAAGATCATTATTATACAAAATGAGTGCCATAAGTATTGAACATTAGTAGAGATCATATTAGCCATGATATGAGGTATTCTTATCACTAGGTGAGATAAGAGTTGTACACCTTTGCATTGCTTGGCTCCCTTGGTGAATCCTAAGTACCACTATAATGATTGGCTCGATGGTGGACCTTCATGTAGATAACCTCCTCACATGGACATGTTGATTTGATAGGGGGAGGAAGGAGTCATTTGAGAATGATATATAAAGATAGAGCATCCTTTGATGAGGTGGAGGGGCGCTTCATATTGTTTTCCATCGGCGCTTACAGATTTTGAGGCTATGATGTGCTCAAAGACAAAGGGGTCAAGAATCCTTATGCTTTGTGGGGAACTCATGTGGCAGTCTGCTCTATTGTACAACAATTAGCCATGAGGTTGCTCTCATGGGTTACTTCATCCTCTTGATACGAGAGGAGTTGGAGCATATAAGGGAATTTGTACACTTTGAAGAAAAGTAGGCTTGAGCAGTCTAGAGTAGAGAGAATGGTGTATGTGCGCTAAGATCTCCATCTTATTTATAATAGAGGGAGGAGTGGTTGAAGGGAAAGTCGAAGATGTGGAACATATTTCTTGATGATATGATTTTGGACAACGGTGTTGAGTTGGCATTAGCCAACTTGGATCTTAATGAACCAATGCTAGAGATGGTCACTTTCGAGGATGGTGGTCGTCTCGAGGGGTTATCCTTCAGACCAATTGATGCAGATATTGGATGTGATATAGGGGAGGAGGTGAAGGAGTAGGATGGAGGAGATGCGTGGCAGTGGTGATTATTTTGATGATTCTGACAAGTATCATGATTACTAACAGTGACCATCCATGATATTTTTCCATCTACTATTCTATTACCCTATTTTATATTTGCCTTTGGTATTCCCACCTATAGTATCATTGACTTAGTATCTATGTAATACGTTTTTATTTTGATGACATCAAATGACTTAATGATAAAACTGCTGCTTATGGTTCTTAACTTCTATTTTATTATGTGTGTATTGAATATTCTAATTTCTTGTGGGTTTGATCATCATTGATGTAGTAAGCAGTTGTATGATTCAATATTTTGTAAATGTTTTAGTTTCTAAAAAGTTTGGAACTTTATGTCTATATTTCATTTTTGTATTTGTAATTTATATTGTTCTTAATATGTGTGTGTGTGTGTCCTCATCTCATGTGACTTAGTTATTACCATAATCTTTTACTAAAACATTGTTAGAAGCTTCATTGTGATCCTCCAAACTAGTTTCTCAGATCTTATTCTTGAACTCTTAGAATATGATCTGCACACCAAGTGGAAAATATATTGGAATATCTCATGTAAATATGTGATAAACATGAACAATACTTATATCCTTAACACACTACAGTTGACTTGGGTGAAATTGTAAATTTTATAGCTTAAGCAGGTGACATGGGTGTGTGCTAGATCCCAGCCCAAGGTTATAATGTAATTTTGTACTTAATTGAATCCAGCACAGCCATGATCTACTGCAACTCAAATAGATGACACATATTTAAAATAAGAAAATAAATAGTCTGAGGTAAACTGCTATCTCTCCCTCGAAAGAAAACAGTTATGCAATGAAGTACTTGCTTAAGTGTATTACAAATTGCATGTCATGTGGTATTGCATAATTTTTTCTCTGACAAAAAATATGGGAAACTATTGCCAATAATCAGGAAACTAAGCAAGAACATTTCACTCCTGTTGGAGAAATGCGGATGAGACTTGGACTTCCTGCTATGGCTGCTTCTACTGCTGAACTTAATATTGTAGACGAATCAAGTGACACAGAACTTTTGGCGTTAGCTTCAACATTAGTGTCCAGAGACGGTGACAAGAGTACTGAAAGAAGTATTCTCATTCAAGTATGGGTCAAGGACTTTGTAACAAGTTTCTGTTATTAGCAAATACATATATTTTCACATTTGAACACTTCAAATATGTTATTTGAAATACATGTAAATGCAAGTCATAAACCATGAAAGCAATGCATGTTGATACAGGCACTGCGGGAATACTGGAACAATTCAACTGCTATATCAATAAGATTATGTGAGCTGGGCCCTTTGCTTCGTGATTATCACCGTCTGATTTGTCAGTTGCAAAGGTAATTTGAAAATTTCCTACTGTGCTACTCCTAGAGCCTGCATTTACATAACAGGTTGCAAGCTGAATTAATACCTTGAATGTTTCTATAGGGTCATCAGAGAATTTTGGAAAATGCAACTATTTGCATTTACGTCCTTTCCTTTCTATAGCGATCTTTATGTCCTGAAAGTTATTGATTTGATTTGATACTGTTACGGGGGTGAAGGTTCCTCATTTTTCTTGTTTGTCTTTATTAATCTCTATATCCTTCAAATAACCTCACTTTTATTTCCATGTACTGAGATACAATATTGAGGTCTCTTCATTGGATCTGCTAGACATACGTCTGAATTAGCAGCTGAGTTTTTCTTAGATTTTCTACTTTCAGTCAGGAAACTTGTTCTATCGAACCATAATGAAGATGATTGAATGTTTATCATGTAATTGCATCAGCCATAGTTCACTGGAACCAGTGGGGTTTCACCATGAATCTAGCAATTCAGCAATGCAGATGCACCGATTTTATCATCTGAAGAATGCTAATCAGGTACATTTCTTAACATTAAATTCCTACGAAGGGAGTACCTAGGCTGGATTTTGTTTGGATTTCATGTTGTATCTTAGGAATTCCATGTATTTGTGACTTTTCTTCTGTCATTTAGATGTGATTACTTTTTCGTTGTCAGAACATTTTTTTAAAACCATTCTAGTTAAAAGGCAGGAAACTCCATCCTCTTAAATATTTTCATCCTCTATGTAGGTTAATTCAATCAATTACAGTTCAGCTTTGAGATGGTGACCTATCATTCTTAGCTTTGTATTTGTGTGAATAATATTGAACAGCTCAACATATGGCCAGTTGATAAAATAAAAAAAGTTCAGTACAATTTGATGGCTTAAAACAGTTAAATGCTAACTAAATAATCTATTATGATTGTACTGTGCCATTTGGCTTGCACCTAGTAAGTTCTGAACACCTTAGTCTCTATTAGAGTTAGAATAGTCATGGAGAATAATAAAGGAACTTAATGACTGTTCTAGTGTTGCATTAATGACATAAAGCACAATTAAAAGTCTTTTAGTGTTTATACATCTAGGGTTTATGTCATTCTTTCATTATAAAGAGACAATTTCTCTCTCCGTATGATATCCATAAAGTATATCTCCATTTCATGTTCTCTCTCATGTTTTTGCTCCACTTCTTTGCATGTTTGGTTTTTGAACACCTAGGGACTGGTGGATTAATGACAGACTGATTAATTGCCTTTTGATACACACCGAGAAACTGAAAACACTAGGAAAAGATAGGTTTGATTTTCTAGTTTAAACCCAATTCGTATTTACTAGTTTAAAATCAAATCCAATTTGTATTTTTTTATTTTAAATCCATATTTTATGGAAGAGAAGTTAGGTTTTGGTTTTCTGGTTTAAAAGACTATCTCAATTCAGTTTCTTGATTTAAAGCCAGCTTATAAAGACTTCATATTTTTTTCTTTCATTTAAAGTTAGATTTGCTTGTCTGGGTTAAATCGAGATTCTCAAAAGAATTTGGTTTAGAGGAGAACTGAAATTTTCTTCAAGCAACGACTACTACTCACAATGCTGAAGGATGTACACCCTATATGGACGCCTATAGCACTCAGCCAGTGGCTGTACAAACTGCAAATGAAGTTGCCTCACATATTCCAAAGAGAAATTGTGATTGTACAGATTCCAGAAGTCAAGCAGTAAAATTGACAGGGTGTCAAGTTGTATGGGAACTCAATGGTAGGATCCTACCCTAACCCCCTTAGATATTTGATTAATGTATGAGGCCACCTTCATTGGATAAGGCCCATTAATAATTAGTTAATTGTCATTGATTCTAAAGAGGGTTCCTTTTATTAATAAGCCCCGAATTAGTTGGTCGGTCCTCATTATAAGGGGCTCATAGGTAGTTAAGATTATAGCCACTAGAGCACGCCTTGAATAGGAAAAATGACCATGTCACCTTCACATTGTTCATGACCTGACACAACTGTGACATAATTCCTGATCATCCTGTTATATTTGTAACATATTCTTGGATGGAGAGTCATTTGCTAGTACACTAATCCCTTGCAGCTGCAATCCAGCCAACGACTACACATAGCCATAATCTAGACAGTGACCATAACTTGTGTGTAGACTTTTCCTTTAGGCAGAAACTAATACCTTGCAACCCTAATCTAGCCCGTGACGAGCTGCAACCGTAATCTATTCATAACCCAACGGCAGCAAGGTTCAAGGTTTTTTGAAGGTGATTGCAGGGTGTCTTAAATAGGGTGGTTTGAAGGGTTAGACGCGAGGGTTAGTAGTACCATGGAGTAAGGAATGGAGGAAACCCCATAGTGACCATTGGAGGGAACCCTCGGCAATCAAGATAGCAGATAGGGGCTACATAGCCCAATTGATATCATCATCAAGCGGGACATTTCATATTGGATTTCTCAGATCATAAACTTCCTAGGGAGGGTAGAATTTCTTGAAAATGAAAACGAACAGCTCCATGCAACGGTAATAGACCTCAAGCAACTGGTTTCTGAAATTAAAACACATGAAAAATTGCATTTACAGAAACCAGTTGAGGATTTCCCCACACTCCAAAAGGAAATTAAAAATCTATAGGAGATGAAATCACAGCAGGCCATCTTTAAACAAGAGACAGAATTGCAGCAGCAAAGACTTATTTTAGGTTTGGAGTAGTCGGGAAAAGGGAGCAACCTCCCCCATTCATGATGGTTGAAAGGTTGGTAAAGGAAAAATTGAGCAAGGAATGCCTCGGCCAAGCCGGGAGTTCAATCTTAGAGTACATGGACTCTCACCTGCCATGGCCCCTTCAAGTTCCTTACAACTAAGTACCTCATTCCTTCATGACACCTTGGATCTAAAGGGCCTCACCCTTGAGCATATATGGATGGGCCCCAACTCCACACCTTTCCTCTGTTTTTGGGCACCCGCAGTCTAAATTGGAGCCCTCTGGGCTAAGAGGATGACTTCACTCCTGCCCACACAAAAAATCTTCCTTGATTTGGACCTCACGAAATCCCAATAGGTGGAACTCAAATTTTCTAGAAAGCACGTCACAGATACGCGAAAAGAAGGGAAGTGGGCAGTTATTTGTGATCTCCTGGCCATCATCCATGATTCGGCCCTGTTACCCACCACCTGTTGTTAGTATGCATAGGAGAATATTTTTCTCCTAGATGCTCCTTAGTTGGCAGCCAACAGCCCCTTGCATCCCCCATATAGCTTGATGTGCCATTTTCTCAGCCACTTGAGCCAACCATGTGGTCCTTCACCTATCTGCTATGAATGTATGTTTGAAGGTGGGCCTCCCGACCCCAAAGGTATGGCCTTTCATTGGCATAGTTGAGTAATTTTTCTTACTTTCCATGGGCACTTTTGGGTATGGATTGGTGGGGAGATGCAACCTAAAGAGTGGGTTAGGTCTGTGTTCCTATCTCCATTGCCCGATTTCGTGGTTACCCTTGTATCCTAGTCCCATGGGATCTCCTTTATTGACCATTAAAATTAGGGCTGGCACTACATGGGAAATCCTGATTTTGGTTGCATGGTCCTGCTTCCCGATACCACCTTCGTTGTTCCCCTTCCACTCATTTTAGCCCCATTCATCTCTTTTCGCATCTGGGTCCACATGTGTCCACTGGGTCCACATAGGGTTAGCCTCCCCCTCCCCTTGTCCACACCTTGGGTTGGGCTTGGAACGATGCCCCGAAGGTTGATGTTGCTAAAAATAAAATAAAAAGCATAATTTGGCCACTCTCAACAGGAAATGTACCACAAAATGCAAAAGATGGTTAGGAAACATAAATTTAGCACGTGGGCAAAATCCAAACATGAGCTCCACACCTTATCCATGACCATCATCCGATTCCTATGGGCCCTAGATGAGCCCCCTCCATCATTAAGGAACCCATGATTATCCCAACCCCTAGTGGGTGATGAACTACCCCATCTCAAGGGGGCATCCACTGCTACATATTACACATCATGCTCTCCATCCCCTGGAGCCCCGAGCAATTATGAAGAAAAATCAATCAAAGGCGAAAGGCATATGAAGAAGGGTGAAAAAACAAAGGTTGGGGTAACTCATGTACCGCGATTTCCATCCTCCTACACTTATATACCCAGGTGTGGGCTTCCCTTATTATAGATACCTTTGCACCTTGACATGTGGTCAGGATGATTCCCTTGATCCCCTCTCCATTCCATTATTGTATCACTTGCCACATACCACTTGAGGGATGTACCATGGACATATCACCCATTTTAGAGGTTGAAACCACCTAATAGGGTCCTTGTTTAACCCCCTTATTGAGCTTGGAGACACTTGTATATGCCAAAGCCGACTATGGAAGGGCATGCCACCATGAAGTGCCCCATTGATCCCATGACTTGTAAGCATTATTACTTGATTATTTTAATGATTTATTGTATTAGAAGGAAATGGGGTGCATTGGATGTTATGCAGGATTGTAGGTGGGTCTTCATTTGGGGTTTTGTCTCCCTATACGGGGTCGTAGCCCTCTAGAGAACCACATTGGCACTTGTAGGGTGAGCGTTGAGAGTCATGGGCCTCCACCATAGCAAATATTACTTCATGGATCCCCAATGATGTTCATTGATTGCTCGTGTTTCACCTTTTGGATGAGGATGATGCACTTGGTCCACCATGCCCAACTGACTCCACAGTTGCACCATACACTTGGCAAATGTTCCAGGATGCCTCCCGTTGCAGAGGGAGGGCTTATGTCATTACTCCAGCCCTTACAGATGGTCTACAGGCATATTTGATCCATTTGGAGACCCATGAGGATGTCCTTGTGCCCCCACACCCACTTGGGAGCACCACAAGTTCTTATTAGAAAACAAGGGTCCAACCCCTTGTCCACTATGTTTGGAGTCAATTTCTACATCATGGCACCCCTTAGACTTCATCAGGCCTCCTCAAAGGCCCAACGACTCACTTTGTTGATCATTCGACCCTCTTGAGAGGCTTATCTTTACATTATTGAGCTATTTGGTGGGCTTCTCACCAAACATTTTGCTATTATGCACATTATTTTATTTTAGGGGCTAAATTAGGCCTAATTAGCTAAATCAAATTCATTAGGAAGTGTATAAATACAAGTGTGATGAATCATTTTGATCATCATCACTTGGATTTGATCTTTCTCTCTTGTGAGATTTTCGTTATTCTTCTTGGAGGACGAAGTTACATCAATGGGTGAATTTTGATGTTTGGATCTCCTCATTTTTTGTCTTAGAACTTCACTATTGGCGTATAATGATGATTGGATATACTCTTTCTTACATGTAAGTACTCTTTTATTGCTATTTTGTTATGTTCTTTTGTCACATGCATGTTGCTGGGGATTTTCGCTATACTAGGATGAACTTTACTAGTTTTCTTATGCGAAATTTGTCTTTTTATAGCATTGCATCATGTCATGGGCCATGTATGAATGAGTGAATATTCCTAGAGATATCTTGTCGAAGTTTTATCTTGATAAGTCATCATATATTGCAAATCAAAGTGTAAAGACCTTGAAGCAATTGTTCACATGCCCTAATTGCCATGCGAAATTGTTCTAGAGGCCTCCTTGACTAAGTGAATCCATCCCGAGAATTGGAATCTCCTTGAATCCATCTCTCCCAAAGGATTAGGCACTGATCCTCCACTGGTGATCACTCTAAAGCATATCTTTCTCACCTTCTCCCTTTCTTTCTAGGCCTAGCCCCAATAGGTGACCTAGGGCATCAAATTTCTCACGATTCACCCACTCAAAAAATTCATCTCCTGCCCTCTAATGCATTATTGTGTCTCCTAGAAGCGCTATAAATTTGAAGCAATTCCGACAGTGGGATCTTGAGATATTCCAAGCCCTAGCTCCGAGATCGATTCTTTCCCTTGGTTTCCCTTGGCTAGTGACCTCATTGGGATCATTGCATCAAAATTAGTGAAAATTTCCCCTTTGATCCCCTTCTCCCCCTCAATTAGGTCAAGAATACCCTTGATTGATCAAGTCCACCCCCTTGACCTAATTCTGGGTCCACTTGGCCCAGTGTGGTCCCATAACTTACTAAAGATAATTTCACAAAGAACATTTGGAAGCCAAGTTTTCACAAAGGTTTCTAGGACTAGGTCCCTCCTTTACAAGTCTTATTTTAAAACCCTATCCCTTGAAATCCCCTTGGCTCTTCTTATAGAGCCTTACATCCTGCTTCTCAAGCAAGTAAACCATGCAATTGAGTCTCTATTGCGAATAGGCCTTAGGGATCACTCTTTATCTCTTCATTGATTCATCCATTTAGTGATTCCTTTCATACTGGGTCTCCTCCCATCGGTGAATGTCTGTAAAGAGCATAGAGCCGTAGTTGAGGTGACAGTGGGCTATCGCTCCATTGTTGCCCTTGACCTAGTAGTTGACCTTTTAGGATCCCTTCCTAAGACCCCTACTAGTTTGAGTGGTAACAGGCCCCTTTAGTCCATTTAGTGATTCCTTTCATACTGGGTCTCCTCCCATCGGTGAATGTCTGTAAAGAGCATAGAGCCGTAGTTGAGGTGACAGTGGGCTATCGCTCCATTGTTGCCCTTGACCTAGTAGTTGACCTTTTAGGATCCCTTGCTAAGACCCCTACTAGTTTGAGTGGTAACAGGCCCCTTTAGGGTACTCCCGCCCTTGGGCCAATGATGGTCTTGTTCAGCTAGGGTGTATGATAAGGGAGGCTAGCCCACCATCTCCATTAGTTGTTGGAATTGTAATGATGCATTTTGGTCTTCACCAGGCACACTTCGTGATTTGGTCTGGTCCCACGAGCTCCTTTGTCACAAAGAGGCACACCATCCGGATTGGATGCCACACTTGATCCATGGGTACCATTGGGCATGGTCATGTCGACAAGAGACTAGATCTAACATTGTTATAGGGTCTAGGGGGTTGCAAGTCATATATGGGGCTTCCTTTATCATTAGATTAACATGCCAAATTTTCGTGGATCCAACACCATCAGAACAACCCCCTTCTCTGAGACAAGTACATTGCAGTTTGCTACTTCCCCTAGCCTCGTAGTTCTTTGCAATGCATAGTGAGTTAGAGGGAGACCCTTTCCTTGATCTCTATGTAGACATCTCCCACTACTCCACTCTTGGGGATACCATTCTTGTCGACGACTTCAATGCTTGTAGGCCCTGCACCAAAGAACTACGAGCACCTCGTCACGACAAAACCAAGGATACACTTTGCCTCCAGGAGTTAGAGCCAGAGTCTGTGGGTCTTCATAGCAGTTCATAGGACAGGTGTGGTCCCTTCACATTTTATAGGCTCTATAACATGACACATCCTTACCCCCCTAAACCCCTTGTCATGTAGTTCACATGGCAGACATGGCATGTGCATGACACATCTTTGACATGAGTTTGGCTTGTGTCCTATTCATAGGACATGAGTCAAACTTGTGTTGGAGATGAGCCCTAGTCGTGTCACGATTTTCAAATACATGTTTGACAAAAAAACAACATGCAACTTCTTAAAATTGATTGTTTGCCTCATTCTCAAAAGTTTTATGTTAAATTTTCTACAAGAAGTATAGTAGAAACAATTTTCTGCCAAATAGTTATTTCCTAATGATCTTCAACCAATATTTTACACCACTACTATCATTGAATAATTACATTTCATAAAATCTCAACAATAAATATCATAGATAGACAACCATGCACAATAGAGACAATAATTTTACCCTGGGAAACCCAACTTTGGGAGAAAACCCATCAACTTTTCTTTAGGAGAAATTATTCTTTGGCAAGGTTTACAAATCAACAATTTGTTTAGAAAATTGTGCCAATAATCTAAGTTCAAATACCAATCAACCCTGGTCAAATCTATAACAAGTAAATGCTCGTCAGACTTGTTGATTTGGGGTAGCATCGAATGTGCTCTAGCCATGAAAATTGGTGGAGAGGCTAAAGCACATGAGATCTTCAAGCCCCAGAAATGGCTTGGGCAGATTCTAACCAGTTTGGGAGATATTAAAATAATTAATATTTTTAATGGAGTTTCTAAGTCTAAACTTAGGAAAAATAAAATATTAATGGGTATTAATATAAAACTGGGTTAGAAGGTTCCAAAAGTCATGGATCAAACGAAATCTAATCTTAGCCATTGATTAGAGATTTAATCTCGGTCGTTGATGGACCAACGAGAAAAGTATAAGAGGAGGCTTAAGGGTCAGTTGGAGAATACACTAGAGTGATCAGTCATTCATTTTGCTAGAGCGGGGTTGCTAAACAAAGTTGAATCAGTGATCAACAACGAGGGGCAGTGAGTACGAGGCAGAGAGGCAGGGACAATACTGGGAGACCAACACAGAAGCAGAGAGAGCTAGAGCAGCAACCAGTCCAGGCTACGCAGAGCCCAGCAGAGACAGCGCAAAGCCCAGAGAGACTGCGTCATCCATGCAAAGGGTAGAGGGAGTGACGCAGAGGCTCCCAGAGGTTGTGCAGTGCCTCAGAGGGCTGATGCAAAGAGTCCTGGGGCTGACGCAGGTCAGCAGGAGGCTGACGCAAAGGCCAGAAGGGCTAGCGCTGAGCTTCAGTTGTGCCGGAGAGGGTTTCGTGGGACAGGTTTTCTGAATACCTGTTTCCGGATATAGAGGTATTGCTGTCGTATATTTTTCTTTGTCGGGTGAGCTGGTTTAGGCACCCAGTTGTACTCAAATAAATTGCATAATAATATAATCCTCTGAATAGATGCACCGGTTTTCCCGCATTGGGTTTTTCCGGGGACATTGGTCCAAAAGTAATGGTGTCACTTGTGTACTTGCTTTCTTTTAGTTGATGAGCTATATATTTTGATACTGTACTTGTGTTTATGTTCAGTATTTGCATGGTAAATAACTAGTTAAGTAATTAAACAAGTAGGAGAAATAAACCAAATAGTACAAGAAAAATTGCTAATAGGATAGACTTAGAAATTTCAACATGGTATCAGAGCGTGGTTGCAGATTACAGGAAAAATGAAGGCATGAGCCGAGCAGAGCATTTGAAGCAGATCCATCTGTCCCAACTGACAAAGCTGATCCGTGCAGAAGGCGACAGAGGAAGGAATCCGATGCTACCCCAAATCAACACTCCCTCTTAGCGAGGACAGTGCTCTAGTAATACTCCACACTAAGCATCACCTTGATTATTTGGCATCGATGCCATGCTGATGCTAGGCCTCCCCGCCCAACATCCTTTGCACTGCTGCATCTATACGACAACTCCCTCTGCATCTTTGCTGCTACTCGTCCATCATCCCAACAGTGCATGTGCACTGCATCCCCCTCTCATCATGCTGCATCGTGCTACTACATACTGCTACTGCACTGCAACTCGGTTACTGAGAAGTAAGTAACTGATCCATCCAACTTCTGACATCCTTGTCAGGCTAGAAACACTCCCGATGCCGAAACTCCCTTCGCCGCTAACAAGTGCTCCCTTTATTGATGTTTGCGTTGCTGCAACAACTCCGTGCATCTTGAACTGTTGCACACCTCTTTGTGCCATCCTGCACTGGTGCAACACTCCCGTGCCTCTCGCACTGTTGCAGCCTATTAGCCTCACGTCGTCCCGAGACTCTTGCACTGTAGCACTCTCTGTCGCTTCATCTGCATCCGTCTCTACCAAGATCCGCCAGTGCTGCTACTCCTCTTCGGGGCTCCCGTAGCAAGGTATAATCCAAGAGGTTGGGTACCTCAAGGATCCTAAGTGGCACATGAGCACTCATGGCACAATCGTCCTCCTCCTCGACTTCTTTCTCCGCCTTTGCAGGCGCTGCCTTCGAGTCCAAAGTGTTGAAATTTGGTACCGGAGGACAGGTGGTTCCCTTAGGCTTTGATCTTTGGCCTAGGGAAAAGTGTCCAAAAGAATTTAATTTTTCTCCTAAAGTGACTTTATAATTTTATAAAGTTAAATCTAATTTAAAAGTGACTTTAAGTGATAAAGTTACTAAGTCTAATTTTAAAGTAACTTTTATAAAGTAAATGAAAAATTAGAAAGGAAAAGTGACTTTGGAAATAAATGACTAAGTGGGTCTTTATTAAAGTGGGGTGAATTAAAAAATAGAAAGTGAGATTTAAATGAGCATTTAATCTCAGCCATTGATCTAAATCTATTTCAGCCATTGGATTTAGAGATCACCCAAAAGTCACTTGGATCACCCAAAAGTCACTTGGAGTTATATTAAAGGAGGAAAAGGTCATTTCATTCTTTCATGAGCAGATTGGGAGAAGGAGAGCAAGAGAGCAAGAGAGATTTCTGAGCAGGGAGGAGAAGGAGACAGCAGCTTGGCACACATTCCAAGGCAGCAGTTGAGCAGATTTGTACAGCTGATTCAGCACATAGTGAAAGACAAATTTTTGCACAAAAATCGAGGAGCAATTTGCTGATTTTTCTGCACACAAACAGAGGCCGTACAGCATTTATTGCTGTCCTGTTTGCTGTAATTTCCAAATTGCTGTGAGGCACGGAAAATGAGATAAGTTGTAAATTTGCTTGCTGATTTTTTGTTGAATAATTCTCACTGTAAAAAGGCAATTTTCAGAAATAAAGAAGAGCTCTCAAACTGGTTTTCCCCAAGAGTTGTAGGGGGTTTTTCCAGGGTCAAGTTGACCAAAAATATCAGTGTTTTAATGTGTTTTAATGGCTGTTTTTGATTGCTGATTTTTAATTCTGCAATTTCCAGCATTTTGAAAAATTTCCAGAATTTGTGTTTTCAGCAATATTTATTTTTTTCAGTCTGTTAAATGTATGGTTATGGGAATGGGCATTTAGCTACATGGGAGAAATAAGGAGAAACTGAAAACCGGGGTGGGAAAACAGAAATTTTTACATGGTATCAGAGCTTGAGTGCTGAAGGGCAGTTTGGGACAGCGAAAGGAAAAATTACAGTTGCTGATTTTTCACTCAGAAAATTCCAGCGAGCTGATTTTTTCATAAACAGCAGTTTTATCTTTACTACAGCAGTGCTATTTTTCAGTTTTAGGACAGCAGGATGTCATTGGGATTGAGGGTGGAGGATAGGCTGGATGGGCATATAAATTACAGCGTTTGGAAGGAGAGAATGCAGAGTATCTTTGAGGAGGCAGAAGTCTGGGATATCATGGTGCATACCGCACAGAACCCTGTTGTTGTGTCCACTGATGTTACTCAGTTGGCTGAGTATAAAAAGAAGAACAATAAGGGTAAGAGGCTGATCCTAGACGGAATCAAAGACCATTGCATTCCTCATGTGAGAGGAAAGAGCAATGCCCATGAGATGTGGACAGCATTGTCCAATCTCTACCAGAGTACCAATGAGAACCGGAAGATGGTCCTGAAGGAGAAGCTGAAGAACATTAAGATGGGGAATGATAGTGCAGCTGGATATCTCACAAAGATTACTAATATGAGAGATGAGTTGGCAGCGATTGGAGAGGCCATTCCATCCACTGAGTTGGTGCGAATTGCAGTGAATGGCCTCCCCCGTTCATGGTTGAACTTTGCTGATGGGGTTTGTGCACGTGAGACCCTTCCCACATGGGAGAGGTTTTGGGATGATTGTATTCAGACAGAGATCAGGAAAGGACAGCTTGGGGCAGCCAAGCCAGTTGAGCAGGATGAGGATGTAGCACTGGTGGGAGGAGGCAAGAAAGGCAAAGGGAAGAAGCAGGCTTCCACAAGCGGTGGTGGGGGCAAAGGCAAAGGTAAAGGTAAACAGGGGAACACACAGAAGGACTATTCCAAGGTGAAGTGTTGGAATTGTCAAAAGATGGGACACTATGCAGTTGTGTGTCCGGAGAAGAAGAAGAAGAAGGGGAAGAACCAGGACGTGGCAGCTTCAGCAGAGATTGAGGACTTTGCAGGTCGTTTTGACCGGGAGTTTGCGTTCACTACGTGTGAGTCCTCTAGTGCAGGATCACCTGCCACACAGGTTCAGAGGGAGCATGCTTTTCCCTCGATTAGCGGAGCATCTTCAGGTATCTGGTATGTGGACAGTGGGGCTTCACGTCATATGACAGGAGTCCGTGAGTACTTCTCAGAGCTTTCAGAGAGTGGCATTGATATTGAGGTAGTACTCGGTGATGACAGAGTTGTTAGAGCAGTCGGGGTGGGGACAGTGACATTTCAGAGGGAGTCCAAACCTCCCTTGAAGGTGTCAGAGGTTCTTTATGTGCCAGGGATGAGGAAGAACCTCATATCCGTCTCAGCTTTGGAGGACAGAGGATATGAGGTACTGTTCAAGGGAGGACAGGTGTTGATGTATCCCAGGGGCACTCCAGCTGATTCAGCTAGAGTGATAGGTGTACGCCATGCAAAGGTGTACAAGTTTGCATTCCAACCCCTTTTGGCATTGAGCAGTAGTACCGACAGCAGAGCTAGCAGTTCTGAGCTGTGTGAGATTTGGCACCGCAGGATGTGACATATGTATCATGGAGCCTTGAGGACATTGCGGGAGATCACTACAGGTGTGCCAGATTTCAGTACTGATCACTTTGATACTTGCAGAGGTTGTGCGATGGGCAAGTTTGCCAAATCCCCTTTTCCCAGCAGTGACAGCAGAGCGACGGGGATTCTTGATTTGATTCATTCCGATGTGAGCGGTCGGATGTCTCATGTTTCCTTGAGTGGATATGAGTACTATGTGTTATTCATTGATGATCACTCCAGGAGGACCTGGATTTATTTTTTGAAGACCAAGAGTGAGGTCTTCAAGCGGTTTCAGGAGTTCAGAGCTCTTGTGGAGACTCAGACAGGTTGAAAGATCAAGTCCTTGAGGTCGGACAATGGAGGAGAGTACACCCTTGGAGAGTTTGTTAACTATTGTGCAGAGGCAGGCATTAGGAGGGAGTTCACTGTTCCTTATAACCCCTAGCAGAACGGGGTTGCGGAGAGGAAGAACAGATCCATCATAGGGGCTGCCAAAGCCATGTTACATGATCAGGGGTTGCCATTGTTCTTGTGGGCAGAGGCCTGCAACACAGCTGTTTACTTGCAGAACGAGAGTCCGCATCGTGCCTTGGGGCACATGACTCTGGAGGAGGCTTTCTCTGGGAAGAAGCCTGATATTGGTCATCTTCATATCTTTGGATGCATTACATACTCCTATATACCCAAGGAGAAGAGGACCAAACTAGAGCCCACCGCAGAGAAGGGTATCTTTGTGGGCTACAGTGAGACCTCAAAGGCCTTTCGGATTTACATCCCTGCACAGAGGAGAGTTGTTGTCAGACGGGATGTGAAGTTCGAGGAGGACAGGGCCTTTAGGAGGTCACGGGAGTTAGAGTATCTGGATCAGCCAGACCCTCAGCAGCAGTTGAGTCAGTCGCAGGGATCCAGTGGGCAAGGATCAGGAGGATCCGGAGGTACATCCATGAGGATGTCAGGTCCATCAGTGAGCAGTGGCTCGCCGAGCCAGAGGGGTGGTGCTCCGGGCAACATGCAGAGCAGTTCACAGAGCAGTTCACTAGGGAGTCCATTGATGGACAGTTCACACGGTACCTCAGCTTCTACAGGTTCAGGTGCAGGCAGGAGGACAGCAGACAGACAGTCAGGAGTTCAGGCTAGTGATGATGATGAGGAGGAGGAGTTTCATTCTCCAGTGGGAGAAGTGCGCTCAGGGAAGAGGAAGCCCAAGTGGCTTCAGGACACCTTGAGAGATGCCACATCTGTTGCTAAGCCGAAGAGGCCGGTCAGAGAGAGTAGACCACCTGAGAGGTTTTGTAGCTATATGGCGATGGTTACCAGCATCCTTGACTCTGAGCCTTCTAGCTATGAGGAGGCAGCTAGCCAGCAGGTCTGGAGAGAGGCCATGCAGGAGGAGTATTCTTCTATCATGAAGAATGATGTTTGGGAGGTGGTGCCGAGGCCTGAGGGCAAATCCGTGGTTACTTCCAGATGGCTTTACAAGGTAAAGCATGCTGCAGATGGCAGCATTGAGAAATTCAAAGCGAGGTTTGTGGCTAGAGGGTTCTCCCAGGTAGAGGGAGTTGATTATGAGGAGACCTTCGCTCCCGTGGCTCGATATACTTCGATCCGCTCCATTATATCGATAGCAGCAGAGATGGGTTGGAAGATCCACCAGATGGATGTGAAGACCGCATTTCTCAATGGCTTCATACAGGAGGAGGTGTACATTGAGCAGCCATAGGGCTTTGAGGTGCATGGGAAGGAGTCCCATGTGTGCAGATTGAAGAAGGCCCTTTATGGCCTGAAGCAAGCTCCCAGAGCTTGGTACTCCAGGATAGATACATACTTGCAGGGGATGGGTTTCACAAAGAGTGAGGCAGATCCGAACCTTTACTTTATTGTGATTGGTGAGGAGCCTCTCATTCTGGTGCTGTATGTGGATGACTTGATCATTACAGGTGCAGAGAAACTCATAGAGCACTACAAGAGAGATCTTGCGGCAGAGTTTGAGATGAAGGACATCGGCTTGATGCATTACTTTTTGGGTTTGGAGGTGTGGCAGGAGGAGGGGCATTTCTTCCTGGGGCAGGGGAAGTATATTGTGGACATCCTTAGCAGATTCCACATGGAGGATTGTAGACCCATGTCGACACTGATGATCACCAACTGGAAGAAGCTTCATGCTTCGGATTCCGAGTTGGTGGATCCCACATTGTACAGGCAGCTGATTGGTTCCTTGATGTATTTGGTCAACACTAGACCAGATATCTGTTTTGCAGTCAACACGATGAGTCAGTTTATGTGTGAGCCTAGGAAGGTTCACTGGGTGGCTGCAAAACACATTTTGCGGTACTTGCAGGGGACAGTGGATTATGGTCTGGACTACAGGCAGGGAGATGGAGTGAGATTGGCAGGATACACTGATTCTGATTGGGCAGGTTGTGCTTCTGATAGGAAGAGCACTTCAGGGTGTTGTTTTGGGTTGGGTTCAGCAGTAGTGTCATGGTTCAGCCGAAAGCAGCAGTCAGTAACACTGAGTTCAGCGGAAGCAGAGTATATGGCAGCCAGTCTAGCTAGTTGTGAGGCCATCTGGCTTCGCAAGATGTTGTTTGGCTTATTTGGTCAGCCGTTGAGACCTTCAGTGATTTACTGTGATAATCAGAGTTGCATTAAACTCACGGAGAATCCAGTATTTCATGACAGGTCAAAGCATATCGGGATCAGATATCATTTCATCAGAGACTATGTTCAGAAGGGAATTGTGAAACTTGAGTATATTTCCATTGATGAGCAGGTTGCAGATATTCTTACCAAAGCCTTACCACAGGGCAAGCATGTCTACTTCAGAGACAAGATGGATGTGGTGAGGAACACCTTCCTCGGTAAGAGGGAGTGTTGAAATTTGGTACCGGAGGACAGGTGGTTCCCTTAGGCTTTGATCTTTGGCCTAGGGAAAAGTGTCCAAAAGAATTTAATTTTTCTCCTAAAGTGACTTTATAATTTTATAAAGTTAAATCTAATTTAAAAGTGACTTTAAGTGATAAAGTTACTACGTCTAATTTTAAAGTAACTTTTATAAAGTAAATGAAAAATTAGAAAGGAAAAGTGAGTTTGGAAATAAATGACTAAGTGGGTCTTTATTAAAGTGGGGTGAATTAAAAAATAGAAAGTGAGATTTAAATGAGCATTTAATCTCAGCCATTGATCTAAATCTATTTCAGCCATTGGATTTAGAGATCACCCAAAAGTCACTTGGATCACCCAAAAGTAACTTGGAGTTATATTAAAGGAGGAAAAGGAGGAAAAGATCATTTCATTCTTTCATGAGCAGATTGGGAGAAAGAGAGCAAGAGAGATTTCTGAGCAGGGAGGAGAAGGAGACAGCAGCTTGGCACACATTCCAAGGCAGCAGTTGAGCAGATTTGTACAGCTGATTCAGCACATAGTGAAAGGCAGATTTTTGCACAAAAATCGAGGAGCAGTTTGCTGATTTTTCTGCACACAAACGGAGGCCGTACAGCATTTATTGCTGTCCTGTTTGCTGTAATTTCCAGATTGCTGTGAGGCACGGAAAAGGAGATAAGTTGTAAATTTTCTTGCTGATTTTTTGCTGAATAATTCTCACTGTAAAAAGGCAATTTTCAGAAATAAAGAAGAGCTCTCAAACTGGTTTTCCCCAAGAGTTGTAGGGGGTTTTTCCAGGGTCAAGTTGACCAAAAATATCAGTGTTTTAATGTGTTTTAATGGCTGTTTTTGATTGCTGATTTTTAATTCTGCAATTTCCAGCATTCTGAAAAATTTCCAGAATTTGTGTTTTCAGCAATATTTATTTTTTTCAGTCCGTTAAATGTATGGTTATGGGAATGGGCATTTAACTACATGGGAGAAATAAGGAGAAACTGAAAACCGGAGTGGGAAAACAGAAATTTTTACACAAAGCCTCTCCCTTACTCTTCTTCCTAGGACATTGGTTCGCAAAATGACCTAGTTCCCCACAATGGAAGCACTTGACCTTGGAGAGGTCCTTCTTCTTCCTCTTCTCCTGCTTTACCGCAGATGCGAGAGCCACATCCTCTTCTTCCTCCTCCTTGATCCTGACCCCTTTTCCGCCTCTCCCTTTTACATTTGGTATGCCCTTAGCTGATTCTCCAGGAGCATCTTCCTCTGCACGGAAGAATGCTGGTACAATGTCTTCAAGGCATCCCACATCTCTGTCATTTCCTTCTCGACAATATGTGGTACCACATGATCCTTGACCCCATAAAGGGTGATGCACTTAGCGTCTGCCATTGCCTCCTCGTACCTTTCATTAGCTATCGAGTCAACTAGGATAGCTATCAATCTCTTGACGAAGCCCTTGAGGCGATGTCTGTCTAGAATGGACAAGATCTTGGCCTTCCAGACTACAAAGTTGGACGCTTTGTCCAGCCTATCCTGATCTCTGAGCCCATTCACGGCCATCTCGCTGCTCTTCTTTCGACTCCTCCGAGTCTCTCAACTTCCCTCCTGGGAGTCCTCTATTCGACTCTTGCTGAGTCTCTCAACTTCCTGTTTGGAAGTTCTCCATTTGACTCCCTTTGAGTCTCGATTTCCCTTCTGGAAATCGCTCTGCCAACGTCAAGTTGCCCCACTCCAATCGTGTGTGCAACTACACCACTGATCCAGATTCCTTGGCTAGAAATCTGCCTTGGCAACAACTCCCTCCACCTTGGTCTTGCCCTATTAGTTACTTTCTTGACCATAGTACCCTGCCTGCTTTACTTTGCAAATTACCCACAAGCTCCTATACCCCAACAACTGAAGGATTGAGCCACTTGGCTCTGTGCAATCCCAACATCAACAAATCAACCCCCCTAGCCAACTGCATCAGCCCTCCTTAACTCTGCGTGGCTCTGCATGAGCCTGATTCTGCCTCCCTTAGCCTTTGCGCTACCTTTCTCCGGCCCACAATGATGACACAGTCCCTCTGCATCACTCCTTCCTCTATCGCCTTCTGCAAGGATTAGCTCTGTCACTCGAGACAGCTGAATCTGCTGCAAATGCTCTCTTCGGATGATGCCTTCAGTTTTCTTGTGATCTGCAACCACGCTTTGATACCATGTTGGACTTTCTAAGTTTAACCCATTAGAAATTCTTCCTGTACTATCTGATTTATTTATTCCTACTTGTTTAATTACTTAACAAGTTATTTACCATGTAAATATTGAAAATAAACACAAGTACAGTATTAACATCTACAGATCAGCGACTGAAAGAAAACAAGCACACAAGTGACACCATTATTTTTGGACCAATGTCCCCGGAAAAACCCAATGCAAGAAAACCAATGTAGCAATTCAAAGGGTTATATTATTATGCAGTTTATCAAAGTACAACTGGGTACCTAAACCGGCTCGCCCGACAGAGAAAAATATACAGCAACAATACCTCTATATCTGGAAATAGGTATTCAAAAAACCTATCCCACGAAACCATCTCCGTCACAATTGAAGCTCCACAACGGCCCTTCTGGCCACTGCATCAGCCCTCTGAGGCACTGCGCAGCCTTTGGAGGCTTCTACGTCACTCCCTCTGCCCTTTGCGAGGATGACGCAGTCTCTTTGGGCTTTGTGTACCCTGGACTGGCTGCTGCTCTGGCTTTCTCCGCTTCTCTGTTGGTCTCCCGATATTGTCCCTACCTCTCTACCTCGTACTCGTCGTTGATCACTGATTCAACTTTGCTTAGCAACCCCGCTCTAGCAAAATGAATGATTGATCACTCTAGTGTGTTCTCCAATTGACCCTCAAGCCTCTTCTTATACTTTTCTTGTTGTTCCATCAATGGCCGAGATTAACCTCTAATCAACGACTAAGATTAGATTTGGATTGATCTCATGTGGTTCTCTCCACCAATTTTCATGGCTAGAGCATATCCGATGCCACCCCAAATCAACACTCCCTCTTAGCGAGGGTTGTGCTCTAGTAATACTCCACATTAAGGAGCACCTGATTATCTGGCATTGGTACCTGTGCTGATGCTAGGCCTCCCTGCCCAACATCCTCTGCACTGCTGCATCCGTATGGCAGCTCCCTCTGTAGCCGTCTTGCTGCTGGTCCATCCTCCCAACAATGCATCTGCACTACATCCCCCTCTCATCATGATGCATCATGCTATTGCACTGCAACTCAGTTATTGAGAAGTAAGTAACTGATCCATCCAACTTCTAACATCCTTGTCAGGCTAAAAACACTCCCGATGCTAAAGCTCCCTCTGTCGCTAACAAGTGCTCCCTCTACTGACCTATATGTTGCTGCAACAACTCCCTATATCTCACACCGTTGCACACCTCTCTGTGCCATCCTGCACTGGTGCAACACTCTCGTGCCTCTTGCACTATTGCAGCCTTCTAGCCTCGCGCTGTCCCGGGACTCTTGCACTATAGCACTCTCTGTCGCTTCATCCGCATCCGTTTCTACCGACATCCGCCAATCCTACTACTCCTCTTTGGGGCTCCCATAGCAAGGTATAATCCAAGAGGTTGGGTACCTCAAGGATCCTGCCCCTCGTCGCTTGTAGTCCTCCTGACTACAACTTGATGTCTCCCCACTTCTTCTTAAGTGGCACATGAGCACTCATGGCACAATCGTCCTCCTCAACTTCTTTCTCTGCCTTTGCAGGCGCTGCCTTTGAGTCTAAAGCTTCTCCCTTACTCTTCTTCCTAGGACACTGGTTCGCAAAATGACCCAGTTCCCCACAATGGAAGCACTTGACCTTGGAGAGGCCCTTCTTCTTCCTCTTCTCCTGCTTTCCTGCAGATGCTAGAGTTGCATCCTCTTCTTCCTCCTTGATCCTGACCCCTTTTACGCTACTCCCCATCTTGGTTAGCTGTCTGATCTCTTCTTGACGAAGAGCTGCCCACAGTTCTTCCCAATCTGGAAGACTCGTCTTACCCAGTATGCTTTGGACAAATACCTCCCAATCCTCAGAAACTATGTTTAGTGCGGTCCTCACCATCAATTCCTCATCCAGTGTGGCGCCTATGGAAGTTAGCTGGTCATGGATCTCTTTCAAGCAACCGAGGAAGACGTTTATATGCTCTCCCTTTTGCATTTGGTATGCCCTTAGCTGATTCTCCAGGAGCATATTCCTCTGCACGAAGCACTTGACCTTGGAGAGGTCCTTCTTCCTCTTCTCCTGCCTTCCCGTAGATGCTAGAGCCGCATCCTCTTCTTCCTTTTTGATCCTGACCCCTTTTACGCTACTCCCCACCTTGGTCAATCGTCTAATCCCTTCTTAACGAAGAGCCGCCCACAGTTCTTCCCAATCTAGAAGACTCGTCCTGCCCAATATGCTCTGGACAAATACCTCCCAATCCTCAGAAATTGCGTTCAGTGTGGTCCTCACCATCAATTCCTCATCTGGCGTGGCCCTTATGGAAGTTCTCTGGTCACAGATCTCCTTCAAGCAACCGAGGAAGACATCTATCTGCTCTCCCTTTTGCATCTGGTATGCCCTTAGCTGATTCTCCAGGAGCATCTTCCTTTGCATAGAAGTATGCTGGTACAATGTCTTCAAGGCATCCCACATCTCCTTTATCGTTTCCTTCTCGGCAATATGTGGTACCACATGATCCTTGACCCCATCAAGGATGATGCACTTAGCCTCTGCCATTGCCTCCTCGTACCTTTCATTAGCTACTAGGCCAACTGGGACAACTATCACTCTCGTGACGAAGCCCTTGAGGCGATGTCTGTCTAGAATGCACAAGATCCTAGCCTTCCAAACCACAAAGTTGGACGCTCCTTCCAGCCAATCCTGATCTCTCAGCCCATTCACGGCCATCTCGCTGCTCTTATTTTGACTCCTTCGAGTCTCTCTACTTCCCTCCTGGAAGTCCTCTATTCGACACCTATGGAGTCTCTCAACTTCCCGTTTGGAAGTTCTCAGTTCGACTCCCTCTGAGTCTTGATTTCCCTTCTGGAAATCCCGCTACCAACATCAAATTGCCCCACTCCAATCGTATGTGCAACTGCACCACTGGTCCAGTTTCCTTAGCTAGAAATCTGCCTCGGCAGCAACTCCCTCCACCTTGGTCTTGCCCTGTTAGGTACTGTTCTGACCACAGTACCCCACCAACTTCGCTCTGCAAATTACCCACAGCCTCCTATACCCCAGCAACTGAAGGATTGAGCCACTTGGCTCTGTGCAATACCGGCACTGGCAAATCAGCTCCCCCAGCCAATTGCGTCAACCCTCCTGACCTCTACGTGAGCCTAATTCTACCTCCCTTAGCCTATGCGTTGCCTTTCTCTGGCCCACAATGATGATGCAGTCCCTCTGCGTCACTCCTTCCTCTGTCGCCTTCTGCAAGGATCAGCTTTGTCACTCGGGAACGCTGAATCTGTTGCAACTGCTCTGCTCGGCTGATGCCTTCAGTTTTCCTATGATCTGCAACCACGCTCTGATACCATGTTGGAACTTATAAGTTTAACCCATTAGAAATTATTCCTGTACTATCTGATTTATTTATTCCTACTTGTTTAATTACTTAACAAGTTATTTACCATGTAAATACTGAAAATAAACACTAGTATAGTACCAACATCTATAGACCAGCAACTGAAATAAAACAAGGACACAAGTGACACCGTTATTTTTGGACCAATGTCCCCGGAAAAACCCAATGCAGGAAAATCGGTGAAGCTATTCAGAGGGTTATCTTATTATGCAGTTTATCAAAGTACAACTGGGTGCCTAAACCGGCTCACCCGACAAAGAAAAATATACGGCAGCAATACCTCTATATCCAAAAACAGGTATTCAGAAAACCTGTCTCAAGAAACCCTCTCTGACACAACTGAAGCTCAGCGTTGGCCCCTCTGTCCACTGTGTCAGCCCCAGGACACTGCGTCAACCCTCTGAGGCACTACGCAACCTCTGGAGGCTTCTGTGTCACTCCCTCTGCCCTTTGCGTGGATGATGCAGTCTCTTTGGGCTCTGCGTAGCCTTAATTAACTGTTGCTCTGGCTCTCTCCCCTTCTCTGCTAGTCTCCCAATATTGTCCGTGCCTCTCTGCCTCATACTCACTGCCCGTCGTTGCTGATCACTGATTCAACTTTACTTAGCAACCCCACTCTAGCAAAATGAATGACTGATCACTCTGGTGTGTTCTTCAATTGACCCTCAAGCCTCTTCTACTCTTCCTGTTGGTCCATCAACGGCCGAGATTAAATCTCTAATCAATGACTAAGATTAGATTTGGCTTGATCCATGACATTTGGAACCTTATAACCCAGTTTTATATTAATAGCCATTAATATTTTATTTTTCCTAAGTTTAGACTTAGGAACTCCATTAAAAATATTAATTATTTTAATATCTCCCAAACTGGTTAGAATCTGTCCAACCCATTTCTGGGTCTTGGAGATCTCATGTGTTGTAGCCTCTCTACCAATTTTCTTGGCTAGAGCATATCCGATGCTCTAGCCTCGCGCTGTCCCAGGACTCCTGCACTGTAGCACTCTGTGCTCTAGCCTCGCATTGTCTCGGGACTCCTGCACTGTAGCACTCTATGCTCTAGCCTCGCGTTGTCCCGGGAGTCTTGCACTGTAGCACTCTCTGTAGCTTCACCTGCATCCATCTCTACCGACATCCGCCAGTCCTGCTACTCCTCTTTGGGGCTCTCGTAGCAAGGTATAATCCAAGAGGTTGGGTACCTCAAGGATCCTGCCCCTCGTTGCCTGTAATCCTCCTAACTACAACTTGATGTCTCCCCACTTCTTCTCAAGTGCCACATGAGCACTCATGGCACAATCGTCCTCCTCCTCGACTTCTTTCTCTGCCTTTGCAGGCGCTGCCTTTGAGTCCAAAGCCTCTCCCTTACTCTTCTTCCTAGGACAGTGGTTCGCAAAAATGACCCAGTTCCCCACAATGGAAGCACTTGACCTTGGTGAGGTCCTTCTTCTTCCTCTTCTCCTGCTTTCCTGCAGATGCTAGAGCCACATCCTCTTCTTCCTCCTTGATCCTAACCCCTTTTACGCTACTCCCCATCTTGGTTAGCCGTCTGATCTCTTCTTGATAAAGAACCGTCCACAGTTCTTCCCAATCTGTAAGACTCGTCTTGACCAGTATGCTTTGGACAAATACCTCCCAATCCTCGGAAACTACGTTTAATGCGAGCCTCACCACAATTCCTCATCCGCCATGGCGCCTATGGAAGTTAGCTGGTCACGGATCTCCTTCAAGCGACCGAGGAAGACATCTATTTACTCTCCCTTTTGCATCTGGTATGCCCTTAGCTGATTCTCCAGGAGCATCTTCCTCTGCACGGAAGCACTTGACCTTGGAGAGGTCCTTCTTCTTCCTCTTCTCCTGCTTTCCCATAGATGCTAGAGTCGCATCCTCTTCTTCCTCCTTGATCTTGACCCCTTTTACGCTACTCCCAACCTTGGTCAATCGTCTGACCCCTTCTTGACGAAGAGCTGCCCATAGTTCTTCCAATCTAGAAGACTCGTCCTGCCCAATATGCTCTGGACAAATACCTCCCAATCCTCGGAAACTGCGTTTAGTGTGCTCCTCACCATCAATTCCTCATCTGGCGTGGCCATTATGGAAGTTCGCTGGTCACGGATCTCCTTCAAGCGACCGAGGAAGACATCTATCTGCTCTCCCTTTTGCATCTGATATGCCCTTAGCTGATTCTCCAGGAGCATCTTCCTTTGCACAGAAGTATGTTGGTATAATGTCTTCAAGGCATCCCACATCTCTTTTACCGTTTCCTTCTCGGCAATATGTGCTACCACATGATCCTTGACCCCATCAAGGATGATACACTTAGCCTCCGCCATTGCCTCCTTGTACCTTTCATTAGCTACCAAGCCAACTGGGACAGCGATCACTCTCGTGACGAAGCCCTTGAGGCGATGTCTGTCTAGAATGGATAAGATCTTGGCCTTCCAAACCACAAAGTTGGACGCTCCATCCAGCTGATCATGATCTCTCAGCCCATTCACGACCATCTCGCTGCTCTTATTTCGACTCCTTCGAGTCTCTCTACTTCCCTCCTGGAAGTCCTCTATTCGACCCATGTTGAGTCTCTCAACTTCCCGTTTGGAAGTTCTCAGTTCGACTCCCTCTGAGTCTCGATTTCCCTTCTGGAAATCCCGTTGCCAACATCAAGTTGCCCCACTCCAATCGTCTATGCAACTGCACCACTAGTCCGGATTCCTTGGCTAGAAATCTACCTCGGCAGCAACTCCTTCCACCTTGGTCTTGCCCTGTTAAGTACTGTTCTGACCACAGTTCCCCACGAGCTTCGCTCTGCAAATTACCCACAGCCTCCTATACCCCGATAACTGAAGGATTGAGCCACTTGGCTCTGTGCAATACTGGCACTGGCAAATCAGCTCCGCTAGCCAACTGCGTTAGCCCTCTTGACCTCTGCGTGAGCCTGATTCTGCCTCCCTTAGCCTCTGCGCTGCCTCTCTCTGGCCCATAATGATGATGCAGTCCCTCTGCATCACTCCTTCCTTTGTCACCTTCTGCAAGGATCAGCTTTGTCACTCTGGACAACTGAATCTATTGCAAATGCTCTGCTTCGCTGATGCCTTCAGTTTTCCTGTGATTTGCAACCACGCTCTGATACCATGTTGGAATTTCTATGTTTAACCCATTAGAAATTCTTCTTGTACTATCTAATTTATTTATTCCTACTTGTTTAATTACTTAACAAGTTATTTACCATGTAAATACTGAAAATAAACACAAGTACAATATCAATATCTACAGATCAACAACTGAAATAAAACAAGCACACAAGTGACACCATTATTTTTGGACCAATATTCCCGGAAAATCCCAATGCATGAACACCGGTGAAGCTATTCAGAGGGTTATATTATTATGCAGTTTAGCGGAGTACAATTGGGTGCCTAAACCAGCTCACCCGACAGAGAAAAATATACGACAGCAATACCTCTATATCCAAAAACAGGTATTCAGAAAACTTATCCCACAAAACCCTCTCCGACACAACTAAAGCTCAGTGTTGGCATGTCTGGCCATTGCGTCAGCCCTCTGAGGTACTACGCAACCTCTAGAGGCTTTTGTGTCACTCCCTCTGCCCTTTGCGTGGATGACACAGTCTCTCTGGGCTCTGCACTGCCTCTGCTGGGCTCTGTGTAGCCTTCACTGACTGTTGCTCTGGCTCTCTCCGCTTCTCTACTGGTCTCCCAGTATTGTCCCTGCCTCTTTGTCTCATACTCACTACCCCTCGTTGCTGATCCCTGATTCAACTTTACTTAGCAGCCCCACTCTAGCAAAATGAATCACTGATCACTCTGGTGTGTTCTCCAATTGACCCTCAAGCCTCTTCTTCTACTTTTCTTGTTGGTCCATCAACAACCGAGATTAAATCTCTAATCAACGACTAAGATTTGATTTGGCTTGATCCATGACTTTTGGAACCTTCTAACCCAGTTTTATATTAATAGCCATTAATATTTTATTTTTCCTAAGTTTAGACTTAGGAACTCCATTAAAAATATTAATTATTTTAATATCTCCCAAACCGGTTAGAATCTTTCCAAACCATTTTTGGGTCTTGGAGATCTCATGTGCTTTAGCCTCTCCACCAATTTTCGTGGCTAGAGCACATCCGATGCTACCCCAAATCAACACAAATGGGGGGTATATATAGCCAATGGTGAAACTAACCCTTGTGACTATTTGACTTCTTTCATGGCTGTTCGACTTACATGGCTCTTTAACTTCATCCGTGGGTCTCTTGGACTTCCACGTTACATTACGTTGATTACATAGTTATGACCCAAAGTAGTGATGTGGCCGAGGTGACTCATGACACCACTCGACATGACGCTGCATGTATGCACATGCTGGTTGTTTTGTTCGTGTCGAGATGCTATGCTACTGAGTGATAAGCGTGCTCGTGGTGCACCATAGCTTCACCTCCGCATGGCAAAGTGTGCAGAGTCTTCAATGGTCTTGGTGTTCGCTTGATGGTTCATGCATGTGCATGTGTCCCCTTCGCTTGCTACTTGATATGCTTTGTGTGTTCGTCTAACCACGAGCATGTCTTCTAGCATGCGCTCCTTGTTCATCCCATTCGTCGTCGTGCCATGTCTAATCTATGTACCTGTCTCTACAATCATTGATGACGAGATGACATCAAATCCAGAAATCTCCTAGTCTACCATGATGCATCATCTTTCGCTTTTGGGTGCAGGTGACCGAGAGATAGGACAAGGCTCTGAAACTGAGCAGAGCACATTTCAGGCCATGATGCAAGGCTCTGGGGCATTGTTAGGAAAAACTGCGCAGAGGTCACTGAGAGGCTGGGTTGAGCAGTCCGGGATAGTAGTGGCATCTACGGGATCTGGCTCAACTGGGAGGCAGAACTGCATAATTTTTCTGCGGAAGGTAGTGAGGGCAACAGGAGGCACTAGCAATGAAAATCGCGCAGATTTCCAGAGGAGGCCGGGAGCGGGCTGTGGGAGCTTGCTAGCCAAAAGTGCGCAGATCTGGGAGGTAGTCATGCAGGACATGTCTGCGCAGTTTCCTGGTTGAGCGGGGTGCTGGGTAACAGGTGGATTGATTGAGAAAACTGCACAATTTTCAGGAGGAGTGGCAAGCAAGCCAGCAGGGGGACTGACTGACAAAACTATGCAATTTCTAGAGATAGTACAGTGACAGGCAGCGGGTGCTTGTCCCTCTTGTCTATGCAATTTCTTCAGGCAGTGCAAGCAGGCAAGCTGACATCTTCTGTGCAATTTTGAGGATGAGTGCAGCCCTGGGTCATTGCCCAAGTCAAATTCTCCAGTTGACCAGCGATAGGCTTGATGGATAGGCTTGCGGGAAGTGCAGACTGAGATGACTTCTTCGGCAACTTCTGCGCTGTTCTAGGTGACAGTCAGCCGGGTTGACTCCAGAATTGCACTGTGTAGACTGCTTGGAGAGCAACTTCAAGCTCTGCACAGTTTTGGGCAACAGTGCTTGGTCACTGAGGGCTGAGACTGCTCAGTGGAGGTCCGGCTGATGGAGAGGGTGGTCCGTTCGATAGACTTTTCGGAAAAATGTCTAAGTGTGTGAGCGAGTGAACTCGTGTATAAATGGCCTTGCGAACACACACTCAACATGACTCAACAAGACACCTGAAACCAACAAGTCAATCTATCTCAGTGCGACTGTGTAACGGTGAAAGTGACAAGTGCAACACTCGAGATAGACCTTGAATGACCGTGACAACACTTGCGCGACATTATTTTCAACTTCATGTGTGCGTGCGATAGATGTTTACATAGCGAACACAATTCATACCCACAAAGACAAACTTTCAACATCACCAGAACAAGGTTGCAAGCATGACATGGCAATCGATATGCCGAAGACGACAGTTGGTCAAACAAGCGAAAAGGAAGCAAGACATGTAGAGGAAATGCATGAAATGACTTTTGTGTTTGCACACATGCATGTTACTGAAGACATGATGACATGACACTGACAAACAATCTTGCAAACTCAACTAAGAGGTGTACTTCGAATGGTGTTCTTTACTTATCATACTTACCCTCGAGATGATCATGCATTTGACGAAGTTTGCATGTGGTTCTGATCTTTTTCCATCACTCGGTCTCTTGATCCTTCTCCTCAACTCCTTGGGAATGATCTCAGCATGTGACCTTTTCTTGTAGTCTTTGAGGGATAGATCAACGCAGTTTCAATGGACAGTGACTGCTGTCGTGATGAAGCCTTGGGAAGCCTATCTACGCAGTGTCTGAATGCAAGACAGATAGGGTAGGTTAGACAACACTGTGCAGTTTTGAGGCACAGGACTACTACGGGATGGGGGTCATGGGAGGACACCTCTGTGCAATTTCTGAGTGCAGTGAAGCTGGACTGCTCTGCGCATTTCTGGAGAGCAGTGCTGGCTGGGCAGCGGGAGGAAACCACTGTGCAATTTTGGATGTCAAGGGATGTTGGGGTGTCTGTGCACTGCGGAGTTCCAACAGGCAAGGGGGGAAGCTTGATGGTTGCATAAGCAAAGTGCACAATTCTGAGAGGCTGGATGAGGCTAAGTTGCTTGGGAAATTGGCTAAGTGTGAGATCAGTGAAACATATGTAAACATTAATAGACTTGATTGTGATCACACACAAGCACTTAGTGATGCAACATAGACCATCTAGAATGTATGAAACATACTCTACTTGATGCAACAACCTTTGTGACAAGAATGCATGAAGTGAGTGTGAAACATGTCTATTTGATGATAACAACTCATACGCACACGATTCCCTTGAAGCAAAACAATATTCCCTCTACATATCAAACAACAATCCCTAGGCCCACAGATAACACATGCTGCATAAAGATGAGAACATGAACAACTCTTAAAATCAAGGAGGGGAAGCTTGAGATCATCAACTTACCAACAAGTGACCAAGGATGATTGATTGCAGGATCCAAGGTAGGCTCCAAAATTTGCATGCGAGCCAAAATTTTGGAGGGTGGTTGTAGCTGGTACAATAGTTAGTCATGGTATAGCATGTAATGAATGTTCCTAATGATGAAATGTTATTTTTCTTCATGAAACTCCATATTCTAATAGTAGGTAATTGTTGAAAGGTGGTAGCTAGGGCATCATCTTTTAACCTGCTTGAGAACCATTTTGGCTTATCTAACACATCTAAGACTCCATTAGACCAAGGGAGAAGGCAATGGCCTAAGTTGTTTTGTGATCAACTCCTTTTTTCTCCATCTTTTCTCAAAATATTGATCCTCTTCTCCTAGGATGACTAGCTAGGGCATCAAGTGAAATCTATTAAAGAGAGAATTTTCGGATTCTATGAGGACAAGACTCTCCTTTGAGGTCTTGCATAGTGGATCTCCAAGTTTGGTAGACTTCTCATGGTTATTCGTCCATAAGTTCTTGAGCCCTAGGTGTGCCTTAGAAGGGAAACCTAGCTTATATTCCTTGGTTTGAGAGCTTCCTTGAGGTTTATATGAGCATAGTATTCAGTGGAATAAATCATAAGAAACCCTTTCTCTTCCCTTGCCTTGATCTAGTGAAAACCTTGGAAGGAACTCTTCCCATGATTTTTCGTAAAACCCTAGTTCTAGCACAAGTCTTTCTTAGGTGTGTCAATGAGAGCGAAGAGCATTTTATAAGCGTTAAATCATCACATAGGGCTTCATTGCGAGGTCCCACCTCATCTTCGATAGTCTTGACCTTAGGAATCCTAGTTCTTGATCTCTTCATCTTAAAGCTTTTCAAAGAGAGCATGTTAGCTTCCTTGAAGCATTGAGCCATTGTTGTGTCTCTCCTTGAATGGGCTTAGTGGAATCACTTCATACCTAAGTCATTGATCTATCCATCCTAAGTGATTCCCTTCCTATCAGGACTCTTCCCATCGATGAAAGTCCTTAAAGAGTAGGGGTGTCATGTCCCTATTCAAACACATTAGTAACAGGCTGTTGCTACACAATTTTGCACATTTTTGAGTAAGGAAGAGGGCCCCACATGTTCGACTTAGGGACTTAGGGGCCAAATCAAATTTATTTAGCTGCTAGTGGAATGTGGGGTCCACCCACATAGGAGTTCAAATTAGCCATTCGATATGCTTGGAGGGAAAATCGAATGGGTGGATGGAGGGGCCCACATAAGGCTAAGGGGGCCCAAGGGGTTATAAAGAGAAATCAACTCTCATTTTGTTTTCTTCTTGATCATTTGCAGACAAACACACTTTTGTACGCTCTACTTCTTAGCGAGTCTACCGATTGTTTGGCCATGAATCTTCCAAGCGGGAGATTCAACCTCTTCTTCGGGGACCATCCGTGCCTGCCCTAGGGAGGCTATTCCACAAGGATTTTAGAGAGTTCAACACAGTCACACTCTTCAGCTAGCAACGCAGAGCAGGGCACTGCATATTTCCTGGGTAGCCAGAAACACACAGGGGGAGTTAGAGCTAACAGTGAGGTAGCATATGTTCCACCCCTAGGCTCACACTTGGGGAGGTGACTGAGAGGGAGTTGTATGGTGCTTTTCCAGCTCGACAACATGAGACATTAGGTGAGCATGAGGTGCGAGGGATGGTAGACCTTGTTGGCAGGATGATGCCTAGGCTTCTAGTAGGACCAGGGCACATCCATCAGGAGTTGGGATAGAAGATCTCGCTGTGTGATTTGGCAAGTGCGGAGCAGTTGGTTATTCGCAACATGGGTTCTTGATGCTCGATGCCTACCTATTGGATACCTACAGAAGTCACAGACAGGGCACGGAGGAGTCTCAAAAACTAGCAGCATATCACAACGACGGGCAGAGAGGATTGGGGGTTGTGGACCTCTAATATGGTTATGGGATCCAGTGGATTGGTGGGATACTCCACTCCTCAGTGAGCATGGGCAGGATAACATGCAAATTGATTCATTCACAGGCAGACACATGGAGAATCACCGAACCCCTCACCATAGAGCAAGGTAGATTGTTGCTCAAGATTGGGGCCAACCATGGAGGGATAGGCGCTGACACTATTCGGTCACTTTGGCAGGTTGGGCCTAACCTCGATCATCGCATAGATTGTGGCCGAGGCCTATGCGAGAGGAGGCTCTGGTACGAGCATGTTAGAGAATTAGTGATGACCAAGGTGTCGTGGGGTCAGCAGGACAGTTTCTTGTTGCGTTGGCCATGGGACCCTAGCGTCATAGTACTTAGCAATTCAGATACCCATAGGGGTGAGCTGGTTTCTATAGGGGATGGTCATCAAGATTCTCCATCGGGTTTCATTGATTCGCTAAGGGTGTCTAAGGGTGTGGGAGACTTCATCAACATGGCAGGATGGCCAGCAAGAGGATTTCAAGAGGAGCTCCTGCAGGAGAGGCTTCATCCGCATAGGGATTGAGTTGTATCTTCAAGGGCCCACATTCAGAGTGCATGGGGTGGACTATTCGATAGAGCAGCTTCATGAGGATTTGGGTAGAGTTTTACATCGTCAGGATGCTCTACTTATTGGTGATAGACACAGGGGTTTTAATGCTCGTATTTGGCAGGATAGTGAGTGGAGAAAGGGGGACTTCACGTTAATCAGGTTGGCTTGGGATCCTAGTATCGAGTGACTCCTTCACTATAGGATAGTACAACGATCAGGGACAATCTAATGGCACATTTGGGACCTTGGTGAAGTTTGCAGTAATAGTGGAGGTCCACAGTCAGAGAGGGTGTTTGTTCAGGCATTGCTTGAGGACAAGCGATGTTTGGTGCATTGGAAGAACTTGCTAGGTGAGGATGCCACCTCGGAGGGTGAGCATATTTTGGAGTACCCAGCTTTGAGGTTGCTTGAGGGCAAGCAACATTTGGGAGGGGAGGACTGTCATGTTCCTTCTCAAACACATTAGTAACAGGGTGCTACTATACAATTTTGCACATTTTTTACTAAGGAAGAGGGCCCCACACTTTTGACTTAGGGACTTCGGGGCCAAATCGACTTTATTTAGTTGCTAGTGGAATGTGGCGGCCATCCACATAGGAGTTCAAATTAGCCATTCGATATGCTTGAAGGGAAAATCGAATGGGTGGATGGAGGGGCCCACATGAGGCTAAGGGGGCCCAAGGAGTTGTAAAAATAGATCAACTCTCATTTTGTTTTCATCTTGATCATTGGCAAACAAACACACATTTGTACACTCTTCTACTTAGTGAGTCTACCGGTTGTTTAGCCACGAATCTTCCAAGCGGGAGATTCAACCTCTTCTTCGGGGGACCATCTGTGCCCGCCCTAGGGAGCCTATTCCATAGGGATTTTAGAGAGTTCAACACAGTCACTCTCTTCAGCCAGCAAGGCAGAGCAGGGGACTGTGTATTTCTTGGGTAGCCAGAAACACACAGGGGGAGTTAGAGCCAGCAGTGAGGACCATAGCTTGTTGGGAGTTACGGGAGCTAGGAAGGCTATTCATTTAGGCCATTTTCGTTGGGTTTTGCAGCCAACTAGACCGGGGTATCAACAGTACAAATTTCTGGGCAGAGGGATTGCGCAGAGGGCTCTGGCAGCAAATTTGTGGTGCTTGGGAGAGCAGTCATCTTGGCCAAGAATCATCCGAGGAGCAAGGAGTCAGTTAGCATAGGTGAATCCAGCATTCTAGTGGTGTTTTTAGAGGGATTTGCAGGCTGTTTCCTGCAAGTCGAATTTGGTAGCAGCAGCTGGGGAGAGGCTCCAAGGAGGCCGAAAATCCAAAGTCAAAACCAGAGAAATTCCCTTCTGGGTTTTTTTTGGGTTTTGTCCAAGGAGTCCGAGGCTGAAAGGATATAATTTTCTAGGTAGTTTTTGGGCACATTCCAGTAGGTCGAAGTTTAGCAAGGCAGTAGTTTACTGGGACAACACAGTGCAGAGTGGTGTAGCAACTGGACAGCCTTCAAATAAGCTATTTCATTACCTAAGTTTTGTCAAGCTTGTCCTTGAGACAAGCCTAGGTGCACCATTCCATTTTATATTGTACCTAGCGCTCAGATTTTATAATATATTGCTCAGCAGTTCCAGATTTACAGTGTTTTCATGGATGCCTAATGCATGTTTTTAATTTTATGTTGCTGCAATATTTATTTGTTTAAATATCACTCATATTCTTACTTAGGAACATTACAAGGGGACCTTGACTGAGATGACAGTGGGTCATTGTCCCATTGTTGTCACTTAGTCTAGTAGTTGTCCCTTAGGTTTCCCTTCCATAGGGCCTTGCTAAATTGTGTCTGAACATTTTTGGCGCCATTGCTGGGGAGGAAGCAAGTCTACTTTTATGAAGTACTTACCTTCTTACCTAATGATAAGATATATCTTTTTTGGTGACTTTGTTGGAAGAATGAAGCCCTTGTTCTTCATTGAACCTCGAATTCAATGCGTGTAGGGTGGAGCAAGCATCTCTCAATGCATCTTAAATCCCCCCTAGTGAGTCCTAGTTTGCATGTTATGCGAAACTCAAGGCAATGGTTCCTTGGGGTTTGAATAAGATATTCCCTACCTTGGATGTCCAAGAAATTCCTAGATATCCAAATCAGTGGGATGCAAATTGTAGGAAAAATACCCCCAAATTCAATGGAGATCCTTCTTCAGTCGTGGATCATGTTGTCAAGTTCCTCAAGTACACTTCTAAAATCAACATGGTTCATGAAGATGCTCTCATGTGGCTTTTCATTGATTCCCTTGGGGAAGATTAGAGGGATTGGCTTAAACGATGTAGACCAAAGAATATCCCTTCCATTAGGGTTCTTGCTGAAGAATTCCTAAAGTATTGGGGACCAAGCGGTCATGTTGAGGATGTTCTGCAAAGCTTGACTATTTGTCTCCAAGAAGAGAGCCTCCTCTGTCACATGAAGAAGTTGAAGAACACCATCAACAAGAGTACTTTCTTGATTATTAGGACGAAAGCATTAGTCAAGATATTGAGGGTGATTTTGAGAAGAAGCATGATAAGGATCCTGAGGAAGATGGCTCTTCGTAGATTGAAGTTGAGAATAGCCCTTCCCTTTTCAAGGATGTTATCTATGATAATGCGCCTCGGGAAGACCTTGAAATGGTTGATCCCATTGATCCCCTGCAACTTGACATTTCCGAGTTCTTGCATGTAGAGGAAGGGAAATGGGATGTTAGTGGCCATTCCTTCAACAAGAATCCAATTTATGATACTAATGATTATGTTGATAGGAACCTTGCCTTGCCTTATAGTCCATGTCATCAAGAGGAGATGATCTTTGATATTTTTGGCCATCCTTTGACCGCAGTCTTGTGAACAATGAGCCTATGTTGGTTGCATCTTTTCAATATGATCCTTGTAATGAACGACCTAGTTGTAATCCTCCATGCCAACCATTCCCTCATCACTCTTATCGTATCCCTAAGGACACAATGAAATGTTGCATCACAAAGGAGGTTTTTGAGGAGTGCTTGAGCTTAATGTTCACTTCTCTATATTCAAACTTGTGGGAATGATCCGATTGTGCATGCATGATTCTCCTCTTTCCCTTGCGCCCATGGTTTCTTTTCATAAAATAGGGTCATCTTATTTTGCCACCTCCCACCCTTGAGATCTTGCATATGATTATTCTTATACCTGTTCTTGGATTTATCTCATGATTGATCATAAGGATAAGAAGAATGATATTAATCTAATAATATACCGGTTACATTGGTTGTATGACTATACTTAGCACTTGCATGATATGACAGGCATGGTAGAGTGGGATGCATTGCATATTGATTTTGCATAGCTACCCTCATCATATCATGTTCTCATGGTAGATTATATTACATTTAGATTAGACTTGCATCTTAGTATATTACTTTTGTTTGTATTATTTTATTATTTGATGAAAACATGGGCGATAAAAGTACGCCCAGGACACATGCTTCCAACATAGTTTGTGATGTGCAGGATAAAGGTCTGCGGTCCTAGAGGATTGTTGGTGTTCTCATGACCTCCCTGTTTGAGTACATTGATCATGCACTCTACAAAGAGCTCATGTCCAAGTTGGAGCCAAATGTTACCTACCAAAAGTGGGTGGCCCCGTAAGGGACATTTTCTTCTAGATATCTTTTCAGTTGACAGCCAACAATGCCTACCACCCACCAATGTAGTTGATACATTGTGCCATTTGATCTCTGCTCCTTGCATCAGTGATATGTCCCCTCGCCCATCTGTCAAGAGCATATGTTGAAAGGTGGGCAATCCAACCCAAAAGGTATGTTTTTCATTGTGCAATCGAGCGCTTATGCTTGTTTTTCCTTCAATATCTTGGGCATGGATTATTGGGTGACTTGGAAGAAGGAAGGGCTTTGATCGTGGTTTTTTTCCCTCACCTTAAATAGGGAGTTAATCCTCAATCCTAGTCTCGTGGAATCTCCCCTATTAACCTTTGGGTTTAGGAATGGCACTACTTGAGAAACCACGATTTTGGTGGTGTGGTCCAGTTTTCTCGTTCCACATTTTTCACTCCCCTCTACACATTACAAGGCATATTCCATAATTTTCCTTCTATGGGTCCACATGACTACTGGGTCCACAAGGCACTAGCACACCCTCGCCCCTTGTCCACATGTCTGGGTCGAGCGTGGAAATGTTGCCCCGAAGGTTGATGCAACGAAAATTAAATTAAAAGCATTTCATGACCACATGCAAGAAATGAAAGAAAAATAATAATATAAGATGCAAAAGATGGTCGAGACATTTAATATATCACATGGGCAAAAGCCAAACATGAGCTCTACCCTAAAAGTATTTTTGGGAGTTGCATGCCCTTTTGCATCTTGAAAAGTCTCAGCAATATTTCTTGGTAAATCCACAATCTTTGTTGGCTCTGCTAACTCCTCCAAATAGTCTGAAGGATGAACATTTGGAATAGATGGACTTGTACCTACATCCTTCGGATGCTCCTGCTCACTATCAATCTCCATATGGGACTCGCACGAGTTGATATTGTTATATGCCATTGCCTAGGCTAGATGTGTTAGTGATCTGTAAAGTCCTCCCTCTTGAACACCTATCACTCTTGTTGAGTCTAAGCTCGAGCCCTTAGGCCATACAAGAACCTGACCATCTACAAATGTAACTTTGTAACCTCCATCCTACATTAATGAGATAGAGAATAGGTTCTTCTTCAATCCTAGTACAAACAATACATCTCTCATGTGTAGTAAATCTTCAGACTCTAGATGAAGTGATGTTGATCTGATTCCTTCCACTACATACATGACATTATCTCCAAGTTCCACCTGCCACTTTGAATCCTCCTCTGTCACTTCAGTGAGAGAATCTCAAAAACCAGTCATGTACCTAAAAGCACCACTGCCTACCAATCAAACATCACTATTATTGGTAATGGTGCCTAAAAGAGTGGAGGCAAAGAAACATTCCTCTGACTTTTTTTTAGGTGGATGCTCATCATTATCATCATCAACATTGGTTGTTGATGCATGTTGTTTTCCCTTCCTTTTCCTCTTAGGACACTGAGATGCATAGTGTCCAAAATCATGAATATTGAAGTACTTGATCTTTGACATATCCTTCTTTTGTTGATTTGAAACTGGAGCAAGTCTTCTACTTGTATTCTTCTTATCAAACTTCCCAAACTTTCTTTTTCCTTTTCCTTTCCTTTCATGAGCTGCAAGAACTTGAGCTTTTTCATCTTGTGGCTCTGCAAATTGTTCTTGGAAAATAGTTTGGCCTCCTCTTGGACACAATCAGTCCATAGCTTATCAAACTTGGGCAGATTTTCTCGTGCACAAATTCCCTGAACAAATGGATCCCATGAGGAAGGAAATCCATTGAGAGTCACTGTAACAAACTCTGTATAATCAATGTTATCTCCAATGGCTTTAAGTTCATCTCTCAATTGAGATAGTCTCATAAGATAAGAAACAATAGAATTTGATGTAGACATCATAACACTTCGAAGTTGATGCCTCAAGGTTAGCTTCCTGCTAGTGTTGCTACTTGTATAATCCCACCAAAGCACCATACACTTCTTTAGTAGTCTTCAAACCAACAACATGAGGAATCAAGTGATCCTTTATGAAATCTATCAAGATTCTCTTAGCCTAGGCTTTCTCCTCAACTCCCTCTCGCTCTAGAATGACTTTCTCCACATGATCCTGAAGCTCATTTTCTTCCAAGATAAGAAGTACCTTGGTCTTCCAAGATATGAAATTGTTGGCACCCTCCAATCTATCTTCAACTTTGAGACTTGGTGCCATTTTGACAAGAGATCCAAAAATCAATAAAGTTGTTGAATACTTGGTCTCTAACGCTGACTTCAATGGTTGATCCTTCAACAAAGCTCTGATACCATATTGAATTTTTTACAAGTATAGTAGAAACAATTTTCTGCTAGATAATTATTCCCTAATGATCTTCAACCAGTATTTTATATCACTACTATCATTGAATAATTACACTTCGGAAAATCTTAACAATAAATGTAGCAAAAATAGTAAAGATCCTAGAAAGGCAACCATGCACAATAGAGACAATAATTTTACCCTAGGAAACCCAACCTTGGGAGAAAACCCAACAACTTTTCTTTAAGAGAAATTATTCTTCAGCAAGGTTTACAAATCAACAATTATCTAGAAATTTGTGCCAATAATCCAAGTCTAAATACTGGTCAAACCTAGTCAAATATTCAACAAGTCAACGCTGATCAAACCAGCCAAAATATACGAATTTCAACATTGGTCAACTCGCCCTGGTCAAATAGGCATGCAAGTAATTTCAGTGTTGTGGTCAAACTCGAACTTACGGTTAACTGCGGTCAGAGAACCTATGGTCTGCGATCAACCTTGCAGTCAAACAACCTCTGGTCTGTTAACCTTGTGATCAAACAACCTCTAGTTTGCGGTCAAACAATCCTATGATTTGCAGTCAATGCCCAATAAAAAATTTGTTCAAACAAAGATTTAGAAGCTCAGTCAACGACCAGTCAACTCGGTCAAATAGATCCTTCTCCACACGTGCGACTATCCAAGAATGCTAATGAGAGAGAAGAGAACTTGCTCTTCATTGGTAGAGAAAATGAGACATCGCATCCTCTATTTATACTTGTGGAAATGGGTGTGACACCCCAAGGAACATGTCCCTTCACCTTCCTAGGTCAATTTGTCACTCCAAAAAATATATTTTATTTTAATTATTCTAGGTTGACTTGGGGACCCCCTTTTTCCATGTGGGAATACCTCTCGATGCTACAAAAAATCAACATTTTAGTCATAGGTTTGGAGCTCTTAGAGGTTTTGGAGTGCAGCTAAGGGCGATTAGGTAGTGTTAGAAGGGATTCCAAGTGCAAGGAAGTGGATTTGTCCAAGCCCTACCAATGTTTTGTAATTAATGGTAATGTTAAATTCTTAAAGTAAAAGGTTTACTCAAATTTTCAACGTTACCATTAATTGTTTCAGGATGTTTGAGTGTGGTTCCAACGTCATTGGATTTCATATGGAGAAAGTAGAATTTTAGATCCCACTCAAAATCCAATAGACTTAACAGTTTTCAGGATTTCAGGATTTGGGGGATTGCAACATTTCCATGCAATTTTGACATTTATGACTAGCATTTAATCAAGAGCACTGAGCCCTCTATATACCTCGATGTGGTGGCAGTGATTGTTGAACTCCTTTGTCATGACCCTAGTAAAAATGTACCCATCATTCAAACAAAATCTTGATTTGACATTTTAAGCTTTTTCTATCTTATTTAAATGCCTAGTGGGTGATATTGATGATGAGGATCCCAATTTAGGCAATGATTTTGATGATATGTAGTTACTAATTATAGCATGATATTTTTTGGACTCTAGAGGCCATTTAAAGTCTCTTTGTTGATATATTTTTGGTTCAGAGAGTTTGGTTAAGAGATGGATTGCACTTAATGTTATTTTGGTTATATGCATTATTTGTATGATTGAATTTCTATCATCATCATGTAAAACTGTAAAATGTTTTACATTAGAACCACAAAGGTGGATGAAGGAGAGAGCAGTGGAAGTGATGTTGGTTTTGATGATGATATGGGGGACTACTTACAATCATGAGTTATGAGATTCTCCCATCTTGTTTATGATTCTAGTATCTACCCTGTTTTGTATTTGCCATTGGCATTCCCACCTATAGTGGCAATGACCTAATGAGTCAATATTTATGTAATATGTTTTGATTTTGATGACTTAATGAGAAAATTGATAGTTTATGGCTTTAATCTTGTGCTTGTCAATTTATCATCATTGAAGTAATATTAGTTATATGTATGATTGAATTTGTATCATCATAATGTAAATGTTTTAATTTCTAAATTGTATCTTTTTCCTATGTGTCCTCTTCTGGGATCGCCATGTCATGTGTCAAATACTTGTATTTTTGTGTCCTCCTTGTCCCATGCTATCGTGTCACGTGACATAGGTTATAGGAGGCACATCTTACAGTTGGGTGAATCCCATGGTTTATTGATTCTGAATAGGCTCCCTTGTTTTCTAGGTTGAGAAGCTTTTACTTGCTTCCCTTGTGTGACAGGGGGGAGCAGGGGAGGAAGGCGGCAGTGGGCGGCAGTGTGGTTGACGATGTTTAATCCAACCAGGGCCTTTTTTCCATATATTTAACACCTGCCCAATTTCTTGGCTCCCTTTGCAGACCACTCCCATCCCCTTTCCCCCACCCCGCCACACTCCTGCGCCACCTTTCTCTTTGATAGAGATTATGTTGCATCTTATACCACCCGCTTTAAAGCGTTTCTCCCCCTCATTTCCACTTTAGGTCATGTTACTCTTGTCGCCTACACCCACCTACAGGGTAGTGAGAAAAGCCTTCAACCCCGCAAGGTGTGGTTGGTGGCAAGGAACTCTGAGAAGGGGTTGTCACACTGTTCCTGACTCTCTCTGTCTAAGCTATCTCCTAGGTTAGCTAGGGGGGTGGTCCCTAATGAAAAGTTAAGTTAAAAGTGATATGAGGTTCTAGGAGAGTGTTATAGTGAAAATGGATTACTTTTAATGATCTATGAGCAAAATATGATATGAGCAATAATAATGAAAATCATTAACATGAGGAAACTGTAAAACCAGTGCCTTATAAAGAATTTGCTCAACAAAATAAAAAATACATTTGCTCAAAGTAAAGATGGAATGCTTCTAATAGTGAAAGAAAAGTAATCCTGAAATGCAAACAAAATATGTTAGCACAAGATATTTGTAAGATATAAAATCAATTCATGAATCAAAATATCTCTTGCCAAAACTCAACAATTAGAAAATTTACTTTGAAAAAAGTAAAATAGGAGATGCCAAAAACTAAATCATGATGTCAATATCGAATTAGACTTGAGCATAGAATGAAAGCACTTATTAGTTATTACCAATTTGAAAAACCGCAATACTTGCTTTGAAATGTTTCTTGAAATAAACTTTGCGATATAGCAACTCAAAACATCAAGAGACAAGTAAAGTAAATGTGATGGAAAGTGCTCTTGGTTATTTTTATTAACTACCTCTACAACAAGATTGCAATTGAACTCTTCAATACTCAGACCTCGCTCTCGCCCTCGCCTAAAGATTTGGGTCTCACAGTGAGGAGTCCATAGAGAAGTAAAGGGTCCCTAAGATGTTTACTTCAACCAATTTATGTTGGAGGTAAAATTTTAGTGAAGCTTGGGGCTTTCCTCCTCTAAAATGCCTAGATGAAGTGCAAATTGTGTTAATTCCCCAACTAAAATAATGCTACATGCAAATGTTTCAAAGAGAAATAAGATAGTTGCAAAACTTAAGAAACTAGAATGTAAATGAGCTCATATGTGTTTGCACCATTAAATGGAAAATAGGCAAGTAAAATGGAATAGATTGCTTTAAGTTGCAATTGTTTTAAATAAATGATAATGCTCCAATAGTTTCCATGACATATGGCATAATTTGACCAAGTAATAAAGCATGTACTTGAAGAAATTATGAAACAATTAAAACTTGCCAAAGTATGAAGTATTTAAACATGAGATAAGATTTGCTCAAGTTTACAAGTTTGAAACTTATGCATGTGAGAATTTAAATACAAGATTAAGAAAAATTGCATGTGGAGTGAAATGTGTTAACTTTATACATGCACAAAATGAAATTAAGTGCTAGAAAGATAAGAAAAACTAAAAGAAAAATTAGTCCACACACAAAAATCCCTCCTCTAATTGAGAAAGGGGGATGCCATGGGAAAAATCTCAGGTTCCCTCAAACAAATATTTTATCTTTTATTAGCGCTTGAAATGAATAGAAATGCCTCTAAGAGAGCTTTCCACAATATGAGAGAGATACTTACAAAGACAAGAATTTAACAAAGCTAGACTCTCTCCAAAAAAAAAAATAACAAGAAGCTTGAAGATGGAAAAACTCTCCAAAAGATATTTTCAAGGCTCAAAAGGCCCATGACCTAGATGAGTTTGCAGCCCTCCCTCAAATGCTTATGGCCTACCTAGAAATCAATCATTGAATGGTGTGAGGGGGTCCTGCATACACACAAGTGAGTAGTTTCCCAATGTTTCTCTTCAACCTCCTTGTTGCCCAATGCTCAACCCTATGGACTACAAAACAAAACCAATTTCTAGTGTGAAACTAGGAAAAAAACAAAACAAAACTACAATTTAATATACAAAATACTAGCTAAGGTAATGGGAGTGAATCCCCATACTTGTCTAGCTTTGGAAATGACTCTTGAATAGTAGATATAACTTTGAAAGAGCTAGAATCAAAGAAGTATTTTAAATTTAAATGGATGATCAAGTAGCTATAGAGTAAAAAAACTCCCTCTTGCTCTTCGTTGGATGGAAGACTTGGAGTGAAAAAATGGTTGAGTCTTGAATCGCTTTGACTCTAGGAATGAGTTGATCTAATTGAGATTTTTCTGTAAAGCGTTGAAATTTTTAACAGGATATAACTATTCAAAATATAAAAATTTATCTGAGTACCTACCTGATGTTGAGTATCTACCTGGCTAAAGATGCTTCTGATTTTCTCCAGTTCCCGCAGCCAGATGCTTCTGATTTGCTCCAGTTCCTGCTCCCGTTACCAAAAGACCAAAAACGTCCCAGCCTAACTGGGTACAACCTAGGTACTCAGTCCAGAATGCTTCTCAATTGATGCAAACTGTTCCCCCGTGCCCAAAAACTTCAGAAATAAACAAGGCTTAGTCCTTACTGTTTGTAATCTCTTGTTACAAATTTTCCTCCTCTCAACTGTGCCTTCCCAAAGCAGCGCAGAAGATTTTCTTCCCCCCTTTGAAACCATTCTTTCTCCCTTAAATAGTAGAGGTCCCTTCACCTCTACGCATTCATTCACCGTCTTTATAAAAGAATATTATTTTCTGTTAAACGGTGGTTGCCTCATCATGCTTCTTGCATTTAATTGAATCAGATGACTTTACAACAGTGAAACAGGAATCGGCAAAATCGCGATTCGAACTCGGCTCGGCCATGAAACGATCTAAACTGAATCTTTGCGAGTCAAATCACGTTGACCGAGTTTGACTCGTGGTCAATGCGAGTTTGACTCACGAGTATGGCGATTATCCCGACTCTGCATTTTTTTTGCGAGTCCCGCCAGTTTTGTGTTTAGGTTTATCGGGTTTTGGGTTTCGGATTGTGGCGTAACGCTAACGCGTTTATAACTTTATCGGTTAGCTGTTTCAATGTTTCATAGTCCCGAGTCCACAGAGTCCTTAGTCAACACTGCCGCAGAGCTGCATTTGACGCCGCAGAGCCGAATTGCTGAGATATTCATATACCTGCGTGAGCCTTCAGCCTTGAGGTAACCTGCGTGAACGGTGACGTATTCGGTATTCCTTTTAACTTTATATAAAATGATCATATGATGTCTGAGATATAGATGTGAATCGTGATACTGTGATGCGATACAGCAGAGAAGAACAGAGATGCTAATGCGGCAATGCCATATATATAACTGTGATGTCATACTCGAGTGCCTAGTCGGCTAGTCCATCGACTCCATCCATACATATAACTGCAATGGCATACAACAGTAATGCCTGCACTGTCACATGTATAAAATTTAAATATAGCACTGTCACATGTATATAACAACCTTAACGCAGTGACATTGTGATTTTGACTCTATATGCACTTTACTGTTGTTCCTTGTTGGAGCTTTAAAAATTACTGGCTGTCAATCAGTATCAGCACTTTTCGCACTTGTTTATGTACTCAACCATGCACATTTCAGTGTTGATGTCTGCATTTAAGAGTTGCTTCCACCAACAGTTCTTCACGAGATGCTGCTGATCATGACATTGTAACTTCCCAGCAGTTCAAAACATAATATCATAATTCATTCACTTAAAGATTTATCACTTTTACATAGCAACAACATTGTATGGCTCTTAGATTTTATTTCATTCACGACATTTCTATCTGTTGGGTTCAATAATTGTCTTATCAAAAATTTTAGTTATCGTCATCGGTTGATAATACTAATAAACTTAACATATAGAGTCTAGAAGTATGACCGAGTGGTAGATTTGTTAAAACATGAAAGGAGACTTAGCATAGTTTTGAAGTTGTTGATTAAAATTTAATATGGCTAAAACATCAATGTTCCCCATTTAATTTTTAATGTGCTTTAGGATGTAAAATTATAAGTGACCATGAACTGTGACGGGCGTGAGAATGCATTGAGAAAAGCTCTTTCAAAATTCAAACGTCATATATACAGAAACAATTATTTACCCCGAGAGTGATATCCAAGAATTTTGAACTTCAAAGTTCATACACAGTTTTTATTTGCCTCAGTGTTTCACTTAGGAGTCGAGAAAATCTTTCTGGAAATATTAATAAGCAAAGTTACAAACATAACATGACGATGCAAGGAAGTCATAAAGGATAAAAGTTTTCGAAAAAAGTGAAGAAAGTAGGAAAGCATGCAAGGATGACCTAAAGGCTAAAATACTCATAAGTGTTGAGAATCTGAGATTCACAAGTGTTTTCAAGAGAATCAAACAAAACCAAAACCAACCCAAATTCTGCAAAGAAGAAAGAGTTAAACAACAGTAGGGCAGCCAAAAGAGGTGCAACCCTACAGAGAAAAATAAACCCCAACACAAGTACACTAGAGAGAGAAATAATCCAAGCACAACATAGATCAAAGTTATAGACTTGACAGTGATTTGACACATATATTTGATACATGGCAGAGATCTAAGTGATCTTGCAGCAATCTTCATATGCATAGATGACAGATGATGGCACTTTCTTGGTGTGCTTTTGTGCCAATTTTTAGAGCTATGTTGTGCTCCATTGAATAAAACCAGGGTTCTACATGTTTTCTGGTTTTATTGAAAGGCAACATTTCTATATGTTTACAACTTTACTGACATCTGTCTCCATTTAATTTTTTAAATTTCTAGCATATTTTAAATTTTTGGATCATTTTTAAATTTGATTTTTTGTTGTCTTTCGTAGGAGCCACAAATTAAATAGAAGCCATGACTCCAAATTTTAATAGAAGCCACAAATTAAACACAAGTTCAAAGCAACAACAATGCCGAGAGAGATGGACTTTGCTTGGGCTTATTGTGACAAGATTCTCGGAAAATCCAAGCTCCTTTGTAAATTTTGCAAAAAGGAATGTAGTGGAGGCATTTATAGATTCAAGTTCCACCTTGCACAAATACCTGGCCATGATATAGGTCTTTGCGACAAGGTTGACGATAATGTCAAATACCAAGCAACCTTGGCCTTTGAGATGTTAGACCGGCATAATGCCAAGAAAGCAAAGCAAAACACTGAAATAGGAACTCTTGGAGTTGATAATCATAGTTTTTCTACCACTAGCCCCATGTCACCTCACTCTGTTGAATCCTCAATGTCGTTCCCACATTTTCCACACATGCCTCCAAGGCCAAGTCAAACTCAAATCCATACAAGTCCTTCTACTCCTTCCTTCAACACTGGAGGTGGAAACATAAGCACTTTTTTGCTCCCCACACAAAACCCGGTTCCCAACCTACCTTGGATGCCACTGGTTGGAAAAAAAATATCCATAGTCAGGCAAGGAAGGCCATTGTTAACTTTTGGTACTATTCTGACATACCTTGCCACTGTGCCCGAAGTCCTTATTGGCAAGCTATGATTGATGCAATTGCTATTGCAGGTCCAGGTTTCAAAGCCCCTACATCAGAGAGTTTTAGGATAGATATGTTGTTAGAGAGTGTTGAAGATGTCATGCTTGTGCTCGCTGAGTTTCGTTCATCATGGGTAGAAACAGGGTGCACCATCATGAGTGATGGATGGACAGATCAGAGGAATAGAACTTTAATAAATTTCCTTGTATCTTGTCCCGCAGGCACAATGTTTCTCAAACCAGTGGATGCTTCAGACAAGGTTAACACTGCCCAACTTATCTGTGAAATGATGGAGGAAGTCATTCAAGAAGTGGGAGAAGAACATGTTGTACAAATTGTCACCGATAATGTAGCTAATTATATGGCTGTTGGTAGACTTTTTGAGATTAGGCACCCCACTATTTTTTGGACCTCTTGTGCTCCCCATTGCATAGATTTAATGCTTGAGGACATTGGTAAGCTTCATTGGATACATGAGGTTGTGGAGAAGGCAAAATCCATAACCAAATACCTGTACAACCACACTATTGTCCTAAACACTATGAGAATATGCACTGAAGGTAAATAAATTGTTTGACCTGCAGTGACTAGATTTGCAACAAATTTCATATCTTTGCAATCTGTGGTTGAGCAAAAGATAAATTTGAAGAGGATGTTCTTGGGACCGAAGTGGATGGGATCTAAACATTCCAAGACCCTTGAAGGCATCGAAATTTCTGCACTTGTGTTTAATGATGGTTTCTGGAAAGATGCCGAAGAGATTATTGTTGTGACGGAGTCCCTTGTTAGAGTTCTCAGGTACTTCAAGTCTTTTAACTTTTTCATTTTTTAAATTTCATTTCAAGCTTCTTTTTATTTACAATGTTTCATATTTCTTTAAATTTGAATGCTTGAACTTTCAGGATGGTTGATGGTGACAAACCCGCTATGGGTTACATTTATGAGGCGATGGATCTCGCAAAGGAGGCCATCAAAAGAAGATATGGGGATGATGAGACAAAGTATATGCCTCTTTGGGACATTATAGATGCACGTTGGGATAGGCAATTGCATTCCCCCTTACATGCTGCTGGTTACTTCTTAAACCCACAATATTTTTATGATAAGAGCAAATTTAATGAGGATGGGGAGGTTGGCAGAGGACTTATGACATGCGTGGAAAGGTGCTTCCCTGATCCAGAACAACAAAGTCGTGTCTTTTCCCAACTAAAAGATTATAGGGCACCATCTAAATTGTTTGCCTATACCAGTGCTATAAGACAAAGGTCTAAGATGTTGCCAGGTACCCAGCTTGAAGGCTTCATCAATTCATTAAATTTGTTTAAACTTTATTTTGTATGTTAAATGTTTTATTAAATTTTCTTTTCTTTTTAAGTTTTTACTATTTACTAATTTAGTACTTCTACTCACAAACCCTTACCACTTGCTAGGTCTTTGGTGGCAAAACTTTGGTAGTGATACGCCAGATTTGAAGAGATTTGCCATTCGAATCTTAAACCAAGCATGCAGTGCTTCAGGTTGTGAACGCAACTGGAGCATGTTTGAGAAAATACATTCTAAGAAGCGCAACCGATTGACACAAAAACGCTTGAATGACCTTGTATTTGTCCATTACAATCTACGACTTCGCAACAAACAAATACAAGGTGAGATTCAAGAGCTTGAATTTGAAGGTTTCATAATCTAGTTCGTACTTTAAAGTTCAAACTTCAAACTTCAAAGTGAAACTTTAATTCACATTTCAATGTCTCATGATAATGACAGGTATGGATCATTCACTAATCGACCTTGCAGAGATAGATTTGCACGCTACAAATGCGGTAGACTGGGTTCAATTAGATGAGCCTCCTCTTTTAAGCCTTCATGACTTGGAGAACTTTGAGAGTCAAGCAAGCGAAGGAGTGGAAGGAATTGCTTCTAGTTCTCACTCTTAAGAGTCTTAGACTCTTAGTTGCTGATTTTTTCTGATTAGTATGCAGTTTTTTGTAAACTTTTAGAAGCATATGCTTCTAAGGACTCAAGACTCAGTGCTTTGGATCATGTTTGGACTCATAACATATATGAGATACTTATTTATTCATGATATTTTGGACATCTATTGATATTATGCATTGTTTGGACATGCCTTTACCCAATATTAATGAAAAATGGTTTTTTTAATTCAATATATGTGTATATTTTTATTTAATGAATTCAACGATTTTTTGCCGATCCGATTAAAACTCTTCGCTCTTTTACCTTGCCGATTTATTGTCGATTCCGAGTCTGGTAACATTGCTTTACAACATAGGGTGGAATCACTTTTAACTATGACGGTTGGTGTTTTGATTTACTAAAATAATATATAGCCATAACGATTTAAATATTATTTTATTTTTATAACATATCAGGTTTAATAATAAAGTTTTATGGATTTAGTTTATTTAATATATATTTTGGGTTATATACGAGTTGGTAAACCTATAAACTCAACATTTTCACTATATTTCTTACTAAACGTATATTCATTCTATTTACTAGAATTAGGTATTTAATTAACACTTTTGATAATTAATTCATTTATCTTATATTTAAACATTCTTCAAAAGTAGTTGATATATATACTAGTGCAATGTATATGATGCATGCATATGTAGCTATCATATGCATACCTCACATGCATGCTAATATTGCTAAGCTGCTCGTGATTCAAGATAGGGTGTTACATACACCCCTCTTTTAGAAAACTTCGTGACGAAGTTAAGGATTTATAGAGTATATCAATAATTCTTTTAGAGTATGTATGGATTGTGTTTTTTGATTGAATTTTTCATTTATAATTGTGAGGACACTTTAAAATTTGTGATTTGAACATTGATAGATTTATAATTTTAATAGTTAAGCCTGACCTTGACCAGACTCCCAAGCTATTCTAGAATCATTGTATCCTTCCTAATCTCTTCCTCTTCCATTCTATCTGTCCTCTACTAGAGTGTGCCATGGCATCATCTATACTGACTAACCATTCATAGGCTCTCAAGAGTATCAACGTCGATTATATCAACATGATTGCCTAGTAGGCATCTGGCAGTCATCATCACACATCTAGGGGAGCGTGATTCGCACAGTCCTCCCATGACTCCAAGTTTTGGAGGATAAACGGTGGGTAATACCTCCACCCCTCCTAGTGGAACCAGGGTCAACACCCTATCATGGAATCTCTTTGAGCCTTAATTGTTCTAAAGTTTTTGGGCACGGGGAAATAGTTTGCATCAATTGAGAAGCATTCTGGACTGAGTACCTAGGTTGTGCCTAGTTAGGTTGGGAGGTTTTTGGTCTTTTGGTAACAGGAGCGGGAACTGGAGCAAATCAAGAGCATTTGGCTGTGGGACTAGAGCAAATCCGAAGCATCTTTAGCCAGGTAGGTACTCAGATAAATTCTTATATTTTGAATAGTTATATCTTGTTTAGAGAGGTTAGAACATAACATAAACGTATATGTGCCGAAAATATGGGCATATCTAACCTTTTGACCAAACCATCCAACTAAGTTTTATCCAATTCGCGTATTGTTACCAAGATTCGCATGCTAAATATGTGCCAAGGAAAGGCATACCCAAGTAAGCACAAAGATCAAATTATCTATTCAACTAGGCATATCAAACCTGAACTCTAATGCCTATTAACTATGCAACTTCAAATGGCAATGAGAACCAATTTTACAATTACTTCAATCTGAAATTATGATGCATTACTCAGTACACGACTTCAATTGTCTTCCATCTTGTGATGGTCTTTCAAATGCTCTACAACTTTCATTTAATTAACATTGTTAGGATATAAATACCAATATGAAACTTGTTATAAAATCTAAATCATAAATTATGTTATGAATTAAGATACCTATAATTTTGTTTCATTTATGCATATCGATATGATTGATGCTACGTTGCACGAAATGAGGAAACGGGTACGAGTTTCCAAAACGAGAACCGATACGGAACGCGACCTCCCCAAATTTTGGAAATGGGGAAACGCGAATATATATATATATATATATATATATATATATATATATATATATATATATATATATATATATTAGGACATTTAAGAAATATGTGCAATCATAAAGCATATATGATACATTCTAATTTATTACATTATGATAAAATTGTCAATTGTTAATGCATAAACTATAAGTCTCTAAATTTACATCACATTTACTCATGAATGATCACATAATGAAAATAGAAATATCCAAAATCAGCCACGAGAAATTTCTAATTTCTTGTCTCGTGCTTGATTGGGAGTCTCCTACATAGTCGAACGACCTTAGTGCTCTTGATTAAATACAAGTTTCATACCCTAGTACCCTACATGCTCTTCATTATTGGGAGTCTCCCCTGCATAGAGGGCTTGGTTCTCTTGATTAAATACAAGTTTCATACCCTAGTACATGATAAAATCCAATGGAAACATTGCAATCCCCCCAATCCTGAAATCCTGAAAAACAGATAAGTCTGCTGGATTTTGAGTGAGATCTAAAATTCTACTTTCACCATATGAAATCCAATGAGGGCGAAACCACTCTCAAACATCTTGAGTCATTTCATGGTAATGTTAAAAATTTAAATAAAAGGATGAAAATGAAAAATAAAGGAGAATATCATTTTTACATTAAGAATTTAACATTATCATGAACTGTATATCAACACTAGGGCAAAAGTTCACTTTTATAACTTTAAACAGGCATCTAAAAGCAACTAAAAGTCACTAGGATAACCTAAAAATAAATTAGAAAACAAATTAAAAAAATAAAAAAAACACAAGTAAAACGCTGAAACATGATTCGTACGGCCCTGAAACGCGTTTGAGGGCCGTACCATACGCGTTTTAGCGTTTCGTACCCATTTTCGTACAGAAACGCCCCCTTGCCCTACATTTCTTGCAACATGGGATTGATGAGATAGAAATAAAAGAATGATTACATTTTAATATGAAAGCTAATAACATGAGTAGGATATGGCCAATTATGTTATACTGTAGATAACATGTATGAATTATACATAAACTGTTTATTTTGAATATATTGATGCATATTTTATAATGTATGGACAAGTGTTATGTTACAGATAACATCGTTACCAAGATGACCATGTGATGACAAAAACTTTAGAATAATTAAGGCTCAAAGAGATTCCATGATAGGGTGTTGACCCTGGTCCAACTAGGAGGGGTGGAGGTATTACCCACCGTTTATCCTCCAAAACCTGGAGTCATGGGAGGACTGTGCGAATCATGCTCCCCTAGACGTGTGATGATGACTGCCAAATGCCTACTGGACAATCAGGTTGATATAATCGACGTTGATACCCTTGAAAGCCTATGAATGGTTAGTCAGTATAGTTGATGCCATGGCACACTCTAGTAGAGGACGGATAGGATGGAAGCAAAAGAGATTAGGAAGGATAGGATGATTCTGGAATAGCTTGGGAGTCTAGTCAAGGTCAGGCTTAACTATTAAAATTATAAACCTATTACCCACTGTTTATCCTCCAGAACCTAGAGTCATGGGAGGACTGTGCGAATCACGCTCCCCTAGACGTGTGATGATGACTGTCAGATGCCTAATAGGCAATCAGGTTGATATAATCGACGCTGATACCCTTGAGAGCCTATGAATAGTTAGTTAGTATAGCTGATGCCATGGCACACTCTAGTAGAGGACGGATAGTATGGAAGTGGAAGAGATTAGTAAGGATAGGATGATTCTAAAATAGCTTGGGAGTCTGGTCAGGGTCAGGCTTAACTATTAAAATTATAAACCTATCAATGTTCAAATCACAAATTTTAAAGTGTCCTCACAATTATAAATGAAAAATTCAATCACAAAACACAATCCTTACATACCCTAAAAGAATTATTGATATACTCTATAAACCCTTAACTTCGGGACGAAATTTTCTAAAGGAGGGGTGTATGTAACAACCTATCTCGAATCATGAGCAACTTAGCAATATTTGCATGCATGTGAGGTATGCATATGATAGCTACATATGCATGCATCATATACATTGCACTAGTATATATATCAACTACTTATGAAGAATGTCTAAATATAAGATAAATGAATTAATTATCAAAAATGTTAATGAAATACCTAATTCTAGTAAGTAGAATGAATATACATTTTGGGTTATATACGATTTGGTAAACCTATAAACCCAAAATATATATTCATTCTATTTACTAGAATTAGGTATTTAATTAACGCTTTTGATAATTAATTCATTTATCTTATATTTAGACATTCTTCATAAGTAGTTGATATATATACTAGTGCAATGTATATGATGCATGCATATGTAGCTATCATATGCATACCTCACATGCATGCTAATATTGCTAAGCTGCTCGTGATTCGAGATAGGTTGTTACATTTTCCCATTTCCAGCACAATACACAAGATCTTTCCTACACACTTGAACAAGTATTAGTTTATAAAAAGATTATAGCAATATAATAAATAAGATAAACCAAACATTCCTCTTAAAATGAATTGGCAAGCTTATTCCTATAATACTACTCTAAATCAATTATATGTGCAAGATAGATCGCACACATCAATTCAAGCAGGATGACAAATATAAACTAATATCAATTCAATATGCAAAAGAAATTAAACACAATAGCAATAGCATGAAAAGACATCACTTGTCTTGGTGTCACCATGAACTCCTCCAAGAGAAATCGAATTCTCTATGTGGCACTATAGTAAACTGAAATGTGAACCAAGACAAGTAGTTGACTCAAGTCCAAAACCAAACTTTATCCATGTGATGCCACCACTGTAGATGGTCCCCTCAAGATGAACTCGAATCCCAAACTAAAGTGTTGTGTGTAGATGAAGTGGAGTGTAAGTGAGACAAACTCCCATGAAATTCTCCACAAAAATCCAGTCAATATTCCTCTGTGCATTAACTCCTCCAGGAAATTCGATTTTTCCACATGTGCAAGTGTTGCATTAACTTTGGGAAATTTGATTTCTTTGAGATAACGGTGTATTTATGATGCAATATGCTCAGTGATCATCCACATGTCCTTTGACTCAATCTTTTGACTTGGGATAATTTCCAAGTCATTTCCATGTCATTCTATCACATGGAATAATTTATTTCTCTCTATTTTATTTAATTCTAGCCCAAATAATTGCGAGGTAGGTGAAAATCTGTCTACCTATCTGCCTTCCTTATTCCTCAATCCCTCCCGCTTTTCCTTCACTGCAATCTACTCACTCAACTCTAGCCCCGCTGCCTTGCTCTCCTGCCTTGCTTGACCATCATTAGGTCGTCATGCAATGAACAACCAATTTTGGTTACATTTTCCATTAAACATAGAAAAAGTGGGTTGTTGGAGTCTAAAACACATTATTAAACCCTCAAAGTGTGTCATAGTATAAAATTGAGGGTGAGAGGTGTAATTTTTATTTCTCATACCTCATACAACTTCTTCTGTAGACAACAGTTATTACATTTCAATTACAATTTTTATTTCAATTTCCGCACTGCGGAAAATCTAAAAAATTAAATAATGATTACCTAGACCTAACCAAATTCCACGATTTTGTTTTTTGTGATCTAGTATGGTAATATACATAGACTCTAGACACTAAGATGCATTAGGGGCTCAACCTTCAAACTCTCACCCCGGCTTTGAGGTAAATTTGAGTGAAAAAACCTAGAAAATTATTCGCCGCTAAAAAAGAAGGAATAATTAACCAAGTAAAGAAAACAATCCAAGGTGTACTCGCTTGTTGATAGAGTCCCTAACACCCTAGGCCTTTTACAGACTGAAAACTCGTCATTACTAGCATCACTTATTACAATTCCCCGTAGGGTGTGGAATCTGGGTACAAGAAGAGATGATGAAAAATAGAGGTAGAGTTTAAAAACTCTGGTAGTCGAAGATATCTTATGGTACAAGTGTCCCTTGGTACATCCTTGAGCATGGAGTCTTCATATAATCATCAGGTGCTACTCTAGTGGTCAACAGGTCATTAGACACCACCATAGCCAAATATGAGATAGTTTCCTTGATCCTCATGGAAGTAGCCCTTGACTACTACCGCCCACTATACTCATTATCACACCCATAAGCCTACTCTTGGCTCTTTCTCGATGAACCACTGTTTTGATGATGAATGCAAATCCCTCCACAAACAACTCTAACTCATCCTCACTGACGACCCATCTTCCTCCCCTGACCTCTGCAAAACATATCAAAATGTCCTTCACTATAAAAACAAACATTTCTCTTGTGGAGAAGACTAAAACTTTGTGATGTCCTCTAACACTCCCTGAAAGCCTTTTTGTATGCCCCTTTTCCTCGATCCCATACTATGATGCCTAACATCGACTCCCAGACCATGTTCTCCCACACTGCATCCCTTTAAAGTATTCCTTGACAACCTCGTACCTACGCCTTCTCCCCCCACTGCTTGCCACCTTTTCTCTGAGTGGGACATTAGGAGAGTACATAGAGCTACGTGTATGAACAAAGCAGCTGATGAGGAAGGGCTTCAAACCAAATTCCTCAAGAAGGGTGTCCAGTGCCTTGAGTCCCATATTGCCAGTATATTTTATCATGTGGTATGTTCAGGCTTCCCGCACTCCTGTATAAACATATTATTCATCTGATCCACAGATCAGGGAGCAGTATTGATCCAAAGAACTACCAAAGTATCTTGGTGGGCCCTGCATTCTTCAATCTCTATGCCATAGTATTATCGATGTGGTGTTTTGATAAGCTAGAGAGTCGCCATGTTGGGGCTAAAGGACAAGCAGACTTCCCTCCCAATTGCCTGAAGATTGATCACATCTTCACACTCTGCACCATTATTGAGGAGGCTTGTCATCACTCTTTAAGGGTCTAGAGTTGTTTTGTAGACTTCCAGAAGGCATTTGACACAATCCTGACAGAGGCATTATTCCAACTACTTAACAACATTAGCATGTTAGAGACCTTATTGAAAGCCATCATGAGACTATATGAGTTAATTGTGGGATGCTTCAGAATGGCACATAGCCTTTCAGACCTCATCCAAAGTACCCTCCAGGTGAAACATGACCCTCTTTGGGAGTTATATTGATGAGCTAGAGTCTTACCTTCAGGAGCATATATATGAGGGGGATGGCTATCTTCTACATCATGTGTTTATCTCCCTACTCCTATTCGTTGATGACTTGGTCTTGTTGGTTTCTACTCCCAAGGGCTTATAAGGACAGTTCGACGCATTGCCCAGTTTTTGTGACCTCTAACAATTGATGGTCAGCTTGGGTACAACCAAGGTCTTGATCTTCAATGCAAAGAAGAGCACTCTTATAGACTTACATTTCTACTACTAAGGGGTAGAGATTGAGATCACCACAACTTACGCTTACTTTTGAGTACAATGCATGTGGCCTCATTTTAGTTTGTGGTAGGAACTCTAGCCTTGGCTTAGTAAATGGTATGGTTGTTTGGTACTCATTGAGAGATTGTTTCCAGGGATTGTTTTAGGATATCTCATGGAGGTGATTATCAGACCCACAGTTCTCTATGGCTCTGAGATTCGTGGATTGAGCTTGTTGCAAGCGGAATGGGCTAGATTAGAGGGCATACAAACCTTGCTTCTCAGGCGCATCATCCGATGTAAGTAGATGGTTCCACAACCCATCATTCAGGCAGAGTTCAGACTCCATGGTTTCTACCTCAAGGTAATTTTCGCTCGGTTTCTTTCCTCCATAGAGCTTGATCTCTCAAAGATTACAATGGGGTGACAGAGGTATCCCTATCTTATACATTGCTCCTGAGAGGCTCTCACTTCGGATCCTTCTATAGGTCTACTGTGAGGTTGTTAATTTTAGGTATGTTCTATGCTTAGAGAAATTTATTTACATTTTCACAGTTAGCTCAATCTCTTTTCCAAATTAGTAATCACATCAGCATAATAGTAAATTGCAGGTAGAACATAAACATAAATGGCAAAAGACAAGCCAATACAAGAGGACACAAGATGTGGCGCTAGCCAGGGACAAACCCCAATGTGGGGAAACCCTTGATCAATTCTTCTTATATATTCTTCAATAGTTCAGTAGAGAGAGAGAAAGAGAGAGAGATAGTACATATACAACAGAAGTCAACACTTTGACTTATCTAAATAAGAGCATAGATCATCTCTAAGAAGATGATACATGAGGTAGCTGAACTCAGTTGAAGACATGCGACTTCAACTGATTCTCCAAGGTGACTCCATCACCATGCTGCACCTGTTCATCACGCCGCACCTCACTGTGTTGCACCATGTTGCACCCTGTTGACCACTACGTGTCAACTTCCCATAGCAGTACACCCCCTTTTCTTCGCAAAAGGGATAGCGCTTGATTGACGTATCCGTGCCATTCGACAGTCATCGTCGACTTGATCAATTTATGTTGTAAACCCAGTCTGCATGTGTGAATTGTAAGTAATCTTAGCAGAGTTGAGTCATGTATGTAAATTGCCTAGGTGGACCTAATTTTCTAGTGATAATCTACGTTCCGGAAGGTTTTTTGTCTCACCGATCCATGATCGGCAGAGTTTTCCTTCAGCCTAACCCCAAAGCCAGAATGAATTTTGTCATTAGAATCTTAGAGGAATCCTAGTGTGTTGATCCGCTAGATTATATTTGGTCGCAGAACTGGGTGGTCTATGAGGGCTTATGTCAAATGGGTTTTCCCCTATGAAATGTAAAATTGTAAAAGTCATGATGTAAAGTGTCTTGATGGTTAGAAAATGTTTTAATCCCCTCATAAGTCCTAGGTCCTAGGTCCTAGGTGATTTTTCCAAAGGCTAAGTTCGAGGATCCAAAACTTTAAAAAAAAATATTAAAAATTAATTTTTTTTTGAAAAAGCTTAATAAAAAATTGAAAATTTCATTTTTGGCGATTTTTGCAGTGTTTATGTTCCATTTCTCTATAGCTAAATGCACTTAAATGTTTAGTTAAAGTTAGCTATGTGAGAGTGGTAACTGATCAGCATTTAAATTTTATGATCATTTAAAGCATTTAATTTTTCTTTAAGTTTAATTGCTGGATCACCGTTAAAGCATTGTGAATTTACTGGATATCTTGCATCACTCGGGTTATTTGATGATAAATGATTGCTCTACATGGTTTATATTTCTGCAACATTTAGTAAATAATCATTTAATCATTAACTCCATAAGGCACTGGTCTATTAACTTAATAAAATCAAATAAGTGCTTGTTTTCCCTCGTGTCTCCCAACCCAACTGGTCCCCAGTTGGTCATTCATTTATCCCATAGGGTCTACCCCCCTTAGCCGCAGGAGACGGGCTTAAACGGAGAGATTGGGGATCAGGGTGACAGCCCCCGGTCTGAGCGTTGTCGTGACAATCTGTGCGACAACATTTTTTGGCGCCGTTGCCGAGGATACTTTATTCTCGGTGTTTCAACGACTTTTCATCATTCATCGTTCATCTTTCTATCATTTGTTTGAGCCGGCAACGACAACATTTTTTGGCGCCGTTACCGCGAACAAAGTTTTTTCTGTCCTTGGTTTGTTTGACATCCATCCTCTCATTTCTCATCATTCTTTCATTTTTCTCATCTCTCATTTGAGCTAGCAGATTCAATATTTTTGGGCATCATTTTGATCTTATCTTTCGTCATTTCTTGTCTGAGTGGCGACTCCATTTCTTTTTATCTATTTTTCCTAGACAAGAAGCCTCTCTCATATCAGCTTGTTTGTTGCTTTTCGGATCCTAGAATTAGATTCATTGTTCAAGTGGCGACTCCACTTATTTCATCTCTTGATTTTCTTGGGCAGAGATCTCTTTCTATCATCCATTTGGTCCCTCGTTATTCGTCATGGATTATTTGTTATAAGCCATGTCATTTTACTGATGATCTCCATGATATTCCGGAAGTGGCCATTTCTAAATTACCTTTGTTCTCAAGTGGTGATTTAGTCACTGTTAAAAGACATCTAGGCTTGTTTACTCGTATAATGATCATATATTGTAGACCCCCTCAGTATAATCATGAAGATGTCAAAATGCGTCTCTTTGTCCTTTCTTTAGAGGGTGATGCTTTGAATTGGTTTAATAATTGGCCTGAAGATTCTTTCACTTCTTTACAAGACATTGTCAATGCTTTTAAAGATAGATATGGTTATCCAGATAGCTCGCCTTGTGCCCCTAAAATTGTGCAGCAGAATGAAAGTAATCTTATAAAAGGTCCAGCTGTCGGTGAAAGATTCCAAGACAATTCTTCATATCAGAATGTGCAATCCACCTGTACCATTGCAGATCAAATTCATGATAGTGGAAAAGCAGGGACAAATGACAATGAAAAGGAAGATCAAAAGCAAATTATACAAGAACTAATGTTGCTGGTAAAAAATATGGAGATCAATCAAACTAATTACGTCAATGATGTGAGAACTTTATGCACCCACCTGGAAAAACGTAATAGGGAGATGGAGATCATGCAAAATCAGCATACTAAGGAAATTGAGGCCATGAAGATTAATCATGACACAGAAATTAGTTTTATGCAAAGTAAGATGTCAGGCTTAGAGGAAAATATGACGACCATGAAAGCTAATCATGATAGGGAAATAAACACTATGCAAAACAAGTTATTAACTATGGATGAAGAAATGACTATCATGACGTTCGATCATAATAATTAGTGAGCTACCATGCAAGAAAATCATAAGGAAGAGATAAATTCTATGCAGCATTGTTTGATGACCATAAAGGAAAAGAACGATAAAGTAATAAAAGATATGGAAGAAGACCATGCCAGGGAAATCAGTGCTATAAAGGTTGAACACTCTAGTCAAATAGATGCCATTAAAATACAGGGTCAGAAATTTCAACAATGGTCAGAGGATGAAAGAAACCAGGGAACGTCAATAGATCAAGAGCCGCCTTATCTGTTACAGCAAGCTCCATCATACTATGAGGTCCCTTGTTCCATTGAAAAGTGGATAATTGAAGATGACCTGGATAAAAGGGAAATTAATAATAAGATTGATGCTCACACGGTTAATCCACCAGTCATAGAAGATCAAGTTATAACTCATGGCACCTATGAGATTGGTCCATCATCCTTGACAGGGCAGATGCAGAATGAAGAAAGTCATGTCACGCATATCTTACATACTTCATCTGGGAGCTTTGAAGCAGAAAGTTCCATGTCATCAGTGATACAGCCTGCCACAAAGAAAAAGTGCAAGAGAAAGAAAATGAGAAGAAGATTTGATGCATCAGACGGCCGCGAGCAGCTTGATTTTCGGATAGGGAAAAGTCCTACCATATGTAGAATTGAACATGGTACATCCGACAAGCAGCCAACAGATTTGCCTGAAAGCAAACAAATGCTTAGTATACACTATATTGAACACATCTGATGCCATGGGGCATCCTTTGTATTGTATTTCTAACCCTACTCCTTGTCATTTCAACATTTCATTTCTGTTTTAGGATTAGATTTACTTTTCCAGATAGTTAATAAATGAAGAGCTTATATCTTTCATGTGCTTAATGTTATATGATGATTTTTGGATGGACGCTACTTATGTTTTATTGTGTATTGCGTGGATGCAGATTCTGGATTCTCACATTCCTGCAGTGCAGCAACGTGTCCCCAAGTGGAGCCAGATGTTGACCACTACGTGTCAACTTCCCATAGCAGTACACCTCCTTTTCTTCGCAAAAAGGATAACGCTTGATTGACGTATCCGTGCCATTCGACAGTCATCGTCAACTTGATCAATTTATGTTGTAAACCCAATCTGCATGTGTGAATTGTAAATAATCTTAGTAGAGTTGAGTCATGTATGTAAATTGCCTAGGTGGACCTAATTTTCTAGTGATAATCTACGTTCCGGAAGGTCTTTTGTCTCACCGATCCATGATTGGCAGAGTTTTCCTTCAGCCTAACCCCAAAGCCGGAATGAATTTTGTCATTAGTATCTTAGAGGAATCCTAGTGTGTTGATCTGCTAGATTATATTTGGTCGCAGAACTGGGTGGTCTATGAGGGTCTATGTCAAATGGGTTTTCCCCTTTGAGATGTAAAATTGTAAAAGTCATGATGTAAAGTGTCTTGAGGGTTAGAAAATGTTTTAATCCCCTCATAAGTCCTAGGTCCTAGGTCTTAGGTGATTTTTCCAAAGGCTAAGTTCGAGGATCCAAAACGAAAAATTAAAAAAAAAAAAAAAAAAAAAAAATTTAATTAATTAAAAAATAGATAAAAATAATAATAAAATTTAAAAATTTAAAAAATAATAAAAAAATTAAATTAAAAAAATTAAAAAATAATAAAATAATAATAAGTCAAATTTTTGAGTAAATAAATGCAGAATTTTAATTTTTTAATATATTAAAATGCATTTAAAAATTCGACGGATGAGATTAAAAGATATCTTGATCCTCATCGACGGTCGAGATCACTTTGACATGGATCACTCGAACTAGATGTTGGGTTTTTTCCTTTAAATAGGGTGCTAGGGGTCATTTGAGATCAGATTAGATCTGAGAGTCTGGTGCTAAAGAAAGCTCTCTTGTAGTCATTTTTGTGCAATAAAGAAAGACTTCGGAATTGAAATCTTGCTGGTGTTACTCTTCTGGAAATGTTGTAAGATGTTTTATTTTTCTGCATAATTTTATTTTCAGCTATTGATTTTAGCTTGATGAAGATTGATTCAGGCACAGGTATCTTGTCTGATCTCTGGGGTTTGAATGATAGTTTAGATTCTGAAATATAATGGCAAGTATCTCCATTTGATCTGGATTTCACTATTGTTTTCTCTCTCTATGTTAATGGTTGATTTTAAGCTATGCAGGAAATCTTAGTTTTGAGTTTACCGGGCGTTAGGGGAAGTTCTCGGCTGAACCAACCAACTCCCGGATTGTGTTTTCTGAAAGAGCCCAACCAGTTTTAATCCCGGGCTTATCATCTGAAATTTTTTATGAATGCATGCAGGGTTTTCTGAAGTATCTCCCATTAAGTTTAAAATTCTGAAAATATTATTGTGGATTATTGACAAATCTCGCTACTTAGAGTCATTAATCAGTAAATACTGTAATTATTTAGCTGATTTAGGGTTTTCAGTTTTGTTTCCTGCACATATTATTTTTGGGTGTTCCGTTTTTTGCCATTACAGGTTGCAAGTACAGATCTTAAAAAAAATTCGGGGTTTTTAAGGCGATTTGGAGCAGAAAAGATTTAAAATTTCAGTCAAGTTTCTGGACTACGGTTCTGCTACCTACGTTTTCATTTTTCATTGTTGCCGAAGGTATCATTGCTGTTATGGAGAAATTTTCCGAAATTTTTTTTTGGCATCCTTTGCTAGCCTTCCTTTGCACGCAAGTTTTTCTGCTAGCCATTCCCACGATCCACGCATTTTTGTACGCTGGTAAAGGATTCCCTCTACCATCACATTCCATTCTTCAAACGCTGTCCTCTGCTCCCTTATCCCTCCTTCAGCGCCGCTCTCATCTGTGCAATCCATTATTCCCATATAAATCCTGCGTGAAAGCCTTCCAGCTTGCCCATCCTGCATCGAAAACCTCACATCTGCAAACGCATAGGAAACTACTCACGGTTCTTCCTCATCGTCCAGTCCATCCTACAAAGCAAACCTTCACTCATCCTCACGCAGTCTTTTTCTCTCTGCATGCTGTCCTGCCCTGCAAGCTCCTCTGGGAGCTCTCTGGCAGCTCTACGCTGCCTCAAACCTGTGCAGACATCATTGCAGCCAGCTCCATAACCTGTGTGTTTTCCCTTGCTGCCGTCCTCTCCCACGCGATTTCCTTCTCCGCTGACCTGCACACGCAACAGCCAAAACTAAAGGAAGATTTGATATGCGTAAGTTTTTCTCCATATGCGTAGGCAGAATTCGATTTTCAGTTTAACGATTTTAGGTTTGAATTATAAGTTTTAGTTTCATATAATAAAGAAATAAAATGCATTGTTTAGTTTGTTTCCTTTTTTTTCTTTTTAGATTTTGATTATAGTTTAGCTTAGGGATTGATTTTAGAATTAGATTTTCTTTAAAGTTTAGTTTTATTTCATAAAAAATAATAAAATTAAAAAAAATCAAAAAGATTTTATGGTTTTGTTTTCTGAGTTAAGGTTTAGTTCTTTTAGAGTTAGTTTTAGTTTTAGATTGGTTTAGTTTTGTTCAAATTTTGACTTTAAAAATAACAAAATAAATAAATATATTCAAAAAAATAAATAAATAAATAAATTTTTATAGAAAGTCCCAAAAAATTATAAAAGTTTTAATCATTAGTTTTGTTTTAGAGTTTTGTATAGTTACGTTTACATTAATTTTGTGTTTTTTTTTTTTTTTTTTATGAATCAAAAAATCATAAAAACTAAAAAAATATAAAAAAATAAAAATCATAAATGTTTGAAAAAATAAAAAGATTTTTGATTTGTTCAAATTCAGTTTAACTTCTGAATTTTTTAAGTTTTATTTAGTTTAGGACTTAGTTTTTTTTAGAGTTAGATATTTTTCTTTGTTCATTTTTTGTTTCATATATATATATAAAATCAAAAGGCTCCTTTTAAAATTTTAGATTAGATATTAGATTTAATTTAGTTTTATTGCATTTTTAGTTAAAAAAAAAAAAAAATGTTTTGAAAAAGCTTAATAAAAAAATTGAAAATTTCATTTTTGGCAATTTTTGCAGTGTTTATGTTCCATTTCTCTATAGCTAAATGCACTTAAATGTTTAGTTAAAGTTAGCTATGTGAGAGTCGTAACTGATCAGCATTTAAATTTTATGATCATTTAAAGCATTTAATTTTTCTTTAAGTTTAATTGCTGGATCACCGTTAAAGCATTGTGAATTTACTGGATATCTTGCATCGCTCGGGTTATTTGATGATAAATGATTGCTCTACATGGTTTATATTTCTGCAACATTTAGTAAATAATCATTTAATCATTAACTCTATAAGGCACTGGTCTATTAACTTAATAAAATCAAATAAGTGCTTGTTTCCCTCGTGTCTCCCAACCGAACTGGTCCCCAGTTGGTCATTCATTTATCCCATAGGTTCTACCCCCCTTAGCCGCGGGAGACAGGCTTAAACAGAGAGATCGAGGATCAGGGTGACAGCCCCCGGTCTGAGTGTTGTCGTGACAATCTGTGCGACAACACACCCATCATCGTTATGCTGCATCTCATCATGCTTCACCAATCATGATTGTACCCATCACTATATTGTTGCACTATGTTGAGCTCTTCATTGCACTATGCTGCACCCAAATGCATGTTGCAATACCTCATCATCCTATTGTTGCAATACCTCATCATCTTGTTGTTGTATGCATTCTCGTTGTTGCTATATGCCCATCATTACCATGCTATCCCATTGCTGCTCCAATGTCTAGCAACACTAATCTACACCATGCTGCACCATCTTACGCTGCACTGTACATCATGCTATGCTGCTCCAAGTCTGTATAGGATGAGGGCTGACTGCGTCAAAACTTTGACCCAACACACTACACAACTGCTGTTGCAATCCTGTTGTACTATTGTTCCTGGTTAGGGCATGTGCACGCTGCAACAATCCTTATCAACCCACACAAACACCGTCCAAATAACTGCGACCTAGTCAAGGTAAAGTGTTGCCTCCATATGCTGCTGTTATGGGCACATGACAGCCTCTCAAGCCTACACGCAGCCCTGTTTTGGAGTGGCTAGGCCTACGGCCTACCACAGATCTCTACGGCACCCTAACAACCCTCCAAAACAGTCATACCTTACCTCTTTCTGCCCTCACAGACCTGCATGTTCCCTTCTTCAAACTCGTCTTGGCTGTAGCATAGAACAAACCTCCACGCAGTCACCAAGAGGCTCCAATAGCCCTAAGACGCCCACGTTGTTGTACCTTCTTTGCTGGTTAGGGCATCCTTTAGACAACGAGTTAGGGAGCCTCTTTACTGCGGTTAAGGTATCTCTTTTCCAACGTCTAAGGGTTGTCTCGAACAACGTATAGATTAGGGCATCTAGGGTATGATAAGATTGCATTTAGGGACAGTTGTTAGGCCTCCTTCACTATGTTAGATCTCCCTTTGAACTGCGACCAAACCTTCACAAGACTTGTGGCTAGGGCATCCTTCTTTTACTACGAATAGGGTCTCTTTCTAGACCTGCATTTAGGGCTTCCTCCTCTTATACTTCTCTTCCACTAAAACCCAAAACAAGTGGAGAGAAATCAAGAGTGAAGTGTGTGCGCAAGTGACTATCAAGTCACCTCCTTTTATACTAAAACGTTGAGCACACATGGGGGTTATTTGGTTGCTGGCCAACCTTTGATGAATTGTCACATAACACGAATAAATTCATATCTCCATGAATACTTATCGGAATCGGATGATCTTTAGATCAATCCTACACCTCTTGATGGCAGGGAGCCAAGAAAAATATCAGCTGCCATAAATAAGATGAACCACATGGATTTTGGCCCTAGTTGCCAAGTTTGGCCCTAGTGGCCAATTTTAACACTCCCTCTCAACTAGGGAGAACTCCATCTGCTGATCCATCTGCCGATCCATCTGCCAGATTGTACTATCTCTGCCATCAGTACCCTGCACTGCTCTGCTGAACCATGAATAAGAAGAATTGATCGAGAATGTCTCGTACCATTCTCTATTGACCCAAAGTCAATCCCATATGAAGAGAGTGTGTCATACCACTCTTACTGATCCCAGATCAGTGCCAAAAGAGAGTGAGTTATGTCTCTCTTACTGACCCGAAGTCAGTTTCATTGATCCCAGAGCAATATCAAAAGAGTGTCTCAAACCACTCATACTTATCCCATATTAGTTCCAAAAGAGAGTGAGCTATATCACTCTTACCGACCCGAAGTTAGTTCCAATTGATCCCAGATCAATGTCAAAAGAGAGTGTCTCAAACCACTCGTACTGATCCCAGATCAGTTCTAAGAGAGAGTGAGCTATATCACTCTTACTGACCCGAAGTCAGTTCCAATTGATCCCAGTTCAATGTCGGTCATCCTAGCATAGGGAGTATGGTAAATACATGATGCGTCCTTCGGTACTACTATGGTCCATAACCCCATTTCCCTACTCATTGGCCAAATGAGAGGTACTTCCCATGAGTCCTAGACTGCATGAGTAGGATGCCTCGGCAGGAGAACCACTCATCCTGCCCACAAGTCGCCATGGGGTATCACAGGGGAAGGTTGAACCATTCACCCTGTACACAGTGCACCACTAGGGGGGGTGAGTCTCCCTGTGGTCGCTTGTTGCTCCAAGAATTACCCCAAGCCCCCTGGAGCTCCCAAAGCTCAATGCATGCATCATACACGATCCTCATAAGAGGGTCTCTCAACGACTCCAAGTCGTTCTCGAAAGTCACAAATTTGACCTTTCCCCGGGGCTTCGACAAAATCTCTGCAACCTGCACATCAGTCCCAATGCGATGGAGCCTTCTTGCTCATCGATGTACGATATCCCAGATAAAGTGGTACCTGATGTCAATATGCTTGGAGTGATCATAACACACGGGATTCCTCAATAGTCGAATGCCCCTTGTCACAGAAGATCACGGTGGTATCCATCATGTGTCAAATAGCTCACTAAAGAGCTTCCTCAACCAGGCAGTTTCACACGAGGTCATACTCGTAGCTATGTATTCAGTCTCAACAGTGCTTATAGCAGCCGACTTATGCTTCCTACTCATCACAATATTGAAGCAGAACCCAAAGAGAACTAGCACTCAGAAGTGCTCTTGCGATCCTCCACACTGCTTGCCCAGTTAGCATTCAAATAGTCATGCAGCTTCATATTTCCTGCAGTGTATCTCAATCCATGAGAGATTGTGCCCCAAAGATATCTCAAAAGATTCTTGGCACCAATCCAATGAGGCTCAACCATATATGAGCTCAACATGCGAACTACAAACATATATCCGGACGGGAGTTCACCAGGAACATCAATGCTAGAATGAGTTTATGAAACTCAAAGGCATTTCCCAAATCAGGTCCAGCATCCTTACCACATAACTTTTGAAAGTTAAGATCCATTGAGGTAGTCACAAGCTTGCAGTTCACCATTCCAAATCTGGAATCCAACTCCTTCTTACTTTTGCAAATGAGAGGGTTTGCACCTGTTAAAAGAGGTTGTCCTCATAAGGTGCCAGTATGAGAGATCTATCATCCACAACCTATGGTTTGGATCGGCTTCACTCCTAGTGGATCTCAACTTCATTAGACAGCTATCAATCCTCTCATATCAAGCTTGAGATGTTTTGCGTCATGCCATAGAGGGCTTTCTTCCACCTGCATACATGAGATTCCCGATCATGAATCTCAAACTCCTCAGGTTGTTCCAATCCTGTGGACCTGCTACATGAGGGGAATGGTCCCCTTGTAAGATTTTCCTTTGGTACATCTTAGACATGTACCTTCATGCTCTTCTTGAATTCAGGCATCCCTATCACCATCTGATTCACATCGGGTGGGGCCCCATGATAAGCAGACCTCCGCTGCTATAGATGAGATGTGTCAACTGACATGGTCCCCAATGGACCATCCTACAACTTGATACAAATTGCCAATCTTGAACTCAAGGAGAAAAGCGTCTTTGAAAATTCTATTTTCAAACACGTACCTTTCCATTGATGAATGCCACCATGAAACCTTTGACTTCCATTGCCGAAAAGGACACTAGGTTCTTCTTGCGATCAAGTACATAAAGAGATTCTATAAATGAATCGAGTTATCCTCATTCAATTGAGGGGTAACATTCCCTACACCCTTTCCGGTATAGGTGGCATTGACTCCAAGTATAATCCCATGATTGTTTCCATCTCTACCAAATTAGAGAGTGCGCCCTTCTATCTGATGACGTGCCTTGAAGCACTACAATAGTACAATCAATAAGCCAGATTCCCAAAGAGTTTGGAGGAGAGGACCAATATAATATAATGCTCTTTATCTTATCAAAAACAACATTTGATTCTTCATACATGGGGATCCTTGCTTTCTTTGAAGAGCTGGCCATTCCCTTGATGTCCTGCATTACCTGTGATTCCTCCGATCATTGAAGATGGCCCTAGAATGATTGTTTATCATCATCAAGTGATGTGTCCCTACCATTCGGACACCCCTTTGCATAATGGTTGAACTTATTAAAAACAAGGCATCTGCCTTTCTTTCCACCCTTAGATCCATACTTCCCATTGAAGTGATCTTTAGGTAGGCCATCAAAAGCTTCCGCTGCGTCATTCTGATAATATTTTCTGCTTCGAATTCACCCTTGGTGAATTTGAAGAGGGATGAGGAATCCATTGAGCCTTTTGTCCTTTCCCAAGGGCCAACTGTCTTTGGTGATTTCTCTTTCACTCTTGCTTGGACTTTGTCTTCACCTCAACTCTGATACCATGTTAATTTTAGGTATGTTCTATGCTTAGAGCAATTTATTTACATTTTCACAGTTAGCTCAATATCTTTTCCAGATTAGCAATCACATCAACATAATAGTATATTGCAGATAGAACATAAACATAAATCGCCGAAGACAAGCCAAGACAAGAGGACACAAGATGTGGCACTAGCTAGGGACAAACCCCAATGTGGGAAACCCTTGATCAATTCTTCTTATATGTTTTTCAATAGTTCAGCAAAGAGAGAGAGAGATAGTACATATACAACAGAAGTCAAAACTTTGACTTATCTAAATAAGAGCATAGATCGTCTCTAAGAAGATGATACATAAGGTAGCTGAACTCAGTTAAAGACATGATGCTTCAACCGATTCTCCAAGGTGACTCCATTACCATGTTGTACCTATCATTGTGTTGCACCTCATCATCATGTTGCACCTCACTGTGTTGCACCATGTTGCACCCATCATCACTATGCCGCATCTCATCATGCTTCACCAATCATGACTGTACCCATCATTGTACTGTTGCACTATGTTGAGCTCTTCATTGCACTATGTTGCACCCAAATGCATGCTGCAATACCTCATCATCCTAATTCTGCAATACCTCATCATCCTACTACTATATGCATTCTCGCTACTGCTATATGCCCATCATTACCATGCTATCCCATTGTTGCCTCAATGTCCAGCAACACTGATCTACACCATGCTGCACTGTACATCATGCTATGTTGCTCCAAGTTTGTATAGGATGAGGGTTGACTGCGTCAAAACTTTGACCCAACACACTACACAATCATTGTTGCAATATTGTTGTACTGTTGTTCCTGGTTAGGGCATGTGCACGCTGCAACAATCCTTGTCAACCCACACAAACAGCCTCCAAATAACTGCGGCCTAGTCAAGGTAAAGTGTTGCCTCCATATGTTGTTGTTTTGGGCACATGGCAGCCTCTCATGCCTACACGCAACCTTGTTTTGGAGTGGCTAGGCCTGTGGCCTACCACAGATCTCTACGGCACCCTAACAACCCTCCAAAATAGTCATATCTTACCTCTTTCTTCCCTCACAATCCTGCATGCTCCCTTCTTCAAACTCGGCTTGGCTGTAGCATAGAACAACCCTCCACACAATCACCAAGAGGCTCCAACAGCCCTAAAACACTCACGTTGTCCCTACCGTCTTTATTGGTTAGGGCATCCTTTAGACAGCGAGTTAAGGAGCCTCTTTACTGTGGTTAGGGTATCTCTTTTCCAGCGTCTAAGGGTTGTCTCGAACAATGTATAGATTAGGGCATCTAGGGTATGATAAGACTACGTTTAGGGACAGTTGTTAGGCCTCCTTCACTGTGTTAGATCTCCCTTTGAACTGCGGCCAAACCTTCACAAGACCTACGACTAAGGCATCCTTCTTTTACTGCGAATAGGGTCTCCTTATAGACTTGCATTTAGGGCTTCCTCCTCTTAGACTTCTCTTCCACTAAAACCCAAAACAAGTGGAGAGAAATCAAGAGTGAAGTGTGTGCACAAATGACTATCAAGTCACCTCCTTTTATACTAAAACGTTGAGCACACATGTGGGTTATTTGGTTGCTAGCCGACCTTGACGAATTATCCCATAACACAAATAAATTCATATCTCCATGAATACTTATTGGAATCAGATGATCTTCAGATCAATCCTACAACTCTCGATGAGAGGGATCCAAGAAAAATATCAGCTGCCATAAATAAGATGACCCACATGGAGTTTGGCCCTAGTTGCCAATTTCAACAGAGGTTGGTTCTCAAAAGTGTCTCGGCTTCTTCAATCAGTTACTCTCTCTCCAGAGTACCTTACACGTTAAGATCTTGCCTTGTTGCATTGTGCCATCTCTTACCTACAAGAAAGGCACTGAACCAGGCTGTTAGAGAGGATATCTACACTTACAGATTATACATTCAGGTCACTTGGACCTCTCCCCCAATGGGCTTGGGCTCAAAGATGTCCTTCTACTTAGAGCAATTTCTAGAGTTGCAATATGGCATTGTTGCGTACCCCCCACATACACATTGACATTAGATGCACTTACTCAAGATTCCTTTGGAATATCTCCGGGTTGGCTCCCATCGACTCAAGACAGAGTCAAATCACCATATACGACAATCTGAGAGGATTTGCCAGGTGTGCCACCTTCGAGAACCAAAGACATAAATGCACCTCATCTTTTGGTGTCCCCTATATTATGGGATCTGAGGACGTTATCATTGCCTTCATAGGGACTAAGGAGGCTCCCTCTCTATTTTCTTTTGATACCAGGAGCAAAGATACTTATCGCACTTCATCAGGGGGATTTTCAACCATAGATCTCTTCTTTTGCATGTCATGCACCAGTTTGGGAGGACTAGGCTGATTATCTCATACTTTCCAATTGATGTTCCGTATCAGGGCAACAAACAACAGGCAAAGTCCTAGAATGCACTTGCCAGTAGAATGGTGAGACCTCGAGTTTCTCCTTAACCTCCCCCTCTGGGAGTCCACCCATTCTCATTGAGGAAATATTAATGTGTTGGTCCATACATTAGGCTAGACATTCTTAGAGCATCAGAGAGATCAACTCCATACGGCTACAGAGTAGAGCACCTCATGTCAGACAGACTACCTTCTAGGTCCAAAGGAGCAACCAAAGATTCATTTAAAGCTTCCTTCTTTCGACCTCGAATTCTAGGACTATTCCTCGCTTGTACATCTCCCCCAAGGATCATACAACCAAGCTCTCCAAGGGGTTTAGGACTTCAATAGCAAGCCAGTGACCACTTTAACACCCATGCCCTTGGCCATTAGACTCAAGAAACTCATGTAATGTTTTGTATCACTGTCTCTTTGTTATAGTTTTATGCTCTTATGTTTTGATGATATTCTTATGTAGGTTTCTTTCTTTCTTTGTATTATTTTTAGCACTTTCTTGGAGATGCACTTGTACTCCCACATTGTATTCACACAAGTACTCTTCACTCCCATTGACCTACTTTTGTGGTCACTTATCAGACATTAATATGATTATCTTATCTATCTATGGATAACTACATATAGAGTAGAAGGTTATGTAATGTTTTGTGAAGTATTTTCATTGTATTTTGAACATTGCTCTTGGAGGTTTCTATTGAAGTTGTAACTAGTGTCGGCCTTCATAATGTAATGTAAATCTATCTATTTATTATCTTCATTATTATATTTTATATTGGTCAAAGCATGTTCTTCATGCTTATAGACTCAAAGTCAAAAAGAATTTATTATGATCCAAAGAAAAATGTATTTGAGTCATGTCCCATTTGGACATTTGTAAGAAAAAGATAAATGATTTTTATGTTGAGTCATTAGTCCACAAAATGTCAAGTCGTCCCTCCTTGGAACAAGTCAGCCTAGCCCTCCAGAGTGGAACCCATTCGACCCTCTTGGAAAACTATATATAGGAGGTAGTTCAACTCATTTTGGAGATCATCCATTAACACAACAAGAAGTACATCTGAACCATACGTTTTCTTTTCCATGTTAGTATGCTTGCTTTTCCTCTTTATAACTAACCTCAAAATTTTCAAATTCATCCAACTTATTAAGAAAGCGAATCCCCTGTTTTTCATCATCAAAAACCTACCAATGCTCCATATTGTCAGGTACGGAAGGTCTAAAATTAAACTCCATTTTAATCTTATACTTCAACAATTCATCAGATAACTACAAAGTAGATGTTGCTACAACAAGCTCATCAACCAAGTTATTATTTTCTCTAGGGATAGCTTCCAGATCAAGAGCATCAAAACGTTCCATAGTATCGCATACAACATTTCGATAGTTCCTTAATCTTTGGTTTTTACATGTAAACTTATTCTTAATTTGCATGATAACCAAATCAGAATCTCCCTTGATAGTAAGCAATTTAGCCTTCAAATCTTTTGCCAATTCAAGACCCAACAATAGAGCTTCATACTTGGCAACATTGTTGGTTGCTCCAAACTCCAATCTATAGGCAAATTTGAAAATGTGACTAAAGGGAGACTTTAATACGATTCCAGCACCTTTACCATGCCTAGAAGTTGCACCATCGAAATACATATACCATACATTATTCTTTAAATCTCCCATCTTCTAATCAACCTTAACCTCTAGGGGAATTATAGTGTTAGACGGAATGGCATAATTCTCGAGGTTAGGTTGTTCCTTTATTATTTCATTATTGGGACTCTTAGGATCTTCAACATGGAATCTACTCTCAAGCTCTCTGTTAAGTCTAACAAATCGATCACCTCTAGGAGAAGGAATCATACCATATGACCAATTCATCTGAATACTCCCGCCTAGATCAGAGGCACATTTCCTAAACAACAACACGCCCCAAGCATCAGGAACATCAACTACAACTATGTCCATTACAATCATTATGTCAGGGTAAACTAATAAATGAACTTTTAAATCCTTAATCAACCCATGAACTTCAATATTCTTAGAATCCATGGCAAAATGTTGTAGTAAGGTCTAGAAATTCTTAAGTTAAGCTGCTCCATGACTGTCTTGGTCATAACACAAGCTGAGGCACCAGAATCCAACATGCAATTATACAATCTATAACCATTAACTAGCAAAGTAATAAAAAATGGTTGATGATCTTTGTTATCTGAATCCATACTCTGCAAATAGATGGTGGCATCTTGATAGACAGTCTCAGGAACCTTCTGTTGAGAAACATTCACACAAGGAGCTTCAATGGCTTTTAATAACTTAGCCTTTTGGGAAGGAATCTTCAATATCTCGGTGACGGGAACCCAAATTTTTGGATTATTAAACCAACTCCCAAATCAGCATCCAATCCAGAGCTTGAACCAGGGTTAAAACTTCAAGGGGAAAATTGATTTCCACTTTGATCCTTATCCCTTATTTGATAAGTGAAACCCTTATCTTTTGCAATTTCCAAGACTTGATCTAGAAAAGGCTTTTCACCAAATAATTCCACCATCAAATCCTTTTCATGATCAAAATTATTTATACTAAAGGAAGATGTGGAAGGCTTGACCTCTTGACTATTTTCCTTAACTTCCATCCAATCTTCCATAGATAATGAAAACTCCTTGCCAACCACATTTATTTGATTACTTGTCCCAAACATCCCACTATCCATTATTCTCTTAATAGTGGGGCAAGTAGCTTCTTCATGAAGAGCATCACAGGCCCTACAATACGGAGGAGTTTCATCCACGATATTAGCAGATGCAAGAGGATTTGGAGGTCTATGCTCATTAGAGGTCTATACTTAATTCCTAAAACTAGATTGTAAAAAAGCTATTTTGACCAAAACATGAAAAATAAATAAGTAATGTTATATCTTGAAGTCACATGATTTGATTTCAAATGTCAAGGACATCAGAATGAAATGCCATTTTGAATTAACATGTGGATGATATACAACAAAATGGCATGTTAATGTCTAATTGACACTATGTTAATTTTAGGTATGTTCTATGCTAGAGCAATTTATTTAAATTCTTTTCCGGATTAGCAATCACATCAGCTTAAAGTAAACTATAAATAGAACATAAATATAAATCGCAGAAGACAAGCCAAGACAAGAGGACACAAGATGTGGCTCCAGCCAGGGACAAACCCCACAATGTGGGGAAACCCTTGATCAATTCTTCTTTTGTGTTCTTCAAAGTTCAGCAGAGAAAGTGAGAGAGATAGTACATTTACAATAGAAGTCAATCACTTTGACTTTTGATATCAGCATGAGATAAGTTGAAGACATATTGCTTCAACTGATTCTCTAAGGTGACTCGTTCACCTATCATAGTGCTGCATCTTGTCTATTTGCTGCACATTACCGTGTGACACCTTGATGTACTGTCACATGTGTTGAACGTTGATGACTGAACTGCTCTCATCTTCATGCTGCTCATCATGATACATCTTCCATGGTCTTATTCATCATCAAGCTGCCCATGCTCATGATCTCATTCATCATTATGTTGCCCATGCTCATATCATCATGCATCATTATGCTGCCCATGCTCATATCATCATGCTGCTTATTATGTTGCCCATGATCTCATACATCATGCTGCCTTCCTTCGGAGATAGATGCTCCGGCTGTTTCGGCAGTTCCCGGTAGTTCCAGCTTTTCCAGCAATTCCGGCTTTTCCGGCAGTTCTAACAGTTCCGGCATTTCCGGCTTTTCTGGCTTTTCCGGCTTTTCCGACGTTTCTAGCTTTTCCGGCTTTTCTGGCTTTTCTAGATTTTCCGGCTTTTCCGTCTGTTCCGGCTATTCTGGTTTTTCTGGCTTTTCCAACTTTTCTGGCTATTCTGGTTTTTCCGTCTTTCCCGGCTTTTCCAGCTTTTCTGGCAGTTCCGGCTTTTCCGACTTTTCCGACTTTTCCTTAGGATCTCTCCTCCTACTAAAACCCAAAGACAAGTAGAGAGAGGAAGAAATCCAAGTGTGTGTAGAAATGACTTGAAGTCCTCTTCTATTTATACTAAAACGTAGAGGTTGAATAGACATCACTGTTGGGCTTCTGAGCGTACATAAGTTGCTGGCCGACTTAACAATTTGTCCATAACATAAATAAATTCATAACTTCATAAATACTTATCGAAATCGGATGATCTTTAGATCAATCCTACACCTCTCAATGAGAGGGATCCAATAAAAATATCAGCTACCATAAATAATATGACCCTCATGGAGTTTGGCCCTAGTTACCAATTTTAACACTCCCTCTCAACTAGGGAGAACTCCATCCGTTGATCCATATGTCCAACTGTACTATATCTGCCATTAGTGCCCTGCACTGCTCTGCTCAGCTCTACTTTGCTCAGCTCTACTGGCTCAGCTCTGCTGGCTCTACTCAGCTCTACTCAGCTCTGCTGGCTCTGTTGGCTCTGCTAGCTCTGCTTAGCTCTGTTGGCTCTACTTTGCTCAACTTAGCTCTGCTGAACCATGAAGAAGAAGAATTGATCGAGAATGTGTCATACCATTCTCCATTAATCCGAAGTCAGTCTCAGAGTGTGTACCACTGGTCCCAGACCAGTCCTCAACCGACCCGAAGTCAGTGTCATAGTAGGTACAACTCCTACCACTTGTTCCAGACCAGTACTCCACTGACTCGAAGTCAGTCTCAGAGTATGTACCACTGGTCCCAGACCAGTCCTCAACCGACCCGAAGTCAGTGTCATAGTAGGTACAACTCCTACCGCTGGTCCCAAACCAGTACTCATTGATCCCAGATCAATGAAGGTCATCCTAGCATAGGGAGTACAGTAGATACAGCGATGCGTCCATCGGTACTACTATGGTCCCTATCCTCATTTCCCTACTTATTGATCAGACGAGAGATGCTTCCCATGAGTCCCAAACTGCATGGGTAGGATGCCTCGACAGGAGAACTTAATCAATCCTGTCCTCACAGGAGAACTAATCATCCTGCTACACAATCGCCATGGAGAACACATCATCCAGGCCTCACAGGAGAACTAATCATCCTGCTACACAATCGTCATGGAGAACACATCATCCAGACCTCACAGGAGAATTAATCATCCTGCTACACAATCGTCATGGAGAACACATCATCCAGACCTCACAGGAGAATTAATCATCCTGCTACACAGGAGAGTGAATCATCCTGTTCACAGGAGAGCGAATCATCCTGTCCCACAAGAGAGCAAATCATCTTGTCCCACAAGAGAGCGAATCATCCTGTCCACAAGAGAGCAAATCATCTTGTCCCACAAGAGAGCGAATCATCCTGTCCACAGGAGAGCGAATCATCCTGTCCCAGTGCACACCACCAGGGGAGGGTGAGTCACCCTGTGGTCGTATGTTGCTCCAGTAAGAACCGCAAGCCCCCAGAGCTCCCAGAGCTCAATGTATGCAACATGCAGGACCCTTTTACAAGGGTCTCTCGACGACTCCAAGTCGTTCGAGAAAATCACAAATTTGATCTTTCCCCAGGGCTCTGACAAAGTGTAGCAACTTGTACATCATCTCAGTGCGATGGAGCCTCCTTGCTCATCGACTTACCATATCCCAGATAAGGCAGTATCTAATGTCTATCTGCTGGAGCAATCATTGAATACGGGATTCCTCAATAATCGAATCCCACCTCTGGTTGTCACAAAGAATAATAGCGGTATTCATCATGTGTACTCACTGAAGAGTTTCCACAACCAAGCAACTTCATACGAGGTCATACTCGTAGTTATGTATCAGGTCTCGACGGTACTTATAACAACCGATTTCTGCTTCCTGCTCATCCATGATATCGAAGCAGAATCCAAAGCACTAAGAAGTGCTCTAGTGATCCTCCACAACTGCTTGCCCAGTCAGCATTCGAATAATCAGGCAGTTTTCATATTTCCGGCAGTGTATCTCAATCCATGAGAGATTGTGCCCCGAAGATATCTCAGAGGATTCTTGGCACCAATCCAGTGAGGCTCAACCAAATATGAGCTCACCATGCTAACTGCAAAACATATATCCGGACGGAAGTTCACCAAGAACATCAACGTGATTGAGTTTATGAAACTCAGAGGCATTTCCCAAATCTGGTCCGACATCACTACCATATAACTTGTGAAAGTTAATATCCTCGAGGTAGTCACAGGCTTGCAGGTTATCATTCCACATTCGAAATCCAACTCCCTCTTAGTTCTACAAATGAGAAGGTTTGCAACTGTCAAAAATAGGTCGTCCTTATGAGGTGCTAGTATGAGAGGTCTATCATCCACAACCTTCAGGTAATGGTTTGGATTGGTTTCACTCCTAGTGAATCTCAGCTTCATCAAATAGCTATCAATCCTCTCATACTACGCCCGAGGTGTTTTGCTTCAAGCCATAGAGTGCTTTCTTCCCCCTGTATACATGAGATTCCCATTCATGAATCTCAAACTCCACGAGTTGTTCCAAACCTGTGGACCTGCTACATGAGGGGAATGGTCCCCTTGTAAGATTTTCCTTCAGTACATCTCAGACATGTACCTTCATGCTCTTTTTGAATTCAGGAATCCCGGTCACCATCTGACTCACAGACCTCCGGTGCTGAGTCAATGGACATGGTCCCTAGTGGACTTGACACAACCCTGAACTCTAAAACATCTTGAAAAAAATCTATTTTCAAACACGTACCTTTCCATCGATGAGTGCCACCTTGAAACCTTAAAATTCCATTTCCGAGATGGACACCAGGTTCTTCTTGCGATCAAGTACATAAAAGAGATTCTAGGGTTCCTTGCTTTCTTTGAAGAGTTGACCATTTCCTTGATGACCTACATTACTTATCATTCCTCTGATCATTGAAGATGTCCCTGGAATGATTGTTATCTTCATCAAGAGATGTGTCTCTTCTATTCGGACACTCCTTTGTATGATGGCTAAACTTATTGCAACCAAGGCATCTGCCTTTCCTTCCACCCTTAGATCTGAGCTTCCCAATGAAGTGATCTTCCGTTGTGCCATTTTGATAATATTCTCTGCTTCCACTTCACCCTTAGCGAACTTAGAAGAGAGTTGTGGAACTCATTGATCCTTTTGTCTTGTCCCTATTGTCTTTGGTGATTGCTCTTTCACTCTTGCTTGGGCACTGTCTTCACCTCAGCCCTGTTACTATGTGAATTTTAGGTATGTTCTATGCTAGAACAATTTATTTAAATTCTTTTCCAGATTAGCAATCACATCAGCATAAAGTAAACTGCAGATAGAACATAAATATAAATCGCATAAGACAAGCCAAGACAAGAGGACACAAAATGTGGCGCCAGCCAGGGACAAACTCCACAATGTGGGGAACCCTTGATCAATTCTTCTTTTATGTTTTTCAAAGTTCAACAGAGAAAGTGAGAGAGATAGTACATTTACAATAGAAGTCAATCACTTTGACTTTTGATATCGGCATGAGATCAGTGGAAGACATATTGCTTCAATTGATTCTCTAAGGTGACTCGCTCACCTATCATAGTGCTACATCTCGTCTATTTGCTACATATTACCGTGTGACACTTTGTTGTACTGTCACATGTGTTGAACCTTGATGACTGAACTGCTCTCATCTTCATGATGATCATCATGCTGCATCTTCCATGGTCTTATTCATCATCAAGTTGCCCATGCTCATGATCTCATTCATCATTATGCTGCCCATGCTCATATCATCATGCATCATTATGTTGCCCATGCTAATATCATCATGTTGCTTATCATGCTGCCCATGATCTCATACATCATGTTGCCTTCCTTCGGAGACAGATGCTCCGACTGTTTCGGCAGTTCTCGGTAGTTCCGGCGTTTCTGGCAATTCCAGCTTTTCCGGCAGTTCGGACAGTTCCAACATTTCCAGCTTTTTCGGTTTTTCTAGCTTTTCCCGCAATTCTGGTTTTTCCGGAAGTTCCAGCTTTTTCGGCTTTTCCGGCAGTTCCAGATTTTCCGGCTTTTCCGGCTTTTCTGACTTTTCCGGCAGTTCCAACTTCTCCGGCTTTTCCGGCTTCTCCTGCTTTTCCAACGTTTCCTTAGGATCTCTCCTCCTACTAAAACCCAAAGACAATTAGAGAGAGGAAGAGATCCAAGTGTGTAGAAATGACTTGAAGTCCTCTTCTATTTATACTAAAACGTAGAGGTTGAATAGACATGACTGTTGGGCTTCTGAGCGTATATATGTTGTTGGCCAACTTAACAATTTGTCCATAACATAAATAAATTCATAACTTCATAAATACTTATCAAAATCGGATGATCTTTAGATCAGTCCTACACCTCTCAATGAGAGGGATCCAATAAAAATATCAGCTACCATAAATAATATGACCCACATGGAGTTTGGCCCTAGTTGCCAATTTTAACACACTAATCTGAGCATCTATAGATATCTTTTAATAATAAAAGTGATTAACCTATACATGTAGGATATAGCATATACTAAGAAATAAGACTACACATCCAATGTCCTACTCCTAGGAATATAATATAGCCCTTCCATCCACCAACCCCACCACACTTCCAACTGTAATCAACCATTCCCCAATTCTATGTGGATAACATTAGGTTCAAATTAGTTTCCCTCAATAATTGCCTAGAGATTTCAGCCAATTATGCATACCTACACCTGATCCCCTTAGTCAATTCGAACCCTCCAGTTTTTATCTTCCAGCAAAAGCTATATGCATTTCCTTAGGTTGTAATGGCATTTATTTGCTATGGATTCAAGCTCCCAAGTACAGGATTAGTCTGCATCCATCATAATGGGATATCTTTGGGAACCAGAACATAAGAATAACCAATCATTGTTTGAACAATCCATGAATTTTCTTGGTCCTCTTGATTTCACAAGACACATTTTTATACTTGTCAACAACTTTATAAGGGATTGTAAAACAGGTCTCTTTTAATTTAGTAAAGGGCTTGTTAAGGTGAAGGACCCAATAGTAGATTTTTAGTGTAGGGATATCATTTAATTTACCATTCCATTAACCGTAAAATATGGCCAGAAAGAAGCTGCTCATATTTGTGGTGTCGACTCTTTAAATATATATTATGATCATGTCATGGTCAAATTGGTTTGTCCTTTACAAAAATTGCTTGTTCTCTCTATGAATTCAAATGTTTCCTGCCCATTTTCCATTGGGAAATTTCAGATGAGCCATACCACTTTGTATATCAAAGCATGGCTAGGAGGACTACCGTTATGCATGTGGCTTAGTTTTTGAGTAAGAATTTGCATTTTATAATCACAAGGCCAACTTGTTCTTATTTATACATGCTCTCTTTTGCAGTTGCGGATGAGTGATATCCCAGATCTTTTGAGCGAGTATAAACAACTACTATACTTGTCATCAGTAACCACTTCAACAGAGCCTGAGCAAGGTTTTGACATGGGTCTATTGTGAATCAGGAAGAGAGAACAGATTTAAACTTTAATTGAACTTCTGAAAAATGATGCTAACATTGCATGTATTTTTTGTAGGGAATCATATTCAATTATTAGGTGATTGCTATAAATTCGTGTCGCAAATTTCAGTGACATAATAGGACTAGTAGAAAATGCATTGTTGCGTTTTTGACACGAGGGATGCACTAAAATATCATGAAGAATGATATATTATGTAATATGAAGAACTACAAGGAGTGCTTTAGTAAACAAAGAGTGGAGTATTGATCTAGAATTGTCACGTTTTAGAAACTACGGAGGGCCAGATGGCACTCCCTGTATTTAGAGTTCGAAGTTTGTTCAAGAAACCAGGTAAAGTATAATCCTTGTGTGTTTCCTTATCCTTCGATACAAATATATGAAAGTGAATATTTTTTACGCACAATGGCTGGATTGAAATAATATTAAGTGAATAATATTATTGTTGAATATTCTTTATGTTACTGTAAGACCAGTTTCAAACTTTAAAATGAATGTTATGCTAACGACACATTTCATAATGTTGGCAATCCTTAATTTATTGTGGTTCTCATGTATCTATCTTTATCTTGAACAAGAATTGGCTCTCGTTCACAGTTTCCCTAATAGTTTGATATATTGCTCTATTTCCCTATGCCGCAACTAGGATCGAATGTACACTCCATTTTTTATTTTGATTGTAAACAAAGTTTTAGTTAATTGGTAATCCCATCTCCAACATTCATGCATCATATAATGATGCAACTATGGTTCACTAATGCATTGTGCAAGGTTGATTAACAGTTCCCAGTGTGTCATGATCATCGTATTTTCTTTAGTAGTTCAAATGGTTGAAACACAAGAATGCAAGATAATAATGTTCTTCTCATGAGCCAGATAAATAAAAAACGAATGGAATTGAAAGGGTGAAGAGGCAAAATCTGATTGTATAGGGCTTAACCCTAGTTGATTGCAATGGTGGCTAGGATTTTTGAAGCCCCCCTCACCTCTTTCAACCTTAATCTCTATGGGACAATTTTTGGCATAATTAACAAAATGGCTTTATAATGTACATCAATGTATTAGTCCATTACAAAACAGCATCATCAAAAGCAGCAACAACAATAATTACCAAAGTCCATAACCTTTCACGCATATCATCAATGAATAATATATACTATCATGAGAGGTTTTGTAAATCATCACATTCATCATTTCAATTATATATTTTACCATGTTCTTTCCCTTTTGAAATTTGGATGGGATGCTTTTATACTTATTAAATAAGTGTTCTCATAGTAGTGAATTATTGTTGCTTCTAGGCAACGCTTCATTGACTATGTTTGAGACTCATTGGCTTATGGCCATATTTTTCCTATTTGGTTGTGGCATGAAACCAACTTGGCTTTTCACCAAATTTCTTTTTGTAAATATATATATATATATATATATATATAAAATAAACATCCCATTGAAAACAATTAAGAAGCAACATCTCGATATTGAGAAAATGCAAAAGCAAGGAAATATTGTGGAATCGTCATAAGAAAAATATGATGGAGGAATAGGGCCCTCTTTCATAACAGCAAGGAAAATTATAGCTCTGTTTATGAATCCATTCTCTCCCAATACTACCCCTGCCATTCCTCCATTATTCTCCAGAGATTTGGAAAGATGATGGCAAAAAATACGGATCCCATGGGCGTTCCTCGTGCTTATTTTGATGGGGCGGCTCAAAATGGTTGTTGTGCATGTGGTGTCTTTATTATCCCATTGGAGGACCAACATATCGACATTTTTTGGCATGGTGGTAAAGGGTCAAATAACAAAGCAGAGGCAATGGCATTCGCTGGTCTCTTAATGATTTTGTGACTATCTAAACATCCAGGATTTGGAAATATTTGGTGATTCAAAGGTTATAATTGACCATGTAAAGTCTAATCACTTCATAAAAAATCACAACCTTTCGGGATGGTTGAGCATAATAGACTTTATCTGGAAATATCGATCGATAGAGCAAAAAACAAAGTAGTTGATTCTCTATCAAAAGAAGGTCTCGCTTCACAAAACAAATTTTGGAAGATGAGCATATCAGTGGGGGATGAATTGCACCATATCCAGGGTTTCATTCTGCCGGGTACTTAATCCACTCTCACCTCTCCTCTATTCTGGTATGTATCAAGTACCCCATTTTTTTTCCTATTCTGCGTAGCACTTGATGTTTTCTGATCCTGCTTAATTTTGCTGATCCATATAATGCCTCCATTTTATCCTGCACATTTTAGATGAGGCTCTGTAGTCATGGGCTCTGATATTGTTTCTTCTTTGTATTGGTTTGGTTGCCTTATCCGGCTTTACTATATGGTTATCATAATTGCCACATGTTGTACTATTTTTTTCTCTTAATGAATGAATAGTAATCTAGCTTTTTTCGTACTGAAAAAAAAATATATATATATATATATATATATATATATAAATAAATAAAAATAAAAAATAAATAAAAAAATATGTTTATAGACCCCAAATCGTTGAGAAGCTTGGAAGCATCAGTGAAGTTTTGGGTCATAAAATCATTTGTTAAGAAAGAATAGGACATTGATTATCAAATAATGGTATCTTATACATTGTCATTAATTTTTTCAATAAAAAATGAGTGGCCAACAAATACATTTAAGGTTGCAAATTAGTAGATAGATAAAAAAATAAAATAGAATATATATTATGAGGCCATCTCTTTAGGTGTATATATGGAACATAATGCATAAATGACTCTATCCCATCATGAAGTCTACAAATGTAATTGCATAAATAAGTTTTGAGCCACTAAAAAGCTAGTTAAAGGATGACATCTTAGATTGATTTGTTGTTGTGGAGAAAACCATGGGAAAAAGGGAATGTTGCCATGGCATGCAATGAATGAATTCACTGGAAAAATAATGAATTCGTTATGTTTCACTTGGTGTGTAATATAGTTTCACCAATCAAAGGGAGACAAGGTTCTATTTGTGAGTTTGTTTGTCGAGAACCGAGCAAAACCTTTCCTTGCTGGAAATTCCATTCATCTAACAATCTACTAAGGAATCAAGAATCCATTTGATGAGTTGTTTTATGTTGACATAACATTCAATCAACTGCTTAAGGGAATTAAAGATTAAGACTAGTATATGATGAATGAAGGAAAATGCACTGTATTCCCTATAATATGAAAAAAAACATTGGTTATATATATATATATATATATAAAGTTGAAGTTGAAATTGGAGATCAAACACAATATATGAAAACTTTGTAAAAAGGCATATTCAATGAGCTCTAGATAAATTCACAACCTGAATTTGGAGAAATATACCAATAATTATGAGTAGGAACTTTAGATTTTGTGTGCTAAGTTATTATCAAGGTGCAAGCAATGTTGACATTTTTTTTATGAAGATGGAAAAAAAAAAAAAAAGGATTCCAATATTGAAAAAGTAAGATTTATTTTGATCTATTACTAAAATAAAAGTCAATATTCATGGTAAATTCATTCTTATAATTATTCACCTAGAAGAAAGTGACAATTACAACAATGTTGAGTTGGCCAATTAGCTACAAATCTCTCTATCAAATATATGGGAAGTGCTACTTTTTAACAAAAATGTTATGAACTAAAATTTTACAATTGTCAATTGATGATTTTGTGTCCAAATTCAACTTTGGAGTGTACCTTGGGCATGAAAACATTAGTATCATTTTCGGGTTTTCATGGTTGAAAGCAATGGTTGCTTTCACATTGGACCTGGAAAATAAATATATGATATTTTACCATAATAAAGTCATGGCTTTGTAAGACTTCACATTGAAGTTGTCCCTAGAAGTTCCCTTGTTATTGGAAATATAATTCACATTGAATATGATCCTTCAAAATGATCAAAATTGTGACCAGTGATATGGGAACTATGGGAAAATGCTGACAAAGTTTTAGCTAATAAAGATGATGAAATTTATTTCCTTAGAAATCATAATTAAATCTTTTTCGTAGGTACCAAGAAGTTAAAAAATAAGGAAATCATAAGAGAAAATCAAGAAACAGCTCGTTGATAAAGAAGCATTAACATGTCCTATAGAATTATCAACACATGTAGAGAAAAATGAAAATTGTAGATAGAGAAAAAGCTAAGAATTTTGAGTGGGAAATTGTGTTGTTAAAAATGAAAATTTGTCTATCATCAAAGAAATCAAGTCATCCATCGACAAGACAATACTTATATATCTAGTTAAAGATCCATTTTTCAATGCTAATGAAATTGTATCTTAACCTAAAGGGACCAACAAATCAGTAAATAGTAAAATATCAATTTTCAATATATTGAAGAGTTCAATTATTAGGCCCTATCATCACTTTAATTACAAGACTTGTCACAAACAAAAATCAACATACCAATATCAATTGATGAAAAACTCAATGAATTCTCTTAGATATCAAGATGTTAATGTAACTTGTTTCCAAATCTATATAGAGAAGTGCAATAAAAAAAAGTCTTGATAGAATATCTCATGACGCAATATCGAAGAGGATCAACTTAGGGTGGATTAACCTTGCTTTAATGCAACATTTTTGTTTCAGTTCTTGGAGATCTAAGCATTTGTTTCTCCAACCCTCACAACAATAACAAAGAAATTCCAAGTTGAAGTGAAGACATCTCCTTCTCTTAACTATGATTTTTTTGTGGACAAAACATTCTTTAAGTGGGAGGGGGAGGCAGGGAGTTGGGGGAAGAAGTATAATGTACATAAATATAGTAATCCTTTACATAATAATAATAATAATAAGTCTCTATGATGTGGGTGTTTTTTCATTAGCCAAAATTGTTTTTTGGGTTTTGGATGTGCTAATGGAGGCTATATGAACAATGTGCTCTTTTTTGTATGAAGGCATACACATTTTTTCATTTAATAGATTTTAAGTGAAATTTTAATTCAAAAAAAAATCATTGAAGTTCGTATCTTTTCACTCTCGCTACCAACTTACAATACTTGTATTGTCACAAGAGGTCTTTTAAATCATCACATTCATTATCAGAAATATATATAAACATACTATATGGATTTCTTTCCCATTTCTTATTTTGACTAGACATTTTATGGTTATTGAACAAGTTTGTTCTTAACATACTTCAACCTTCTCCTTGGTATTCTTCAACGAGACCCTAACTCTAGCTAATTTCATAGGCTCACAAATTTTCCTGGATCACTCTCCCTAGAGTTGATTCTAGGGAGTGAAAGTGGTGTGTTGTAGTACATGCACATTACCTACCCTTACCTACCCTACATTTCCTACCCTTTCAAGTAAATTTCTATTTTTATCCCTTACTATTTATAGTATGACTATTTTTAGTGGGGACGCCATGTAAGATGACATGTGGTAGTGACTGAGCATTGACTAGGCAGTGAAATGGATTTTTCTTCTCGAGTAATGTGTACTTCCTATTTTTTAGTGACCCTATCCACACATTTGCACTTCCTTCCAATTTTGGGGGACAACCTTATCCATAACCATATCCACTCATCCCTTAAATCTAGGGAACCTTATCCTTCAACTTTCAGCATTACGTTTGGAGTTTTTCTTCACCAATTGAGTTAGAACTGTATGAGTGAGTTATATCTTTAGTTATTACTTAATTTGAGATCATTTTATCTTTAGTCAACTCTATTATTGACCCTAACTCTATTTTGTACCCTACAACTCCATTTTTGGCCTAATTAATTAGATTTGAGGAAGAGATGCTTTTATACTGGTTGTGCATGCACAAGGAACCACATTTAGTGTGCATTACTTCTCTCTATGAGAAGCTTAATTTTATTCAATTCAAGCAATATCCATCCAATGAATTTGAATTGGTTCTTTAATTACTTAGTCTATTTGAGTGTTAATTTATTATATTTTCTCTCTTTCTGTGTTACAATAACTAGTGTGATATTTTATCACAACTAGATCTTGTGATTCTGCTAAAAATATAATATGGTATCAGAGCATTAATGAGTTTGTGAGAATCACATTTCATAATATTGCAAGTCAATGAGTTTTACACCAACAAAAGATGATGGATTAGTTCAATGTAGTGGCATTCTTCATTCAATTACTTTGACTTGAGGTCAAAGATCCTATTGCTACTACACAATAAAGACCTACATTTTCAGCTTGATGTTTGTAACACTCCCAAGGAGGTATGGATCAAGTTGGAGGGTCTGTTTTGCAAGTTGGGTGAGTTGAGAGGGCATCATTTGGAGAATGAGCCCATAGATTTGAGCCCAAGCAAATTTGATACCCTATAGGAATTCTACGATGAGTTCCAGACTTTGCTTTAGCAATAAAATCTTTTGGCATCAATAGAAAGAAAGAGCAATTGCTTCTTTTATTTATTTCAAAGATAGGACCAAAGTATTGAATACTTATTTCTCCTTTCCACAATGTTAAATCCTTCATGGGTAAATATTAGAAGATTCCTTCTTTGAATAGTTTCATGGAATCATTGATTCAAGAGAAAAACAAGCTAATTTAGACGGGGGATTTAAAGTCATCCAAAGCCCATGTGCTTATAGTGTAGGAAACTAGTAATAAAAAATTAGAAAAGTGAGGGTAAAATGGAACCAAAGAAAAAGAAAGAAGGAAAACAAAATCCCAGTGAGTAAAGTTTGATTTCCAAGGGAAAAAAGTACAAGATGTTGGAAATATTATTGTTATTGATGTCAAAGACAAAGGGAGACTACTTATGCCCAAGATGAATATTGGAAAATGAAGATTGTTGGAAATATTGTTCTTAGACTTTTTGATGCCCCAATTGGAAACCTTATCTTTGAAGGCATTTTTAATCTGCTTACCTAGTTCAAACGGGAGCATAGGAAATATTATTCTAAGACATTTCCAACATTATGATACTCCTTGTTTGGTAATTTAATTTAGCTTAAATTACTTCATAAATTATTGAGCAAGACTTGTACACTGATGAAGTGTATGTGCACCAGTTGTGCTAGGATTCCTTATTAGGTGACTAAATTTTCAAATTGAATTAGGATGTTTTCATGCACATGTTTTATTTAAGAAATTGTCAATCTTGCAAGTAAGGAAATATCACACTGACATAAATAAAGCTAAACTGAAGTGCGGAAGTAAATAACAAAATCAAATCTAAATTATCTTTACACTTGTAGACAAGAAAGCTAATCTAAAATTGCATAAATAAATATCACATCAACAAATCTAGATCTACTCCTCACCGACGGAAATGAAAATAAATCCTAAGTGCAGAAATAAAATATCGCACTAGAAAATCTAAATCACACTGATAGAGCCTTGAAATAAAGTATACTTCTAATTGCAATTCAAAATTAAATTATTCTATTCTTCAACATGTGCATAATAGATCCCTTTTAGTCAATTTTCTTCATCCTTCACATAAAGAAATGATTAGATTTATGAAAGAAATATTCATCAAACTCTGTTACAAAATTTGTCCTCACTGTCACAAGCATTCGCTGAAAATCAAAACTGAAAGATTAACTATGATAACTTAATGCTATGAAAGATTGGCTATGATAATTTAATGCTACCAAAATGAAATATTAACTAGAAATGAAATGAAACCTTTCAGCTTCCAGGGGGGCTTCCTGTGAGTGTATGCAACGATCAATCAAAGATTAAACACGCATTTAAACGCACGACACAGTGGAATAACAAGCTCGCTTTAACATAAGATAACATGAAATAGCGATTATTCATGATTTTCTATCGGAGAATAAAATCATGAGGAAAAATACCAGCTTCATCCTTACCATCGATCTCCTCGCTCGCCTGATTTGTCTTTGGCTCCTTTTCCGCAAGGTTGACTTCCACGTTGACCTGCTCATACAACTTCCCTATCACCTTGTTGGATCATGGAAATAGGTGGATATTGTTATGTCGGTTGTCAGCTACCTTTCCATACATTTTGTTCCTCAACATATGTTTCAGAACCTACAGATTCTTCAAGTAAGGTGCAGAATCGATCATTCGCTGCAGAATTGATGCAATTTGATAGCTTATGCAAATATTGAATCAAATAATAAGGAAACAATGAAACTATGAATAAAAGACTATTAAGTACCTTCTTTTGCTAATAACCTTGTAAGATGACACCTTATTGAGATTATTATGGTCAAAAAGGGAGAGAATGGAGTGAATGGTGTTTAAGGAAGGTGGCAAAAAGGAACAATTTTGGTCTTCAACATTCCCCCACATAAAATATATTGCATGTCCTCATGCACAAAATTTGAAAATTTTGTGACCCACTCTGTCACTAAGCTATCTCTAAAGCTTGAGCAAGAACATCTAGATTAGTATTCTCTATTTTTCTGGTTCTTCATTAAAATCCTGCAGTGCAAACTCCTGATTTTACTCTTCAAAAGTTTATTTTTAGCCTTTAACTTCTTGTTCTCTTGTACCAATGGAAAAGATGTAGGAGAATATTATCGTTTTCTAGTCCTTTGAATGTCATTGTGTACCTTCATTGCTTCATCCTGCTTCAAAAACATGTTTAACACTTCTAGTTCATAAATTTCATGTTTAAGAACATTTTCAATTTTAGATTCTTCTGGAGGGTTGAAACGAACTTCTTCACTCATAATTTATTCATGATTTGAGGATAAATCAACAACTTTTCCTTGGGCCTTCTGTTCAAGAGATTCTATATAGTCATAAATTTCTTATTGAACAAGGTCAATTTATAGGGTCTTTTTGTTGGACTTGCAATTGGTGATGGTATTTTCTTTGTTTCTTCTTATAAATCAATAAAAAATGGAGACTGTTTAATGGACGATTTCATAATTCATGCACTTGTTCATGATGGTTTTTCAGCAGTGAGAGCACGCTTTCTTTTGGTAATTTTTTCTTGCATTGTTCCTTCTTTAGATGGACCTTCATGTGTATTGGCGGATTTGTTCTTTCTAAGACTCTCTAAAACATTTGCAAGAGGGCTTTCATCATCATAATATTTTTGTGTATGCTCATCTTGTGGTATTTCTTGTGCAGGTACTTCATTTTGAAGTTTAGGGTTTGAGGGAAATTTCCTGTGGCTTCTTCTTATTTTGGAACTGGGTTCATCTTTCTCAGCTTCTTTAAAATGATTTCGGACCAGAAAATCCTCCCAATTATCCCCTTTACTCCTCAAATGAGCTTCAATTAAAATTTTTACTAACCCGTGATGATATAGAGCATTGTCAATAGACTGTATTTTCCTTTGAATGTTATCAGCCATTTTTCTTTAACTATAGAGCAAGAAATATGGAAAATTGATTATGTTTCCATCAATAAAATGCATCACTAACTGAGCATGATAGAAGAACATATTCCAAAACCTACCCTCACATGTTATAAACTTTTGAATCATTAACAATAAGTTTCTACATTTACTTTTAAAAGTTGTTACTAGAATTCCTTTCTTCAAAATGGAGATGTTCATACGTGGGCTTTTAAGGAAGATTTCCCAATCTTTCTCTTTGATTTTCCGGTTTTTAAACCAACTTTCTTCGTTTCTTGGTAATCTTGTAGCTTCCGCCATAAACGAATTTGTCAAAACCAACCTGATGTCTCCAATTTTTGCTTCTATCCCATCATAGGCCTGAGAAAATGAATTTGTGATCTCCTTGTCATGCCCATCAAAGTTTTCAAAGAACTGTAACCATCGTACCTGTTGCAATTACTGCTTCACATGTGGATAGCCTTCAAGAAACTTGGTCCCATTTTGCTCAAAACGCACAATAACTCCCATGTTGAGGAAGTTCCAGGCCCTAATTTCCATCTTTGACAGGATTATGGAGTTTTGGTGGCTATAGCAAGGACGAGATTTAGGTAACAGTTGAGATATTTTCGCTAGAAAAATGAAACAAAGCCGAAGGAAGTGGGATATAATGCGAAGAAAATAGGATAGTGTATGGAAGAAATGAGATGATATACAGAGGAAGTGGAGTAAATTTGAATGATGGAAAGGTTTAATGACTTATTCAAATCTTATAACAAGACATGATTATCATAAATTGAAGATTGGATCGTAAGAACCAATGTCATGTCATGACAAGGATAATGATTATGTGAAATGGTGGAAACAATGGTTATCTATAAATAATCATCTATTTATATCATAACTCAATGTTTTTCCTTTATTATTGAACTAATATTTACATACCTTTCATTTTGCCTTCCTAATTTGTTTTATTTGTAGGTTGCTCATGTTGCTTTGGCTATGATCTCCATTCAGGTTGCATTGGCAATGATTTTCATTTGCTTTGGTTGTAATATGTCAAGTCAGCTGCGAATTTCATGAGCGCTGCAAATTATTGACATTTTTGTAGCTGTCTTATTTCTCCAAAAGAGGAATAAAAGATATGGGACAAGAATAGGGAAATTAAAAGAAAATATACACTGCCAAGAATTCTTGGTTTTCAACTTAGATTTTCTATATAAACATGCCAACAATGTTGGTTTTCATGTTTATATATATATATTCTTGAAAAAGAAACTAAAACACTAAGTTGGAGAGGAAGAAGAATCTTCCTTGACCAACTTCATATCAAGATTATCTTGCAGATTTCTTATGAACTCTTCCTTTGTCAATGTTTTATGAGATATTCATAATCTATGACCATTTACAAGGAAAGTTACTTTTTATTCATTAATGGTTTTAATTCTGACTGCTCCATTATCAAAAACAGTTTCAATCTCATAAGGACCAAGCCAATGAGTTTGAAATTTTCCTTGAAAATCTTTAAATTGAGAATAAAAAAGCAATACCCAATCACTCGGTTGGAACTTTCTATCTTTGATAAACTTATAGTGCCTCCAGATCTTTGTTGTTGAACTATGTTGGTTCTGTGAATAACATATTGTCATATCTCATCAAGTTCATTCAATTGCTACATTCATTGTTTTTGGGTTTTTGATAGATCAAGGCCCAATTTGACTGTTGTTTTAAAGGTCTTTATTTGGAACTCAATAGGAAATAAGACTTGCTTCCCATAAACAAGTTCATAAGGAATATGCCTTGTTGTGTTTTTCCATATAGTACAATATGCCCATAAAGCTTCTAGAAGCTTTTCTGCCCAATCCCTTCTATGTAGATGTATAGTCTTGGTAAGAATTGCTTCAAGTACTTTATTAGTAGCTTCAACTTGTCTGTTTGCTTGTGGATGATATGGAGTGGACTTCCGATGTTTGATTTTTTGTTCCTCCATTATCTTTTGCTCCAACTTGGATGTAAATTGAGTACCTTGATCTGTCACAATTTCCCTTGGGACACCAAAATGAGTGAAAATAACCTCAAAAAGAAATGAACCTACAACATTTCAGTAGCAAAAAGAAGTACTTTAGCTTCTACCCATTTTGTGACATAATTTGTATAGACAAGAATGTACCTTTTTTGCCTTGATGGTGGATTGATTGGACCAACAAAATCCAGAGCCCACTTTTCAAATGGTTCAATAAGTACCCAAGGTTGTATAGGCATCTCATCTAAAGGAACATGCTTTCCCATTCTCTGACAACTATCACATCCCTTAACATATTCTTTGGCATATTTAAAAAGAGAAGGCCAATAATATCCAAAGAGAAGGATTTTATAGGCAGTCATTTTATCAGCAAAGTGTCCTCCACATGGTTCATCATGACAAGACTTTAATATTTTTGTTACTTTATCTTCTCTGACACATCTTCGAATGATTAAGTCAAACCTTGTTTTGTACAATTCTCCGTTTATCCATGAATAAGATGCACTAGTTTGAATAAGTTTCCTTTTCTCCCGAGGAGATAAATATGAAGGTAACTTTTATGTCGCCAAATAGTTAGAAATATCTCCAAACCAAGGAGATTTAATAGATACTGCAAAAAAATATTCATCGGGAAAATTATCTTTTACGGGAACTTCCTTTTTATCATTTTGGATTCTAGATAGAAAATCAACAACTGTATTCTCCTTTCCAAGCCTAACCAAAATAGTAATATTGAATTCTTGTAATAAAAATAACCATCTTGTAACTCTGTCATTAGTAATTGATTTATTCATTAAATATCTAATTGTAGAGTGATCTGTATGAACACATGTTTCATAACCAGTGATATAATGTCGAAACTTATTAATGACATATACAACATCTAAAAACTCATTTTTTTATAGTATAATTCAACTCTACAGGAGTCAAATTTTTACTTGTGTAATAAATTGCATAAGGAGTCAAATATATTTGTCCTGATACAACCGCTAAAGTTGTATCTGAAGCATCGGTTGAAATATGAAAAGGAAGACTCCAATTTGATCCTCTTAAGATGGGTGCTTCAGAAATATTTTCTTTCAATGTTTCAAAAGCTTTTTGGCAATCATAATTCCAAATGAATTCATAGTGTTTTGTAAGTAATTTGAAAAGTGGAGAGGCTATCTGTTGTTGTTCTGTATTTTTTATGTTGAGAGAGTAAACACATAGGACAACATCAAAACCACTTTGGAAGTTGGGATCTATCACTGCCAGCTTCAAAGAGGGATCTCTCTATAAAATTTAGCTATGTTTTATGTGAATTTTAGTCTAGTTCTTACTGTACTGATTGTTTTTTATTTGGATTTCTTGATTGACTAAATTGTTATAATTCAATTGGGCTATGGAGTCTAAAGATTAACTGGATCTGCATCAAACTTTGAAGGAGTTTCATAGGGCAAGATAGGTTTCACTAGTTGGATCTTTCATAATTTAAATGGATTATGAAACAGAAGAAACGTAAGATTTAGTAGAAACTAAGGAGCAATGAAAAATTCCTTAATTTGACTTCATCAAAAAACATATAAATTACTAACAGCCAGAATAGGGTGCTCTGTATAGCATATCCTATTCATCACAGTTTATGTTAAGTAATTAAGATTTACATAAATAACAGAGAAAGGAAACAATGATCAAACATATAAACTGAAGAAAAACATCACCATTTCGTACACCACATGAATCCTGTGAAAATGTCCTTGTATTATTGATGCTTCCAGCAACTTGGAAATTACAATCCGCAGAGGAAATTATACTCAAAACTCAACCCTTAATACTTCAAACTATGAAGTATTTATAAAAATAATTACAAAATAATTACAAAATCGATGTCTCAATAGTGTATTATTAGCATTATCCTAAACAATAAAAATGATCTTTTGCAGAATGATAGGCAAGGTGGACAACTACGTGAAGAGGTGTCTTTGTTTTGGTCGATTTAGTTGACGAATTAGCCTTAAAACTGTGTTGCATTGGCTATTGTGCTGGCTAATAATTCTTACTGTATCTAAGTTACCTTTTAATCTAGTAAATCACATAGTTCCTCCCACCTTTTTTGATCTAGAATGGTTAACTTAATTACCCTTCGGTAGATCTCATCAACCTTAGTATACATTGAAAAAATTAGTTTACTGTGAAGACATGTTTCACCTCATTCTGGATAAAGAAGCCATTTGCCATAGTCTCTAAGAAGGCTCTTGTTGTCATGCTATCTTTTATACCACTGAATTTGATACTGCTTCTAGCCAATTTCTTCGTCTTCAAAACATAATCTTCCTGAGTAATAAGTTTATCATTAATCACATATATGTTGGGCAATCCTTTCTGAATTAATGCTTCAATCATGTTGGAAAACTTGTTCGCTTCCAGCTCTAGTGTTTCACATCTCTCCTCTAATTGATCAATGACATTTCTTTTAGTCAAAACTTTCTTGACTTCCAAGATGGTGGCAGTGTTGTCACTAATTCCTGACTCTTCAAGTTCATATTTATTGTTTGAATTCAAGAATTTGATGATATTGGAGGCTTCTGTATGCATATCTCCCATCTTTTCCCATACCTGAACAATGGTTTTAGTGGCCTTTTGCATCAATTCTTTCTGTTCAAACATGATTTGGATACATGGCCAAATATCTTTCATAGAGTCCAGAATACCCATCCAAATGGCTTCCTTGGCTTGGGCCAAGGTTTGACCAATTGATGTATCCTTCTCCACCTTTTGTAACCTCTCTAGCAGCCTTTGTGACTTCTGGACTTAAACTAGATGAGAAGCTTCAATTATGGATTTTTGTTCTTGCAAAGCTTTGATCTACCCATTCAACTTATTAATTTCTTATCACTTGATTGATATATTTTCCAATGTCTTTTTCACCTGTTTAGCACTTGTAGTTTGAGTTGAAGAAGTTGATGTAGTTGTTGTTCCTATAGTTGGGATTTGAGTGATGGGTATGGCATCTAGGGGCACTATGGCTACTCTTTAAGTATGCTCTTTCTCTTTGATCATTTTCTCCATTTTTGCCTCCATCTGTCTGATCTGAATATTCTGCTTTATGATTAGCTTCATCATGTCAGCCTTTTGTGTCTCATTTTCTTCAATATCTTTAGCCAAGGGATTCTCTATGGCTAGTAGTTTTAGCTACTTTCTCAATGCTGCAATGTCAATATTTTTCTTCTTGATGATCTCCTTTGCAAAATTAATATCTTTAGGATCATATCCTATCTTGACTATCAAATCTTCCAAAGATTTGACCTTATTGTCCTTCGCTAAAGAAGATACATTTCCCATTTTTAACTGGGACAGAATATTTGCATATGAAACCTACAGCTTACAAAATGACATGGTTTTGTTAGTTAAGGTATAGGAAATCATCTCACCAATTTGTTTATGCATCTCTATTTGATCAATGGGATGAATATCTTTGGTGCTGAATTAAAATGATGTGCTCTTATAATCTGTTGGTGTCTTTGGATGTGGAATTTTGGCCTCAAGGAAAACCATCTGCATTTTTCCTTGCTCTGTATCAAAAACTGATAATAATCTGCTTTGTGAACTAGAAGTCTTCTTCCAAAACTTATTGTAGGTGTTGTTCTTAAAAATTTCATTCTTAGGTTTGATCTCTCGGTACCTATCAAAAACACTTTTTTCCTTTTCTCCTTGGACATCTTGCGAAGATAGCTCTATTTCTTTTTTACCATGTGAAATTGAAGTTCTATTAGGAGAAGAAACAAACTTGTTGCTTGTAGGTGGTGATTCTCCAATTATAATGGAAACTTGGTCTTCTATCTCCTTTTTTGTATCTATCCTAGGAGTGATATTTTCTCTTTTCCTTTAACTGATTCTGCAATCTTTGGCCTCACTACCTGTTGTTGATGATTATCCCTCCTCTCTTTTTCTTGTACTTGTTTTCTCCTGAGAAGTGGGAGTCTCTAAATTTGAATTAGAAAACAATTGTGTTGATCATTGGTTGTCATTGATGTCAACCCAAGCAGCACTAGGGTCTACCCCGATCTTGCAAGGGAATTTTGACTTGACAAATCATATTATTTTGCATCAAATATCTTCTCGATGGATTCTACTCGTTGATATGTTTCCGTTGATATATGGTATGCCTCCGAGTTCTTCACGGTTTGAGAGTTATTTGCGTTTGAAATTAGTAACCTGAGTTAGTGGACTAAAACCTTATGGGGTTGTCGCATGGCACTCATAATTGGTTGTGGTCATTGAACATTAAATAATTAATAATATTTTTTTGCTACTAAAATCTCTCCAATGTTCACTTGTTGAGGACCCTCTCAACTCAAGACATTCATATAAATAATGACCTTCATATCCTCCTCTAGTAGGATTTTGTGGCTTAAAATAGGTCATCGTGGAAGTTTTGCTATAACTTTTTTATGCGAAGCTTCAGAAGCTGAAATTAAAACCCATTTGAGCCAAAATATTGATGCACCTTGTGACCGAATGTCAGATCTTGGTTCGATATATTTTCGGACATATGATCTGCAGAAGTTAGGGTTTTTGTAGGCTCCCAAATTCCATGTCAAACAGGTGACGTTCAGAAAATCGTCATAACGTTCTCTCTAAGCATTGGATTCAAATTTCGTGAATTTTCACATAAATAGGACGGATTGTAGTTTCTTGAGTAGCATTTTCAGGGTCGAAGGTCGCAATAGTGACACGTGGAACTTCGTACAAGTTTGATCTACTGAACTAGGCTATAATCAAGTCATCGTGGGAGATTGGGCATAACTCTTTCTTGAAGAATCCAATCTTGATCAAACCTATGGAGTTGCAAAGAGGACTCATAGGGCTACCACAAGACGCAATTTCAGACACTGGAGATCCTAAATTACATATATACAACAGATTCAATATAAAGGTCCTACAAGGAAAGAAAAAGCATGCATTCAAGGATCACTGCAATAAGGAACACACATCAACAGTCAAGGGACAACTTTTGGATATAGTCTTGCATAGAGTTCAGGCCTATATCAAGAGAGGGATTCTTTGTCTACTGCTGCAACAAGTCAACAAAAAAAGTGACAAGAACATTTCAGGTACGCATTGTAATTTTAATTTATATTTATTCATTATTATGCACTTACATGTGTTTTGCAGGCAAAGGTAAGTTGAAGGGTATTTTGTTTTGTTTTGGGATTGGTTTCGCCCTGAAAATTTTGCATGTAGGTAGAAGAAGATTCAAGTACAAATTCAAACAAGAATTCAAGAGCAGAAGTATCAAATCAAAGGAAGCATTGCAGTGGGACATCCTTTGAAGACATGACATCCATCTGTATATTGTAAAGAAGTGTCATGGCCAAGAGTCATCATTGTAAAGTTGTAAAAGAGTCATTTGTAAAAGTGTCATTATTGTAAAAGAGTCAATCTTCCTAGAGTCGAAAAGTCATTATTGGGAGGTATAAGAGTCTTTGTTGGGATGATGTCATGGTTGGGTTGCAGGTCATAGTGTGATTGGGTGTTTGGTCAAAATCATTGTAAATCATATTGTATAGTGGATCATTGTCCCTGGTACGTGAGTCCACACTTTTGTATTTAATTTTTGTCTTTATAGGGTGGTAGGGTGGTGCTAGGCAGGTGAATGAAGTCGCCTATAGGTTGGGGCCTGTGAACACTTCAAGGTGGTAGGGTGGTGATAGGGTGAGTTGTGGCTTGCTAGGGTGTTGGGGCATCAATTAAGTTGATTACTGAAGAAACCAGGGCATTGGGGCGTCCTTCCAGTGGGAGTTGGAGAATAATTCTTTTCTAGAATTCTAGGAAGTTGTTGCTTTCATTTCAGTTGGGACTGAAAATTAAAGAATTTATTAGAAAGCGTTCGGTGGTTTTTGACCTGGAGGGGGTTTTCCACCTAAAATTCTTGTGCCTACTAGGTTCTTTTATTTACTGTTATCACTACATAAACAATAATAATAACTGAATATTAACTAATGCTCTGAAAATATTTAAAAGTGCTAATTGCTAAGGAATACTGATTCCCCCACCCCCCCAAGTATTTCCAATAATTGGTATCAGTGCTTGGTTCCTTCAGTAGCAACTTAACCGCTGGAAGTCAATTTTTAGAGCATAGAGATGGGAAAGTCAAAGAAGATGGTTACAAGGATTTCAAAGGAAGGTACAGGTACAACAAAATCTGAAGAAAGTGAGTATTGTGTACCAACCCTGATTTTGATGCAGATAAATATTGGATACGGGAATCCAAGATGGAAGTACATTTGCAGGCACATGGAGTATGGAAATTAATTGTTTCTGGAGACACATCTACCGACGAAGGTACAATTCAAAGGCCATGAATGTAATTTTGAATGTTTTGCCAAATTCTGTGAAAACAAAAGTTGGTCAATGTTCAACAGCTAAAGCTATTTGGGAAAAGCTTCATAATATCTATTCAACAAAGAAATTAGGTCAAGATGTTATTGAAAATTTGGTTCCTACTAATTATGATGAAGAAATGGGAGAAATGAGTAAAAAAGAGTTTCAAAATTAAGTGATCAAGGTGATAAAGGAACTCAAAATTCAAAAGGAAAAGACAAGACTTTTGGAAGCAGAATTGAAGGCATAAAAATAACTCATCAAAGAAATAAAGAGTCTGAGAAGATGATTAGTAGTCTTAGAACTCAATTGGAAGAAATCAAGAATACAACAACATGAGACCTCAAGAAAGAAGTCCAATAGAAGCAACAAGAACTCGACACAACACTTGCAGAGATTACCAGGATCACACAACAGACGCAGGAAGCAAAAATTGAAAGGAAGGAATCTGATCAAAGATACATATTCGTTGTTGACCAAAAGAAAAAGGAATTAGAAACATCTTCAGTAGAAATAAGCAGGCTTGGGATTGAAAATGAGAAGTAGAAGGAACAGATACAGGTTCTCAATAGAGAAGTAGAGAAGACCACTCTTCTCAAGCTACAGGTTGATGAGGCAGAAAAAAGAAGGAAGATCTTGAAAAGATGGTTTCAAGAAGATCTTGTTCAAAAGCAAGAAGAACTTGATGCAACCCGTGATGAGATAAACAAACTCAAGGGATCGCAAAAAGAACACTTACAAGATAAGACAGATGAAGAAGAAAAAATGAAGGCAATTAAAGATGGTAAAGCTCCAATTGATGAAGGTACAAGCTCCACCTCTTCGCGGGATGATACTAAGAAGGAAGTTGATCAAAGTGAAAAGCCAAATAAGAATGTTGCAACTCCAAAGAACAAGACCAAAGGAATCAAGAACAAAGGACCACAACAAACTACAACACCACCTCCAAAGAAGAATGAAAAATCTTCTAGGTATGTTTGTTTATTTAATGGTTATTTCCTTTTATGTGCTAACTATGGACATATGGCTATGGTTTGTGAATTTTTTGATAGGTACAATCATTATCTACAAAACCCTAGAAGCAAGTTTGCAAGATCACAAGATAGTTTCCATGATGTTTTTTTCAGAAGAGAATACGTGCTAGATGGGCCAAACATTGAATGTTTCAAATGCCATAACTATGGCCATAGTGCTCGCGGTTGCAGATATCAGATGGAATCACCTATGTACAAGATCAAATGCTTCAAGTGTCATAACTATGGGCACATGGCTCAAGATTGCAGGAATACGAAAGTCTCGAAAAGGAAATAGGTACAGGAAGACAAAGCAGATAACAAGGTTTCAACAGTTATGCTTTCAAGATTTGTAAAAGAAAAAGGTCATGAGGAATTAGCAGTTTCTTCAGATAATGACTCAAGTCAGGATGGCCCATTAGGTGACTTACTATTTTGAACAATCTAGCTTGTCGACTCCTTAACGTTTGTAGAGTAGGAGTCTATGTAGCAGTATATGGCACATGTCTACGATTGACAAGAAGGTAGTTTGAACAAGATAGCAGTTTCATTACAAGTTCAAGGAGAGAAAATCAGTTAAAGGATTATAGGTTACGAGGAACAAGGCAAGATTAGTCTGCAATGGATATGCACAGGTTGAAGGAATTGATTTTGAAGAAACATTTGCTCCCGTTTCCAGAATGGAAGCTATCAGGATATTTCTCACTTATGCTTGCTTGAGAAAAATCAAGGTCTACCAAGTGGATGTTAAGTTAGCTTTTCTAAATGGTGAATTGGAGGAAGAAGTTTAAATTGAACAACCCGAAGTTTTTCTACTCTCTTACAAAGAAGACTATGTCTTCATATTAAAGAAGGCACTATATGGTCTCAAGAAAGCTCCTAGGGCTTGGTATGATCGTCTTGATAGGTATCTACATCAACAAGGATTCAAGAAAGGAAGCGATGACATCAATTTCTATGTGAAAGCGGATCAAGATAACCTAACGATTATCAAGGTATATGTGGATGATATAATCTTTGGAAGCAATGATGACAGATTAAGTAAAGACTTTGCCACAAAAATGCAAAGTGAGTTTGAAATGTCTATGCTTGGCGAGCTGACATACTTTTTGGGGCTTCATATTTCTCAGCAGGATAAATGAATATTCATATATCAAACCAAGTACATCAAGGAAATGCTCAAAAAATTCCAGATGGAAGATTGCAAGCCAATCCTTACCCCCATGATAACAGGTTGCAAGTTAAGCTTAGAAGATTCGTCAAAGGATGTGGACCAAAGGTTGTATAGATCCATGATTGGTAGTCTCCTATATGTGACAGCCTCCCGGCCTGATGTGATGCAGGCAGTTGGATAAGTAGCAAGATTCCAAGCAGCACCAAAAGAATCTCATATTATTGTCGTCAAAAGAATTCTTCAATATCTTAAGGGCACAGCGGAATATGGTCTATGGTATCCCAAAGGAAATGATCTAGTTATCCAAGCTTATACAGATGCAGATTGGGCAGGAAGTGTTGATTATTGTAAGAGTACCAATGGAGCAACATTCTATCTAGGTGGTTGTCTTGTTTCATGGTTAAGTAAAAATCAGTCTTCAATCTTGTTATCCACAGCAGAAGCAGAATATATTGTGGCAGCGACTTGTTGTACACAAGTTATCTAGATGCAACAAACTTTGCAAGATCTTCAAGTCAAGTTTGATGAGCCTATTCCCATATTTTGCGATGACACCAGTGCCATCAATATCTCCAAGAATCTTGTGATGCATTCCAAAACTAAGCACATTCTGATTAAATATCATTTCATTAGAGATCAGGTCACCGAAAGGAATATCAAGCTTGAATATGTTGGCACAACGGAAAATATTGCTGACATATTTACTAAACCATTATCCCATGAAGCATTTGAGTATCTTCGCCAAAAGCTTGGGATTCTCCCAGGTTTTAGTTAGACTCTTTCTCTTATATACTCGGGTAGAAAGGGGGAGTGGAGGTGTGTACAGGTCCACAGGATGGTTGTTTGTCAGGGGGAGTTACCCTTTTCCATTGCTGACAAAGGGGGATATAAGGCAGTAGGAATATATGTCATGATCGCAGGGGGAGTACTTGTGTTGACATCAATTCCAGAGGGGGAGATTTTTAATTATTGGTTGTCATTGATGTCAACCCAAGCAGCACCAGGGGCTACCCCGATATTGCCAGGGAATTTTGACTTGAAAACTCATATTATTTTGTTTCAAATATCATCACGATGGATTCTAATCATCGAGATGTTTCCATTGATATATGTTACACCTCCCAATTCTTCACGGTTTGAGAGTTATTTGATTTTGAAGTTAGTAACCCCAATTAGTGGGCTAAAACCCTATGGGGTTGTGGCATGGCACTCATAATTGGTTGTGGTCATTGAATAGTCAACAATTAATAATAGTTTTTTGCTCATAAAATCCCTCCAATGTTCACTTGTTGAGGATCCTCTCAACTCAAGACATTCATATAAATAATGACCCTCATATCCTCTAGTAGGGATTTTGTGGCTACAAAACTGAAATATTAACTAGAAATGAAATGAAACCTTTCAGCTCCCACAGGGCCCTCCTGTGAGTGTATGCAACGATCAATCAAATATTAAACACGCATTTAAACACACAACACAGTGGAATAACAGGCTCCCTTTAACTGCAAAGAGTGTTTCAAATAATAACCAATCTATGTGTCATCGTCGTGCCGAGAGGCAGGTTTATAACCTCCTTTGTTAAATTGTTTGGAGATTTCTAAGTCTATCCTACTTGAAAGAAGCTCTAAAAGTAACATAAGGTAACATGAAATAGCAATTATTCATGATTTTTTACTGGAGAAGCAAACCATGAGGAAAAATACCAGCTTCATCCTTATCATCAATCTCCTCGCTCGCTTGATTCGTCTTTGGCTCCTTTTCCACTGGGTTGACTTCCACGTTGACCTACTCATATGACATCCCTATCACCTTGTTGAATCATTAACAATAAGTTTCTCCGTTTACTTTTAAAATTTGTTACTAGAATTCCTTTCTTAAAAATGGATATGTCCATACCTGGGTTTTCAAGGAAGATTTCCTAATCTTTCTCGTTGATTTTCTGGTTTTTAAACCAACTTTCTCTGTTTCTTGGTAATCATGTAACTTCCGCCATAAACAAATCTGTGAAAACTAACCTGATGTCTCCAATTTCTGCTTCTATCCCATCATAGGCCCGAGAAAATGACTTTGTGACCTCCTTGTCATGCCCATCAAACTTTTCAAAGTACTGTAACCATTGTACCTGCTATAATTACTGCTTCACCTGTGGATAGGCTTCAAGAAACTTGGTCCCATTTTTCTCAGAACACACAACAACTCCCATGTTGAGGAAGTTTCAGTCCTTAATTTCCCTTTTTGACAGTTTTATGGAGTTTGGTAGAAGTAGCAAGGATGAGATGCAGGTAACAGTTGAGATATTTTCGCCAGAAAAATGAAACAGAGCCGAAGGAAGTGGGATATAATGTGAAGGAAATGGGATAATGTACGGAAGAAATGAGATGATATACGGAGGAAGTGGAGTAAATTTGAATGATGGAAAGGTTTAATGACATTCAAATCTTATAACAAGACATGATTATCATAAATTGTAGATTGGATCATAAGAACCATTGTCATGTCATGACAAGGATAATGATTATGTGAAATGGCGGAAACAATGGGTATTTACAAATAATCATCTATTTATATCATAACCCAATGTTTTTCCTTTATTATATAACTAATATTTACATACCTTTCATTTTGCCTTACTAATTTTTTTGTAGGTTACTTAGGTTGCTTTGGCTATGATCTCCATTCAGGTTGCTTTGGCAATGATCTTCACTTGCTTTGGTTGTAATCTGTCAAGTCAGCTACGGATTTAATGAGAGCTGCAAATTATTGACAATTTTTTAGCTGTCTTATTTATGTAAAAGAGGAATAAAAGAAATGGGACACAAATAGGGAAATGAAAAGAAAATCTGCGCTGCCAAGAATTATTGGTTTTCAACTTAGATTTTCTATATAAACATGCCAACAATGTTGGTTTTCATATATATATATATATATATATATATATATATATATATATATATATATATATATATATATATATATAGATATATATATATATATATGTTTTTCTTGAAAAAGAAAGTAAAAGACTAAGTTGGAGAGGAAGAAAAATCTTCCTTGACCAACTTCAAATCAAGATTATCTTGCAGATTTCTTATGAACTCTTCCTTTGCCAATGTTTTATGAGATATTCGTAATCTATGACCATTTACAAGGAAAGTTACTTTTTATTCATTAATGGTTTTAATTCTGACTGCTCCATTATCAAAAACAATTTCAATCTCATAAGGACCAAGCCAATGAGTTTGAAATTTTCCTTGAAAATCTTTAAATTTAGAATAAAAAAGCAATACCCAATCACTCGGTTGGAACTTTCTATCTTTGATAAACTTATAGTGCCATCCGGATCTTTGTTGTTGAACTATGTTGGTTCTGTGAATAACATATTGTCATATCTCATCAAGTTCATTCAATTGCTCCATTCATTGTTTTTGGGTTTTTGATAGATCAAGGCCCAATTTGATTGTTGTTTTAAATGTCTTTATTTGGAACTCAATAGGAAATAAGACTTGCTTCCCATAAACAAGTTCATAAGGAATATGCCTTGTTGTGTTTCTCCATATAGTATGATATGCCCATAAAGCTTCTAGAAGATTTTCTGCCTAATCCCTTCTATGTAGATGTACAGTCTTGGTAAGAATTGCTTCAAGTACTTTATTAGTAGCTTCAACTTGTCTGTTTGCTTGTGGATGATATGAAGTGGACTTCCGATGTTTGATTTTGTATTCCTCCGTTATCTTTTGCTCCAACTTGGATGTAAAATGAATACCTTGATCTGTCACAGTTAACCTTGGGACACCAAAAGGAGTGAAAATAACTTCAAAAAGAAATGAAACTACAACATTTTCAGTAGCAAAAAGAAGTACTTTAGCTTCTACCCACTTTGTGACATAATTTGTATAGACAAGAATGTACCCTTTTTGCCTTGATGGTGGATTGATTGGACCAACAAAATCCAGAGCCCACTTTTCAAATGGTTCAATAAGTACCTGAGTTTGTAGAGGCATCTCATCTGAAGGAACATGCTTTCCCATTCTCTGACAACTATCACATACCTTAACATGTTCATTGACATCTTTAAAAAGAGAAGGCCAATAATATTCTAAGACAAGGATTTTATAGGAAGTCCTTTTATCAGCAAAGTGTCCTCTACATGGTTCATCATGAAAAGCCTTTAATATTTTTGGTACTTCATCTTCTCTGAAACATCTTCGAATGATTAAGTCAAACCCTGTTTTGTACAATTCTCCATTTATCCATGAATAAGATGCACTAGTTTGAATAAATTTCCTTTTCTCCCAAGGAGATAAATATGAAGGTAACTTTTTTGTGGCCAAATGGTTATAAATATCTCCAAACCAAGGAGATTTAATAGATACTGCAAAAATATATTCATCGGGAAAATTATCTTTTACAACAACATCCTTTTTATCGTTTTGGATTCTAGATAGAAAATCAACAACTGTATTCTCCTTTCCAAGCCTAACTAAAATAGTAATATTGAATTCTTGTAATAAAAATAACCATCTTGTAACTCTGCCATTAGTAATTGAGTTATTCATTAAATATCTAATTGCAGAGTGATTTGTATGAAAACAAGTTTCATAAATAGTGATATAATGTCGAAACTTATTAATGACATGTACAACATCTAAAAACTCTATTTCTATTACAGTATAATTCAACTCTGCAGGAGTCAAATTTTTACTTGTGTAATAAATTGCATAAGGAGTCAAATATTTTTTTCCCCATACAACTCTCAAAGTTGTATCTGAAGCATCAATTGAAATATGAAAAGGAAGACTCCAATTTAATCCTCTTAAGATGGGTGCTTCAGAAATATTTTATTTCAATGTTTCAAAAGCTTCTTGGCAATCATAATTCCAAATGAGTTCATAGTCTTTTATAAGTAGTTTGAAAAGTGGAGAGGTTATCTGTTGTCGTTCTGTATTTTTGATGTTGAGGGAGTAAACACATAAGACAACATCAAAACCACTTTGGAAGCTAGGATCTATCACTGCCAGCTTCAGAGAGGGATCTCTCTGTAAAATTTATTTGGATTTCTTGATTGATTAAATTGTTATAATTCCACTGGGCTATGGATTCTAAATATTAATTGGATCTACATCAAACTTTGAAGGAGTTTCACAGGGAAAGATAGGTTGCACTAGTTGGATATTTTAGAATTTAGATGGATTATGAAACAGAAGAAACGTAAGATTTAGTAGAAACTAAGGAGAAATGAAGAATTATATAATTTGAATTCAGGAGAAAACATATAAATTACTAACAACCAGAATAGGGTGCTCTGTATAGCATATCCTATTCATCACGGTTTCTGTTAAGTAATTAATTTTTCCAGAAATAATAGAGAAAGGAAACAATGATTAAACATATAAACTGAAGAAAAACATCACCATTTCGTACACCACATGAATCCTGTGAAAATGTCCTTGTATTATTGATGTTTCCAGCAACTCGGAAATTACAATTCGCAAAGGAAATTATACTCAAAACTCAACCCTTAATACTTCAAATTGTGAAGCATTTATAAAAATATTTACAAAATAATTACAAAATCGATGTCTCAACCGACAGTGTATTATTAGCATTATCCTAAACAATAAAAATGACCTTTTGCAGAATGATAGGAAAGTTGGACAACTGCGTGAAGAGGTGGCTCTATTTTGGTGGATTCGGTTGATGAATTAGCCTAAAACTATGTTGCACTGACTATTGTGTTGGCTGATGTGTTGGCTGATAATTCTTACTGCATTCGAGTTACCTTTTAATCCAATAAATCACATAGTTACTCCCACCTTTTTTCATCTGGAATGGTTAACTTAATTACCCTTCGGTAAATCTCATAAACCTCAGTATACTTTGCAAAATTTGGCTTTACTGTGAAGACATGTTTCACCTCATTCTGGATAAAGAAGCAATTTTCCATAGTCTCTAAGAATGCTCTTGTTGTCATGTTTTCTTTTATACCATTGAATTTGATACTGCTTATGGGCACTTCCTTCATCTTCAGAACATAATCTTCTTGAGTAATCGGTTTATCATGAATCACATATATGTTGGGCAATCCTTTCTGAATTAATGCTTCAATCCTGTTGGAAAACATGTTCGCTCCTAGCTCTAGCGTTTCACATCTCTCCTCCAATTTATCAATGATATTTATTCTAGTCAAAACCTTCTTGACTTCCATGATGGCGACAGTCCTGTCACTAATTCCTAACTCTTCAAGTTCATATTTATTGTTTGAATTCAATAATTTGATGATATTGGAGGCTTTTGTAGGCATATCTCCCAACTTTTCCCTTACCTGAACAGTGGTTTTAGTGGCCTTTTGCATCAATTCTTTCTGTTCAAAAATGATTTGGATACATCGCCAAATCTCATTCATAGAGTCCAAAATACCCATCCAAATGGTTTCCTTGGCTAGGGCCAAGGCTTGACCAATTGATGTATCCTTCTCTACCTTTTGTAACCTCTTTAGCAGCGTTTGTGACTTGTGCACTGCAACTAGATGAGAAGCTTCAATTCTGGATTTTTGTTCTTACAAAGCTTTGATCTTCCCATTCAACTTATTAATTTCTTCTCACTTGATTGACATATTTTCTAGTGTCTTTGTCACCTATTTATCACTTGTAGTTTGAGTTGAAGAAGTTGTTGCAGTTGTTGTTCCTGTAGTTGGGATTTGAGTGATGGGTATGGCATCCAGGGGGACTATGGTTACTCTTTGACTCTTCTCTTTCTCTTTGATCATTTTCTCCATTTTTGCCTCCATCTTTCTGATCTGAATATTCTGCTCTATGATTAGCTTCATCATGTCAGCCTTTTATGCTCATTTTCTTCAATATCTTTAGCCAAGGGATCCTCTGTGGCTGGAAGTTTTAGCTACTTTCTCAATGCTGCAATGTCAAGATTTTTCTTCTTGATGATCTCATCTGCAACATTAATATCTTTAAGATCATATACTATCTTGACTACCAAATCTTCCAAATATTTGATCCTATTTCCCTTCACTAAAGAAGATACCTTTTCCATTTTTTAATTGGGAGTGAATATTTGCTTATGAAACCTGCAGCTTAGACAATAACATGGTTGTATTAATTAAGGTAGAGGAAATCATCTCGCCAATTTGTTTATGCATCTCCATTTGATCAATGGGATGAATATCTTTGGTGTTGAATTCAAATGATGTGCTCTTGTAATTTGTTGTGTCTTTGGATGTGGAATTTGGGCCTCAAGGAAGGCCATCTGCATTTTTCCCTACTCTGTATCAAAAACTGATAATAATATGCTTTGTGAACTGGAAGTCTGCTTCCAAAACTGATTGTAGGTGTTGTTCTTAACAATTTCATTCTTAAGTTAGATCTCTCGGTCCCTGTCAAAAACACTCTTTTCCTTTTCTCCTTGGACATCTTGCGAAGATAGGCATGTTTCTTTTTCCCCATGTGAAATTGAAGGTCTAGTAGGAGGAGCAACAAACTTTCTATTTGTAGGTGGTGATTCTCTAATTATAATGGCAACTTGGTCTTCTACCTCCTTTATTGCATCTGTCCTAAGAGTGATTTTTGAACTTTTCCTATAACTGATTCTGAAATATTTGGCCTCACTACCTATTGTTGATGATGATCCCTCCTCTCTTTTTCTTTTACTTGTTTTCTCCTAAGGAGTGGGAGTCTGTAAATTTGAAGTAGAAAACAATTGTGTTGATTAGTTGTTGTCATTGATGTCAACCCAAGTAGCACCAGGGGCTACCCCGATCTTGCAAGGGAATTTTGACTTGACAACTCATATTATTTTGCATCAAAGATTTCTCTATGGATTCTACTCATCGAGATGTTTCCGTTGATATATGGTATGCCTCCCAGTTCTTCACGGATTGAGAGTTATTTGCGTTTGATATTAGTAACCCCAGTTAGTGGGCCAAAACCCGATGGGGTTGTGGCATGGCACTCATAATTGGTTGTGGTCATTGAATAGTCAATAATTAATATAAAAAAAAAAAAAAAAATGCTCCTAAAATCCCTCCAAAGTTCACTTGTTGAGGACCCTCTCAACTCAAGACATTCATATAAATAATGACCCTCATATCCTCCTCTGGTAGGGATTTTGTGGCTTAAAATAGGTCATCGTGGTATTTTTGCTATAACTTTTTTCCTGCGAAGCTTCAGAAGCTGAAATTAAAACCCATGTGAACCTAAATCTTGATGAACCTCATGAACAAATGTCAGATCTTAGTTCGCTACATTTTCGGAGATATGATCTGAGGAAGTTAGGTTTTTTGCAGGCTCCCGAATTCCATTTCAAATAGGCGACATTGGGAAAATCGTCATAAATTTCTCTCTAAGCATTGGATTAAAATTTCGTAAAGAGTAACAGAAATCGGACAGACTATAGTTTGTTGAGTAGGATTTTCAAGGCCGAAGATCGCAACAGTGACAAGTGGAACTTCGTACAAGTTCACTCTACTGAACGAGGCTATAATCAGGTCATCGTGGGATATTGGGCATAACTCTTTCTTGAAGAATCCAATCTTGATTAGACCTATGGGGTTACAAATAGGACTCAGAGGGCTACCGTAGGATGAAACTTCAGACACTAGAGATTCTAAATTGCATAGATACAACAAATTCAATATCGAGCTCCTACAAGGCAAGAAAAATCATGCATTCAAGGATCACTGCAGTAAGGACCACACATCAACAATCAAGGGAAAGCTTTTGGATATAGTCTTGCATAGAGTCTAGGGCTATATCAAGAGAGGGAGTATTTTCTACTACTGCAATAAGTCAACAACAAAAGTGACAAGAACATTTCTGGTACACATTGTAATTTTAATTTGTATTTATTCATTATTATGCACTTACATGTGTTTTGCAGGGAAAGGTAAGTTGAAGTGTATTTTGTTTTGTTTTGGGATTGGTTTCGTGGGGAAAATTTTGCATGTAGGTAGAAGAATATTCAAGTAAAACTTCAAGCAAGAATTCGAGAGCATAAGTATCAAATCAAAGGAAGCATTGCAGTGGGACATCCTTTGAAGACATGACAGTCATCTGTATATTGTGAAGAAGTGCCAAGGAAAATAGTCATCATTGTAAAGTTGTAAAAGAGCCATTTGTAAAGTGTCATCATTGGAAGAGTCATTATTGTAAGAGAGTCAATCTGCCTAGAGTCAAAAATGCATTATTGGGAGGAATAGGAGTCTCTATTGGGATGATGACATGGTTTGGTTGCAGGTCATAGTGTGATTTGGTATTTGGTCAAAATCATTGTAAATCATATTGTATCGTGGATCATTGTCCCTGGTACGAGAGTCCAAACTTTTGTATTTAATTTTTGTCTTTATAGGGTGGTGCTAGGCAGGTGAATGAAGTCGCCTATAGGTTGGGGCCTATGAACACTTCAGGGTGGTAGGGTGGTGCTAGGGTGAGTTTTGGCTCGCTAGGGTGTTGGGGCATCCATTTAGTTGATTATTTAAGAAACTAGGGCGTTGGGGCATCCTTCCAGTGGGAGCTAGAGAAGAATGCTTTTCCAGAATTCTAGGAAGTTGTCGCTTTCATTTCAGTTGGGGCTGAAGATTAAAGAATTTATTAGAAAAGTGTTCGGTGTTTTTTGACCCGGAGGGGGCTTTCCACCTAAAACTCTTGTGCCTACTGTGTTCTTTTATTTATTGTTATTACTGCATAAACATTAATAATAATAGAAGATTAACTAATTTTATAAAAAGATTTAAAAGTGCTAATTTCTAAGGAATATTGATTCAACCACCCCCCCCCCCCCCCCACCCCCTCTCAGTATTTACAATAATTGATATCAGAGCTTGGTTCCTTCAGTAACAACTTAGCCGGTGGAAGTCAATTTTCAGAGCATAGAGATGGGAAAGTCAAAGAAGAAGGCTACAAGGATTTCAAAGGAAGGTACAGGTACAACAAAATCTAAAGAAAATGAGTATTGTGTACCAACCCCTGATTTTGAGGCAGATTAATACTGGATATGGGAATCCAAGATTGAAGTAAATTTGCAGGCACATGGAGTATTGGAATCAATTATTTCTGGAGACACATCTACCGACGAAGCTAAAAGGTACAATTCAAAGGCCATGAATGTAATTTTGAATGTTTTTCCAAATTCTATGAAAACAAAAGTTGGTCAATGTTCAACAGTTAAAGCTATTTGGGAAAAGCTTCATAATCTCTATTCAACAAAGCAATCAAGTCAAGATTTTATTGAAAATTCGGATCCTTTTGATTATAATGAAGAAATGGGAGAAATGAGTAAAACAGAGTTTCAAAATCAAGTGATCGAGGTGATAAAGGAACTCAAAAGTCAAAAGGAAAATACAAGACTTTTGGAAGCAGAATTGAAGACATCAAAAGAACTCATCAAAGAAATTAAGAGTCTGAGAAGATGATTAGTAGTATTAGAACTCAATTGGAAGAAATCAAGAATACAACGACACAAGACCTCAAGAGAGAAGTCCAACAGAAGCAACAAGAACTCGACACAGCGTTTGCAGAGATTAGCAGGATCACACAACAGATGTGGGAAGCAAAATTGAAATGAAGGAATTTGATCAAAGATACATATCTGTTTTTAACTAAAACAAAAAGGAATTAGAAACATATTCAATAGAAATAAGCAGGCTCGGGATTGAAAATGAGAAGTAGAAGGAACATATACAGGTTCTCAACAGAGAAGTAGAGAAGACCACTCTTCTCAAGCTACAGGTTGAGGAGGTAGAAAAAAGAAGGAAGATATTGAAAATATCGTTTTCAAGAAGATTTTGCTTAAAAGAAAGAAGAACTTGATGCAACCCATGATGAGATCAACAAACTCAAGGGATCGCAAAAAGAACACTTACAAGATAAGACAGATGAAGAAGAAAAAATGAAGGCAATTAAAGATGGTAAAGCTCCAGTTGATGAAGGTACAAGCTCCACATCTTCGCAGGATGATTCTAAGAAGGAAGTTGATCAAAGTGAAAAGCCAAATAAGAATGTTGCAACTCCAAAGAACAAGACCAAAGCAATCAAGAACAAAGGACTACAACACTGCCTCTAAAGAAGAACGGAAAATATTCTAGGTATGTTCGTTTATTTAATGGTTATTTCCTTTTATGTGCTAACTATGGACATATGGCTAGGGATTGTGAAGTTTTTGTCAGGTACAATCATTATCTGCAAAACCCTAGAAGCAAGTTTGCAGGATCACGAGACAGGTTCCACGATGATTTTGTTAGAAGAGAATATGTGTTAGATGGGCCAAACATTGAATGTTCAAATGCCATAACTATGGCCATAGTGCTCACGGTTGCATATATCAAATGGAATTACCTATGGACAACATTGAATGCTTCAAGTGTCATAACTATAGGAACATGGCCCAAGATTGCAGGAATAAGAAGGTCTAGAAAAGGAAACAGGTACAGGAAGACAAAGCAGATAACAAGGTTTCAACAGTTATGCTTTCAGGATTTGTAAAAGAAAAAGGTCACAAGGAATTAGCAGTTGCTTCAGATAATGACTCAAGTCAAGATGGCCCGTTAGGTGACTCACTATTTTGAACAATCTGGCTCGTTGACTCCTTAATGTTTGTAGAGGAGGAGTCTATGCAGCAGTATATGGCACAAGTCTACCATTGACAGGAAGGTAGCTTGAACAAGATAGCAATTTTATTACAGGTTCATGGAGAGAAAAACAGTTGAAGGATTACAGGTTACCAGGAACAAGGCAAGATTAGTCTACAAAGGATATGCATAGGTTGAAGGAATCGATTTTGAAGAAACATTTTCTTCCATTGCTAGAATGGAAGCTATTAGGATGTTTCTCACTTATGCTTGCTCGAGAAAAATCAAGGTCTACCAAATGGATGTTAAGTTAGCTTTTCTAAATGGTGAATTGGGGAAAGAAGTTTACATTGAACAAGCAGAAGGTTTTCTGCTCTCTGACAAAGAAGACTATGTCTGCAGATTAAAGAAGGCACTATATGGTCTCAAGCAAGCTCTTAGGGCTTTGTATGATCGTCTTGATAGGTATCTAAATCAACAAGGATTCAAGAAAGGAAGCGCTAACATCAATCTCTATGTGAAATTGGATCAAGATAACCTATCGGTTATCGAGGTATATATGGATGAGACAATATTTGGAAGCAATGAAGACAGATTAAGTAAAGACTTTGCCACAAAAATGCAAAGTGAGTTTGAAATGTCTATGCTTGGCGAGCTAACAAACTTTTTTGGGCTTCAGATTTCTCTGCAGGATAAAGGAATATTCATATATCAAATAAAGTACATCAAGGCAATGCTCAGAAAATTCCAGATGGAAGATTGCAAGCCAGTCCTTACCCCCATGATAACAGGTTGCAAGTTAAGCTTAGAAGATTCGTCAAAGGATGTGGACCAAAGGTTGTATAGATCCATGATTGGTAGTCTCCTATATGTGAAAGCCTCCCGACCTGATGTGATGCAGGTAGTTGGACAAGTAACAAGATTCCAAGAAGCACCAAAAGAATCTCATATTATTTCCGTCAAAATAATTCTTCGATATCTTAAGGGCACAGTGGAATATGGTCTATGGTATCCCAAAGGAAATGATTTGGTTATCCAAGCTTATACAAATGCAGATTGGGCAGGAAGTGTTGATGATCGTAAGAGTACCAGTGGAGAAACATTTTATCTAGGTGGTTGTTTTGTTTCATGATTAAGTAAAACACAATCTTCAATCTTGTTATCCAAAGCAGAAGCAAAATATATCATGGCGGCAACTTGTTGTACACAAGTTCTCTAGATGAAGAAAACTTTGCAAGATCTTCAAGTCAAGTTTGATGAGCCTATTCCCATATTTTGCAATAACACCGGCACCATTAGTATCTCCAAGAATCGTGTGATGCATTCCAAAACGAAGCACATTCCGATTAAATATCATTTCGTTAGAGAGCAAGTTGCCGAAAGGAATATCAAGCTTGAATATGTTGACACAAAGGAACAAATTGCTGACATCTTTACCAAACCATTACATCGTGAATCATTTGAGTATCTTCACCAAAAGCTTAGGATTCTCCCAAGTTTTCATTAGACTCTTTCTCTTATCTACTCAAGTAGAAAGGGGGAGTGGAGGTGTGTACAGGTCCGTAGGATGACTGTTTGTCGGGGGGAGTTACCCTTTGCCATTGATGACAAATGGGGAGAGAAGGTAGTAGGAAGAGGTGTGATAATTGCAGGGGGAGTACTTGTGTTGCCATCAATGGCAAAGGGGGAGATTGTTGATCAGTGGTTTTCATTGATGTCAACCCAAGCAACACTAGGGGTTACCCTGAAATTTCATGGGAATTTTGACTTGAAAACTCATATTATTTTGTGTCAAATATCTTTTGGATGGATTCTACTCATCGAGATGTTTCTGTTGATATATGGTACGCCTCCCATTTCTTCACGGTTTGAGAGTTATTTGCGTTTGAAGTTAGTAACCCTAGTTAGTGGGCCAAAACCCTATGGGGTTGTGGCATGGCACTCATAATTGGTTGTTGTCATTGAATAGTCAATAATTAATAATATTTTTTTGCTCCTAAAGTCCCTCCAACTTTCACTTGTTGAGGATGCTCTCAACTCAAGATATTCATATAAATAATGACCCTCATATCCTCCTCTAGTAGGGATTTTTTGGCTTAAAACAGGTCATCATGGAATTTTCGCTATAACGTTTGTTCTGTGAAGCTTTACAAGCTGAGTGTAAAACCCATTTAAGCCAAAATCGTGATGAACCTTGTGACCGAATTGCAGATCTTGGTGTACTATATTTTCAGAGATATGATCTGAGGAATTTAGGGTTTTGGCAGGCTCCTGAATTCCATGTCAAATCGGTGATTTTGGGAAAATCATCATAACTTTCTCTCTCGACATTGGATTCCAATTTTGTAAATAGTCACAGAAAGAGGACGGACTATAGTGTGTTAAGTAGCATTTTCAGGGCCCAAGGTCACAACAGTGACACGTGAAACTTCATACAAGTTCTCTCTACTAAACCAGGCTATAATCAGGTCATCGTGGGAGATTGGTCATAAGTTATAACTCTTTCTTGAAGAATCCAATCTTGATCAAACCTATGGGGTTACAAAGAGGACTCAGAGGGCTACCATAGGACAAAAGTTCAGACACTGAAGATCAAAAATTACATAGATACGACAAATTCAATATTGATGCATACTGGAGATCCTAAATCAAGGTCTACCAAATGGATGTTAAGTTAGCTTTTCTAAATGGTGAATAGGAGGAAGAAGTTTACATTGAACAACCCTAAGGTTTTCTACTCTCTAAAAAAAAAATACTGTGTCTGCATATTAAAGAAGGCACTATATGGTCTCAAGCAAGCTTCTAGGGCTTGGTATGATCATCTTGATAGGTATCTACATCAATAAGGATTCAAGAAAGGAAGTGCTGACATCAATCTCTATGTAAAAATGGATTAAGATAACCTAACAATTATCGAGGTATATGTGGATGATATATTATTTGGAAGCAATGATGACAGATTAAGTAAAGACATTGCCACAAAAATGCAAAGTGAGTTTGAAATGTCTATGCTTGGCGAGCTGACATACTTTTTGGGGCTTCAAATTTCTTAGTGGGATAAAGGAATATTCATATATCAAACCAAGTACATCAAGGAAATGCTAAAAAAATTCCAAATGGAAGATTGCAAGCCAGTCCTTACCCCCATGATAACAGGTTGAAAGTTAAGCTTATAAGATTCATCAAAGGATGTGGACCAAAGGTTGTGTAGATCCATGATTGGTAGTCTCCTATATGTGACAGCCTCCGGGCCTGATGTGATGTAGGCAATTGGACAAGTAGCAAGATTCCAAGTAGCACCAAAAGAATCTCATATTATTGACGTCAAAAGAATTCTTTGATACCTTAAGGACACATCGGAATATGGTCTATGGTATCCCAAAGGAAATGATTTGGTTATCCAAGCTTATACAGATGCAGATTGGGCAGGAAGTGTTGATGATCGTACGAGTACCAGTGGAGCAGCATTCTATCTATGTGGTTGTCTTATTTCATGGTTAAGTAAAAATAGTCTTCAATCTCATTATCCATAGCAGAAGCAGAATATATCGCGGTAGCAGCTTGTTGTACACAAGTTCTCTGGATGAAGTAAACTTTGTAAGATCTTCAAGTCAATTTTGATGAGCCTATTCCCATCTTTTGCGATAACACCAGCGCCACCGGTATCTCCAATAATCCTGTGATGCATTCCAAGATGAAGCACATTCCGATTAAATATCATTTCGTTAGAGAGAAGGTCACCAAAAGGAATATCAAGCTTGAATATGTTGACACAAAGGAAAAAATTGCTAACATATTTACCAAACCATTACCTCGTGAAGCATTTGAGTATCTTCGCCAGAATCTTAGCATTCTCCCAAGATTTCATTAGACTCTTTCTCTTATCTACTCAAGTAGAAAGGGGGAGTGGAGGTGTGTACAGGTCTGCAAGATGGTTGTTTGTTAGGGGGAGTTACCCTTTTCCATTAATGACAAAGGGGGAGAGAAGGTAGTACGAATAGGTGTCATGATTGCAGGGGGGGTACTTGTGTTGCCATCAATTCCAAAGGGGGAGATTGTTGATCAGTGGTTGTCATTGATGTCAACCCAAGCAGCATCAGGGGCTACCTCGATCTTTCAAGGGAATTTTGGCTTCACAACTCATATTATTTTGTGTCAAAGATCTTCTTGATGGATTCTATGCATCGGTATGTTTCCGTTGATATATGGTATGCCTCCCAGTTCTTCACGGTTTGAGAGTTATTTGCGTTTGAAGTTAGTAACCCCAGTTAGCAGGCTAAAACCCTATGGGGTTGTGGCGTGGCACTCATAATTGGTTGTGGTCATTGAATAGTCAATAATAAATAATATTTTTTTGCTCATAAAATCCCTCCAACGTTCACTTATTGAGGACCCTCTCAACTCAAGACATTCATATAAATAATGACCCTCATATCCTCCTCTAGTAGGGATTTTGTGGCTTAAAACAGGTTATCGTGGAATGAACCTCGTGACCGAATTTCAGATCTTGGTTCGCTATATTTTTGGAGATATGATCTGAGGAAGTTAGGGTTTTTGCAGGCTCCCGAATTCCATGTCAAATAGGTGACATTGGGAAAATCGTCATAACTTTTGCTCTGGGCATTGGATTCAAATTTCATAAATAGTCGCAGAAAGAGGAAGGAATGTAGTTTTTTGAGTAGAATTTTCAGGGCCTAAGGTCGCAACAATTACACATGGAACTTCATACAAGTTCACTCTACGGAACCAGGTTATAATCAGGTCATCGTGGACGATTGGGCATAACTCTTTCTTGAAGAATCCGATATTGATCAGACCTGTGGGGTTGCAAAGAGGACTTAGAGGGCTACCAGAGGATGAAATGTTAGACACTAGAGATATGCAATTACTTATATACAACAGATTCAATATAGAGCTCCTACAAGGCAATAAAAAACATGCATTCAAGGATCACTAAATTAAGGACCACACATCAACAATCAAGGGACAACTTTTGGATATAGTCTTGCATAGAGTCCATGCCTATATCAAGAATGGGAGTCTTTGTCTACTTCTGCAACAAGTCAACAAAAAAAGTGACAAGAACATTTCAGGTACACATTGTAATTTGTATTTGTATTTATTCATTATTATGCACTTACATGTGTTTTATAGGAAAAGGTAAGTTGAAGGGTATTTTGTTTGTTTTGGGATTAGTTTCACTAGGAAATTTTTTCATGCAGGTAGAAGAAGATTCAAGTACAACTTCAAGCAAGAATTCAAGAGCAGAAGTATCAAATCAAAGGAAGCATTATAGCGGGACATCCTTTGAAGACATGACAACCATCCGTATATTGTGAAGAAGTGTCAAGGCCAAGAGTCATCATTGTAAAGTTGTAAAAGAGTCATTTTTAAAAGTGTCATCATTGGAAGAGTCACTATTATAAAAGAGTCAATCTGCCTCGAGTCGAAAAGGAATTATTGGGAGGTATAGGAGTCTCTTTTGGGATGATGTCATGGTTGGGTTGCAGGTCATAGTGTGATTGGCTGTTTGGTAAAAATCATTGTAAATCATACTGTAACATGGATCATTGTCCCTAGTACAGAAGTCCACACTTTTGTTTTTAATTTTTGTCTTTATAGGGTGGTAGGGTGGTGCTAGGCAGGTGAATGAAGTCGCCTACAGGTTAGGGCCTGTGAACACTTCAGGGTGGTAGGGTGGTGCTGGGGCAAGTTGTGGCTCGCTAGGGTGTTGGGGCATCCATTCAGTTGATTAATGAAGAAACCAGAGCGTTGGGGCGTCCTTCTAGTGGGAGCTGGAGAAGAATGCTTTTCTAGAATTCTAGGAAGTTGTTGCTTTCATTTCAGTTGGGGCTGAAGATTAAAGAATCTATTAGAAAAGTGTTCGGTGGTTTTTGACCCGGAGGGGGTATTCCACCTAAAATTTTTGTGCGTACTGTGTTATTTTATTTACTGTTATTACTGCATAAACATTAATAATAATTTAAGATTAAATAATGCTCTGAAATGATTTAAAAGTGATAATTGCTAAGGAATGATGATTCACCCCCCCCCCCCTCAGTATTTCCAATAATTTATATCAGAGCTTGTTTCCTTCAGTAACAGCTTAACCACTGGAAGTCAATTTTTAGAGCATAGAGATGGGAAAGTCAAAGAAGCATGTTACAAGGATTTCAAAGGAAGGTACAAGTACAAAAAAATATTAAGAAAGTGAGTATTGTGTACCAACCCCTAATTTTGATGCAGATAAATACAGGATATGGGAATCCAGGATGGAAGTACATTTGCAGGCACATGGAATATGGGAATCAATTGTTTCTGGAGACACATCTACCGATGAAGCTAAAAGGTACAATTCAAAGGCCATGAATTTCAACAGCTATTTGGGGAAAGCTTCCTAATCTCTATTCAAAAAAGCAATCAGTTCAAGAAGTTATTGAAAATTCGGATCCTTCTAATTATGATGAAGAAATGGGAGAAATGATTGAAATAGAGTTTCAAAATAAAGTGATCAAGGTGATAAAGAAACTCAAAATTCAAAAGGAAAAGACAAGACTTTTGGAAGCAGAATTGAAGACATCAAAAGAACTCATCAAAGAAAATGAAGAGTCTGAGAAGATGATTAGTAGTCTTATAACTCAATTGGAAGAAATCGAGAATATAGCGACATGAGACCTCAAGAGAGAAGTCCAATAGAAGAAACAAGAACTCGGCAAAGCGTTTGCAGAGATTAGCAGGATCGCACAACAGATGCAGGAAGCAAAAATTGAGAGGAAGGAATCTCATCAAAGATACATATCCACTGTTGACCAAAAGAAAAAGTAATTAGAAACATCTTCAGTAGGAATAAGCAAGCTCAGGATTGAAAATGAGAAGTAGAAGGAACAGATACAGGTTCTCAACAAAGAAGTAGAGAAGACCACTCTTCTCAAGCTATAGGTTGAGGAGGCAGAAAAAGAAGGAAGATCTTGAAAAGATGGTTTCAAGAAGATCTTCTTCAAAATCAAGAAGAACTTGATGCAAACTATGATGAGATCAACAAACTGAAGGAATCGCAAAAATAACTCTTACAATATAAGATAGATGAAAAAGAAAAAATGAAGGCAATTAAAGATGGTAAATCTCCAATTGATGAAGGTACAAGCTCCACATCTTCAAAGGATGATTCTAAGAAGGAAGTTGATCAAAGTGAAAATCC